>JAJQWJ010000003.1:82470745-83670745 GCA_023637945.1 Phaethornis superciliosus | reverse complement strand
GGTTGAAGACAGTAGAGGGATCTCTCCTTGTCAGACTTTTCTTTGCCAGGTCAAACAAACTCAGCTCTCAGAATCACCAGGCACTCCAGCCCTCGGATCACCTTGTTATTCCTCATCTGGACCTGTTCCAATGTGTTCTTGTCCTTCTTGTCCCCCGAGAACTCAGACCTGCACAGTCAGGAGTGCTGAATAGAGGGGAATAGCACATAAGCATCAGGAATGTAAGGGAGCATAGAAGAAGGAAAGGATAAAGAGAAAACTGTGCAGTGTACAGTAATTTTAATTAATTTTTCTTTGTTCATTTTCATGAGCAGAACCCAAATATTAAATCATGTATTGCATTTTTCCAGTGGTGGTTGCTATGAGGCATAAACAGCAGGCCACTATAACTGAAAAATGTATTACAGTTGCTTCAATTTGGTATTTGTAAAAACACTATTACTCAAGGTATTTATCAGTTTTATGTCTTTGTGCTTATCCCAGTCAGGAACACTTTTTTTATGATTAATACTGGAGTTCTGCTAACTTAGAAATGTATTTATTTTTTTCAGAGGCCAGTAATTCTGGTGGAGTTTATGGCAGAAGTTCCTGGATAGGTGCCGTCTCTAATGGAAAAAAAATGCTTTTGTTTTCTTGTTTCTGGTATTTCCTGGGCATCTGAAGTTTTTCTGCTTTCATTATAGCTGAAGAAAGAAAATTTGGCTCCTTCAGTATTTTTAACATAAGAAATTTGCAGGGATAGCCTGCTATGAAAATGAGAGGCAAAGTATCTTATTTCTTCTTTGTCCTATTTTTGATCTGTTCAACATTGTGTATAACACAAATAATCTTGGTAGTGACATGGAAGACAGCTCAAGGCTGGTTCAAGAGATCAAGCCATTAGAGGAATATTGCATTCTGTCACTGTATATTCTTCTGTAAGCCACTCCATGCAGTCAGTAATAGGGTATTAAAAATACAATTTCAAATCCACAACAGAAGAAAAAATGAAGGGAGGCAGCCTTTCAAACAAGGCTCTTGACACGCTTTCCTTCACTCCATTTTTTGCCTATTATTGTAGAGAGATCTCCATAGTGATGCATAACCATAATATTTAGCCTTCATAAAGCTGTCTGGGTCCTTGTGCAGTTTTCCTATCCATACTATCAGGAATGCAAAGAACTTGCTGAGCAAGTGTGGACAGAACAACCATTTTCATTAAGGTCCTCTCTGCAATGCTCAGTCCTGATTTCAAGCAAGCAGCAGCCCTTTCCCACCTGCTTGTTCATATCCACAGTTTTTGCCAAAATGAGAGAAAATGAGTATACAATTAAAACTGAGCTTTCAAGTAATTTCCTCATTTTTAGAACTGACAGAAGATGTAAACTGCTCAGTTGTGTATGCAATATTCAGGAACTCAGACTTGTTTGTATTTGCTTTGCATCTGTATTTCTCCATGAGTTGCTTGGCTCAGCTTTGCAACAGCTTTCCCAGAAGTGTCATCAGTACCTCACTGCTCCTCGAGAGTCATACCCCTGAGAATTCTTGGAAATTAGTTTTCTTCCTGGTTGACCTGAACCAGTAAACATTCATTTATCTGCTGTCCAAACATTTCAAGAGTTTTCTCTATATTTTGGATGACCCAGTCCTTTTTTTCTTTCAAAATGCCCTGTCAGAAAAAGCCTGCCTGTTAGACATTTTGACAGGTGAAAGAAGTTTTAACCAGGTGTGGAGGATCATGAAAATTTTTTAATGAAAAATAAATGGTTATTAGCATCCATCTCCAGTTCCGAGGTAGTCGTGACTCATTCTTTGTAATTCTGTGCCTGTACAAAGTACACATTGTAGAGCTTGTATCCATCCTATGGATCTGTGAGTAGAATTTTGTCATTACAGTGTCCTGACTACTAGTAAGCTTAGGTTTCAATGAAAGTTTTAAATATTTTAGGCCATCAGATAATAAACCAGCAACATCTCAGTATACTGAAACTGGTATCAGACTGGACATCAACAAAGACCACAGGGAATACAAGGCATGTTTGGCAGGCATTGGGTGTATTTTGTGAAGAAATAGAAAAGTGATTTAAAATATACATGCTTTAAATGAAGTAAAACTTTCTGTTTAGAGGACAGAAAGGAATCTTTTTCATAAGGTATGGGTATCTGGCAAAACTTGTCGTAGGGACACAGTGCCAAAGGAGATGGATGGGAAATCAATGCAAGTGTTATTTTTAAATACAATTCAGAGAAGCATTATAATCACTTCCTGAAACATCTACAAGCATCTCTTTTTTTTTCTGCCAGACACATGCATTTCCTTATTGCACATCAAGCTGTAGGACATGCTTTTGATTGACTCTTTGCAATTAGAGGAAAACAAAAAATCAATGGCTTTGATTCTCCTTTAAATGTTCCTCACTTCACTCAAGAATTATTCTCTCACTAAAGTCTAAAAAGGCACATGGCTGAAATCTGGGTTATTCTTTCAAATGCCATTTGAATTTCATTTCACTGATAATCAGCCAGGACTACAGAGGTGTTGCATGATCTCCATTTGTGGACACTAAAATCTGTCATTTAGCTTTCAGTGCAGAGTAAAATCCAGTGATCAGGAAGCCAGGCTGCAAGCTTAGCTTCACTTCTGGGACAAATGTCTTGGATGATTTTAAGAAATGGCATTCCAGCTTTCCCAATTAATTCAAAAGGGTTTGCTCCAGGTCCTATGGCAAAAGCCATTTCTACTTCTAAGACAGACCTTGGTTAAGATACCACAGACAGCAAAGATCTCCACCAGTCCACTATCACCACCACCCTAACCCTAATGGCTGCTTCTCCTCAGCAAGTGATTCATTTGGTCCACTGCAGTTTCGTTGCTCTTTTCAAAATCATCCTTATTCATACCTCAGAGGAAGCCTCTCCTGCTTTCATGCACCCATCTGTAGATGCCACAGCCCAAAATACCTATTTTAAGACTGTTCCCATTCAAGATGGTTTTTTGTATCTATGATTTCCAAATGATTGAGTAAATAACACTAATAGAATACACACATCAGTCTCACCACGCATTTTAAAAACTGCAGAAACATGTATAAATTTTCAGTAGTTTTATTGAAAAATGCCTCTTTCATTTCAGAAATAAATAATATAAGGCAGTGAAATTCACAATTTGCAGTTAAAATATAAAAGCAGCAATTCTATATCCATAGTCTTGCAAACAACTTCCAACTGCTTTTGATAGCTAACAAACATTGTATTCTGAAAAAAAAAAAAAATCAGTACTAAATATACAACATAAACATGCAATTCCATCTCTGCAGGATTGACTGCAATTTGGCATAAATGTTACTGTGTCTACAAACAAGGAGATTTAAGGCATTATTAAACTGTATCCAGTTGATACAATGATTTCAGCTACTTAATGTTTGTGGTGTTTAAAGGAGATGTATAAGAGCAGTATATGCTCTGCAAAGTGTAACTAAGAGAGGAAAATGACAATGCTATTGGAAGGAGAGGGAAATTTTTGTTTCTTTTTGACTAGATACTGCAGACCTGTGATCTGCCTGAACTGCAAACATGCATTTGAAAAAGAAGAAAAACATAGAGCTAAAGCAGAAAGTTCTTGGGAAAATTGCAGCAGTTCTGTGGTTATTTTGGTTTTGGTTTTTTGGTTTTTGTTTTTATTATTATTATTATTATTATTTGTTTGTTTTTCCATTATTTTAATGAAAAGGCAGCACTGGGATAACTCAACTCAGATATTAACCTGTATGCAGGCACTATAAGCAGAAGTATTTTACAAGCATTTCCAGAGCAATATGAAGTCTGTAGGTACACACATTGCTATCCTCACATAAGCGAGATACAACACAGAGGTGCGTCTGATATGAAAAGACCAGAAAGCTACACTGCAGAAGAAATTATGCACTCTCCCTGTGTGTATCTGCAAATGCAAGTATAGCAAAACCAAAAACCACCAACCAAAAAACCCAAAACAAGGCACAGGTCTTTTATGGTTTTGTTTTTGCTTTTCTTGACAGCGATCTTTTCCAGCGCATGTGCTCAGGGTATTCTGGTGAATGCATTTCAACTCCATAGTCCTCATACTCGTCCTCTCTCCTTTCTGACTCCATAGGTACTATAAAGGGTTCACCTTCAGGTTCATAGGGTCCACTTTCAGGCACGTATGGTTCTGGTTGAAAATAGTTGTCCGATTGAACATAACAGTTATCGCATGTCTTTGAATCCACAAATACAACGAAAGTTAGTTTGTCAACATAATGTTAGTCCAATCATATTTCCATATAATAAATATATAAATTAATAGCTCACTTGGGGGTATTTTTCAGTTTTCTTCATGAATACCTTTTAGCAGTAAAACAATAAAAATTTTAAAACTGATTTTGAAAAGCTTTGCAATTATGATACAGAAAACATTACTAAAAAGAGTCTTAAATTATACTAGGGACCAATTATTGTAAACTGGAAAAAAAAAAAGAAACAAAATCAAAGAAAAATAAAAAGTATTATTTTACAGTTACTTCAGTAAATTCAAGCACTGGACTTTATTTTAAACTGTGTAATTAGCAGGAGACATGGGGCAGGTAAAATGAATAGGTGGATGTGTCATATACTAATTTTCTCTGAGAATGGGAAAGTAAGACATAACTATCACCAGCGGCAATATACAGTACATGTCATTCTCTTGTGCTGTTCCTCGTAACAAACCGAGTTACAGCTGGTGCTTCAGGAACACCAAAAACTACAGCAAAACAGAAGAAAAATAATTATAAAACTTTGATATTTATAACTTCAGTTACAGAATCCAACAAGATTACATATGAAAAAAAACAAAAAAGGCACATGCCCCGATTCAGACATGTTGGTAACAAGCAACAGACAGGTAGGTTTCATAAGTTGTCAAAGATGTTATTCTGGCATATAGCAAGCAGCAGCAGGCTTTTTATGCAAAAGCATCACGTAGAGTTGTTAACAGATTTTAGTGGATACGGTCCCATACAAATCATTTACAAGCCACAATTAGTTTACTATTTACATAAGTCATTTCTCATTTACCAGGTTAAATCTCTCTCCTCTATGGCATTTCCTTTGTTGGTTAGTAGCTTTATAACCCTCCTTCACCACTGAGGCTTTTGATGGTCTGGGTCTCTTTTTATAAAAGAAAGTCTGTCTATTTTATTATTGAAATGCAACAGGCTTTAGGAATCGACATCACTGTCCTTTATCAGTCACGATTTGTGTTAGTAAGAAAGAATCTCCCCATTCTACGAGGTCAACATGGTTCAAAAACCATATCCGTGGTGAAATATCCATACGGACTCATTTTCTAATAAGCACGTGCGCAAACATCTCAGAAACAGGATTTTCATGTATTCAAACTGTAAGCAGCACTGGAGACTTAGAAAATGTGTTAGCCGAAACCTGAAACAGGTCAAAGATGATGTTAGTCTTTTAAAAAGTTCATCTGATGCGCAAAAACATACTTTCATCCAACTAAATACATAACAGTTAAGTCATAGGCATATATTTATATATGTATACAGAGCTGCTTACTATAACGGAGGACTCTGCTGAATCACAGGAACAATTTTCTTTATTTTTCATTTAAATAAGAATTAATTGAGATCTGGGCAACCACCTGGTTCTTAAAACAGCAGCACTGAGTCTGCAAGTGCGTACATATATATATATATATCTTTTCTCTTTTTATTTTTTCTTTTCATTGGTACATGCACAACACAATAACAGCAAACCATATCCAATAGTAGTAACACATACACTAATTTTGAGATGTTGCAATGCATACATATTAATTTGTTAACAATACTGTGGTCCTGCAGGATCCCCATGTTAAAATATATTGGATATTTCCAAATAGAAATTGGTGGCCGCTGTGACCCCTTATTTTGCTTCCAGAAGCAGCCCACTATTTTGAGCTACATCACATAGTGGAAGGCTGGTATGACCCAGGGCTAATTAGGGACTCCATGCTGTTTAACTCAGTAGAAATTGTAGGAGAGTGTTGTTCTTTCAGTTGTCTGCACTGTGTCACTGAATGGATTTCCTTTGTGGAAATTTTTTATTTCAGGTATCAATTTTGTAAAAATAATCCTGACACTGGTCAAAAAGAGACACAGGGAAATTGCCAACTACAGCATTCTTTTTATTTTCCAAGAAAAACATGGAGAATTCAACCTTGTTCTGAAGATGATTGGAAGGGTAGGAATGGAGGGGAGAAAAGAAGAAGAAAATGGTCACTAAAATCCTATGAGCAACATTGTCAACTACTAGCAGTCTATGTATTTTTTATTTAAAAAAACCCCCAAAACAACTAAAATAATTACTACCTCCTTTCTAAAGCAAACCACACATAGCATCAAGTAAATCTGCATCAAAGTCCAAATGACTGCTCATATACCTGCACATTACAATGAGACAGGCCTGCTCATTTCAAACATTTCCTCCTGATTCAGTATCTCCAGGCTGGCAGGACTGCCTCATGGTAAAGCAGCTCACTATGAACGTCCACATCTGCGAATGCTATTCAAGGCAAGTTAAGTTGTTTATAACCTACCTGGGAATCCTTGGCCATTGTAAGGGATGCTAGCACACTGGGATGAATCACAATATCCTGGTGGCCCTGGGGGACCTCGTATACCAGCATTTCCAGGACGACCTGGTGGCCCTGGTGGTCCTCGTGATCCTGTGGAGCCTGGTGGACCAGTTCTAGATTCTCCTTGAGGACCTAATTTTAGAATTGAAAGGTTGAGAGGTTTCTTTATTTAAAATCCAGCTTGATAAAACAGCTAACACTGCTGCTGTCTAGACTACACAGTCTAGGCTATGCCTTTGGTGAGAAAACACTTGCACTTTGTTGCTATATGGGGGTCAACAGAAAGAAAAACAAAAGAAAACTAGAAATATGACTCATCATTAGTTCTTTCCCTGTGTGTGGCTTACTTTAGGACTTCTTCACAGAAACTGATTTAGTAAGGTTTGAGCCAAGTAAGAAACATCAATGAATTCTCTGGTTTATTTCCCCTCCTTGTAAGATATGAAGTTCTCAAGGGAAACGACTAGATGAGGCAAGCACACTGGATTTCAATTAAAATATAGGAGTACATTAATTCTGCTACCCTGCAGCCCCAGGATAGATGAGGTAATGTTTTTTTTGGAAGCAATCTTATTATGGTTAGCAGAAAAGTAAAGCTTCAAGCAACTGGGGCTACAGTTGCAAGCATCTTATGGGTCCTGTAATGAAAAACTGTGCTTAGCCTAGTAAACTACAAGCAGAGATAAATGGTGCAGCTAATTTCTGCCAAGGTATCAGCAAACAAAACTGCATGATACAAAGAGCAAAGCCAATGGTGAAAACATCTGACTCTGTCATCTGCATGTGGGAGTATTCTGTAGTCCGGGGACAATATTCAGTTCTGGAATCACAGTTTAAAAAAAGGAACTAGATAATGCAAAAGTATCATCTGATAACACTCATAAAAATATCTGTCAAATATTCGGACAATCTATTTTCATGCAACACATTTTCATGCAAGCAAGCATACCAGATGAGTAAATTACAATAACAAAAATACCTATTAGAAACATCCAAAAATTTTCAAAATTGCCTTTTTTTTTTTTTCTTTTTAATTTATTTGCAGAGTTTTCCACTAAGCTCTAAAATATGTCAAAAACATGACGTGGACAAAGAAAAGCATATTTATTCACCATATATAGACCTATGAAGAAATGTCTTTCTTTTCTCCTACTTTTTTGTAATCTGCTAAAACAAGAGATATTTACCAGGTGGTCCCGGCAAACCTCGTGGTCCTTGAGATCCAGTCCCTCTTTCACCCTTCTCTCCAGGAATTCCTATGGAACAAAATAAATTTTAAAAAAAGCAATAAAAAACAGAAGGAAGGAAACCACATACAAATATTTCTTGATATTGATATTAATAGTTCCCACTATTTAATGCAACAAGTCTGGTCAGACCTTATTTGGTACATATCCAAATGTGCATTTGGTAAAATAATTTGGATATAAATACACTAACTTAAAATAAAGTAGCAGAATGCACAGTAATTTATTGGGAATAAACTTTTTCAAACATAGAAAAGTCTTTGAGATACTTAAAGCACTACAGAACTGTACTATTTTCAACTACAAACAGTAAGGTACTTTAAGGTTTCATACTTCTGCTATAAAGGATGCCTTACGCTTTCTTAGAAACAGTTATCAAGAAATAAGTTTATGAAACAGCAGAATTCAGAAATTCATTCTTTCCTGATTTTTTTCCTAATCTTTTGTAATTATACTAAAATTTATGCTAGAAAACAGCACTGTGCCTATGCTACAGTAGAATACCTGGAGTAAACAAAGGCCCCAACACAGTGCAGTACAGACACTCCATGTCATTGCAGTGATCCAAGGTAGCCAGAAATTGGTTAACCCATATACTCAAACTCAGTTTACAGTTGCTTCCCTCTCTGAGAGTACTGCAAAGAGCCAAGGATGTAGACCTAATTCTTTCAGCTCCTACTTTATATTCTTAGCAATGATTCACTTTGTCTCTTAATAGGAGCTGTGTTACTCCAAAGAGCCTTTCAATATGTAGCTGTTCAGTGTAAGGGGAGTTCTGAGAACATTCACTTTCCTGGGATATTATATGAAAGACTGAGACAGCTGCCAAAATGTTCTACCAACTTGTGTTTCATGAAACATTTGGAAGGGAGAGACAAATTAAACTTGTCCTCCTGGACATCAGTGCTCCTCGGGCAATTCAGCTGACCTAAAAGGCTACTGCAAGTCACGGGCTTCTGCCTGAATATGGCAAAGGGATCAAACTGCTCCTCTGGCAGTCTCTGCACTATGTGCATTGTGAAATATACGGCTGCTTTGGAATGTACTCACCTCTTTCACCTGGTGGTCCTTGAACCCCAGGAGGTCCTGGGAATCCTGGTCTTCCTCCAGGTCCAGGCTCTCCTCTTGTCCCAGCAGCTCCTGGGGGACCAGGTGGTCCTGGTGGCCCTGGCTGGTTCCGGTTTGAATAATAATCGTTCGGGATTTGATTCAGCATTTGATTGAACCGGCTCATTTGGCCTTCAAGAGGAAGGAAAACGGTTCAGTAAACCATGTGAAATGAGTGAAAGTCTTCTGTCAGTGTGGGAGGGGATAACAAATTTCCTCTCCATTAAATCCTATCTTTATTCCCATTCAATAAATAAGCGGTGAACTGGTACAAATGGTACAAGTTGGTACAAATTAGGAAGATGTAAAAGGAATGTTGGATAAGAAAGATGAATATAAATGGAAGAGGGAGCAAAGAAAGGTAAGGGGGATTCTGGAAGCCAGTAATATTAACAAAAAATAATTTTAAAGCAATTAAGTAACAAATAAGCATTTGTTTGCAATACTCTTGCTCTCAAAGTTCTAATCTGAGATTGTTTCTACTCTGCAGAAAGGATTTGTGCTTCAAAAAGCAGAGTATCACATTTCTATGTAGCTTATATGTATTCTAAAGCCACCACCAACACAGAATAAATTACTTGTGTGTAGAGCTAGCAGCACACAGTTTATGAAGTCACTTTCTTAAGTCTGTAGGATGTCTATAGGCTTGTACTTATGTATATATATAGACAAATTTCATTTCCAAAGGTGTCTGAATAAACCAACAGCATTATGTAGCTACATAGGAAGAAGCCCTCAATGGGGGACACATCTAGCCCTACCTTATTAGTGCAATGTGCATAACACTGAAGAGATGAGCTAAATATGAAAAAAATAAGGCAGGGATGTTCAAAAAAGAGATGCCAAAATCTCTTGGATAACACATCCATATTTATAAGCCTAATATATTTGTGAATGTACTTTCCTTCCTCTGTGATGGATAACTAATAGACATGCTTTGAACAGCAGCCATTACAGACTTTTTAAAGGACATATTTTCTTCCTCCCTGTACACAACTACTCTTATTGACCCAAAAGGTATTTCTGTTTACCTCAGTCAGCACTTACACTTGTCATAGAAATAACATTAAGAACAATTTATGGAAAAATTTGTCTCTGTCATCTTTGGCAGGTCTACTGATAGGAAAAGAATTGTCTCAGGGACATAGACAGAGCCTCTGGAGAAAATACTTTCATGAGACGCAGTGATGCACTGTGTGGCAGTAGAGGACTGAAATTCAATTTGGAGTCCTTATCCAAATAAATATCATTTTTACTTTCATAGCACAGCTGACTTTGTGTACAGCATTTACCCAAGACTCATCTGCCTTTTCCTGTTATTGAAGTACCTGCAATGAGCAACCTTTTCCTCACTAATTCCCTCCTTCTGAAGATAAGACGTATTTAATGAAAAAATGTATATTGGTTCTATGACAAAGTTGAAGTCATTTGGGACCAGGCCAACAAAAGGAAAGTCACCTTCTTTGTATAGAGATCTAGATTTGCATGTGTATTTCCAAAGGTCACAAATTAGTTCATGATCAAGCCAGCAATCACAAAAATTTAGCACTACATTTTTTTCTACCAAGTCATTGGCATTAGCTATCAGATCACTCAAGCTCTTGCTGTGCTATGTGGCCAGTACCCTTCACCTTAAATTTAAGCACTGTTTTCTCTTTTAACAAGCTAAGTAATAATTACTAGTATGAGAAACAAAGCAAGTAACACTGTTTACCATTTATCAACTGTTCACAAACTTGTCTTGCAACTGCTCGCATCATGTTCTGAGAAGCTATGTCACCCTAAATAATCAAAACCAAAATAAGTGTTATATTAGCAAGTGTTGGTGCTTCTAAAGACATAGTGTTTAAATTAAAAATCCAATAAAAACTGATTTTAAAGCAGACTTACTCTGTCACCTTTTTCTCCCTTCATTCCAGGTGTACCCTAAAACAAATATAGTAAAATAAAACAACTGAAGGATTGTTATTCTATCTCAGCTGTAGGTTTGAGACAAGCAATATAGAACACATTTTGGCTCCTTCAAGATGGTAGACCTGGTCCTCCTTGAACTTCACATTTCAGAAAGGCTTAAGCAGGTGCCAAAAAAAACTCAGACAAGGAGTGATCTTTTATGTATAACCAACACACTGACAGATAGAGATCTGAAAGGAAAAATCCAACCAGTGACAAAGAAACTGAAGAATTCTGACACTGAGAACACACTACCAATTTGAAAGTTGAATTTCTAATATCATATTTCATTAAATAAGGAATAGTCTTATATGAATTTTACATTACTCATTAATTTCAAATCTTAACCCAACTCATCATTAAAGAAGGTAAGCTAGGAAAATGACATGTCTAGGAAGACTGAACCCACAGACCCTATGTTAAACAAAAAAGCACTGCTCAGAGTATGGTATGATGGATTTTTAAATATTTTCAAAATAGCAATGATTTCAGAATGATGTTTATAACTTTCTTTGGCTTCTTTGACATGATTTTGTCTACGTTAAAAATTTCAGATGTCCATTTAAAATAAGTAGAAAATTGGATTCACAGTCATTTGTTTTAGACACTAGGTCATCCTTCAAAAAAATCTAAAAATCTGCGAAGTGTTTGGCATCAAACACAAGGGAAAGGAAAGAGGAAAGGAAAGAAGAAGGACAGGAGGAGAAAGGAAAGAGGGAGAAAGGGAAGGGAAGGGAAGGGAAGGGAAGGGAAGGGAAGGGAAGGGAAGGGAAGGGAAGGGAAGGGAAGGGAAGGGAAGGGAAGGGAAGGGAAGGGAAGGGAAGGGAAGGGAAGGGAAGGGAAGGGAAGGGAAGGGAAGGGAAGGGAAGGGAAGGGAAGGGAAGGGAAGGGAAGGGAAGGGAAGGGAAGGGAAGGGAAGGGAAGGGAAGGGAAGGGAAGGGAAGGGAAGGGAAGGGAAGGGAAGGGAAGGGAAGGGAAGGGAAAGGAAGGGAAAGGAAAGGAAGGGAAAGGAAGGGAAAGGAAGGGAAAGGAAGGGAAAGGAAGGGAAGGAAAAAGGAAACCAAACAACAACAAAACTGCATTTACTGCAAGAGCTGCTTAGGAAGCAGTCCTGAAGTTCTCAGGAGAGGCCAATCAGCTGATAACGGGGCGGCACCCAGCACTACCGAGAGGGATATAAAGGGCTGCAAGGAGCCCTAGCAACCCAGAGCGCAGTGAACAGGAACGTGGCATGGCCATTAGTGAGGCAGTTCGAGCAGGCAGGGCAAGCAGGAGGGGCACAGCCACCTCCCGGTTCTCTTGAAGGAGCAATGGTTTCCAGAAAAGGAAAAGCTGTTGCTGTTAAGACGAAGGGTGTGTCCACACAGACGGAACCCCTTAAGAGGGACTCCAAGATGGATGTAGCTGTTCAGGCCTCTGGTGTTTGAGCCTGGTGTTAGCACCAGAGCATAGTGTGAGTGGGGTCTGTGTGCGATGTGAGCAAGTGAATGACTTGCTGTGCCTGGTGTCAGAGCTCAAAGAGGAGGTAGAGAGACTGAAAAGTATTAGGGACAGGGAAATTGACTAGTGGAGCCACACCCTTTCAACCCCCAAAAAAGTCCAAGAGGAGACGGCGAAGCCCTGCCCCTCCTGCTATCAGGCAGTTGAAACAAACCAGGTGGATGAGGGGGAATGGAAACAGGTCCCTCATCGAAGAGGTAAAAGAATCCCCTCCCAACCCCAACCATCCGCCCAGGTGCCCTTAGAGAACAGATACAAGGCCCTGGACACAGAGAATCAGGCACAGGACAGACAAGAGGAAGATATGTCTGGAAGGTCTCCTGTTCGCCCCTGCCTACCAGACGGGTTACAAGTACAGCTACAAAGAAAAAAAGAAGGGTAGTTGTAGTTGGTGATTCCCTTCTGAGGGGAACTGAGGGCCCTATATGTCAACCAGACCCATCCCACAGGGAGGTCTGCCGCCTTCCTGGAGCCTGGCTGAGGGATATTAGCAGGAGACTCCCCCAGCTAATTCGGCCTTCAGATTGTTATCCACTGTTGGTTATCCAGGCTGGCAGTGATGACATTAATGGAAGAAGTGCCAAGACCAATAAAAAGGACTTCAAGGCGCTGGGTCGATTAGCTCATGGGTCAGGAGCACAGGTGTTGTTTGCCTCAATTCCTGCAGTAGCAGAGATGAATGAGGAGAGGAGCACGAAAACCTATCTTATCAATAGGTGGCTAAGGGATTGGTGCCATCGGTGGAACTTTGGGTTTTTTGACCGTGGGGCAAATTCCATACTACCTAGTGTCCTCAAATCAGATGGGCTTCATCTGTCTAGCAGGGGCAAAAGGACTCTGGCCCATAGGTTGGCGGGGCTGATAAGGAGGGCTTTAAACTAGGTTTGAAGGGGAAAGGGGTTGAAACCGGTCTCTCCAGAAAGGAGCCCAAGGGTGCAGCAGCCCACCTGAAGTGCATGTACACCAATGCACGCAGCATGAGCAACAAACAAGAGGAGCTGGAAGCCATCATGCAGCAGGGAAGCTATGCGGATCCACTATCACGGAAACGTGGTGGGATGACTCCCATGACTGGAGTGCTGCCATAGGTGGCTACAGGCTCTTCAGAAGGGACAGGCAGGGTAGAAGAGGTGGAGGGGTAGCTCTATATGTTAGAGAGACTCTTGACTCTGTAGAAGTTGAAATCAGCAACAATAAGGTTGAGTGCCTGTGGATCAGAATCAGAGGGAAGGCCAACAAGTCTGATATCCTGGTGGGAGTCTGTTACAGACCACCCAATCAGGAGGATGAGGATGATGAATTATTCTACAAGCAGCTGGCGGATGTTTCAAAATCGTCAGCCCTTGTTCTCATGGGTGACTTTAACCTGCCGGACATGCTCTTGAACACTCACTCTGACAAATGCCACATCTGACAGTTTCCAGGGCAGCACAAACTAAAATTTGGCCACAAAAAGGGTGCCTGACATGGTCAGTGTGAGTTTTACATTTTACTTCAGTGGATGAAAGGCTAGGCGACAGCTGAGTCCTTCTAAAAACCTACTGTAAATTCACCCGACAGAATGTGTCTGAAGCGCACAGGATCTTGCTTAGTAAACAAAAAGGGTCTACTATGAGTTCAAACTGAATTTTCACTAGTAGCCTAAGTTACTTTTAATATATATATTTCAAAATTGAAAGTCTTGTTTGGTTGTCTGCTGCTCTACATGGCTCTCCACACTATTACACATGCATCCTAACTGTTACTGCTTTTTACATTGTCGTGTTTCTTTAAGGAGCCTGTTTATCACCATGAACAAAGCAAAAGCTAAGTGTAGGCTGCAGCTGTTTTTCATAACATTCCTGCAGTATCCACAATTAATTTCAACAACATGAGACAACAAATCATTCCTCTGAGGTCACAGTAGATACAATTCGAATGCAGTAGCACTCTTTCATAAACTTCCATCAAGGTTTGGGGCAAACAAATTCCAATGGCTTATGTCAGGGTGTGGACTTACAATGCTGTCCAAGCTTCTCTGCAGCAGTGTGGCATACACCAACCCCATGGTATGCCACAGAAAATATGAGGCAGTTCACCCATCACTTTATTAGTGACTCACTAATAAGTAAATGCCATATGGTATATTTGCATCGTGCAGAACAGACTGGTCATGCAAAATTATTAATAAGATGGAAACAAAAGATTTAGAAAGGTGACACCATAAATGTGTCACTGGAGTAAATTATGTCACCAGTGAGACAATTACTTATATGTACACAATATACCCCTCAAACGGATTAATACTCTTTCCCTTCTGTCCTTCACTCTTTCATGTGTATCTTTTACTCTGTTAAATCCACAGTGAAAAGGTCTTCCTTTTAGTTTAGCACAGCCACATGATAAAACAGACCATGGGCTTGTAAATGCCAGTGGATGCAAGTAACAACATAAATAAACTGTAACAACTAAAATCAACAGGAAAATATGATATATATCTGGAATAATTGACATTGTGGTAAATGCTGATATATTGATGCTCTAGAAGACATGCAGTTTGACTCTCAGTTCAACAGACATTAACATTTTAGTCATAAACTGTCATATGTATCTGAAATGTCCATTGAATAAAATTGAAGGTTTTTCATCTACATTAGTCTAAAACATGGGAATCTTGGGTAAAAAAAGCACTAACAAATTATTTGGTGCTTATTGTCCTGTTTGAAATTTGGTAATTTTTTGCTATTTCTGAAAACAATTTTCTGCTGGGTACATATTTACAATACTTGCTCATTCTAATTCTTGTTCTTCCTAAGGCTTTCATGGTAAAACCTTGTATTGTTTTGAATGGAAGCAAATCATGCAGCATGTCTTCTTGTTCATTCAATAGGTAAGTGCAAGCATTAGAAAACAGATTCCTGGTCTACTGTCCCAGTAACATTATAATAATTACTTAAAATGCCCTGTTCCAATGAATTCAGTTGCTAAGACATTCACATATCAGAACTACATAAAGAAAACAAAACTAAGCAAACTTGAAAGGTTCAAATGCTCTACACTGTTTCTGGAAATATTTTTGTTTGCTGGTCAAGAGTTTTTCAGGCTCTCTTCAGCCACAAACACCATTGGTAAGGCAGGAAGGTGTTCTGGTAAAAAAAAGTAAAACATTTCTCCAAAGTACCTCCAACAAAGGTCTGCCAGATAGAAAAAATGCTATGGTCATTCCTTAATTACAAGTAATACACTGTCAACTTTAAAATTCTGTTTAACAGCTTTGTCGTCAATATTCACAGTGGGATGGAGGGCATCTTCAGAAAGTTTACTGATGACACCAAGCTTTGGGACATGGTCAACACACTGGAAGGAAGGGATACCATCCAGAGGGACCGTGACAGCCTTGAGAGGTGGGGCCATGCTAACCTCAGGAAGTTCTATAAGGCCAAGCACAAGGTCCTGTTCCTGAGCCAGGGCTATCCCAAGCAAAAATACAGGTTGGGCAGAGAATGGACTGAGGGCAGCCCTGAGGGAGAGGACTTGGGGTGCTGGTTGATGAGAAGCTCAACATTAGCTGGTATTGTGTGCTTGCAGTCCAGAAAACCAACTGTATCCTCAGCTGCATCAAAAGAAGCATGAGCAGCATGTCAAGGGAGGTGGTTCTCTCCCTTTGCTCCACTCTTGTCAGATGCCACCTGAGTACTGTGTCCAGTGCTAAAGCACCCAACACAGGAAGGATATGGAGCTGTTGGAGTGAGTCCAAGAGGGCCACAAAGATGATCCTTATGGCAGCCTTCCAGTACATGAAAGGGGACTACAAGAAAGCTAGAGGTGGACTTTTCACAAGGGTGTATAGTGATAAGACACAGGATAATGGTTTTAAGATGGAAGAGGGTAGACTTAGGTTAGATATTAGGAAGAAAGTGAGGGAAGTGAAACACTGAACAGGTTGCTCAGAGAAGTTGTGGATGCCACCTCCCTTGAAGTGTTGCAGGCCAGGTTGGATGGGGCTCTGAGCAACCTGGCCTAGTGGGAGGTGTCTGTGCCCATGCAGGGGGATTGGAACTAGGTGATCTTTAAAGTCTCTTCCAAGCAAAGCTGTTCTACAACTCTATGATTCAACTTGAGAACATGAAAAGATATGGTGATTTAGCCTTATGATTGGCAATTATATTCCTAACTAGTCTTAAAATCTGAAGATTAGAGGTTGACTGGCTATATTAACAACAAAGTTCATTTTCCACCTGAATATTTTAGAAACATGATTTCAAAAACATAATTGCAATGGCAATTACTGAATTGCTATTTGCAGCTTCCTCCCACTTGCTTACATTCCTCTTAAGTTTTACTTTATTTTCTCTTAATAGAGAAAACCATGCAGTTTTGTCAACTGCATGCCAGCACTTTGAGAAGCAGCAGCTGCTGCTGACATTCTGTTTTGCTGATATCCTTCAATGAGTGAGTTACTTGAGGTCAGTGTGAGTAAAAGCTAGCCTATGCCACATGTGGGATTTTTCTGAGCTGTGGGATGAAGGCTGGGGATGCAGCAAAATACTAGGGCTGAAGGAGGACTAAACAAAGGAAGTTGAGCTATTTTTACTTCAAAAGATAATGCACTCAATTGTTTTATCCAAAAGAGTGTTGCTCCCAGAAAGAAACACCAGTTTGCAGCTCCCAAAGTCACATCTTTTTGAGACCTCATCTAGGATGTCTGCATAGATAGACACAAAACCAGTGAATACATTACTGTAAGAGAATATAAAATACTCAAAAACAGCATTTAACTCTCAAAAAATATCTCCCTTATGGGCTTGGAATTATCCTCTAAAGGTTTGCACAGGCTGGCCATGGAGGCATCAGACTAATAGTACCTTATATATAAAACGTAAATGTCTTGCACTATTTGATGGGGACCTTCCAGATGAATAAAGTCATGCACTGTTGTCACAGTCTGCTCTATGACCAAGACATCTCTGCCTTAAGTCAGCTTAATTTGCCTACCCATCTCTTATCATTTCACTCTCTCATCTATGAAACAAGAGTACTGGAACTTTTCTTCTCTAACAGTCCAAGATCTTCCATTTCCTGCTACATTTATTCACAGGAAATGAATATCCATTTCTTTTTTAGACAATATCCTCTTCTAGCTTCATGACTCATTCTTACTATTGCTGATTGTTACCCTTTATGTATGACCACCAAATTCTCAGTCTCTGACCATACAGAAGACAGATATATTAGTTTCCTATAGGATAGCCAGTGTTCAATTTTCATCAGATTTAGAGAGTCATTTGTTTTCTTATTGTTCCTTTCTCGGTCATTTTTTTTTCTAAACTGAAGAAAAAGCCCACAGAAGTTTCTCTTGGAAGTGTTTAAAAACAGATTGTAAAGTCAAGCTTCCTATTTCCATAGAAATTCAGTTAACACTTCAACTATCGGCTTGCTCTAATGTAAGTATACATGGAGGTAGAGAAATGTTTACAGACACATTCATGGTGTGGTTTGCTTCAGTTTAGCATATTAGTGGTATTTAACACATCATGAGGGAGCTCAAATCAGCTTCATTCACTGGGAATGTCTTTGCAAAAATTATAAATATGATGCAGTGTCACATTACAAGAAAGTCCAGTAACTGAAGAAAAAAAAAGATGTATTTCTAACAGAAAGGAACTCTTAAGATTAGAGTGTAGAAGAACATACATGTGGTGTTTGGAGAAATTTACTGCTTGCTTTGCAAAAGCACTGAAACTGGGCTTGTAGCCAAATTTCCTTCTCTGCACATTATTTAACTGCAGAAGATCTTTGCTGCTGAACTGGATTAGCTATCGAGTGTCCCAGGTGAAGGAAAACTTGGATATACACCTGGGAGTTTGAAACTCACTCATGAACAACCACAGCACCTTGTGCCCTATCTATGTCTATCATACATTGGACCTGGTAGGAATATGATATAACAAAGTATGTCTAAAGACAGGAAAGCTTCAGTGCTTTCCTAAGACACTAAATGTCCTCCACTGTGAGAAGAAATGGGATTTATAGGCTGGCAAACACAGGCTGAATTCAATGTATGTATGAGAAAATGACACAACTTCCAAGTGCTCCTGGGAGCTTCCACTTCATAATCATCAAGACAGCCTAGCTTATTTTATATTCTTCAAAATTATCCAGCTGTTGTATACACAATGACCTTGAAGTAGGATGGAAAATTCTGACTGATTGCCAGATATTAAGTACAAGTAATGAATGATTTGCCATTTGAATTGCTGTTTCCACTCAACTCAAGCACAATTTCTCAGAGATCCTACATATGAGCCAATCCAATTTTTTCCTGAAACTACTGGCGAGAGGCAGTACCTCCTGATCTCTCTCCCTACTTTAAGGGAAAGCCTACAGAAAACACCCTCAAAAATTTTTGAAATCACACTGTAAAAAACACAACACATTTGCAAAACTTAAGTGATTATCTAATATTATCAAAGACTGTCTGCCTTCAGCAGTGTACCACTTTTTCACTACACACACACATAAACAGATACGAAGACTTTCCAGTCATTTTGCTGACCTAGTTCTTCATGCCTGTGCACTGTAGGAATATATATCTTGGCACATAATAGCCTACAGCCTTTTTAGTGGAAACTAGAAACCACAATTTCCAGCCCCAACTATTAAACTCAGCAAAATGGCATACTGTAAAAATAAAATTGTTTGAAAAAAGGGCTTGTGGTCTTAGGTCAGCACCACTCTATTAACCACTGTCATAAGTGCAAGACGAGAGTTTAAAGCAAGAAGAAGTCTCATATTCATCAACAGACTGTAATTTTAAATTTGATACTGCAAGTCTATCATTATCTTACTGGTGTCCCACGGTCTCCTGGCTTCCCTGGTTTTCCACTTGGGCCAGCAACTCCTGGAACTCCTGGGGCACCCTGCAGCCGAAGACATGTAAAGTGAATTGCAGAAATCTGTGACAGCCTAAGTGTTACTAAGAAATGTGTTATTGTATTCAGTCCATAGCAATACTGAAAATGTCTCCTGTCAGGTTTGGGTTTTTTTCTGTTGGGAACATATCAGGATTGAAAACTTTCCTCTAGAAAAAATATTTCATTTCTTCATGTAAACATGACCTATTACCACAGTTTAACAGGCATTTCTGAATGTAAAGATGCAGAAAGCATCTATGTTTTTGGTGTTGCTCTTCATGACAGTTTCCTACAAGGGTACAAGAGTTTGGCCTTCTCACTTCACCTAGCCAGCCTAGGATCCATGAAGTACTCCTCAAGAAGTCCATAAAAGTCATTCTAGTCATAATAAATAAATATGAACAAATAAAGCATAAATAAATATGAACAATAACCATTGTTAGGTTATGTGATAAAAGCGCATCTGCACATCCACAAAGGAGCACCAGAAAGACAACTGTGATAGAGCAAGAGCAACCCAAATAATACCTTCCCTAGAGGCTCCTGTCTCTATATAAAAATAGATCTCTATATAAATAGATCTATATTTCAATATAGATGGTGTAAATATGTGCTCTATGTATGTGTGCCTCTTGCAAACACACCTTCTTTTTCGCTACAGATTAGACCTAGTAACATGGAGCTGCAGCAATTTGCTTATCTTGGGCTGTCTGATCCAGCCTAACATGCAGCTAGCAGCTTTTTAAGCAAAAATGAATCCTCAAATCCTTGTCAAGAAGAATTTGTATTAACAGTAGAGGTTTTTTTACCAGACTACAAGTAATTAGCTGATTTGTTTCAGCAGATGTAGTTTTACATTTAAAGATCATCTCCAAAGAACCTGGCAAAATGGTTCTTCCCTTATTTACACTGGCATAAATCAATTTTAAAACCATCCTTGTGAATGTTTGTGAATACATGCTTAATGCAGCTGCCTGCTCACCTTCTGCTGACAGTTTTCCAGATCGATTTAGGATATTAGACAAAGGACCTGTTTAATTTTTGACAGAAACTAAAGAACTCAATATGGTTCTGCCTTGGCTCAGGTCTCTTATTTCAGGGTATATCAAAGACAAAGGTATATTTACCGCTGGTCCTGGTGGGCCTCTGGGACCTGTGGGACCATCTTTTCCTGTGAAGCCCTATTCAAAAACAAAAGCATGATAAGACATTAACTTTGAATTATAGCCTGATTAAAATTACATTTAAGATTATGGAATTGGAATACTCTTGATTGCTACAGACATGTATGTTAAAACCTATCCATGATGTAGGTTAAAAAAATGTCTATTATGACTGACAAGGGTATGGCTTTAGCCAGTTTAGAAGATGTTCAGCTACTGTTGATTAACTGAAGATGGAATGAGTCTCAACATTCTGAAGAAAAAAAATCATTGGTCTATCCCAGAGGAGAAAGATCTCCCTTTTTTGTGTTTTCTCATTCACAGATTAGAAGGTTTCTATTAAATTAAGAACAACCTCTTCCCCTGCAAGAAAATATGCTACAAAATCTAACATAGGATTCACAAAATAACATTGAAGGACCACGGTGACCCACCAACACAATGGTATGTTCTTTGGCAACTGGCTATCACATGGTGGTCTGTTTTTCTTTTTTGGCTATCAGCTCCCACTAAAGGATAACTATAAATAAATACATATGCTATTAATTTTCACTGTAAACACAAGTAATTTCTTTACTCAGGACAAAGGTGATACATCACTATGAAGACAAAAGAGATTTACTTTGTAACCCCAAATAAGAATAAAGGGATTGCAACAACTCCACAATGAGATATCCGTGTGCATGCCCTTCTTCATTAAAGACAGTCCATAATCCTTTACCCAAATAAAAGTTCTTATCTCCAGATAGTCAAAAGTTAAGGAGCAAGTCTGACCTTCACATTAAGAATGGCACAGACATATTCTTTATGAATATGGCAACTTGCAGACATTGAAACAAAGTTACAAAGGGATGCAGTAGCAGTTTGTGGAAGACATCAGGGGTGAGTACCTCAGCAGAGCAGTGCCCAATGGGTGCAGGCATCTGAGAATCTAGTCAGGAGAGTCAGCAGTACAATTTTTAACTATATGGCTAACCTATGGCTATCTGGGCAGGTTTTCACCCCTAGATTTTTCCAGTCCTTCCACTTTTACCTCTCCGGGTTGTGTACCAATAAAGCACTCCTTTTGAAAACACATTTGAAAATAGAAAGATATGATAAAGGAGGAGAGGGAGAAGTCACCACATTATTTTGTGGGGATAAACTGAAGAAACTTTACCCTTTCTCCTGGAGGTCCCACTGGGCCAGGTGGACCAGGTAAACCTGGGGTTCCCTAGAGGAAGAAAGAATGATAAATTTTTTCTGTGACAGAACAAACATCATTAACTATGCTAATCATTCCAGTAAATATGCACACATTTAAATGTTTAACTGGCTTTAATGTTGCTTTTGGTAATTTACAAAAATAAAACAAACATGTTTTTTTATTTTACCATACCTGATACAAGACTCTTTATCCTCACTATACTTTTTACTTACATTCTCTTACCAGCCCCTAAGTTAAGTTCAAAAATAATTTTCGTTACCATTCTCATAAAACAGCTTTGTTTTATTATATTTATATTTATTTGTTGTTTATTTCCTTTACAAGCATGACTTAGAGATGTCAGATAATCCCTTAACACCTGGTGCTAAATTCTAGCTGCAATCATTGATCAGAGTATATCTAAAGAAACAAAAATTAGACTCTTTCTTTATTGTTCTTTTTCCCCCGTGTCTGATTTTTTAACATTCTGCTGCTTTATTGTGCACATTCTAAATTCTCTATTTCTTTTCCTTGTAGCTTCTGGAAGAAGAAACCCTAAAATTAAACTGGCAGGCTACATTAGAGGACACCTGAGAATGATTTCATTCAACACTCCATAGGATCTGTATCACTGTTGTAGGAACAGGATAATGAACTACCTTGTACCCTGCAGTGATGTTCTTTCCCCTCTTCAGTATAATCTCACAGTACACTAAAATGTAGCATTGCTTTCTACAGGACATTACTACTCCCTAGATATATATTACTCTGGGCTATAAGGACTAACAAAACAAGGCCCTTGGTCCACGAGTAACCTCATCTGGTATTTGAAACTAAATCAACACCACCATATAAACATCTCTCATATAGTCTTTATATCCCCAGTAAAACCAAGAACACCACAGAAAACTAATAATGTTAGTTATGTCATCACATGAGCAGATCAACGACCTTATATTATCCAAATCTGTCTGATTTGAAAAAAAAAAAATCCTACTTTTTTTTCCTCAGCATCTAATCCTATTTTATGATATAGAAACCTAAAATATATAAACAATGTAGAAAGCATACAATTAATATCCCAAGACTTCTTGACTTTCAAAAATGGGCAGCAATTAGACAACATTGCTGAAGAGGGGTCAGCAAAGGTTCTTATTTTAAGAAGATATTTAACTGCACGTGGTCAGAATTTGAGGGACCATCCCAGGGAGTTATCAGAATACTTTTTCTGACCCAGTGGTCTGTCCTTGTGCAACAGTCTAGATGAACATCTGGCTTGACTTAGTACATCATTTTTTTGTCTCTTTCTGTTTTGAATGGTTTACTATTTCCTATTTTTCAATTTTCTAAATGTAAGCTAACTATGATTCAAAAATTATTTCTTAGAGAGGAGTAAGAAGATCCCATGGCTCCTTGTAATGTCAAAGACAGCTGTCCAGAAGGCAGCTTGCATCAGGAATAGTGTGAAATGACATAATCATGTCTAAGGGTTGGCTTACCGATCGCCCTGGTAGTCCAGGCTGGCCAGCATCACCTTTCATTCCTTGACGACCCTATAATTTTCATTAAATGATTTTTAGAGATTATGAATTACAGAATAGATCAGTAAAATAATTGATTTCTGTAAATGAAGGCAAGATATTTCTGTAAGATACCTGAATTAAGGAATCTGCAAGCCAACTATGTATTACAGAATAAATCAAGATACATATGCCTCTTACCTGAAGTAATGCTGAATATTGAAATCACAAGCATTTGTAAATGCAGGATGACTGGTTGACACTATATTTAAAACATAGGCAAGCAGACACTTGAAGGGGACACATATGCTGATAACAAAGTGACACAGACTTTTCAGTAAGAGAGACTGTTATCAATGTCTTCACCAGCAGGAAAGCAGGGAATCGTTATAGGTTGTCTCCCAATGTCCCTAATCTTTCTCAACTGGCAAACAGATCTGCTTACACTCATGAAGTGTAAAAGCTCAGACTTTTTCAAGTATCATTATTTTTCTCTAACACAATGCCAGGATACAAGGTGACATTTTACACAGTGTGTATTGCCTTTCATAACTAACTTGCATTCCACATATATTACAGCACTGTAATATAACTGCACAGCCTAACCCCTGATGAGCTAAATTTGAAAATATAATATTTGTTTTCCAGAGTAGCTTGCATAATAATCCATCATTAATAACTGTTAATGACACACAAATCCTACAACAAAATTGCAAACCTAGCCTACCAGTGTGAATTGTAATTGATCTAAAAAATGAAATTACATGACTCAAAAGTGGCACTCTAAGTTATTGTTACCTAATGAGAAGTTGCACTAGTGTTGGTGGCTTTATTCTCTGGAGGTTTTCAAACTGAATGAGACAGTTTCATTGTATTCTACATGTAAAAGGGATGTGTTTGGCCTTTCTTGTTTGGCACCTGTAGGTCATCTTGAAGTTTCTCTTCCCAGTATATAATAAAACACTGAAAAGCATCTACACTCGTTAATAAAATCCTTCTACTTTTTACTTACAAAACAGAAGGTGTACCTAATATGTACATTTTGTTTTCCATTTTTCAAATTACATTAGAGACTGAGAAGGTAATGTGGTTTAAAATACAAAACATGAGAGTGTGCAACTCAATGCCAATTCCATAGATTTTATATTTGATTCAAAGACTTCATTTTAAAAGTACCTGATGATATTAAAATTCAGGCTAATCCTACACAGAAAACATAAAGACTATATTCTTGCTTTTAGGGTGATTACATATTAAAATATGGCAAAATCAGTCAATACCTTCAGAATGTAGACAAAGGTTTACCTATGGTATCTGCTAGAAAACAACACAATCTGGTGAAACTTCATCGGTGTTAATAGAGTTACTCTGGCTTTGAAGGCATGTACATGAAATCAGAAGTAGCCTTTTGGTCAAATATGCCTGCTGTTGCCAAGAAAGCACTCTAGGAATAAAGGGCTGTTTTGCATTCCTAGATCTAGGCATCAGTTGCCTCTCTGAACTTTCAGCTAAAGATTTAAGCTTAGTAAACAGAAGTTGAACATTTAAATCTGTTAAAAAGTCTTCAGAATAATTTTGTATGCTTCATTTCCCTGTACAACAGTTTGATAGTTTTGAATCCTATAATCTGAAGGTCTAGCAATACTACACAAAAGCTGTAAGACTAAGGAGTAGCCCAATGTACAGTACAACACTTAAGAGTCTGTCCCTCCATAGGCACCCCTTAAGCACTTGTATCGTTCAGGATTGAAAATGGCCCTGTATTTGTTTCAGAAAGTGACTTGTTTCATGATGCTACTTTGCTTCAGGGAAAAAAATGAATGTTAGTCCAAAGCTGCCACCCTCTTCCCAAGATCACCATCCATCCCTGTGTACAGCTGTGACTCCCAGCACTCAGCATGGCCACTCACCGGTTCACCTGGAATTGACAACCCGTTGGGGCCCTGGGGGCCTGGGGGACCTTGAGGGCCAGGAGGACCTGTCTCACCACGAGGACCAGGTGGTCCCTTAAAGCAGAAAATTAAAATGAGATTATAAATGACAACCCCTTATTAGATCTACAACTGCAAAAGCCTTTGGGTGAGACACTTAAGGCGAGTCAGAAGCCTGGAGATACATTTAATACCACAGAACAACTGTGGAAACTGTCATCCAAGTGACATATACTTTCTTAAGCTATTCTCTGATTCAGTTTGGTGAACATATGCCCTCTGTCAGTATTAATTAGAAGTATAGCCATCTCCTCAGCAGAGAAGAGAGGATAATGATGACCAGAGTGTGTATTAACAACCTGATGCATGTACTTTGATTCATGATGTATAGTCAGTGCCCTTGAAGATATACATATATATGTAGGATATGTAAATATAGTCTCAAATAAGCAGGCTGCACATTAATAACATATAGGCATCTTTCCAAGTATATTTTTAGTCTACATTCTTAGCTCAGCATAGAACTAAGCATATAAATTTTTATACAGGCAAGCATTTAGCAACAATATAAAAGCTTTCCAGAAAGATACTTACAGATGATCCAGTCAAACCCCTTTCACCTCTGGGACCTTTAGCACCTGGGCCACCCTAAATTGAATATTTGAAAAGAAAATGTATTTCATACAGGGAAAGCAAGGGCCCATCATATTGGTGTGTTATGAATCCTCTTTATCAAATTCTTATGCTGAAGGCTAAAGTTTTAAAATGTATAGATCACATAGCTGAGGAGTACTATAATAAAAGAGGCATCAGAAACTCAAATAAAACACATCAGCTTCAGCCTTGCCAATTATTATTCAGTGCATGTAAAATTATTGTCATTTTTGCCTCTGTATGTATAAAGTTCCTCAATTGATGTTCATCAGAATCTCTGGATGCCTCTTGTAGACTGCTAGATAACTTTACTGGGCTTCAGATTCTTCAAGAAACATTTTTGATAGCTTCAAAGTAGAAGGACTACTGGGCTGAGTGCAACTCCCTTATATTCAAAGCAATTAGTAGGACCATATCTATTCTGTAGATTACTATCTCTCCATATAAGTAATTATAAAAGAAAAAAATAAAAAGCAAAAAAAAAAAAAAAGCAAGAGAGGGAGAACAACTAATGTATTTCCCTGACAGAGAAGTAAATCTTTCCTTGGAGTGAAATCCTGACTTTTGAGCTAGGAAAAATATTTGCACAGTCCATTAAAAATATCCTGTACATGATGTGCAATACACCTGAGATCCAGCCAGATTCAACCCAACAAACAATGAAGAGCTATTCAGAGCCATTACATTTTAAGTATGGGAAAAGTATTATTTTTGAAACCAGAAGAGGTGGTAGTATCTGCCCAACTGTGTTTTTAATTAAGAGTAATGGTGAACAGATCACCATGAAGTTCCGGATGTGTTGATAGAAATTGTCTCTCTGTCTCACTTTTGTTTCATAAAACTAAAAATCAACACAAAACTAATTTAAAAATTTAAAAATTTAAAAATCTGTCCATTGTGAATAGTTCCTTACAGCTGGACCAGGGGGTCCTGGAGGTCCCACGCTGTCTTGAGTGCAGGTACAAGCATTCGGAAGAGCGGGGCATTTTGCTTCATCTCTCTGAAAATTCAATCACATCTATTACTGTCCTTTTAAAGAAAAGTACTTGGGGCAGCATAATTTTCTAAAACAATAACAGCAAAATTCTATCATGTTTTCCCATAAAAGTGAAACTCAAAGTTATACAGTGTTTCCAAATGTTTCTACAGGATTTTTCATATTTCTAGAAAATTTAATCTTCAAGCAATATGAGACACTAACAGAAACACAGGCAAAATCAAATTCATCTGCACTTTCTGTTGTTCTAATATTTATATTCATTAGACAAAGTACACTGACAAAGTACAAAATAATCATATTTGAATGCCAATATTGAATAAAAAACCTATAATTAAATATAACTGAAATACAAAATAAAACTCACATTTTTCCACAGTTCTTAAGGGACTAATTTCTAGTACACTACAGTCTTTCTCCCTTGGACACAAAACTTTGAAATGCCGTGCTGCTCACTGGCTGTTCTGACAGATGTGATTTCAATGTGTTGTCAGAATGAGGCTAATATTGATGTTGTTGCACTTGCTATTAATAAAGATTTTCTGAATAGCCTCTGGTTTATTTATACTTACCATAGAAGGAAGATCACAGCATCTGTCTCTGCTAGTCCAAACTGGACTGCATACAATGTCAAAATTCTGGATTTCTAACTGCAAAAGAAAGGAGGATTCTTGAAAGGTACCAGAAATGTTATTTTAAAAATGTAGTGGCACTATCATTAAAAATGGATACTCAAAAAATATATTGCTAGTGTAGTTAACATCTCTTGGACTTTCACTTCATTTTTGTGACACTGCCAGAAAAACGATTTTAAGATAATAAAAAATTTAAAATCAAGCCTATATAAGACTGCAATAACTTGAAGCACTGATTCTTGCTTTTGTTCTGGGGCAAAAGATAATTAGATAAAGTAACCCAAGAAATATTTTTTAACATTTAATAGTTTAATACCAAATAACCTCTACATTGACACTGAGTGCCTGTGCACTTCAACATGAAGTCTGGCTGAAAAACTGTTGGACCAGCTCAAAGGACTGTACTGATTCAGATTCATCTATGGAACTTCCATCTGACAGTACAAGGGAAAAGTAATATTACCTATTAAGTATAGTTAATCCATCAAACTAACTGATGTTCCCTTCAAAGAATTAAAGCATCCTGTCCATCAAAGTTTGTCCTTAAGAAACATTTAAAGATTTCCAGTGATAGAGAATGCACAGTAAATGGTTCCAATGAATAACTACTCCGCCTATTAAAAGAAAAACATTTCTGCTATTGTTTGAAACAACCTGACTGCAATTTTCAGATATCAGATTTTTCTCCTTGCAGTTCTGATAGAAGAAGTTATTGAGACCAAAATTATCCTGTTAAGTATATTCAGTCTTGATGTACAGGCATTTGAAAGCTTTGGGTACAATACTGGTTTCTTAGTAATTCTGTCTCTAATTTCTTTCCTCAGAAAATTTCAAGGGTTTACATTAATGAATAGATTAATATATTATTAATCCATAATACAATGGATTAATATATTTTGCTTACTGTGGCTGATCTCCGTTCACCTTTCAGAAGTTTCCCAAGTATTTCATAGCCATCAGTTGTGATGTTCCCAGCCTCCTTAATTGGTTTTTCCAGAATTTCACTGCAGTCAATGTAAATCTTAACATTTGATGAAGTTACAACAATGTGGACCTGAAAAACAGTTGAACTTAATATCTAGAAAATACACATAGACGTATTTACTTCATTACATTAACAGTATTTCACTGTTTAGGTAATACTGTTTTAAATCTCTTTCTTAGTAATCATGCTTTACTTTCAACTGGTGTAAAAATTCAAAATCAAGGAAAATCTGTTACATTATTAACCTCTTTAAAATGTGTTGGAGGTCAATAAGATGAAAACACAAGCACAGCTGTGAAGTACTACTTAAGATAAGAGTTGATCTACAATGGTTTGTTTGAAAAAGCTTGCGTGAAAATTGCTTTAATGTGTCAAAAAAAAAAAAAGTAAAAAATAAAAAGAAATTGAGAGGAAATTAATTAATATAAACTCTCCTTGTCCTTTTCTGGCAGCTGGGACCACACAAGAGGTTTATGAGTCTGTGGCTGCCACTGGCTAATAGACTCTGTCTGTAGTTTAAAGACCAAATTGTTTCATATCCAAAGATCCAGGGTTCAGTTTCCACAGATGATTCAACCAGAGGAATTAGTTGCATTGAGATACAGGAAGTAAGCAGAGAAGCCTGCCCAGAAAAAGACAAAATAATGGAAGACGCAAGACAGAAATTTCCATGAGAGACATTTGGCTACAAAAGCACATGCCTAAATTAGAGAAAAGGGGGAAGAGATTAATTATGAGAAATAAGGGAAAATTATGAGGGAGTTTGTTACAGAATGACTGTAACAAAGGGAGAGCAAATTTACCAGAAGAGAATGAAGTGTTTAGAGAAAACACAGTAAACCTTAAACAGAAGAACAGACGAAATGGAAAATTGAATGGTTACCATTCTAAAAATTCATAGTACGTATGATAAATATATTGCAAGTGAATTTCCTATATATCTATGAAAACAAGACATCCAGCACCCTCCAAGAAAGAAAAAGGTCTGACATTTTAGTAAATTGAATATGCAGCTGATGGAGGAATACCTTAAGGCAACAGAAAAGTTTCAGTGGGCTTTTATAACTTACTGCATATATTGTATAAACAACAATATAATAGCTATGCAACTGTTAAAATATCAACACAATAAGATCAGCAGTAAAGAATCTTTGAAGTATGTATTTATGTTTTAAAGCTGTTATCACAGTATATAACCCTTCAGAGACATATTGCTATCTGATGACTGCTTAAAATATTGGCATGAAGTTGAAACAGAGATTCCCTTAAATGTCCTGAGTCAACAAGTGCCTGAACAATCTCTTGAGAATGTCTTCTTTTTTTCCATATCAAATATTTTCCTATGCAGAGTCTTCTCCAAGACATCAGCATAGCTTATCTGAAACTCTTTAAACATGATGTTTTATGCTTTATATAATTGGTATTAAGACTTTTGAAACTGCCTTAACTTTGTAATCTGAAATTCAGTTAGCATCAGTTTAACTCTCAATGCAGAGTATACAAGTGGGTTTTTAATTAACGATCCCACTTTATTGACAAAATAAAAAAATAAAGTACGGTAACTGTGTCCAAAGTATATTTTAGTATTACATACCAAGCTTCTCACAGAATGAAATAAGCACCAAGCCAAAACTAAATTCATTATCATTTACATATTATATACTCTTGATACTCTTGAGTCACTTGATTGTATGACTAAATTTTACAGGTTAACTAATGGATCAAACAGTTTAAAGTCACAGTAGATGTAATTTATGAATTCTGAAAGTTACCTAACATGCAGGTCCTTCTCCTGGAATGTTAATTATTTGTCACAAATTAAATAAAACAAATGACATCCACATAATGGATAGTCATGCATTTTCATTTGCGTACAAAATTTAGCAGAAGGGATTCTATATCAGAATGCTGATAGCAGGATGCTATCTATCCAAAGAAGTGACTGTAGTAGTCAAATAAAGCAGGGCTCTCCAAAATCCTTGACTCACCTCACTGCTGCTTTAATTCCAGCTCTGAATTCCAGCCTAAGTCTCATGTCCCAAGCATAAATCTGATAAAAATATGCATCTAGTGGATATAGTAAATATACCATATTCAATCCTGCTGTATTCAATCCTGCTATATTCTGTTTCCAACAAAACATTAAGAATCATCCTCTTCCATTTCTAACACACCACCGTAAAACATCACTTCTGACCACATCCTGAAGACACTGAGGTTTTAAGAATTAAAATATACTTTACTCTTTCTGTCTGTACCTATTGTAAGATAAGTTTGATGGTGCTCTGATCTCCTACTAAGTGAACATCAACAAGCTAAGGCAATTATCATCCATAAGTACATCATCAGAAAGACATACACTCATTATTGAATCTCTTGTGCTAAACTACTGCAAAATTGTGATTTACAAGGAATTCTAGAATGGTAAGAATAAGAAAGTAGAGGTTGCCTGTCTCTCCAAACCTTTTAGTTATGAATTTAGTTACTGTCTCAGGCAGTCAGGGTTTTTCCTATGGGACTTGCCAGGTTCAACAGCTTTCACCATAGCTGTGCTACGCAAAGAATTCAAGTATGCCAAAGTAAATTTCCCTGCACATTAGGTGTAGTTAACTGTGCTTCAGTGAATGAGCCAGGAAATCAACAAATGAAAACCTCGAAAGTATTTGATATTTTGGAAAAATATCTTCTTGCATTCTAAAGATTTGTCATTTCTTTGAAACTGGGTGGCAGGAGAAACTGCAAAAGTACCTTTTGAAATCTGTTACTTTCTTCCCTTTATCCATATGAAACTACTGCTATCCTTCATTAGGAGCTAATCAACATGGCTGATATATAATGCTTCTCTAGCACATGAACTGGGGAATCTCATGATGCTATCATTAACAGCCTGCTTCATATAGCAATTTCAGCAATCATCCTGGAAAGAATGACCAGCTAGTTACATAGTGAAAAATCCCAAATACATCTCTTTAAATCAAAGCTACTCCAAATAATTTAAATACTATACAAAATTTGAACTTTTGTTTCCTTCCTGGGTAAAAGATAAGAGGAATGACACAGTGCACTTAATAACTGATACATGGTCCATCTTTTGCTTGAAAGGGGCTCATAAGGAAGAATTCACAGTGTCACAAGTTTCATATACTTTGCAAATGACTGTTACTCCTGAACACCATTTGGCCTCTCAGGACTGCTTTCTGTTCATATGTATGAACATATTTAACTATTAAAATAATAAGAAATGCTGGATTTTTATTTCCCCTGCAATTGTTCTTCACCATCAAGTTCTTCATGATTTGGCTTCACAAATGAAGATCTAGGACCATCAAGTTAAATAAACAGTTATACATAAGTGATAGTGTTGCAGGATTTTTAGGTTGTTGCAAGGAAAATATGACTCTGAATCTCAATTAAACAAGATACTTAAAATGGCATGCTGGCAGTAGAGCATGTAGAGAGCACCACACTACTAGTCTGGAGAAGGAAGCTTCAATTCTCACACCAATACCCAAACCGAAGCATGCTATATGCTGCTCTGTGTTTTATCAGCACTTCTTGGTGATAATATGACTCAATTTTTATACCAAAACAATATCTATCCTACCTTTTACTGACAGTTTTTCTCACTTCTGTAGATGAACACCTGTCCTTAAAATTGAGTTGTCCTACTAAGCTACTAAAACCAAAGAAAGGTAAAAAGCAAGACGCCAAGGACAAAAGAGAGGCTGCCTAATACAGGTGTGATGCAAACCTACTTATCAGTCACAAAGACAGTGACATAAACATCTCTTTATCTATGCAAAAATAATTAGCAATTAGCCATTAAACAAATTATAAACACAAGAACAACTGATGTGACATACAAGCAGTTCAGAAAATTATCTTCTGTCAAATTCTGGGGAAACCAATTTCTTTTATAGTACTGTGTGATTATTTTAGTCATTGGTGTTTTAAATAGATGAAGTCAAAAAAAGTAAAGTTGGCACCAGCTAGCTCGCCCTGCTTTCAGCCTAGCAGAGCTGGGTTGACCATGTGGGCTCCAGTATCAGCAATCTGACAGAAGCAACCTCTTATCTATACCTCAGAGGAATGCTGCTAGTGACCAGTCACACAGGGGAGGGTATCATAAAGAAAACAAATGTTGTACTCCAGCCACATTTAGTCATAAGAAGAAAATGAAGCTAAACAGAAGGGAGATAAACAAAAACATAAGAATGTACATTTCAGATGACAAAAAATGTTGCAATTGCATCTCTTGCTCTAAGCATATATGCTTAGCACTGAAGGAAAATATCTTCTGAATTCAGTTTTAGACACTTACGTAGCCTGAGTTAGATGTTAGTTAGTTAGTTACCTCCCCATGACTAGGGGCAATGAAGCCTAGCAGTATCAAGTTTTTGTTTCTTGGACAATCAAAGAAGAAAAGGAAACACAAAACTATCATGACTGAGGTGCAGTAACAAGCAAGGATTTCACTAGCCATTGTGACAATTCAAAAAACATGTGTTTCATTCTGAATTGCAAACATGTTTTATGATCTTTCCTGGGGCTCTGTCATTATTGTTGCTACTTTGGTTAATATTTTGCAATATTTAGGAATATTTTAGGCTGATTGAATTTAATCCAAATCCAATACATACACATACAAAATATATATGGATTCATGTATTATGTTTGTTAAACGTATGAATCTGATTCAATATGCTATTCACCTCCCAAAACTGGCTTACTGCTTCCCTTCATAAGTCAATAACTATTTATTTTCTGTGGTTATATCTTCTCTGAATAATTCCAAATCACTGTACTACCCACAATGTTTTCTCATCACAACTTTTCCTTTTTTTCTTTTTTTCTTTCCTGTTTACCTTTTATTGTTTCTCTTTCAAGTGCCAGCAATCAGGCAATGATGTCTTGTTCAGATATATCCCTCCATTAACACAACCTTGACAAATTCTTGACAAGTTCTTGAAAAATCTCTTACAGTTGTTCAAAAAAGGCCTTTAACTCAATTTTAAAAAAATTAAAAATAAAAGAGCTATAACTTCAAACATCTTTTACATGGTGTTGACTTACACTACTATACAAAGACTGCATACAACTGACAGTGGCTTCTGCTTGCTTGTTTTTGTTTCATATAACAGCACTTCAGAAAGCAAAATTCATAACTTAAATTCTTTACCTTGTGGAAGCTTCCATAAAAGATTTTCTTTACTTCATCATTATCAAAAGTTACAGTTTGAACCTCTCCCCGTGTATCCTTGTTAAAGAATGACAGCACTTTGCTGGCAGCTGCAGTAAATCAAAATAATACATTTAATTTCATATATTCTATTGAATCAACCATCCTAAGATACACTTACAAGTAAAATTTAGTATACCATTCCAATGGGTAAAGACAGATTTTAGATGGTCTTACTGACTGATGACTATGTAGATGTGTACTCCTTTGGTTTTAGGGGTAATACCAAAGTAGAAATGTAGGCGAGTTGAATTTTGCTTAGTTGAAAAAAAAAATGTACAAAGTAAAAAAATAAAAAATCCTTTAAAAATAAACATATATAATCCTTTTAGCATACTAGAATGCTTTGGTTTTGGAAATATTTAGGAAGAATGCATGCAAAGTAACATAATATATAAATTATTTGTACAATAAGCAAAACCATCCTTACGATCAAGCACAACTCCAACTTGTGGTTTGTAATCTCTGTCTGTAATCTGCCAAATTGCAAAAGGCTCATTAGGGGACTCAGGCAGAAGACGGAATAGCAGAATGATAGTGTATGCCTGTGGCAATCCCTCTGGGTGAATCTCCCTGTTAATAAGAAAATATGAGGACACTTTTTCACATGGAAACACATACGGAAAATAAAATCTTCATTATTTGCTCTTTTTTAAAGAAAAGACATGAGAGTAACAGGGAGAGCACAGTGTTTAATGGAACTGGAACTCCTTTCTCAATTAGAAAAGGAGTCTGTGATAAAAATAATTTTGTGATTTGTTAAGATGAACTCACTGCCTCTTCAGGCACCATGGTTATAGAGAAAGCCAGAATACGACCAAAACCTCTTGGAGATGCAATCCTGTGGTAATATTCTGCATAAATGACACATATTTTAAATTCCTTGAAGATAAATACATAGAATAGAACTATACTTTAGAACTCTACCTTTATCTTTTTGTCAGCTGGACTCAGGGAACAGAAAACAGTGTTGCTGCCCAAGTACTGCTGCCCTCCAGATGCAGATACAATAAAGGATGTATTTAATGTATTCCCTGCAATTGGTTCTACCTCATTCATCTGTGGCTTAGGTTTAGATTTGTGATGTTCATACTCTTAGACATTTTTAAAAGCCATACAGCCAAAAGCAAATAAAACCATGTATTAAATAACCTCCAGCATTTTCGGAAGGGGAAGGGAAGGAACGCAAAAAGGACCTATGAGAAAGTGGGAAGCTTCTGCTTCTTCTTAACCAGAATAAAGGAGCTGAAAAAGGGATTTGGCTTCATGAACATAAACATAGAAACCTTAAAATGAAGAGAGAAGGGAGAGGCAAAGTTTATGTATCCATAGAATTATGGACACTGTAATATAGCACAACACAGCACCTTCAGCACAGTGCAAGGAAGAAAATATTTACATAGGTCTAACAATACCATAAATTGGATATCAAGTTATCTCAGATATGGAAACAACTATGCCATCAGGATCAGGATATTTATATTGCTTTGCTGACTCACTCTAAAGTGAGTTTTATTTTCTGGCTTCTTATGAAAAAGTAAGTGCCCAAAACAGTCTACTCCATGCGTAGTGCGAAGCTACTTTACCTCTTACAGGAAACAATATAGTACATATCACAACATTCTAAATAAATAAATAAATAGGATGCCTATCTTTTTATAATCTTATTTTGCAATATGTAAATTGAATCTTAACTAGAGAATTGCAAAACAAGATCTTAGTTACTGGGATTATCTGTACTTCCCTAGATCACAAAAATTCACTCTGTCAGAGATCTGTTACCCTCATAGCTATTAAGGAATGCCAGTGAACACAAAAAGTCCCCAAGCCCTCCAGTTATAAAGTAGTAATCTGAGAAGGCTAGTGGAAAGAAATTATTTCTTCGTATAACTTATCTCCTGTGTCTGTGATCTGATCTTTAAACAGTCTGGCAGTATTGCAGAAGATTTCAAAGACTTGAATGAAAAGAAGATTAAATTTCCTTAAATTTAATAGGAACAATGAGCTATCTATCTCTAGTAATCTCTTCTGAGTCAGAAGGACTTTTTTGAACTTTACTTAAATAGATACCAGAGGAACAAATGTAAAAAAACCCCAAGATGTCCTGTTCTCCACTTAGCAAAACTAGCTGCTAACTAGGGGGTTATTTTTTTGTTTTGGTGAGGGTTTTGTGAAAAAAATGTTGGAAAAAATGACTATATATTATCGACCAATAACCAATGTCTAAGACCTCAGGCGCTTGAAAACTCCACTGCGTTTTCCAAAGACAACATTTCCAGTAGAGAATATATCCCAAATCAATGGCATCAGCATGCTGCCTACTGCAGTATGGATGATGCCCCTGCAAAAAGTGGTGCTTATCCCTCCATATTGAAACCACGTCCTTCTGGCAACACAGAGCTTTTTATAGTAAGAGGGCTGTTGTTCAACTGCCTTGGGACAAACTGTGGACTTTCAGCAACTTGAGTGTTTAAGTATAAAGAGAAGAAATAGATTTGCATATAATGAGAACTATGATAGATGTTCTGTTGAATAAATTTCTTGGAGGTCAAGAAAAAGAAAATCAAATTAATGCATCTTCCATAAGATACTAATGTTGTCATCTGCAAACTCTATTAATTCTTCCTCACCTTCTTGCCTGAAACAGGAGCCTTTCAGGTTGACTTACCGTATTGGCTGGCTGATAAGGGCATTTTTGTGGAGTCTATATGATACATAGCTTGGGAAAGAGCCTGATTCCAGTGATACCCCTTGTACAGAAGCAAAATGCTTCTCTGTTAGATTATATGATTCCAGCATCTTGAAACCTTTAAATTCAGAGAGAAAATGAAGAATAAAAATACTGTAGAGCTGTAAAAGACACAAATGAACCTATGACAAAATGGTAGGCAGTTACTTACCAGGTGAAGTGTATCCCTCCAAATAAATAAGAGGACAAGCTAAAAGAAATGAAACAACATATAGCTTAAAACTGCAACATCTAACAGGACAGGAACACATATATACTTCAGAAAGTTTTATCACCAAAAAGTTTGTGCTATTATCAATTAATAGCCAACTTTTGTTACATATGTCATACTGTGCACTGTGCACTGACACTACCATATGTCTGTGGTAGATGCACTGTTAAAATCTTTACTTGTTACTTTTAATGGGATATTTCTACTGTGACAATTTATACAGAATAACAAATGAATGCCCCCAAATATTTTAAGAGTCTAATTCATAAGAAGAAAGGAGCACAATGACACAGTCTTTCCATGAATATTTGAGGCATGAGTCAAGCCGCCTAATATCTGTCAGATTCACAAGGAAAAACTGCAGATTTATGTGGCTTCTCAGGAGCCAGGGGATGAGGCAGTTAGGGAGTATACAGTTGCACATGACAAGCCTGAGAATTTTTTGGTTTTGCCATAGAAGGTTTTCACTTGAGTAAACAACTGAACTTTATTTTGGCAATTTTAAAACAGAATCACACACTATAGTTACACCTCTTTACCACTCCTAGAGCAGTGGTAAAAAAGAAGCTTGTTGTGGCCCTCAGTTCCCATTAGTCATCATTCTACTCCTTCTAAAAGAAGTAACTGAATCTTACTCTTTTTGTTATGCCAGTACTTTAGAAATGTACAACAAAATTACATAAAATACAATACTTCAAAATTTTTAAAAAGTAATAAATTTGCTCCTTCGAACTACATTCCATTATTATGAAACCTAACTTTTATATACAAACATTTCTTTTGATGTACCTTAAATGGGTGGGAGCAACTGTAGCTGTATATAAACAATTGTATTTGTTTTAGAAAAGGGAAAACAGTGTCTTATACTTACTTGAGGTAGCTGTCTCACACACAAAGGTGACGAGGTTATCTTGAATCTTTTCAAAGGCATCAAAGTCATCAACAATAAATACATGACGCTCACTGGGCTTGCTGGCAATCTTGGCCAGCTCATTGTAATCTACATCAGCCACACCAACCACAAAGACACTGAAGCCTGTAAAAACAACACTTGTTACTTAAAATGAAGCAAACACACATTACCATTTTTCAGGTATATCACAAATCATCTCTGTCATTGATTTCTCAGGCTTTATCTAGTCTTTATCTGTCCTTCATTGTGAACATATACTGTGGACATCCTTTCACCCTATCAAAGCACAGGAGGGATTAAACTGATTTTTGCATCTTTCTTTCAAGACTTTCTCCTATTTCCTGCACTGATTTTAGTTGGGCATTATCCAGTGTCAAACATCCTTGGCTATGTTTCATTCTTTCATTAAAAAATCATAGAATCATAGAATGTCAAGTTGGAAGAGACCTCAAAGATCATCTGGTCCAATCCTTCATATTGTTGTTTATGTGAGATGTCACAGCACCCTGTCAGGCTGAGACTTAAAAGTGGGGAAAACTACAACTTCCCCTGTCAGACCATTCCAATGTCTGACTCCTCATAATGAAAAATTTTCCTCTTGTGTTCAATACTATGTACAGTACATTTAATAAATTAAATACAGTTACAGTACATTTAATAAAATGTAAAATCCTCTCAGTTCTACAGTATCTAAATCTGTTCTTGTGTCCAAAGTCTCTGTGCAGACTTTTATCCAGTTGTCTATCCACTGAAGCCCCCTGCATTACATTTGTCTCTTTTTCCCTTTCTTAGGGTGGTATTCATCTTACCAGTCTTTACTTTCCAAGTCAGCAAAAAGTTTAAGCTATCTGTCTAGTCTCTCTCTGTAATCAGCATACAGACATGTCACTGCACAATTCATCACTATATAGAAAAAAATCTTTGACAAAATTTCATTGACAAGGAAGTGCACAGACACTGGAAATGCTGGCTGGAGGCTGGAAGTAGAATTCACATTTATTGCAAATGATAAAGCTGTCTTTATTTGAATTTTAATTTTTCAAAAAGAAGATAATTATTCCTCTGTAGCAAACTGTGGTAAAGTTTTGGCTGAGATACCCTGTCTGGCTTTGAGCATGACATTTAATATGCAAAGAAATCAAAGTAAGTAAAGTGGAGACTGAAAATGATAAAAGGTTTGGAAAATGTGACCAACAGGATGTTGAAGGAAATGGGTTTGTTTAGTCTAGAAAAGAGAAGACAGAAAAAGGAAATTATGAGGGGCTTCAAATAAGATCCACTGCTTTCCTGGTTAACAAGGTAAATGAAAAAATTCCAATAGTTTCATTAGCCTAAAGAAACAGGTGAAATTTGAGGCAAAGCTCACAACAATTAGGGTAGTTAAGCACTGAGGAAGACTATCCAGGGAGACTGTAAAGATTTTTATAAACAGGGCAGCCAAACATCTTCAGAAATGATCCAGACAGAGATGATTCCTTCAGATCACAGTAGCAGAGAAGCTGACCACTTGTGGTCTACATGCCAGTGGTTTCCACAAGGAAGCATGTTTCCTTACTCAGGGAACTGGGCTCTAGGTGGTTCATGCACTGAAATGCAAAACTGCTGGGTGCAGGGACAGGAATAGATTATTAGACTTGAGTAAGCCATATTCACCAAATCCAAAGGAGAAGTGCAACATTTCACCGCTCAAAAGGCAATGAAGTTATCAGATCAGACCCGGCTTCACCAAAAGCAGTCACTTTAACTGAAGATACACTGGTTTGTATCAGGTAAAACATAAATCTCAGAAAGCCAGGCACATTACATCAAAAGCATTAGAATGGAGTACACTTCACAGTGATCCTGGGTTCCACACAGCAAGTAACCAATCATGTCTATGATATGCTGTTCACGAGGAATTATTTGAAAACCTTGGGAAGCCACAGCCCTCCCCAGAGAGAAGGCTGCGAAATACAAAGGAAGTCTGGCCCTGGACAGTCTAAATTCTTTATAAAGGTTTTCCCAAATACTCAGAATGCATTTTTGAGTCCAGAAATGATGAGTAAAGGATTTCCAGATACACCACTTACAATAGAATTGCCTAATATGTAAGGAAATGAAACAGCCAGTTACTGTGAGCTGCTTACCAGAGTGCTGTATGACTGTTGCTGCTTTCCTCACCTCATCCTGAGACCGACCGTCTGTGACAACAACCAATACCTTGGGCACACCTCGCCTCATGCCACTCTCCCAAGTCAAAACCTTTTCTTTGATAAATGTTAAGGCTTTGCCTAGGAAATGCACAATGAACAAGGAGTCAGCCTTATTATCCACAAGAAGAAATCACTTTCCTTTGAAAGGGCAACAGACACACAATTGAAACAGAAAATGAATATCTAATTCTTCAGCCATGCAATATTAGGATCATGAGACAAGTCCAGAAAACATTTTATCTTAAAGAAATATAATTACTGTTCAGAATTACCTGTCCTTGTATTTCCTCCTCTGTACTGAATATTTTGAAGAGCTCCCAGAGCCTGGGCCTTATCATCAAATGTATTCAGTTTAAATTCAGATTTTGCCTCATCACTGTACTGGACAAATGAAACCTGAAATGGAATTTATCACAGTATTCAGTCTCACAGACAGACTTCAGACCAGCTCTCTCAATTGGAAGTACATATTGTGGTATATTAGGAAGCATTAAACAATTGAAAAATAATTGTCATATATGTATGATTGTGCACACACATACGTATTTACATATACAGATATCATCAAGCAATGTGCACACAACACATTTTTTCTTTCTTTCAGGTATTAAAGGTGATGTGACTTTAAATACCAATGTTATATTACTGTTACTACTATGATGCACCATGTATAGAGTCTATTTGCTTCTAAACAGAGGTACAGTATTTACAAAGCCTCTTCCAGATTAGTTTGTTGTTTTTTTTTTTAGGAAAAAGAATTTGGTAACGGAATATCAATAAAAGATACATACAAAATGTATCTTCAATGCTAGAATAAAAACACTGAAAGCTTATTCTGAAATAATCTTTAGATATTATATATACATATATACTTTTGTTTTGCTCCTTTTAATGTTCTGTAAAATTGCAATATTATAGCATACCAATTTGATCTTGAATAGATATCTCTCTAGATGTATATGTTTGCACATAGTGAAATAAATTCTCCATTTTTAATTATTCATACCCAATTCAAAACCTGAAATTGCTGCAACTATGTCAAGAGGTATGCACTTTAATATTTTACTAAGCATTTTATTTACATGTCCCTGTCACCTATATTATGCCTTCTGTATCTCTAGGCCAGGGATCCATATATATTTGCAGGAAAAAAAAGATGTTATAAAACAAACAAATGGAAAGTGAAACTACTCCATTTATATTAAAACTATCCCATATATATTAAATATAAGGAGGATAAAGAATGCCCAAGACAGAGAAAATATGAAGGGTATCTTTCCCTTAAAAATGTCTACAGAGTTGAACACAAGGAGCAAAAGACCTAAAAATATGCCTAGAACTTCCTTTCATCTTCATACAAAACCTGGCATACAACAACTAGTCAGTCTGCCGGTTGTTGATGCCCTGTATGAAGAAAAAAAAAGAATAGAATTTACCATAAACTGATCATGTATCACCCCAGTTACTCTGCTTGGAGGATTCCAACACACCACAACTTTTGTCTTTCAGAATAGTAACCTCTCAGAATACACTGCATTCCCTTTTTATTTACTAAATGAGTAATACATTTCGTAAATAATGCACACAAGCATTTCATTAAAATGCACATAAGTACATGTTATACAACAATCTAATAAAAAACCTGACAGTATCCTGAAAGAAAGGAAAAATCAAATGTAACTAGCACTTCAGCTTCAGTTCCCCTCCAAAATATATGCAATGGAAATAAGAATCTACCTGGATTCCAGCTGGATTAATCTTGTCAAAGGCTCCTACTGTATTAAAAACAAATTTCACTACTTTGTTGAAGTTATCATCACCAATACTCCAGGAAGCATCAGTCAAGAATACTATGTCTGCTTTGGCACCTCTGCATACTGAAAGGCCAAGAAAAGGAACACTTAAAAATTATCAGTCATATCAATGTAAGTGCCTTGCTTCAAAGTCTGAAAATTCAACAATGAATAATATTCAGCAAACTTGTAATGCCGTCAGCTTAGCTGATGGCTAATGTTCAACACAAAAATATTTATTAAATTTTTTGAAAGAAGAGTTCAAGAAATGAGGAAGCATTCAAGAATATATTTTAAATGTTTCAAATTTTGTTTTTTATTCTGAGCAGCTGCCATAAAACAAAACTTGTCTGCTGAGAGCAGACAGAGTCACAGACTTGCTACAGAGCTATAGAGTACCATAATTCCCCAAATGTATGAACCTTGCTGTTCTAAACCGGGAAATATTGAAGTCTAGTAAAGCTGAAGAGCAAATATATGGCATTAAAAAATTGGTCTCAAACTTTGTTTCCCTAAAATCCTTTAGTAGACTTAAGTCTATTTAATTTTATAAAAATTAGAATTAAACTCTGAAACAGTGTAGAAAGAACACAAAAATACTCAATAATTCTGCAAATAAACATACCATCCCGAGCTGGAGGGATTGTGGGAGGTGGAGGAGGTGTAGGTGGCGGAGTTGGTGCTTCTGTAGGTTTGAGGACTGAAATGAAAAAATATGTTTTTGCTTCATATGAACTATTTCATTCAAGGAAAAACTCTAGATTCTGTATTTTACCACCTCACAGAGAGATTCTGAACTTTTCTCAACAACTTAAACAGTATCTTTGTTTATTGTAACAATGCTTTTATATGAGTTGAGTAAAACTGCTCTCTAATAATGCATTTATTTTTCATCCTAGGACTAGGATGTACTTGGTTTGAAGAACCAATAATAGTTTCTCTTTCCTGACATTTCTCTTTCCAGATGACTTTGAATGGAGAGAAAGAGGAAGGAAGATCACTTGAAAACGGTGTTGAAAGCCATATATGAACAAGCAAAGTTCTACAGCTGAAACAAGACAAGCTCTAAAACTAAAACTTTAGGTTCACAATATCTATTATCTACCTGTATGTTCCCTCATAGAGACTGGAGGTCCCTCAAGGTTAGGTGTCTGAACAAAGACGGTAGCATTGTATTCTGTGTCTGGTGAGAGACCAGTAAAACAGTGGCTGGTTTCTGATCCACGTACTGTGATTTCCTGTCCTCTGGAACCTGTCAAAAAAGCCCAGAGGAAAGAAAGTTAGAACCCCCTATTTCCCTTTAATATGTGTACAAATAAAGCTACAGATTAGAGAGCTCTTAAGAGGAGGTTGGTGTGGATGGGACAGAAGTTTCATTCTTGGCCTTTCTAGAGCAAGATTATCCAATGATTATACACCATGGAGTATATGAAAATTAACTTGACAATAAGCAGCACTCTCTGTAGCTTTTTCACCACTCTAGATTATGTCCAGAGCTCAACCAGATGTATCATGGCTTCTGCTGGGTGCTTGCTACCATCCCACAGAAGTGGTGCTATCATTGAAATAAGACAATCATATTTCCAGAAAATACAAAAAATAATGCACTTACCATCAGTTGGGTTGAGCTTCAGTCTGTAGGAAGTTGCTGACCGGTGAGGTGACCATCGGATACATAAAGTATCCCAATCCACTTTGTAAGTTGTTAGGTCAGTCACATTCAAATATACTGTGAACACAGGAGGGAAATTGTTCTCTGCAAGAGTCTGTAATGGATGAAGCTCACCAAACTGAAAATTTTATCAGTGCTGGTCCACAACTAGACTTTTTTAAAATCCTCAAAGAAGGAAAGATTAATTCTAATCAAATGTCTTCATTGTCTGTTAGGCCCTAGTGATCCTAGCCTACCTATTTAGAAAGGCCTAAAACCTGATACCCTTTCCATATTGGTAACAGCCCATTTTATGAGTTTTCACATCAAGTTGAGTTAATTGTATAATAAGAAATTTCCAAAAATCCTAATCTGACTCTCACATATGGTAATATGGAAAGAATGTAGTGAGTCAAAAAAACTCCAGACATTTGTCTTAACCAAAGAAATTTTTTTAAGTTTCTTAGTTGAGACCATCAACAAAATCAGCTCCTTCTCAAAGGTTCAATCACTGAACATTCCTGTGGGATAAAAGCAGAGTAACAAAAAGCCAAGATCTGCTTAGCACGGTTAGATTCTGTAGTTCCCCGGAGACAGATAAAGACTGACTCCAATTACAAGTGAATAAAATTTTGGGAAATAGACTAGCGAATTTTATATCACCAAATCATTAAAACTATATTTACATAACTGTTCCCAGCCTTAGTTTTTTTAAGATCTACATCACAGGCAGATGATAATTATTCTCCATTAGAAGATATGCAGCTTCTCCTAATCAATGTTATCTCAGATCAGTATAAGTATCTAGCATGACTACAAAAAATTATTTTGACTTACACGTAGTGCCTTGATCAGTCAAAGGTATGCTCATTCCAGAATCATACTGGGCATAAACATTCACATCATAAGTAGTACTGGGAGAAAGATTATGCAATGTGTAGGAGGTCACTTCTCCCACAAAAACTTCCATGGGTTCATTTGAACCTTGAATTGAAAGAAAGCATTCAAGAAGTGCAGAGAAAGATACATGATTAAGGAAGGTACAAAACTATGCACCATTTTCTACATGTCATTTTGTTTATTCTAAAGAAAAATATATTAATTCCTCACATTTTAGGACATTACATGAGACTGCTACAAGAAGAACATGCATGTGGCTTTGCAAGCTATTGTGTAATGTTTGTGGTTAACATATAGGACTATGCATATTGCTTCACTGTTATACAAAACAAATGTTCTGAAGGACATTAGTACCCAAATACCTGCCTAGTAGTCCATTGTCAGAAGGACAAGAGATATTAAAAAGAGAAAACACAAGTCTGGTCCAGGATTTTATCTCACTGTATTAAATTTTAACTATACAATTTGATCTCTGTAGTTAAATGCATAAAACACTGCATTTGATAGATTGTGCTTATTAAATACTGATAAGACTTAAGTTTCTATCAAGACTGGTAAACTAAGGAAATAAAAAATCCTTTCGCACAACCATTTAATGATACATATGATTTCTATTCTGTTCTTCCATTACCAATTTACTATTCTAAAAGTGGTATACTCAGAATGAACAGGCTTCCTTACCCACAGGCTTGTATACAATTTTATAGCCAAGAACAGGGGATGGTGAAGGATCCCAGGAAACTCTGAACCGTGTATACCATTCATCAGTTATATACATATTCTGAGGAGGAAGCAGGCCAACTGAAAAGAAAGAAAAACACTCTAATTAGACTAGTGGCTGTTTTTCAACCTCCAGAAGTTTACATTGTCACTCTGTTTGGTAAAAATCATGTACAAGATATAATTAACATAAAGAAACTTTAAAAATGTTGCTCAAGGAATACGCATCTTAAATTTTAAAAAAGTATATACAATATTAAAACTAATTACCAGTTCTGCCATTTCCAGTCAGTTGTCCACCATCTCCATCTTCGTACACAGCCACAACAGTAATTTTATATGGTGTATCTGATTGTAATGGTTGTAGGATCACATTATTTCTTATCCCAGGAACTGTTATCTAGAACACAAATGAAATAAAGGTAAACAAATTCAGTCTGTAACTGATCAATAATTACAGTAAATAGAGGTTAAAAATCACTTTGACACCTGGCACACTTTTTTTATGTCCAGGGTAGATAAAGTCACTTAGATATCATAAAGGCTATCGCCTAGACACAATTATTAGTATTTGTTGTTCTAATTATAAAACACTGTGGTCATCAGAAAAAGATAAATCAAATTGACTCTCCAGTCTCTGCCTTCACATCAGACTGATGCACCACAGTTCCTGACCAAGATTTCAGTACAGTTCCCTCAAAGAAAGGAAAAAGTCATGTGTTTGGAGAAAAAAAGAAGGAAAAGCTCCTGAAACAGGGTTGGCAGTCAAAGCCATTCATGCTACTCCTCAGCTACATTTGCGTATTTTCATTATTCTCATTTTAGGACATAATTTTCTTATCAGACACAATTTAGTCTGAGAAAGAAGCTCTAAATATTTTGATATTAAAAGCATCCCTATTTTTGCTTTCCTCAATCTTCTCAACTTCCTGGTGCAGCCATGCACTATTGCTCCCTCCTAATGAAAAAGTAGGTGTAATCCCAAAAGTAACACTGCTCCATAAAGTGACCATAAAGCACTAAAATTATGGAAAGTAACTTGAGGCATCTATCTCAAAAGCATGCCTCAGTTAACATTTTCCATTATTACTTCATTAAAAATTTCAGTTGTTTCGAGACTTGTTATTTTTATGAAATGTCCAATGTTTCTTGTAAATATCTGTGTGTTGAAAAATATGTGTCCTGACCAACAGATCCAGCAGGGAATTTTCAAACAGTTAATTTTCAGCATGTCTTATGCAATAACATACAGCATTTAAACAACACTATACATATTGCACTTTGGCTGGTGGCAGTCAGCAGCAATTCCGCCATTGACTTCTGTGGGATCTGAGTTTGACTTTATTATAAACAGAGAACTTTATAAGCATCACATTAACTTGTCCTACCATTAAGCTTCAAGGAATTAAACACAAATACAATTCATACTGAACCCTAAAAAAGCAAGATAAATTCTGAAGAGTTGAAGTTCCCATTGCTTTCTTATTAAACTCTCTTCAATTTATAAAATTCAGGTATGTTTATTCTGTATCTAAGCACACTGACTTAATAATGAAGAGAGTATGAATAGCTGGCTATTCACTGTGTCACTATATTTGAGCTACATATCAGTAAGCAGGTTCTGCCCAGAATTAATATGGTTCATATTTAGCATTATCTTAGACACAAGTTTGTCCATTAATTGTGTTCTGTGACTTTGTGAAAAACAAAAAAAACCCCAGACCTGTTTCATACAAACCATGCTTCTCAATATTGACATCAATAACAAAGAACCCATAGCACATGCCAAGTTAACTACATGTAAAACAGATGTCTTTGGTTTTCCATAGCCTAAAGAATCAACTGAGAACCTCTCAGTGCTTAAGAAGGAATTACAGAACTTACATATTCATCAATAGGGTCACCCACAGTGGGTGAATAAATGATTCTGTACTGCTGGACTGGCCCATCAGCATGGTCCCACTGCACAGAAAGGCTGTTTGTCGTCTCATCAAACACTCTCACATTCCTTGGACCACTGCGAGGCACTAAAGAAAGAAAATATAGAAGGTGGTACCAAATATGATTCTTCCAGTTCAGTGTCACTCTCACCAATTCAAACGCTGCCCTGAAGCCAAACCTAAGGGCTCTCTCTGAAACACTGAGTGAACACGTACAGGCAGATTTAGTCAGTGACAATATAGCAGCATCTGAAGGTGTTAAATAGAAATAGAGCTTTAACTGGCTCTGTTGGAAGGGAGAGAACATCAGATGTAAAGCGACCAATCTACATATGGTCTGCCTTTCCAGCTCATACAGAGAAGCATAGCTGTAGCCTGCCACATCTGAAAATTTTATATTAATATGGGGATTTATAAAAGAAAGCACAGAAGCAGCAAAAGAGAAGTGACCTATATTGACATAGGTAATTTCTTTACACATTATTTCTACAAAAAATTTTAAAGAAGCCAAGCATAAGCCAACCAAAAGCCCACAGGCAAAATGGTTTTAAAGTGAGGAGGTTACAATTACCATGTAACACACAGAATATGAAGCATATTTTTTTTCTGTTGACAGCAAATTCTACCTATCTACATGTGCATTTTTTTCCTGAAAGACAAACTGCTATTCATCTGTAACTACATTTTAAAGAGCAGATTTTCAACTCTTAAACATTCAAATTAGGCTTTTAATTTGGTGATTATGCATGTACTACAACTTCCAGAGCTCTCTTCCATGAAGGCTTGTAATTGCTTCATTCATAATTCATATGCATTGATCTCAGAGCTGTACTCAATGGTTTGTGCTCTTTGTGACTGAAGCCAATTTTATAAATTCTTCACACACCAACTTTGATATATATCATAAAATCATAGAATGGTTTAGGTTGGAAGGGACCTTATATATATATATGTGTATATGTATATATATATATCACAAAGCAAGTACTGATTGCCTCTTACATGTTCTTCCCTGTGCTTGGCTTGGATTTCCTTCTCCATCTGCATAGAGAGCTATAACATTTATTGAGTAAGCAGTGTCAGGAGTCAAGCGTTCCAGCATCACATCACGAGTGTTGCCTGGTACCACAATCTAAAAGAGAAACAAAAGACACCTATATAAAGATACTTTCAGATTATACCACCTCTTGTTAGAATGAAGAATTTGAATGAAATATAAAAAGTTAAGGAACATGACTCTGATGCACATTTTCCAAGAAAAATAATACAAATTTAAAATAATTAAAGTTGATAAAGATTCAAGAGCAGGTGCAACAAAAATGTTAAATACATAAAAAACCCTCATCCTGCAAATATAATTCTAATTTTTTTCATTTTACATAAAAATAGTTCAAGACAAAAAAAAAGAAAAATTTGGTAATAGAAATCAAGAAAAGTAAGTTCTGACACAGTTTTTGGACATATAAAGGACATTTTCTAACAGGGACTGATTCACAGGTTCTTGCTCGTGTGAAGTAATATGGATTTTCACTTTACTGATGCAAATGATTCTTTCAAAATTCTTACATTTTCTTTCATAAAAACAAGTTCATCTGTACATGTACAGTATGGGTGTACATTTTCTGTGAATACATCCACTTGGTGACCTCTAAAACTGCACCTATTTCCACACAAATCCAAGAACCCTTACTTCACATCTGGAGGGTTAATAATTAACCATATCCAGGCTCCACTGATCACCACAATCTACTTGAGCACTAATTATTTGAGGTAAACAGATGGTTTAAATGGTAAAATCACTTGAACTTGGAATCTGGTTTCATAATTAAACATTTCTTACTAAATAGTTGTTACTTTCTTTCTTCTCTCTTAAAAAAAAATAGAAAAGCTTTTATTTTAACTCATCTTTACCTGCCATATGAGAAAGGATACTCAATCCTCAGGTTTAAAAGGGAGAGTCTTATTACTTATTTCTTTTATTTCATCAAATTAAACATTTATTTACAATTGACTAAATTCTTGTAAACAGGGTGTTTTCAGCAATGACATTCCTGGGCAGAGACTTGGCCTGAGTTTATTATTATTGTTCTACATTAATTGAAGGAAGAAATTTAAGGAATAGCATAAAAATTAGATTACTTACAGATTCTGATGGCCTTGGGCCAGACAGTGGAGAGTAATTAATTCTATATTGCTGTACTGGACCTGGAGCAGGTTCCCATCGGACATTCATGCTGTTTGGTGTGGGATTGTAAACTTGAATATTTCTTGGTGTTCCCCTCTCCACTAGATCAAGGATAATTTAAATTAGGTTTACAAAGCTGTTTACATAAATCCTAGTTCTACTTGAATTTATAAGAGTGCTCAGAGGAAGCTGAAAAGTGCACCAGCCCAAGATAAACACATTACTTTTTTTACCCCAAAATCTAGAAATCAAAGAATCTCAGTTATTAGTCAATAAAACATTCCTGCCAGGCAGCAAAGTAGGGATGTTTATGTTGAAATTTGAAGGCATGATCATAACACTTTGTTACCTGTTCATTGATCAGGGAGTTCTGAAAAGCAGCCACAAACTACACATCTTAACTCATGCTGACATTAGGAGCTCAAACTCCCTGGAAAATCTGGAGTATATGGTATGAACTTTAACATGGATTATCACTTATATTTGCCATTTGCTCACCGTACTGTTACTACTGGCACCATATTTAAAATTTTATGATTGGAAGTAAACAGTAAGTTCACTGCACAACATAAGAGTCCATTTTAACTGAGATAAGAGGACAGAAAATCCTAACATGTTCTTGAAAAGGTTTGTTTTACTTACAGGTTCTTCCAGTATCAGAGACACGTCCACCATCCCCCTCTGAGAAAACTGGAACCACAGTTACAGTGTAAGGTGTGTTGGGTTCAAGAGTCCTCAGGATAACATAGTTTGTGTTTCCTGGTACTGTGGTCTACATATTTAAAAGGAAAGGTAGCAGCATGATGTTTACATAAAGTTTAGGCTGTTTTGTGTCTCATTTACTCCTTTATTTCTAGACTGCACATGATAAAAACTTTACAAAAGGCCTGAAGTAACAGTTCATGCTGTCTTCTGAAACTTTCAAGAAGGCTCTGTCTTGGACTTATTAAAAATGTTTGTTAAGTTCTACAGTCTCCTGTGCAAGCCCTTATAGCTATCTTCACTTCTGGGTGCAAATCCTGTTCTACTAGTGACAGTAGGAGAATATGCAGTGAAATTTTAATGACTACTACTTAGCTCAGATGCATTAAAATGTCATTTTCTAAACAAACCAATAAATAAACAATACATAACTCTACAACATGCTAATGACAAGTAGTAATGAGCAGCTCATGTTAGAAAGTGCAAGTCCACAGCTTTTAAAAATATTTTTCAGCAGTGGCTCTCATGATCCTACTGAAACAGTGGCAATATATGTACTTATAATTTCACAGGCACATCAAATTGCATAGATGTGGAAAAAAAAACAGAAGTGGAAAAGAATATTTTCTGTGACAAGGGTTCCCATTTTCAAAATTATTTAGCTCTTTAACAATTAAGTAATTTAGGAGAATAGACTAAGACATCTATCTAAATTTTTCTGCTATCACAAATAACGTCCCAGCTGTTTCCAGTCACATGACTTCCTATCTGTAAAAATTAGCAGAAATTAGGTTTGTTGACTTGAGAGCCTATTGCACACTCTGAAGTCAGCTTTACATTTACATGCACTGCCTGTACAAACAAAAAAATTGTGCATGGTATTAAAACCCTGTGGTAGGAAATAATCACTAAGAGTCTTCTATGTAAAATCAAACATCTGTAACACATGTGGGAATAACAGACTTTCATGGAGGTGCCCTGCATTTTCTCCAGGGTAGCTATGAACAGGATATAAAATTGCTGCATAGACAAACAAGACCCATTTCACTCACCAGTCTGTCTCTCACACCATGAGCTGCACTTCATCTGAGGCAGTGAGAGCCACACAAATACTTACCATTTCTTCTGCACCTCCAGAAGTAGGTCCATAAAAAACTTTATACTGGCGAGGGCTTCCTTCTGCATGATCCCATCGAATGTTGAGAGTACTGGTGGTAGGGTCATAAACCAACAAGTTCTTCACAGTAGTCAAAGGTTCTAAAACAGGTCAATGAGCTGTCAGATATGTGTAACCACATTCCCTCACCTGAGCTGTCAGATCACGTTTATGTAATGCATCGTTCAGAAATTTTTTAAATGTCAGTTTTATTGGTTAATTTAGATATTACTTGCCTTCATTAATCAGTACACATCAGCCCCATCCAAAAGCATAAGGAATGCTAAATGTAGAAAGAAAAATTTCTTTTTGGAGACTATTTGATAATTATACAATTGGTTCATTAGGATTGTTTTCCTCATTTCTCAGCAAACTCGTTGCTGTGTCTGAATTTCCATTGCAGGCTCAAATGTAAACTAAGTAATGAAGTAATAAATTTATTAATGATGTCTAATTAAATACTTCATTAAAAATAGAGAATTGGGTTTTATGCTTCAAGTGCCTCTGCTAGCAAATCACCCAGTGTTTCCTATAGCAGGATCAAAACAATGCATCAACATATAATTGAGCACACAATAGAGTCTGCAAAGGTCAACTTCTGAACTGAACGTCCTGACAGTACTATGGGAAACTTATACTTAGCAGTACACATATGAGAGTCACAGGCCTTCACATGCTTTAAGGTGGCAGAAGACAATTAAACAGATTGAAATGAGGAAGAAGTTCCATAGCCACATTATGGTTTCTCTCTGCCTTAAAAGCTGGGCATCCAGACCAATGTAGTGGTCCAGGGTTTCTCTATATCCAGTAGACTGACAGGCCTTTTGCTTTAGATACTTGAAACTCATAAAAGGAAAAATGACAAATGCAGATGGGATTAATATGAACACAAGAAATTTTTCTCAGTTAATTTGAAAAGCAATACATCAATACTGTTTCACATCTAATATATCAAGAACCTGCTTACTAGTTCTGCCTCGTCCTGTCATTCTTCCCCCTTCACCATCTGCATACATTGATGACACAGTAATAGTATATGGTGTGTCAGGCTGCAGTTTCTGTATCACCACACTGTTTTGACGTGCTCCAACCGTAGTCTGCAGTAGAAAAAATATATTAAAATACCTTTCACGCTGCCCCTTTTAGGCTTACTATTATAGAGAAGAACATAAGCATTTGATGCAGAGTGGAAAATGCCATGCTGCAACACTTTAGTGATTGCCACTTATAGTAGACATTGAATGATAACAATATTAAGTACATATTCATCTTAGAAAGTTTAGACAGAGTCCAGTGATACAGTCAGTATTCTTCAATATCTCCAAACTTGTGCATAATCACAATTATGTAACAACTTCTAGTTCTGTGACAGCACAGAACTGTCTCCATACTGCCTCTGACTTTATCATATTGAAACTAATAAAAGTCTTTTATTCATTTTAACAGACTTTGAATTGGGCTCTTTATGCTCTAATCTCAGGTAGAATTCTGTTGTGAATAATTAAATCTATTAAGTCTATTTTTGCTCAAATTTCAACAATATACCCATCATTCTTTTTTTACTCTTGTATCAACAATTAATTACAGATATTGATTAAACTTACTACTGTTCCTTACTCTTCTAGTGACTTCCATTCAACTACTCAGTTGATTCAGCAGTTCAATTACTTCAATCCAAACACACATTGTTCGGAAGAGAGTTAAAATGGGCCCAAAAGTATCCAACTGATTCTAAAGTAAACATTCCTAGATTCACTTCTGAACACGTGTGATCTCTGATTACAGGAACAAGCTCAGCAAGTGTGGTTTTCATCTGGGACTGTTGCTCTGAGTCATTTGACAGTAACCACAACAGCCTCCCACTGCAAAATATGGCATTTTTAAGTAGCACACATTTCTGATAAACAGTCTGACTGAATTACCATTCCTAGGCTGCATTGTGTGGGCTGCCAGTAGTCAGCACAGCTCTTACTGACAACACAAGGAAAGCTGGCTGAACACAGTACTGGATCTCACTATAATTAGAGCTGCTCAATCATATTAGAAGACACTAAAATACCTTAAACACTTCCTCACATATGTTTTGCATGGATTTGTTTTTGCAGCTGCTGCTTCTGGGCAGTTATTCCGTTCTTAGTGTGGCAAGACACAGCCTAACTGTCCACAAGTTATTCCATGGCAAATTCCCTCTGATCCCACATTAATCCCACTATAGAAATAGTGGAAAACTCAGCACTATAGAAGTAGTCATGGTAGCTCATATTATTGACTGCTGTGATAACTGTATATCTGTGACTTGTACTGTCATGTACTGATCAATTCACCACAGCATGTTTTTACTTTATTCTAGTTATATCTACAGAGTATATGATTTTCAAGAAAAGGAGCTGTAATCCAAAGTTATTTTTGTTCCATAAAGAGCATTCTACCACATATTTGAAAGGGGAGGGAGAAAAAGGTGGGAATATAGATTTCTTCAATCTTCACCTAACAGGTGATTAATACATAACCTATGTATTAATCCATGTAAACCTATGTGCTTTGAAAATGAAGTATTCTAGTGGATTAATTTGCAGAACTATCATTTAAGGTTAAATAACTATAGAACTTCAAAATTAATTACCGACTGTTCAGGGCCATCTCCACTGATAGGCTGGTAAATGACCCTGTATCTCTGCACTCGACCACTGGCAGGATCCCACTTCACAGTCAGACTGTGTGAAGTTGCGTTGTACACCTGAAGGTTTCTTGGCCCACTCTTTGGGGCTGAGAAATTAAACAAAGGAAAGAATATATATGTAATTCAGGGGGGAAAAAAGGCACAAACACTTCATTCACGCTTTCAGGGTTGCATGAATGTCTGACCAAGAGCAGACTGTATTAAGTAAAATATAACACAAACTGTAATGTTTGTAAAATAATAAACATGTGGTAATCTAGTGTTTAGCATTCTTCCAAATACACAATAATATTTATTAAATGATCTCAGCTTTTTAATGTCAACTTTCTTCACAGTTTAGAAAAAGATAGTAAGAGTTTTCTTTACTAATACTATACCTGGAAATTCAGATTCTTACCTTGTGTGGTGATAGGTACCAAGGGTACTAGAAAAAAGTAGAAAAAGTTTTAAGAGTTCTTGTATGTGTATGCCTTCTAATTTAATAACTATGAATATCCACATGCAGAAATCCTTATTTACTTACATGTTCGTTCACTGCCACTGAGGTCATCACTTTCTGATTCATCGGGATAGATGGCAGTAACTGAGATGTCATATAATGTATCTGGATTCAAGTTTTCAATGACCAAACTGTTTTCATCCCCATTTAAGATAGTCTTGTGGAAAGATAAAATTAATTAAATGAGTAAATAAATAAATAAAAATAACATCATAGAATCATCAAGGTTGGAAAAGACCTTCGAGATCACCAAGTCCAACCATCAGCCCCAAACCACAGTATAAATAAGATCAAATCCTACAAAACAAACAAACCAGAACAGAGTGGGATAGAACTGAATAACCTTTTACACCATTACAAGTGTCTGTAACTATGTGTTCCACACGTTCCCACTGAGTTTCCATTAAGCACAACAGGAGGGCTTGCAAGTTATGGGCAGTATAGTAATTACATTTCTGATTTTAAAAATAACTCTGAGGGACTGCCCACAAAATCTTATGGTATCTGTTCTTACCTCCTGTTTTTCCAGTTTTCCATAGGGTCCCCAGGTTATTCTATACAACGAGACATCGGAAGCTCCATGATCCCAAGTTCCTCTGAAACTATTTGTGGTTACATCTGTGATTCTGAGATTAACTGGTGCTGGCACACGCTCTATTATGATGAGAAATTGAAAAGTATTTTTAAAAATGTAATTACAAAATAAATACAGTTAAATGGAGGAATTACTCAAAGTATTTAGAAGATTATGAAGAAGATTCATCTCTCAGTCACCATGCTTCTAATGACTACAACAAAATGGCATAGTATAACCCAGTCCACCTACACTAAACAAATTGTCATTCATGCAGTAACATCACCAGGCCACCACCTGATATAACAGACATAACTCTACTGACCTCAGTAAAGGTCACAACTCACATGCCTACTCATAGCAACTGACGTCCTTGCTCTTACATTTTGGAGTTAGAAAAAGTGATTATGAACTCCCACACACAGAGGTCAAGCTTCTGCATGCATTTCTCCCACATCTTAAAATCTTTATATAAGCCAAATAAGTCCTGCAATTCTGCCATGACTTATTTAGAAAGACTTCATAGAGGTTAACTGTAGGTTAAGCAGGAAAATATTATAGCCACTGGGAAGAAACAAGTAATAGGTAAAATGAGAGAATTAAACTAAAAAAAAATTTCTTCCTTAGAGCATTTTCTTTCTCCTTACACACTCAAAATAACCACAAGGAAGGTTGTTAGGAAAACTTACGAGTGACAGCTTCAGCATTTATTGGTAAGGATTCTCCTTCATCATATACAGCAACAACTTTTATATTATAGAGTGTTTGAGAGGAGAGGTCAGAGAGAGTAATTCCAGTTTTGAGTCTGTCAAGTTCCACCTAAGAATAAAAATAGTGACTTAAGAACTGCAAATTGGTCTGACTCTACGTTTGAATAAAGAGCAGAAATTCCTGTACTTAAAACCAGAAAACTATTCTGCACTAAATTTTGCCATTTACCCCAAAATTTACACCTGAATGTTTAGTGCTACTTACTAACTCCTTTGCAAAGCATATTGTCTCAGATACTAGTACTATTTGTGGATCTGTCACTGCTTCATTCTTTTGGAAATGAGGATGCAGACTGCAACTCCAGAAAATTCTCATTCCATTACAAGAATATATTTGTCCTTCAAGACTTGATTCATGCTTAGCAGTGCAATTATGGGAAGCTTGCACATACCTCAGACATCTCTAAAAATGCTCACACAGGTTCTGACTGTGGGCAAAGGGACTAACCTACCTTTACTCCACAATACTGCCCTCCTAACAGTAACCTATTCTTAGGGCATGGCAAGATAACACTGAGGCAGGGACTAGAAATGCCTGATAATCAAAGCACAAGAAAATTCTTCAGTCAGTTTGAGGATTTCTCCTCTCTAGAGGAGGAGGATGAGGGGGATACAGAGGAAATCTATCTCATCCTTATTCAGTTTCCAAGAAAATAATACCCTTTCCTGACGGCAAACATCATGAGCTGATGTCCTTTATTCTCAGTGGTGGCTTATAATACTACTTTTACTATTAATTTAGTAACCTATCTCTTACAGTATTTTCAGAAATGTTTCTGTCATTACCTCCTTTACATCAGTTTCATCAGCTATTTTGTATCTGAGGATGTATTTTCGAACTTTCCCTGGGGCAGGATCCCAGCGGACATTCATCCTGCTGTGAGTAACATCCTGAATTGTTAGTCCTCTGGGTCCAGGCAAAGGTACTGTAAAAATAATGACAGTAGTAAGTGAAAATGTTACCCACGCCAGAGGTATAGGTCTCTCACAGCAGAAATTCAATTATTTTCATGCATTCCATTGAAATGGAGGCAATAACCCTCTGGGAAGTTCAGTACTATGGCCATTAGATGAGACAGCTTAAGTAGCTCATTGTTCCAGCAGTGAGCAAAATAGATATAAACTACAGTAGTCTGAGCTTGGCAAACTATAAGCACAATGCTTTTACAAGTGTCAGTGCTTAAGATCATGACTTTGGTAACAACAGTCACTTTTTGTGTACAGTTAAGGGTTTAATTTTTTTTATTAATGTAAGAATGTAAGAATAACTAGACTGTGTGCATCTAGTCCAGAAATGAACCTCTGCAGTAAGAAATGTTTAAGGAAAGATGCTTAATGAAAGTTTTTTTTAAAAAGGAAGCCATATTTAGATTTTTTTTTTCTTGGTATCTGATGTCTGAATTTGGGAACAAGGTTTCTAAGTTAATGCAAGCAAAACTGAGATCTTTTAAAACTACTATACTATCAATATTATCAAGCCAACTCTTTTCATTATTCAAGGAAAACAAAAACATTTTGTTGCTTTTTTAATAGATGGTCCCTTTTCATGTAAAGTACCTTTAAGATCTTTTGGAAATGTTTGAGTGTTAGAAAATACATAAAATATGGAAAAGACGGTCTTTAAACAAAATGGAATATATAAAAACTGTTGGTGGGAAAAAAAAAAAAAAAAAAAAAAAAAAAAAAAAGTTAAATGTTGCTGAAATGATACAAAGTGAAAAATCAAAGTGTCCATACATGTGACTTCCTGGGTGGTGAGTGGGTCACTGGTGATATCACCAAACAATACATAAGCTGTTAAAGTGTACTCAGTATTGGGGATGAGATCTACCAGCTGAACCTCATTCACTGACGGTCCAACACGCATCTGCACATGAAAAATAACATACCATGTTTAAAAACTGGAGAAAGCAATGGCAGAAAAGCAAGCAATGATTTAATTTCAAGGGAATTTTGTTTGTGGGATTCACAGTACATCTACAGCTTCCTGACTGATGTCATTGTATACAATATCCCAGTAAGTTCACTGCACTTCAAGAAGTACATGCCAATCTCTTTTGACTCTTAGGATATATCCAGAAAATCTATCCATCTTTCTAAATTTATTTTTGTTAGGGTACCAGAAATTAAGACAAAAATTCTCTTACCTCTTTCTCTGTGGCTGGGACTGTGGCATTCACAGGTTCATATGTTAATATATAACCAGTAGCTCCTTTGAGAGGTTCCCACCTCACTCGCATGGAAGTTGATGCAATGTCATAAACATTCAAGTTTCTAACTGAAGAGATTGGTACTGCCAGATAAAAGACATAAATTTATTTCCTTTACCTTCTTCACCTTTCATATTTCACATCACAGGTAGTTCCACTGAGAATATTTCAAAGGTGTATGAGGGTAACCATAATGTACCCTACTAAGGGTACCTAATAAAAAGGTGATCGGCAAGTAGTGGTATTTTAAGTAGTGCTTAGTTTAAGAAACTAAATTTTTTTTTGAAACATCGAATTTTGAATGTGCCACAGATTTGCTATACACAGGTAAAACTATCTTACAAGTCTGCACCTCAATATTTTAAAAAGCAAAATTAACTCACATTAATGCTCTAATATGAAACAGAACATGGCTGTACTCATAAAAGGATTTTTTGTACTTTACTTTTATATGGTATTTCTAAAATTATTTTAAAAACATAAAAAATTACCAGACACTTTATAAAAATCATGTACATGCTTCAAGGGTTTATGATAATTAAAAACAAAGATATGAAACAAGCACCAAACACTCAATATATTTCAAAAGAGAGTCATCCTATGCTGCATTCAGCATAATGTACCTGAAATCAATCACATAAACAGCTAATAGTAGAAAAATAATGGCTAATTTATGTCTCACAGAAGTGATGTAATTGTGTTGAACTGGTTTTTTAGTACTCATAAATAAGAATGAATTTCTATAGTATTCCAGCTGCTGGTAGCAGGAATTAATTATCCAGCATAAAAATGAAGGAATGCACGTTTTTATGTGATCAAATTTCAGGATTTTATAAATTCTGTCTTGTATTTTATGTTTCACTCTAGTCTTGTAGAGACATGCTTTATGGGCCTGGAAAGAAGCTGGGGCAAAAATTTTACACCACAATGAAATTTCACTTTGTTAAAGATTTTTGGACAAGTTCTGTACACCCAGTGAAACACAACACAATTTCATCATTCATATTTAAAATTTTGTTTCCTCCAAGAAGAAATTCCATAGTTCAAGAAGTTCTATTGGACAGTTTCCCATATGCCAAACTGGCTGTTAATGTTATTCAAGTTGATTTCTAACTTACAAGTTGTTTCTCTGCCGATTAGAGGTTCACTGCTTTCATCTTCTACCACAGAAAACACATTAACAACATACTCTGTTTCAGGTTTTAGATCTTTCAGAACCGTTGTTGTTTCCATCCTACTTACATAAAACTACATAAAAGAGAAGCAATGTTAACCACTGTACAACAAACTCATTTGTAATATAATCTCTGAGAAAAAAATCATTTCTTGTGAGACTCTTCAGAAATCAGTGGCACAGAACTAAAAAGATAACTATTGTCTTAATGTTCTGTGTCTTTTGTCTGACAATGTACCATTATTTTTGCAAAGCAAACTGTAGTAAAACCTCAGACACTTACTTTCAATAGAATTGGATATATCTAGCAGCATTTACTGTGCATCCTATTTTCACACATGGTTTACACTTTTATATTGTAACAGCAACACAAAGAAAGTGGCAGAGATACATGTTACACTTTGGAAAAAAGTTTTAAACACTCAGAATAATCTAGGTGGCTATAGCATATAGCATTATCAAGACTGTAGAACAGAAATGCCAGCAAGCCATCAAGTTGTGGTCAGTGTGCACTGGAATGGATGTTCCAATCCTAGTCAAAAGCCACATCCTGAGGTCATAATTTATTAAGATCAAATTCTCCGTGAGTTGAATCCAAGTTAAAATTTAAAATCCACATTCAGAGACAGGAAGTTCACAGTTAGGCACAGAGAGATGTCTAATGTGACTGCAAAATGCCATTCTGTCTGGGCAAAGAGAGTGATGAGCAGTTCCAATGGCCTTAGAATCAAGAGCTGTCAGTTAGTGGCTTTCTGTGTAGAGAACAGCAACAAGATGAGTTTGACCCTGTGTACTAAAGGGTTTGGAGGCCATGCTTAGGTATAGATTCAAAGCACCATCATACAGCACTAATCCAAGCACTACCTCAGACCCTCTAGCACCTACTGTGTTTTTCTATTATCAAGGAAATGTATTAAAAGGACATCTATATATCAATATGTGACAATAGAATATAAACAGAAAGGAATTACTAAATTACCACTCAACTGTTTTTAAGAAATAGATTTTACTCCTGGATTCATGAATTTAAGACAATCAAAGTCATCTTTATGTTCTTACTTTTTGCAATTCTGTGTACCAATTATCAAAGCACGATATTATTGACTGTGGCACCCTTTTTTTCATTTCCTGTTATATCACACACAATGCAAACTTCAGAATGACATTAGTGTGATGTGTCAGTCAAAGGCTATTATGGACAATGACAGTAGGAACATACAGTACCTGTTGAGGGCTACCTCCAGAAGCAGGGTAATATTCAACTCTGTATCTATCAACACTCTCAGAAGGTGGACTCCACTTTAGTCTGAAAGAACGAGGTGTCACATCTGAAATAACTAGGTTAGAGGGTGGTGGCAAATCACCTACAAATGGAAGAAAATTTTAAAATTATTAATTTATCTTATATCATCAGGAATAAAAACATGAGACCAGAAAAATTGCTTAAGAAAAGAAAATACTTTATATACTTGCTTATGTTTCAGTTCCCTCAGGAATTCTTAAAACAATTTTAATGAAGAGATAGCTCATGATCACACCCTCAACACCAAACAAGCTCTCTATCATTCTTACTCCACTTTCAACCCTGGAGAATCATTAGCCAACATTACTAACATTACTGTTTTTCCATGCTCTGCTTTGCTGCCAGACATTAATAATTGAAAAGAGCAAGGCTGATGGAATTTTTCTTATTGGATGAGCATTGTCAAAGAACCTGCCACAATAAGCAAGGAGGTGACATAATGAGCAGCATTTTTCCTGACTCTGGGAGAGAAAGAAGGCACCTCCAGCCATGTCATGCTGTGTTACATATAACACAATCATTGTTGAAAAGAAGAACCCCTGCAGGGTAGATCAGGTGGCCTGTACAACTTCCTCACATTAGCAGCTGAAAAAACAGCCCAAGGCTACACAGTGTTCCAAATAAGTAATAAAAAGGAATTAGCAGTGCAAGCATGTAAAATGGAAAAGGGATGAATTAGACTGAAAATGTGATGTACCTGGACCTTTTACACTGTTACACAGATTTGTGGTTACATCATCAACAATGCCAGCCAGGAAAGAGAAATCTGCGACATTGTAAACATGAATATCATCTGGATCTGTTGCAATCTGCTTCAATTCATTTTCATCTGCATTTTTAATACCTTAGAGAGAAGATATGAAAACAAAGCTTGTTAGAAATTATGGCCATTAAACATAATACATGAACTCAAGTCCCTAAACACATCTTTTGAATACCCTTGAAGATACTTATGTATGTGGCTACTTTATTGTGCATTTAGGAGACAGGCAGAAGGGGTTTGGCCCCAGGCATCTCTTTAACTAATACTTACCAATTGCATAAAGTTCCACTCCCTCATCTCTGAGTCTTCTTGAAGGAGTGACTACATCATCTTGGGATTTGCCATCAGTGATGAGGACACCAATTTTACGAGCTCTGGGCCGTAAGCCTGCATCTTGTTTGAAGTTGTTTTTTAGGATGAAATCCAAGGCCATTCCTAGCATGATATAAAGGTAACCATCACTATAAACTGTATACATATAGAAGTCATAGTAAAGGAGAGTATTTCATTCTGGTGGTTTCACACTGACACTGTTCCATGATTATTCCCTTCTAGAAGCAGTCAGCTAGACCAGATGGCAAATGATACTATTTCAGGCCTTTAATCTCTTACCTTTTATGCATCACCCTCTTATCTGATGTCCTTTAGCCTCCCTTCTGGGTCCTCATCTTTTCTTCAACCCAAGGCTGACATGGAAGAGCTTTCTATCTTTCTCTTCTTCTCAGATACTCAATAGTAACTTAAGCTCTACATCACCTGAACTCTCTTCCATCACTTTTCCACTGAATTCATGTCTACATGCTATACATTTTCTCTTCTAAATACACTGAACAGAACTGTAAGGGCATTATGGGCAAATTTCAGCTGACTGAACAATACTGGGCTCAGCTACTAGAATTATTTTCATTGGAGATTAAGGGAAATTCTGGCAATGTAAAATACCTGTTAGAGTATTGCCTCCTTTATATGGTAAGTTTGCTACAGCCTCTAACAAAGTCTGTTTGGTTCTGTAAGCGTTGAGATTCCATTCTGTCCTGGGATCTCCGCTATACTGCGCAAGACCTGGGGAAAAACGTGACAATTACTCAGCTATTATGTGGCTGTGTAGCAGTTACACCACATTTTCCCTCCATCATATAAGGACTTACCAATCTGTACTTTGTCAGGACCAATATCAAAAACTTCAACAATACGGGCAATGAAGTTCCTGACGGTTTTAAAATTTGGCCGCCCGATACTCCATGAGCCATCCACCAGCAGCACAATATCAGCTTCTGCTCTGGTTCTACATTCTAAACCTGCCATATTAACCAGAAAAATATAGCCTTACCATGATAGCTTTCAACGAGAAAAATACAGCCTTAACATGATAGCTTTCTTTCCCCATCCTTTTATGTGACATATGTCATGAGTTAGTGTCCAAAATAGCTCTAGTTTTATTCACTGGCACTCTGCCAAGTATGACCTCTTTGTGAATGTTATTCACACTATACACTGGTTCCATGGCAAAAGCTGTATAAATGTCTTCATGTATGTTTCCTTTCATAAATAAGCATTCACAGATGCTAAGGCTCTTCACTATTGTCATGAATTGTCTGTTTTGGTCCCTAAGGATGGTTGACAACTTCATTTCAGAGGCTGCATAAAAGACTGCTACACTAATCACCAGCATACCAGGGAGCATTATCAGATTACCCACATTTACAGTATTTTTGTCTGTCATGGCTGGCTAAACTACCCCTTAATTTTCAACTGTGTAGCAGTGGAATTAACAGCATGTATTACAACTGCTTTCAAATAAATAGCATTTCTGAATTTTCAGGGGAAAAAGACATACCAGTACAGGTGATATAGAAGTTTGCACATCCAGGAAAGAAAGAACACAATTTAAAGAAGAAACAAAAACATAAACACAGGTCAAGAGATAGATAGGGGACAAGAACAAACATTTATATAAAGCTGCAATGTTCTGAAAAGTTAAAAAGTTTTCTCAGACATCTTAATTTTACAAATTACAGAATAAAATATGCATCATATTGTTTTCATCACAAGGAAAATCACAACATATTTACACAAAGCAGACAGACACAATTATTTTATCCGCAGCCATTTGAAAAAAATAAAAATAAAAAAATGTCTTGTTCTCTCTCTTTTCTTGTAGATTGTGTTACCAGCTGCAAATTTTCTGGCTTCCCGCCATCAGAGCTTCTGGTCTTTATATGGAAGAAATCCCATTGAGAAAAATCAGCCACACTCATCACAGTTGAAAGATATTGTGATGTCATATATGTTCCACATAACTGATCCAACACTGTAGACTCATGAATATAACTATTCCATGTACCTGGGGGTTAAAAGCATGATCCTCTTCTGCATAGAAAATATAGATCTAGTCTTTAGTCATGACAATATAATCAGTTGGAAGTAGGGTTTAAGTAAAACCATGTTAGTTCAAAAAATTGCATGCATAACTTTAATATGGAAGTTAAAGTTAGCTTCATGTGCAATATAAAGGTTAAACAATTTTAACTTTTATGTTTCTTCCAACTACCGTTGTTCCCCACATGGAAAATCCTAGCAAGGCACCATAGGTGATTTTTTCCCCCTATTAATAAGTAAGGTACTATAACATTTACAGTCCCAGATATAAAATTCATTTTTCATATTAACCATGACTCAAATCCATGCATTAGTAAAACTAATTAGCTCAAAGGAAATAATGCTGGAGACAGAAATGACAGCTACCACTCCATTAACAAAAAATAACAAACCACTCTTGGTGCAATTATTTTTCTACCAGACTTACTACAGCTTTACTCTAATGTCACTGACAGCCTCTTATGTAGCTTTTCTCAGTTTCACCTTCTTTTATTCAACAGACACTGACATTAATTAACTTTAAAGTTTCCAAAAATGTTGCCAGTAAAGTGACATGAGGTGAATATTTTTTTCAGTGTGGGAACAAGTCATCAAAGAGTTAACCTTCACAAAAAGATTGTAGAGTAAATGATGAGAAAATGTTTTTTCTTTATTTCAGTCTGAAAGGCCCTTGCAGTTACATCCTTACTCCTCACCAAAATCTCTCTGATGATAATGCAAGTCTTGAAGAGGCAGAGGAGAGAAGTCTTTACATCTACAGACATACTTGGCTATTAAGAAGCAAAGACCTGCTTCTTTATAAATTCCATGAAGGAGGACTGGTACATGAAACTCTCTTCATTCAGTACTAATTGAGATTGTGGTCAGCACAAGGAACAGCTATAAGTATGCAGAGGCCCACTAAGCACAGAGGGAGCTGTTATCATAATGCTCATAGAAATTTTGACTGGAAGGTTTACCCACACAGGGAGAAACTGCCAAACAGATACTGGCGAGCATTCAGCAATTGCATTTCTGAACTAAGCCTCCTCCTTCTATAGTAAAATAAAACTACTAGATAATGGTTAGGTTGCAGACAAACTTAAATAATGCTCAATAACACTGTGACATTTCCTACTATCAGATCTTTGTTCTTTATACGGTCTGAGGCTTAACAGGAAAAGTCACCATATAAGGAAAAGCAAAGGGTGAAAGATTTGCTTAAAATTCCTTGTTCTACTCCTGTGAGCCCCACTGTAGATGAGCCATGATCTCTGTTCAAGAATTTGACCTTATGTGATTTAACACAGATGTGGATGGATTGAAAATTCAATGCAGATGGCCTTGAGTAATCAACAAAACATGGGTTGCCTGAGTTATCATCTTTGTAAGATCATCTAAAGGGTGCAGAGGACTAGAATAATGAAATGGGGCATACTTAATGGTCATTTCAGACCAGAGGTTATGTCATCACTGTAGGGTGTATACAGAATCTGGTAAATAAATTTATGTGTGCTAAAAAAGGATAAGGAAATGCTAGTAAACTTTTTATCTTTTTTTTTTTTTTTTTTTTATCCATAAGACAAGGCTGACTTTTCTGCAATTCAATAGTGTTTACCTCTAGATAAAAATGGTTCTGTAGTAGTATCTGAAAGGGTGGTCATCTCTTGTCCAACCAGGGGGCTGCTCTCTCCTCCTTCAAACATTCCAAAAACATTTACCTTATACGTAGTTCCTGCCCTGCAATAGTTAAACAAATGTACTGTAACTAATTTGTCTAGTTAAATGCTGACACTTCATTTAAGATATTCTCACAGCAAAAAAATCCACCATGGAAAAGGTAATAAAATGTGAAGTCAAAAGAGTAGCCATTCCAAAAGAGAGTAAAGTTTTGAGAATTTAAAGGATTAATCTAGATGTTATACTTAAATTTATAGTCATTTTTTTCAGGTCATTTATAACTAATATAATAATTAATGATCCTATTTTAAATCTTTTCATATATTAGCATAACAGACTTTGACATGATCTGAAGCTTACATTATAAATCCAGGCCTCTGAGAAAATAAAACAAGAACTAAACTAGGTTTTTTTAAACATGAGATAATGAACTTTTGGGAGAAAACTTTAGAAATCCCAACTTTCTCAAGCGTCTCATTAGCTTTCTCATATGCAAAATGCAGAACACATCTGCCCACATCTTTACCTACTTTGGTTCCTGTCAGAACATCACATATGATGTGAATCATCTTAGAAAGAGTCCTGACAGGTGCCTTTCAGAGACTGCATAGCAAGAACCTCACAGTTTATTGACAAAATTACTTTCTAAATTACAGTAGATTTTGTGAGGCATTTCAATCCCAGATGATGATCAAACACAACCCTAAACTAAGATGCTCAAAAAAAAAAGTAAAAAAAAAAAAAAAAAGAGAGAAAAAAGACATGAATTATTATTCATACCTAAGCTCCTCCAATACCACTGTGCTGTCATAAGGCCCCACTATTAATTCTCCAAGACTTCCATCATCTTCTGTAGGGTGGAAAGTTACTTTGTATCCCTTCACTCGCCCCGGGGCTGGCTCCCAGGTCACTCGGAAACTTGACATAGTTGAATCTGAAGTTCTTAGATTTCGAGGTGGCTTAAAAGGAGAAGCTGGAAGGATGAGGGAAAAAAGCATTTAAATCAAGTTTGTTGATGGGGAAAAAAAAAAAAAAAAAACAACAGGTATGCTTTAAAGCAAAAATCTATATGCAGACCTAGTGGCAGCCCTAAACTCTTTGTGCCTTTTTTTGGTTTGATTTGGTTTGACATAAAGACAACTACCAGCAGGTGAAAGGTAAGATTCACTTCACCCAATTTCAGCTATTTAACCAATAGGTATGTTGGCTAAGTTTGGTTTTGAGACTTCCTATGCAGTCAATGGACTGAAGGATAGATAACAATTCATCTCACCTATCTTAAACATCCATCTGACCTTACAAAATATCAAAAAATCAACCATCATCAGTCTTTCTCCCCATTGAGCACAAGAAAGACTAGATGATCAGCTCAGACTAGTACTCTCTTAAATAGTAACAAGCAGGTGAGCCACATAGACCAAAAGGATTGCAGCACCCTTGCAAGCCAGCCCTGGAAAAATCAGAATTTACTGCAGGCAGAAGTCATACATAGCCAGTACTCAGTCATCAATATCACTTCTCAAGCTGCTTCCTTTATTGCTCTGGGTCCCAGAGATCAGGGCATGGAGAGGGTTGAAGCAAGGACCCTTGTGTAGAAAAGGACCTGCCAACAGTCCTCTCCCTTTACATGGTCAGTGCCTGGCAGCTCATGTAATTTCAATAACCACAGGTATAGCATCATGTCAAAAAATAATTCTTCAGAGGAGTGCCAGATAAACAGCTTAAGGTTTTTAGCTCAAGAGCAACCTCCTACTGACTACCCAGTTCAGGTCAGTACTCACAGAGAGAAGGGTTCACAAGCCTGCTGCTAACTTCTGAACCATTTTTGATTTCTGTAAATCTAAAGTTCTGTCATAGAAAATACTGCAGCAGTGTAATCTCAAAGCTGCAAAAATAGGAAATAGAGTAAACAGAAAGTCACCACTGAAGTTTTGGAGTGAAAAGATGGAGAAGAAAAAAAAAATAGCTTTATTTGTGCCTGTGCAATTGTTTAACTATAGCTGAAAGATCACTAATATCCTCAGATAGTGATTTCTGCTGAGAAAGAATAGCTTTATGCTCACTCACAAGGAAAAATACAGCCTTTATCTCTCATCTCCCATGATATTCCTCTCTGCATTATCCTTGACAGATTCAGCTAACACAATCACTCAGGCTCTGTTTGCTTCTGAAGAGCTTTACCACCGCAACTATTTACACTGAAATCACAGAGGCATATCCATATCAATATGCACATGTCAAAAATGAAAAGCAAATGGATGATCTGAAATTAAGCTCAGTATAATTTTCTAGATTGAAAAATTAGGTGTTGGTCAAGAGCTGATCAAGTTTTCATGTCTCCTGCACATCAACCACATTTTAATTTAAAAAGAAATACGCCTTCTGTAACCAGGGTGCCAATATCTCCATTGTTAGGAGACTTGTTCCTTACTTCCTGTCATCATTCATGATGACATGTTCAGAGAACAGAGAATGGTATGAAGTATTTACAGTGTACCTCAGTGAATGGCACTAGTGTCATATGGATAGAAACATCTTGGAAAAAAATTCTTTTTTTGTAATGGCTATGTATGGAAGCAAAAAACTTAAGTCTTTATCTGGTTGACTGGATATGGGTAGCAATTTCCTTACAAAATCAAAGACCAGCATCAGATATCAGATTAAAGACAGAGTAGAAAAATAGTTTTGCTTTCACTTCAACAATGCCCTCACCAGAACTTAGTAAACGTTTTAGAGTTTTAGCTTCTGAGAAAGAAGAGAGCTTGTCCAAAAGACCATGGACTCAGAGGTTAGATTTCCACAGATGACTCTACAAAACCATCTATTGTCCCTTCAGGTTTTCCATGGAAAATACGGGGAACAAAGTAGACAACTCTAAGTAACAAGATGCTGGGTACCTATTTAACCAATGCCCTGGAGCAAAAGGAAAATTATGAAACAACTAACACATGATTACACCACCTTCCTCAAAAAAACACCTTGTTTTAGCTACTGATGACAGTGTTTCAAAACCAGTCCAGTATTTTCATCTAGATTTTACACAATATTTACACCTGCAATATCAACAGCAAAAAAATGTCTTCAGGCATAGTGAAGTAAAAAACACACACAACAAATCACACTCTCTTCTCAAACTCTTCAATTTGCCTGCTAATTCATGATCTTGGCAGACTTCACCATACTTTTCTACATCTTGTGATTACCAATTTTTAAGCACTGAACTTTAATCATCAAATCTTGTACATGATTGTGACACATACCTGTTTTTCCTTCTGCTTTTCTTGATTTTCCATTTCCAAAATCATAAATTGGAACAACACTGAGGTCATATATAGTTCGTGGCTTAAGTCTCTTTAGCACTATGCTTGTGGCAGGAGCATTTACTCTTGCAAACATCTGCCTTCCTCCACTGCGTGGTCGGTAGTACACACGATAAGACAAGACTTTCCCAGGTGAAGGTTGCCATGTAACTCTCATTGTATTTTCTGTCTCATTGTCTACTGTCACGGTCCTGGCATCTGGTGACACTTTTCAGTGAAAAAATACAGATAAATGCTTACTTTGTAATATAAAGAAACATGCTCATGTATGCTTACAAAATTAATTCTGATGTAGTAAAAAAAAAAATGTCCTCTTTAAAACTACAGTGCTTGATTGTCTGGAACACATGTGGGAATGTCACAGACCATTGCTAAATTACTTTTTATTTGTAATTGACTTTCCAATACAGAGCAAGAAAGAGGGAAGTATAAATTAAACAATGACACAGCATAATTGGGAGCTTTATTTTGTCACACTTTTCAATAACCTGTTAAGTAACAGATTCAGCACTCTCAGATGAAGGTGATAAATTTTAAACTAGGGGTTTGTGTGGGTGTTTTATGAACACAATGTCCAATAAAGTTAAGATTTCCTAACTTTTGAGTTTACAGATCTGATAAGAGACTGGTAAACACCTAAACTGATGGGTGTTGAGGTACACACAAAATATCCCGCAAACAGTGGTCAATGACTTTCCAAATGCTTGGAAAATCACTCATCACTATTTGCAGAATAGTATACGTGCTGAAATAAGTAATGGACTAACAAAGAATTTTCTCAACAAATTGCAGCACTCAGCTTCTAAGAGATATTTTCCAGACTGTACAAATGTTACAAATGATATGAAATGAAAGATAAGTAATGCTGGCTGTCAACTGTAATATGCCATCTAGGTCTTGCCAAAATAGAACTTGCTTGGCATGCCAGAATGGGTTGGTATTTTGTTATGTGGTAAGGCAGGCTTTGCAGGCTGCAGTGTCCTCTCCCAGACCTAGGACTTGGGAATTTCCAATTGTGTTTGCAACAGAAAGATGCAACATTACTTAATCTCAGGTCTGAGTCTATTATTAGGCCTGAGAGAAAGTTCCCTCAGGCAACTCATTGAGAAAAGCAGCAAATTATATGGCTAAACTGCCTACTTGGAGAAAGCCTGGTCAGCTAATTCTGCTGTTCTTGAAGAAAAAAGAAAGATGTGGGACAGCAGTCTGGGGAGTCAGCTGCAATCACTACTCCTATAAGATCTTAAGAGCAGCTATGTTCAAGGTCAAGCACAAAGGTTACCATAGTTCTGCAGCCTCTCTCCAATGGTAGTCAAAACAGATGTTTCTTAAAGAGTACAAGAACATGTAAACACACATGATGCTTTCCCAGAGCACTTCTTCAGGTATCACCCTCAGATGACCCCTCTTTAGGCAAACAGAAACATCAAGGCTGATCCAGAGCATCCTTTCATTCAGTCTCCTCTACTTGTTGGTTCTTGCTATACAGCAAAAAGCTGTCCCTGGCTCCTTAGTGTTTTTTACTTTGCCTACACTGCAGAAGAGGCTTGAGTCTGGTTTTGACCAAGCTCATTCACCAAGTAAGAAAAAGAAGAGCCTCGGGATCGGTAAATAACAAACATTAAAATCATCCAGTGAGCTTCAGTTTGAAGACTCTGAAGACTGGGAAGAACAATAGCTTAGAGAGGAAATTAATTTATTCTGTGGGAAGTTCCTCCACCTTTCCTCCTTACTTTATGCATAATATTTCTTTCACCTGGTTTCCAGTAGTCACACCAAATCTGTGAAAGGATGGCTTCAGAGTAGTTTGCAGACAAAATCAGGTCTTAAGTTGGAAGTAATGCTTTCTGAATACAAACTTACATGACATAATTTTATTTTTTTTTTTATGGCTAAACAAAAAATCTAGAAATTACTGATCTGTAGTGCTATTTTGGTTTGGATACATTTTGGACATTGGACATTTCAGGAAAAAAAAAAAGTGAAATAAAAAAATTAGGTCCATTTTCTTTAAAACATGATAATTTCATCAAGAACAGAATTTTACAAATGGTGGTAATGTTGTACTGCACTCACCATCAGTAAAAGCCTCTCCTTCTACTGGGTCTCCTTCTCCACTGCTGTAGGTTGCGTATACTGAAATTCTGTATTTAGTTTCTGGCTCCAAGCCTTCTAGCACAGCATCTACTGTATTTCCAGGGACTCTCTTCTCTCCCATCGTATCATCATAAAGGGATTTCCATACTATCCTATAATCATTAACTGCTCCTGGAGCTGGTGTCCATGATAACCCAACTGTAGTGTCAGTTATGTCTGTGGTAACCAAATTACGTGGTGAACCACGTTCTGCAAGAAAGAAAACAGTAAAATACAAAGAGTAAAAGATAGTGAGTTACATATGGAAAAGTAAAATTATCATAACGGCAAAATAAAACTTTTCTCATCAATATTAGTTTTAATAACATACATTTGTAGTTCCAAGAGAAAACTGATGTTTACAACAAAATGCTTATAGCTACCTTTAGGCTGTGAGTAACCCTATCCCTTACCATGCAAGGCATCTAGCTGTTATGCTTTAGAATATGCAAAATAAAAAATGCATTAATCAAAGGCTTAGAAGGAAGACAGAGACCAAATATATTTCAGATCAGTTAGGTACATTTTAAGTCTCAAGTAAATAATCATCTTTCTTTCCTTCATCATCAGATATATACCTTTTTTTCTGAGAGGTAAATAAAGGAGACTTTTCCTGAGTGATACAGTCTTTTCTCTGACAACCTTATCTTCTTACTTAACGGTACTATTATCTCCTGGAGTACCTCTTACCACATCTACCAGCTATTTCATTTTATGTTTACAACTAATTTGCAGTGTGTTACAGTATGTTACAGTAGAAAATAGCCTCTATCTTTCCACTCCTAAGCCATATACCTCATTCCTCCCTGTAGTTTGTTACAGCCAGCTTGGAATGAAGGAAACAGCTTGTTAGTCTGTGAAATCCAGTTTTCAGCTGGAGGCATGAGTCTCACCTAACACAATAGAGTAACTCCACTCCTTAAAAATGGAGCTCTTTGGTCTAAAGTGTTGTAGAGAAAAGAGTGTCTTTGTTAAATGTTTAACATACATTTATAACATATGTTCAATTTTCCTATTGCAGGGGCTGGGTTTTGATGGGACAAAAGGAGCGCTGACTGGTGGGTTCAATGCAATAGCCACACATGTTGTAGCAAAATCTGCAAAAGGGATCTACAAAACCATATCCACAAACAGATCTCTGGTCTGTATTCTCTGGGGCCTATAGGACATTCCCAAGAGACTACTCAGAAAGAGGACTTTAACACTTTAGGTGGTCTCATGGCATCACAGTTCTGTTTTACCTGCACTGATAAAAATATGGCCCCACAACAACCACAGTAGCAGAATCAAAATTCTTTGAACACAGAGGAATTCAATACATATCCAACTTCCCCTGCTTACGCTCTTAGGAAGAACACCCCTCACTGTTTTCAGAAGCCAGAAGCATTCTCAGTGCAAGACTGATCAGTAAGTTGCTCAAAGTCCTGAGCTCAATATGCTCAAATACCATGTTTCCACTTTTCAAGTTCATTTGTCTTGCACTTCCACCACAAGTCTGCATCAGTTCCAAACATAACCCTACAGTAGCAAACAGAATTACCTGCGGAGCAGTTTTGTTTTGGAAATGCTCAACTGCCAGGATAAATTCATTAAAATTGATCCAATGGATCCCATTTAACTTAATGATGAATGGAAATTACTGTCAACCTATCTGAAAACAGTTCTTAAAGATTCATCAACTATGCAGATTATAGAATCAGAAGGTACCATTCCAGTCATGAAGATGACTCTCAAATATAGCTAATAGAGTGTAATAGAATTTCTTCATATTGTGAGGTTTTTCTGACTTTAATTCATAATCTTGGGACATCCCATCATGTTCTTCTGGAAGCGATTCTTCTTCCATCCTAACTTTGCACCAGTTCTTAAAATTTTACTATTCAAACCTATTTTTAGCCTCACAATATAAATCACTAATTTATGGCATCTTCTCTTTTAAAAAAATGTTAAAATACAAAGCTTTTGGTGAAGTTCACTTGTTTATCATTTCACAACAACAGCAGTGAAAAAGTTATAGTGCAAAGGCCTGATCCAGCTGTTGCTTCAAACAGTCTCACTGAATTCAGCAACTGCATTAAATGAAAGGCAGGGATGAATCAAAGTTCCAAAGACCAATTTTCCTGGAAGCCTGAAAAAAAGATTTGCCTTCAAAAGTAAATTACACCAATTTTTCTGTCTACTCTTAAGCTTCTACTCCCAAATCTTGGCTTTTTCATACAATTAAAAAAAAAAAATACTAAGGTGATCCAAATGAAAAAAATATGGAAAACCTAACTTGATAGAATGCACAGATGTCTCACAATAAAAACCTTTCTTTCCATATTTTAATGTAATATAAATATACAAGCTACTTTATTTTGGCTACTCTAAAACACAGCTCTGCCACAACATGATTTCAGTATTCAAGTATCTGCTACCACAGCACAATTTTTTGCAAGTCTACTCCTGGACGCTACAGCTAAAGATATATGTTGGAAACACTGCAAAAATAACTACACATTTAAAACCGTTATTGATTAAGTCATTACTGAGGTCATTAAATAACAGAGGAAAATAATGTGTTTTGAATGGACTCTAATGAACACCGGTTAATGTAATATGTTGGTTCTGAAAGAAATATCCTTTGGAACTAAATGTATTTTTTATAAGGCAAGGTAAGTGAGGGAAAAGGGACTGGGATTCCTACCAAACCACTAGAACTAAATGGAAAAATTTGACTTCAAATAGTTGGAAACTGCTGACAAGACAACTTACCTAGTAAAGGAAATTAGACTTTTTATATGTTACACTGCAACCAAGAACATTTCTTTAACATAACACACTAACTTGATTTGCACCTCATGTGTGAGGTTGAAGTTCACTGATGGCTTTTCTCTGCTTCACTGGATCTCCCACAAGTGGTTTTTTACCAGGGGAGCAGCTGTGTTTAAGACACCGTCCAACTGTAAGTCTTAAATTATTGAGATTCCGTCAACTATATATGTTATATATATTATACCTAAACTCAGAGTCAGGAAACATATTTATACTCCACAATAACACTGGTATAATGTAGTCACTAACAAAAATATAATTAGACCTCTAGGATATTTTTTCCTTGGATTAAAACAAAAAACGTAGTTACCTTGCTTACGTTTCACAAAAGAAAAAAAAAATCTACAAGTTTAGCATCTAAGCAGTTGTTCTGTTCTTTGGTCCACTTGGTTAGAAATGCCTGTTGTATACCTGCTTTCCTGCTTGTTTAAACAGGATGGATATGGAATGTGGAAAGACAATGCACATTGTAAGGAAAAAAAAAAAAAAAAAGTGATGGCTGGGTGGCTGGCTCACAAGTGGTTAAGAGACAAAAGCCTCCTGCTTTTTCCAGACTTGAAATGGAAGTTCAAGTATGCCCATCACATCATCTCACGTCATCCATCTGCCAAGACATCAGCAAGTGAGGAAGCAGGAGTTTTTTTGATAATTATCCCATAACAGGCATTAGGTTCTATGATGCTCTGCAGCAGCAAACGAGCTGGTGTAAGCACAGCAGTAAGGCATGGTGAGTACATACACAGAAAAACAAAGTGCTTGCACAGACAGGTCAAATTCCTGCCTAGGCAAGCCAGCCAGTCACCAGTTCCAAGCTAGGAGAGTCTCCTTAGCACTTTTTTCCTCAGAGATGCAGTCTGTCTACAGTCCCTTGTATATCTCTACCACTACTCAGTGCAGACACACTTTCAAAAATTAACTTGGTAACTTTCAGTCAGGTGCTTTTGTACTCAGTTCTGGACTTCCACAATGTCCAGTTTCCATATTAAGATTTTCCACTATAATATGCCAGAGACACGATATAGTATTGAAGCAGTTTCCCAGTGTCCATTTGGCTCACTTCTCACAGCTCTCCAGCAGTCACTGTTGTTACTGAACATAAGACTGGGAACAGCTAAAATTAAAATGTTGACATTTGTAAAAATCCAATAGCCTTATTCAAATTGTTTTTCCCTTTGGAAACATTTACACAACTGCAGTTGATTTTAGTGGGAGTCATACATGCAGTTTGGGCCCACAGATTAACCTATTTTCTCTATGTGCTCTTAAAACCAGCTTTCAAAATCTACCTGCAGCAGCAAACTTCATGCAGAGACATGTTTCACTTAAACATAGGACTGATCAAAGCCAACATCTAAAAGGTCAGAATTAACTAAACAAATAAGCCTCCTTTTGCAGGGGCGTATACCAAATTTTTATGGCCTGAGAGCTCCTGTCTTGTTTGCATTGGGATACATCAGGAGTATCCCATTAATTCAGCAGGCTAGGTCACTGCAGCCAAGGATCCTAGTGTGCCCATCAGATGAGATGGCAGCAGAGTCACTTTAAGATTTTACTCTAATGGTCAAAGTGTCCTCAGCTCTGGAGGAGTCAGTGACTTTGGTAAGCTGATATCCTTCCCTCTGAGCTGCTTATTCCTGGAGTACCAGGAAGTGTAGATTCAAGGCCTTGCTGTACAAAGGGAATACTCAGTCACAGAATGTTAGGGGTTGGAAGGGACCTCGAGAGATCATTGGGTCCAATCACACTGCCAGAGCAGGACCACCCAGTGTAGGTCACACAGAACCTGTTCAGAGCAGGCTTCTTGCTCTTCTGCTACTGGGAATGCAAAAAGGTGAGAGAAGGTGCAAAATAGGAGAGTTCCAAGATAAAACACAGGGACTTGGTACAGAGAACTCCTAAGGTTTTGCTCTAGGATAAAGACAACAGTAATTCATGCTCAGTCCCCTTAACTTTTTGTCTGCCTTTTCCAAAAATTAATCAGTTAAAACTGCTCTTAATGTCCACAAATACTTTTTTATTAGTCGTTCAACCTTCCTCTGTGTTACTTTTTTTTCCTGAAAAAATATTTCATTTCCTATATAAAACTAAGATAGTTTTCAACCTATTACAAAAAGTCAGCTTCAAATGTCAGACTCAAAAATCTTGGAATGTATAATTTTAAAAATGCATGAAACAGCACTAAATCTTGTGAGGACACTGAGCCCTTGTTTCTGTCAGGACGAAAGCAGCACTATGCAGTCTGAACATTACATAAATTCCCTGTGATATGCTAAAAACCTCATTGTCAGAAAATGCCACTTGAATTTGTACTACCCTGCCTGGAGGAGGTCATTAATTTCTAAAACATTCTTATGTTGCTATAGAAATGGCAAAAAGAAATAATTTCTTTACCAAAGAACTACTCTTCATATTCTGACCAAAAAAATACCCTCAGACCTAAGCTGTAAGAAATTCATACAACAGAAAATAACTTAAAGTTTAAAAGTTACTCAGTCATAACAATTTTTTTTAATATATTACTTTAATGCAGCCTTATTGTCACAGTGCAAATAGCTACCTGTCAAATGGGATGGAGGACTGGGACCTATATCACTGGAACATAAAAATTTCTTTTCTAAAGGGGAAGAGACCATAATTGGTCTCATAATTAACTCTCAGAAGTATCTCCCAAATATTATACCCTACACCACTTTTTGTTATTTTTTCTAAAATGCACAAAAGTAAAAAAAGGAATAACTTCTCTGATCATGTTGACTACCAGTCTCATTTATTTCAAAAGAAATATGTCCATTTACATCAGTATTTCTAGCCTAGGAACTTCACTCATATAAGAAGTACTTTTATTTTCCTAAATTCCTTTGAAATTTGTATTTAAAATTTTAATCACTCCCCTGCTTAGAGTCAGTGATTGAGTTATTCTTAAAGCTGTTCTGAAAAAATACATAACTGTCAGCAAAAGGACACTCCTAAAACAGATCTGCAGCTTTCAAACTTTTCAGACATTCATTAGGACTAAACATTTCTGTGTAGATGTCTTAATCTAGAAATTTTTTTTCTCTTTAAAACAACTGCAAATTATGAAAGTTAATCCATTTAGCAGCCAACGTACAGTATGTTCTTTTCATCTGACAGCATGCCTTTGGGCAGAAAACCAAATAGTTGCCAGATTTGCAACCACCTTTCTTATTAAAACGCAGATTAGAAAAACAGTAGCTCTCACAAAAGCACTAGCTGGCTGTTATATTTATATTCAATACCCTCACAATGTTTATCTTGTTATTTTATTTCTGGTGTATGGTGACTTGGGTAAGATCATATGATCAAAAAAAAACCTGAAAGACAATCGGTTTGTTTTGGGTGTTTGGGGATGAGAGGGAAACCTTTCCCTAAGGCATTCCTGTGGGTATTTCTTGCTTGTTCCTCAGTCTGTAATATGCACCATCAAAAATAACCATGAGTACTAATTTGTTTAGTTCCCCCAGTTGTCACAAGCCTTCTTGTTCCACCACACAGAAAATGTCATCTTGCACTGATTTAATTTATTTTAGCCATTTCAATGACTTTGTGAAAGCTGAGGGGCATCACAACCCAAAAAATATGTCTAAGGAAAAATTTTCCATAGCACCTTTGTAGAAGGGCTCCATCCAAAGCTGCATGGATCATCGTGCACTTATGAAAGTGAGAGAATTAAAGTGGAGAGTTTTCTACACCAGATGTTTTGCGTGTGAAGTTACGTTTAATGCAGTATGAAATACAAAGCTCCAGAACTTTCACCTCAGGGTGGTACTTCAAAAGGCAGACAAAATTAGTCAGTGACTGAAAGAGGTGGTATAAAAGATCAGAGAACCAGAAATTTCTTAAAATCTGTATTATTTAGAAAGGAAAGCACAGTTTTTCAACAACAGAGTGGGAAATACTGTTTTCCTTTTCCGGCTCCACAAACACACACAAAAAAAATATTACTTACTAAGCTCTCTAGATATTACCTGTATGGTATGGAACAACACACTCAGAAATTAGTACCTTCCTGATTATGCATTTGCTAAACTCCTTATAGTGTGTTGTCTGTGAAGAGTACATAACATTTTGGTCCTCTGTCATCTTTTGGCTAGACCAGATAGCTATTCAGTTTATAGAAGAGATTATCTACAGTTACTTAGGGGAGTATTTGCCCTCTATTTTATGCAGAGAAAAAATAAAGGCAAACATATACCTAACAAAAAGGAAAAAAAAAAAAAAAGAGAGAGAGAGAGAGAGAAGCAGAGTTTACCCATCTAGCAAATAATACAAAAAAAAGTGCACAGAGTAATTGCTGGGTTTGTGTCAATTGATTTTCCCAAGCACCCTGGAACAAACAAACCATATCAAAACACTGAAAAACTGCCATGCAGAGCAAAACAGAGGAAGAGGAGGAACTTCCAAGAGCAATTTGGAGATAACATATATACCTGAAAGACCTCCAACGAATCCCTGGGCATACAAGCTCTTGCAAATCATTTTAAAGCAGCCTAAAAAACTATCAGTTTTTCTTTCTCTGCTGTAGGCTACTTTTGCAACCGAGATACAAAAACTACTGATGCGAGTTCTTCTACAGCATGCAGAGCAAAATAAATCACTACTGAAGGCAGTAAGAATGTTTATATATACACTTAGTCACAGGGGTGCATTTAGTGATTCAGTAAAATTCCATAAACAGCTTGGATTTTTCATTTCCTGCCACTTGACTATACAATAGTCAAGCTGGAGAAGCTACTACATCCAGCTCTTCTTTTCTCACTTTCTTATTAGTGCCAAAATGTTCACTGTACCCAGACTGATTTATCTTAGATGACATATCACTACCATAAATTAACAACTGCCCCAGTCTGAAAGGCAATCTGAAGGCTAGCTCTTGACATGATGATAAACTGAAGTGGCCAGCAACTATGGCATCACTGACTGAATAGTTTTGGTGAGAATTCATATGGTGAAGACATCAAGAAAGCTCCACTGGGATTTCAGATACAGGAAAATACTTAGGTGCTCAATACTTCAGTGCTCTTGGCAATGACAAACACACATTGCACTATTTTGTTCCTCAGACACTGTGGCTCACGGAAAAACTAACAGAAATACTAAACACATTTTTATGCTTCCTTTCACAGCTTTTTTGTCATTACTGTCGATAAGTTTATTTTGCCAGGAGTTAGGATCTGTCCCATTACCAACATCAGTCAGACAAGTTATTTCAGCTAATAGTCAAGTATTCACTTCACTGATATGTGTAACATTTCAGTCGAGTCCAACCATGTTTATTTTAGCTTTACTGGCAGCATGACTTCTTTCTTCAAGTAAACTTTTATAGTAATCTTTGAAGTTTGAATGTTAACTTTCAGTTCCAAAATTGCAGCCGTATGCTTCTTAATTGTCCGTTTTCCCTCAAAGATTTTTTCTTTTTTTCCTTCAATCAAGTAAGCCAGTACCACACAATGAAATATTGTCTTATATGTACTTCAACAGCCATTCTGAGAACCTGTCATATCACTAGTCAAGAGAGTCTTTTAAACAGAACTTGGACCACATCCAAAGAATTTTCACCAAATTGAAGTATTTTTATTGCCTCATGAAACTGCATGTATACTGAAATATTCACTGGATTTTTCATGAGGAAACTCCATGATCTAGGCCTTCTGCTGTCATCCAAACAGAGTTTTTTATTCTATTCCTTACCTATGATCACCCAGTAATGACTGACATCTGTATATACCCTTACTAGCATTTTATCTACCCAGGAAAATTTCAATAGATAGCTTTAATACAAAGAGCAATGTCTTCTAGACTGCACCCTGATAAGATTCGCAAATCCAGCTGAATCTTCAAAGGATATGCACTTGAATCATAAATCTATAGCTGTCAAAATGGTAAAGTAATTTTTAATTTTTTTCCCAGCTGAGTAACAGAATAAATAGTAATTCAGTTAAGTGTAAGGGTGCTCATGTATTCATATTAATCACAATACAAAATCTGTCAGAGTTATTGACATAAGGTTTTCATTCAGTTGCTTTGAGTAAAACCTCTTGTGGGAATGCTTCTGTGTCCCTTTAAGTGCAACATCCATTTTAAACTCCATCTGGTTACATATAAACCCATTGCTGAGCTACAGTCAGTTCTTTTAAAGTACTTGACTCTTCTTATTGACAATTTATCACTGCAGAAAGTTCAAATCAGAATCAGAGCCCTAGTGGAGAAAGGGAAGGGAGGACAAGACAGTCTCTACCTGAGACTGAATTATGGCTTTCTGATGATTCTTGTCTTTTTGATTCTGTATTTCATTCTTTGCTCTCTTTAGCTAGAAAGGGTTCAATTGAAGCTCTAGGTAATGCCCTAAAAGACTTTTCTGTTACCAAAGTTTTATGATAGGGCAAAAAACTAAGCTTATTTTTATGAACTTGAAACACACCTGGTCTCTGCAGAGCTCCATGTTAACAACAGGTCTCTCACAGGTTTACTACAACACACTCAATGGAAGCTTTTCCACCAGATGTAAACAGTTAACTTGGTCAACATTTTACTAGAATTTGAGGCATCTCCATGAGGAAGTGGACAATTCAGTCTGTTTAGCAGAGACAGAGGCTTCTCAAGATTTTCAAGACTGAAGCACTTCTGTCTCCACTGAGAGCACAGAGAAAAAAAGCAGAGAAATCAGCTCCTCTGTCCACTTGGGATCCAGTCTACTCTTGTTCCAAAAATAAAATTTCATTCTTGGATGTACAGTGGCTCAGCTTCAATGGAAGGAATAAAGGTGACTCTTGCCCAGCCTATAATATAGCCCTGTGAATCTGATGGGATCTGGAGGATTCATACTATCCCGGATTCAAACTCTGGATTCAAACCCTTACAAACTGAGTGAAGCCTATACTTCCACACTCTTTTTTTCCTTCAAAAACAGTGTTAGACTTAGTAGAGTGCCATACAAAAAAGAGCAGCAGCACCACTTCCAACACCAAGGTCACCTCTGGCTTTCCTGGAGCTAATGGGCATAATTCAGCCACCTGTCCTCCTTTAGCTGGATCTCATCAGTGTTCTGAGCAGGAAACAAGGTTTTTTTCTCCTACAAAGGAGCATTTTGGAGCTTGCACGGGTAAAGAAAGCAAGGGAGCTAGGGAACATCCAGCATGAATTGCAAGGAGCCTGACACACTGAGACAGAGTGCAGCTATCAGAGATGGTAGGTGAGCTGGATCATTGTCAGAGACATAAGTTGTGGCACAGGCAGGGGATTGGTCCCTAGCTCTCAGCTGCTTCTACATTCAGTGGGCAGAGGAGTGTTTCTTTGAAAGAAAAAAGAGATGAACAACCTATCTTCTAGAAGTATCTGCCTTCTTTTATCAATCACAGAAGAATCCTAGAGTCCATGCTGCAAAATGCACTATTCAGATAAATGGGATTTTAGTGGGATTAATTCAATTCACTATTAGTGGACTTTTTTTTGTTTTAAACAGTTGCCTATGTAAAACAAGTTTGTTTTCTAACCTATGTGATAACCAAAAAGTTAAACTGATGTAGAAACTGAGAGCCAAGCATATCCCTACTATAACTCAACTAGCTATAATGGACAAATTTTAATTTCACATAATTCATCTGTAAGATGTTTTCAGGTGCTGTGACTACACAGCTGCAGTGCTAGACTTAGCAATAGATACCTGGCCAGCACAAAGCACGGACATTTCCTTTCATGGCCCAGGAGGCAGCTTTTTCTGTCCTCTGACAATTAACAGATGACATTGAGAATGTTCACAGAGTGCAAGTCTGAGAAATTCTCCTCCCAAAGCCAGAGTGAGAGCAGCATCCCCTCCTTCTAAGAGTCTTTGGCTTCAGTTTACTGTTTTGCTAGCCTTCAGTTAGTGCTCAGCTCCAGATTCTTACTCCTATTAGTTAAAAGCAGGTTATGATTCATTATTCCTACACCTAGACTAGATGTTTCTCCCTTAAGGCAAAAATGGTCCCTTAATATCTTCCAGTCTCAGTGTAATAAAAACCCTGAGATTTTTTCAAATGGATAAGATATTCTAACCCCATTAAATAAACCTTTTACATTAAGAACAATGTCCCACTAAAATTGCTCTGAAGTTGAGAGTAATATGACAAAATATTTCATTGAGGATGGTGTGGAAGTACAGTCAGTTTTGGTTGGTGCTTCTGGTAGTATCTTTTTCAAGAGACCCAGAGTCCCCTCTCCAACCAGTGATTTGACCCCAGTGTTTTCTCTAACAGCCAGAAGCCTTGAGAAATCCCTGTAAAGCAGAAGAATCTCTTTACACCTATTTTCATTCAAGTATTGACTTCTACAGAAAACTCAGGAAGACAGTGAACTTTGAGACACCTTAATCAGTAACCAAATGAATGAATGACTGTACAGAAACAATAAATAATTACCTTCAAGTGTTTCTCCCTCTCCAGAAAGGGCCTCTCCTGCTCCAGAGGCATACAAGGCAGACACAGTCAAGGCATACCTAGTGGCCTGGTCTAAGCCTTTCAGCACTTTGGAGGTGGTGTCACCTTTCACAGTCACTTCCTTGGTTTCACCTCCTGTGACTGGAGTGTATGTTATAAAGTACTGCTGCACTTTGCCAGGAGCAGCACTCCAAGACAGCTTCATTGTTGATGTTGTAGCATCAGAAACTCTCAGATTTCTTGGTTTTCCTCGGACTGCACATGCCAAAAAATATTGAAAACAACTTGAAGCATGCTTAATTTCTTGTTTTATTTTTTAGGTTACTACAACATAGGACTTAATGCTGAAAAAATAATTCCTGAATACCCTGCACTAACACTGCTACAGTATAACTTAACTGTAATCAGGTTTATACAACTCCATCTCCACCCTTCTTAGGCAAAAATGACCAATAGTCTTTTCGTTTCTATTGTTTTCTATTAAAACAGGCTCAGACGTAGAACACTAATACATACTAGCAGTTGAATATATCCTCAGCTTCAGCATGCCAAGATCTATGTTGAACTCACTGCAGAATCAAGTCAAAGATCACCAATGAAAATGTGAAATTAACACATTATAGTTTCCTACAGAGTTCTTTTTTATAATAGTTTTTCTGGTTTCCAGTATTTAAAATCTCTGGGAAATTTCACCAGTGATCAAGACAATTGTGCTGTCTCTGTAGTCTTTGGATTTTGTTGAATGAGTATGATATCTGTTAAAGGATTGTACATTTTAATACAAGTTAAGGTTATAGTGATAACTTCAGTAAATGTAATGTTTCATTTATTCCTTGCTAGACATTCAGGAAAAAAGTGCAGACAGGGTCTGAATTTGCTGAAAAGAAATATAATTTATATCACTGACAATATGAAGGACCATGAGGACAATTAATTAAACATAGAGGTAGATTCTTCACCCAGGTTACCTTGCAGTATTAGGTGTTGCAGGTTTAATAGACTATTTTAAAATGAAATATTACAATTTTGAAAAAAGATACTGTCTTAAATTACCTCTCAACTAGGCTTGAGTAGTTTTGTAATTCCTTGTTCATCTGGGATAATATATATGGCCAATATAGGTCATTCTCTTTTCAACATGAACATGTCAGCATGCAGGGAGTTTGTCTCAAACTTACTACATTCACAGCATTTTTCACGTACCTTCATCAGTTTTTGCATATCCATTCAGTGCATTCCCAGGCCCAGACTGATACTCAGGAATAACAGACACTTCATATCTTGTATCTTGTATCAAGTTTTGCAGAATGGTTGATCTTTCATTTGCTGAGACAGTCACTTGTCTCCTTTCTCCTCCATCAAGCTGTCTATATACAAGCCTGTACCGCAGAACATTTCCTGGAGCTGGAGTCCAGCCAACTACAAAGCTATCAGTAGTTTCATCTGTTATCCTTAAGTTTCGAGGAGCACCTTTTACTAAAAAAAATAAATACATATATATATCTGTGTACGTATATATACACACATACACAAATATAATTTGTAAATATTTCCTTTTAAGTAGGTAGTATCTCAAGTGAAACCATTCCACTCTGTTAGCTCATCCAGTTTACCAAAATAACAGTTTTTATTGCCCACCTGTTTTTTTAAGGTTCATAAACCATTAGTCCCAAAAGTTGTTTAGCTGTTTCTGAAACAGTCTGATTGTGTTTAGTGGTAACAGTAGAACTGAACTTTGTAGAGTGCAGTTAGGAATAGTGGGCAATTTCTTAACACAACAAATCACACAGGTTTCTTTGCTGTGGTCATTTGCTTCTGCACAACTACAGAGAGTTGTCAGATACATCTGACTACACACAGGTAGCTCTCCAGTTTTATAGAAACGATAAATGAAACAATCAAAATAAATGCAACAGGAAAAAAAAGGGGGAAAAAATAAAAAAACAAGACCAAAATAACTCTTTCTTCAAGTTTCATTTTCACAACAAAAAAAATTTATTCATTGCAACATGAGTTGAAACTATTGTTTAAAAAATGCTTCTGAATTAAGTCTCAAACTCAAAGGCAAGAAACAGCTTGTTATCCCAGAAATTAAGGAAAAACTGTGGTTAGTCATTTAACCTACCCTTCTCCATGACAGAAGATATAGCAGTTCAGGTCATTTCACATAAACTCAGTGGGCACATCAAAGAATGACCTGACTCTTCCCTTACATTTAAATTCACATTCCATTTACATTAAAACATCATGTACTGCAAGTTGCCCAGCAGTATGCAGCAATGACATTTAGGCAAAAATTTTTTTTTGCCTTTTCTTGGTTAGTATATCATCCAGTATATTTCAACTGGAATATTATATGCCAAAAGCACTGCTCATCAGTGGTAAAGTACAAACCTATTAAGAGTGGAGCACTTAGTAATCCTAGTTTTAAACTTACTTGTTTTCTACTAATCAAAAACACAATAAGCAATTTCAATTTCTTTAAAAGTCTGAAACCAAAGTCAGTTGCCAAGAATTCTGTCGGGCCCAAACTGTTAGCTAGATCTGCATGGAGAGTTGCTGATATTTACATGATTGCAGAAGAACTCTGTCTTCTCAGGCATGTTGGGATTTCATCAGATCAAGATGCTGACAATTATTTGTGGCAGTATCAGTTACAACATGGGAATACCAATTATTTTTATTAAAGCTATTCCTTCTCCTGACCCTTATGCTCACAAACTACATATTTTACCAGCCACAGTTTGTCTGTTTTCCTAATGGGAAGTTATGTGTGGCCAAAACATTCTGACTGGTACAGTCATGGAAACATGCACACCAGCAGAGAAATTTGTATCTTCCAAACTCAACATCCAAACTGAGCTATTTTACAAATGTGTATTTGTACCAGTCCTGAGAGGAAAGAGCAATTAACAGATTTCCATGGTGCTACTTTTGCTCCCTTGGAACCATTTACATCACCGAAGGTCACAAATGACAGCATGGAATAATGAAAGAGTGGATCAATATTTTTAAAAGTACGAATTAGACCAGACTCAGTATGCAACTACTGGGGTAGAAAATCAGATTTACTGTCCCCCTTTCCTTTAAATCAGTGGAAATGTATCATGGAAACTCTATCAAGAAAAAGTACAGATACAATTTGCATCCATTGATCATGTAAGCTCACACTGACATCAGTGGAAGTTTTGAATCACTAAGTATTGGATGAGACCCAGGAAGTTCTGATTAGAAACAGCCAAAGAAAATATCAGCTCCCTTTAAGCCATGGTATCTAAAAAAGGATTTCTATTAATGTTAGTGTATCTGCAGCACATTATATATGTACACACTTGACTTCAAATGTATTAAAGTTAATATGCATTCCAGCATCAGTCATAATTATTAAACAGAAGAGAATAGTTTAGTTGGGAGGGACCTACAACAAACACCTACTCCAGCTTAAGTGCACATAAAGTTTATCACATGCCAATGAATTTATTATTGACAGCACACCACATCACTTGAAAATAGGCTACTACAGATAAACACTGAGAGCATCCGCTTAATTTTCAGATACAATAAAATCCAATCTTAACAATTTAGTGTTGATTAATTATTGTAATTTTATATCTTTCCTAAATGGATTGAGAGACAATAATGTTTATTCTCATCCTGCTTACCAGTGCATCTTCTCAGTCTTAGCTGATTGTTCCACATACACCCATGCTCTCAATTAAACAAATTCTTATTTGAACATATGACTGTTTTGTGCCTGAGAATTATGGGAAGCCTACCTTCTAAGGTGGTTTCCTCTCCATCCAAAGAAGGACCATCACCATCTTCATATTCAGAAATCACATTGACTGCATAAGTAGTTTCAGGGAGCAAGTTGGTGAGAACTGAGCTAGTACTTGAAGCTGGTACTGAAACAATGAATTCCTCTCCACCGACTGCTACTTTATATTTAATGAGATAAGACAAAACCTCAGATCCAGCTGGAGTCCAGCTCACTTTAAAACTGTCAGATGTTATATCAGAAAAGACCATATTCTTTGCAGGGACATAAGCTGTATGAAAATAAAAATGTGCAGATGAGGTATACTTGCTAGAACACAAGGTTTTTTTCATGTTTTTAACATAAAATCTCAAAAATAAATATAAAATGTCCCTCAATAACTTGATTTATTCTAATTTAGCAGATATTTTGTTGTACGTACATAGTTTTTGCCTTCTGTACTTGCTCATAGCTATCAGATTTTATGAAGATCATATCTAGGTTGTCTCAGATCATAAGACAATAAGTAGACGCACCAACTCAGTGCTTTTAGATCAAATGAGAATACTCCACCTAAAAATATGTACTTATGAAAACTGAAGTTAGAATCTGTTAATCAAGTTGGGTTCCCTCTCTCGTATCTCCCATGAGCAGCAATAGCATTATGCCCTCAATGTGAACTAAGAATCCTTGGGTTTTTTCAGGTCTAGATTAGAAATAGGACACAATAAATCCCAGTATTTTTTTGGGAATGGATTCAAAGGGGAAACAAAGAACTTGACATGAGGCACAAACACAAACCTGACATCCTGGGCTTGTTTTTGTTGGCCTAGTCAGCCTAACAGTGGGGATGTTAAGACTGCTTGAGCCCTCTAAAAGAAAGGCTGCTTTGCTGGTTTGTTCCTCAAAGCTATCCTGAAACAAAAGGCTTATTTTTAAAGACAGTGGAGTTTTCAATATTGGGGACTATTCAGTGTTGGTGTTGAACTAAGCATAGACTGGGACACGGTGGGTGCAACTAATCGTAAGTAACTTTAGCTGACCAAAAGTTGGTCGTTGAGAAATTTTTTAAATAGTATATATTATCCAAGCTCACCAAATCTGGATGCATGTGAAGAATTTCACATGCTACTACCTTTCAGTCATTACAGTTCGATTGAGACTAATATTACCTAGCACCTACTGTCTCAAATTGTATTATCTAAGCCCATTTCAGAGGGCCATTCAACTTACCCTAAAAATTGATCAAATCACCCACTTGTGGGGTCAGCGTTGTCCTTTGAATGCTAAAAGACCAGCTTACAGTAGCTACCTTATTTTGGACAGCTACAGAATGGCCCAAGTAAGTAACTGTTTTGCTCATGACATTGAATGTAAAAGCAGAGCACATCCATTAAGGTCATTCCAGATAGACACAGAATTTAATCACTTTCTAGATAACTAGAAGGGGAGGGGGAAAATATTTCTCCAATAATTTTTTCATCTCCATTTCTTCATTAATTTCCCCTGATGCTTTTAATATTTTTTTTTAAATGAGAACAAAATCCTGAGTTATTAAAATTATTGTTTGTATATGCCCAGTTTCATCAACATAAATTCTTTACTCTAGGTGATCCTGCTCTGGGACGGGGGTTGGACTCAAAAATTTTTCAAGGTCCCTTCCAACCCCTTACATTCTGTGATTCTGTAATTTAAGTAACTACAAGCACAAAAAACATTGTTCAGAACTTTTTTTCATTGCATTCTCTACATTTCTCTAAATAATAGTAGTTACTTACATTTTTTCCTTATAGCAGCCAGTTCCTGCTCAATACGTAGGCAAACAGACTGTGTCAGTTCAAATGATATTCTTTGAAAAGCATCAAAATCTTCCACTGTGTAAACATGGGTTTCAGCAGGAGGTGATGCAATCGCTTCCAGCTCTGTACGCACTGCATCCTTCACACCAACTGCAAATATTTCTACATCTGCATCCCTCAGTTTTATTGCAGGTTCTTTAAAAGCATCTGATGATTTTCCATCAGTAATAAGAATCATGACTCTCGGCACGTTTGGTCTTGATCCTTTGCCGGTAACAAATACTTTCTCCCTCACATATGTCATCGCTTTGCCTGTGTTTGTAGATCCACCTCTGTAGGGGAAGTTGTTAATAGCCTGAATTATGTCTTCCACTCTGTTGTATCTGTTCAAAGAAAACTCCATATGGGGATCTCTGCTGTACTGGACAAGACTTATCTGTACTTTTCGAGGCGATATCTCAAAGCTTTTAACTAACACTTCCAAAAAGGCTCTTACTTTAACAAAATTGGCGATACCAATGCTGTAGGAACCATCCACTAAAAACACAACATCAGCTTTAACATCCACACCACGTGAGCATTCTGTAAAGAAGAAAGAAGCACCACTATTAGGAAATATTCAATAGCTACTGCATTACAATTACATCTGCAGTTCATGTATCGTACCTGGTTGCTTATAATGGAAATAAACCATTCTAAGTAAAGCTGTTTCTTATAAACAATAAATGTATGATACTGAAACAGGCATTAGAAGTTTAAACAACAAAAAGCCACTGAGTGAAAATAACATAGTAGCTCCTAACTCACCCACTTGAACTTTGACTTGCTGTGTTTTTTCCATTATGGTTACTGGCTCACTGGGGGTCAGTCCTTTCATTGCATAAACATTAATTTGATACTCAGTGTCTGGAGAGAGATCTTTAACATTCAGAGCAGTAGTCTGAGGACCCACACTCAGTACGTGTTGTTTTCCACCAGCTATCATTGGAATGAACTGCAGCCGATAGCCAGTTATTTGGCTTGGAGATGGATCCCAAGTGATCCTAATAGATTTTGAGGAGATCTGAGTGGCCACCAGATTTGAAGGAGGCTCTACCACTGAAAGAAATCAAAAGCCAACCCAAAATGTTAATTGAAATTATAAATATATTTTCTTCCACATTTTAATTTCTGAAATAAAATAATTCCAATTTGTTTAACCTTTACTAATTATATTTTTTAATAATCTTTAGCATAAATAAACACAAGTGAATTCCAGGGTGATCCTTCTTCTTGCTTCTTAATTTATTACATATTCTGCCCATTCACAAAGCATTTTTTCTCCCTTTAATACATTTTCCAAACAAGAGATGCCTATGTTCAAATTGACTGTATCAGACTGATAACTGCACATCATTGTGTGCCCCTGAAACTATGGAATAATGGAGATATTCCAAATCAACTGTGTCACATATTCTGTTCTCCTGCATTTAAATTCACAAAGCAGAGACTTGTTTTCCACAGTTGCTAAATGAGGCTATGGATCAAACTCCAGGAATAAAGCAAAGGAAGTTGGGATAGCCCCTTACTACATGTCAGAATAAACTTAAGGCAATAAACACATTTATATAAAATATCTCACCTTCTTCTCCACTAATCAGTTCACCTAGTTGTTCATCAACACCAGAGCACACTTGCAAGATAATTTCATTCTGTATATCTACAATTCCATCAAAATTAGCCACATTGAACACATGCTTCAGTGAAGGCTGAGATGCAATTAGCTTGAGTTCCTTCGCATCTGCTGCTTTGATTCCTAGAAGTTGCAATAGATAGGACTGTGTTAAGTTGCTATAAAATACATACATCTGTGAATATATTCCTACAGGACCAGAACATCCTGGGGTAGAGATGAGTTTAATTCACTACTGTATCCTGTCACTATTAAGAATCAAACTACAAAATAATGATGAATGCAATATTGTGACATACTATGTTTTCAACCTGAGAAAATAATGTGGTATCTTCAATAAGGCCAATGTTTAAACTGTGCTTATCAGTCATCTTAATATCCCTGTAGATTCTACAGAATTATTAACAGCACTGGTATGTTTCACTCTGGAGGATGCAAATGACCCATTTCAAAGCATACACATTAAAAGAGTGGCGTAGCAAAATTCCTGAGAGATGGTATCTGTAAAACATATAACTTACTTGTTTAGGAATGTTAATTGCATTCATTAGAAAAACTCAACATACCCAAAGAAAAAACTTCAACTCCTATGTTACGAAGCTCTCTTGCAGGAAGTTCAACATCATCTTGAGCTTTTCCATCCGTAATGACAATTGCTACTTTGGGAAAACCTTTTCTTGCTCCAGCAGACTCAGTGAAGGTGTTTTGAACCAGGTAATCAATAGCCTCACCTAAAAAGAACATCATGTTTCATTTTACCAGGCTTGAATGAACTAGGATTTAAAGTTAATGTGAATTATAAAATAAAGTGATGAATAAATATGTATGTGAGAAATCTGTACCTGTCATTGTGTTGCCACCTTTGTAAGGTATCCTTTTAATTGCATCAATAAGATCACTTCTTCTGAAATATTGATTTAAATTGAACTCTGTTCTCGTATCTGAACTGTACTGAACAACTCCAACTCTTGTCTTTTCTTCCCCAATGTCAAAAGCTGATACAAGGGCAACCATGAAGTCCAGAATATATCTGAAGTTACTTCTCCCTACACTCCATGAACCATCTACTAGGAAAACTAAATCCGTCATTGCACTTATGGAGCATCCTAGAATACAACAGAAAAAAACAAAACAAAACAAAACAAAAAAAAAAAAAACACAAACCAAACCAAAAAACAAACAAACAAACCAACAAAAATCTCTGTTAGCAAATGAGCAATTGTATTCTTTCAAATCAGTGAGAAATGTCTGACAGAAACTTAGTAGGTAAAAGCCAAAACAAAAACTTATTTAACAGACTGATGTTCTTATCTGGAGTATCCTACATTTGGAAGCATTAATCACATAAGTGAACAGCCATATGAGGCTTCTTGCTGACATTACCAAAAGGGAACAGTCACCTAGATACTCAGTTTTGAGATGCCTCTTACACTATTCCAAAAGAACTGTTATGCCATGGCAGATAAAAACTCTTATACAAAACTTCTTGCAATAGTTTGATGTCATAGGAACATTTCATTTTGCTACCACTTCTACTTTGGTTAGTTGCATGAAATTCCTCATTTCAGTACCAGCTTTGCACCTTATTCTTTCAATGCAGCTATACATTTCTTCCATCCTAGTCCCTTCCCAAGTTTTCTGAACTCTGGACAACTTTACAAGTTAATTTCATTGCTAAGTAACACAGGAACACAGTTTAACTTTATGGGACCCTAGAGCTAGATCTCCCTTCTCTCTGAAACGCTGGGTAAGTGTAAAGACAAAACACCTTACTTTGTAATTGAGCCTCAACCTTCTTTTCCTCTGGTATCCCTGGACCACCAGTCTGAACTGCACAAAGCACAACATAAAGAAAATTAATGGGGGAATTCAGGTCAAATATGTAAACACCAAAAAAAAGCATGTAGGGAATTAGAGACTTAAGTATGAAAATCTTCAGGACATAAAAATATAAATGCAAGTTATGAATACATCATCTGTATTTACAGATTTGAAAACATAGCATTCAGGGCAACACAAAATACAGAAAATGCAAATAATTAAGAATGCTTTATATTTAAATATCTTGTATGGTAATTCCCTGAAATTAACTGCAACATCACTGGATAAAATATCGCTATTTTACCCACCCTAACACGTAGAGGAACTCAACGCAAGTAATTTTCCCATGGTTGGTTGGGAAGCATGACACATACAACAAAATGTGTCACAGAAGATAGCCTGCTCTGCTTAACATTTGTATTTAATTAAATGTATTTTATGCCTATAAAAACTAAAATTCCATATTTTATTATGCATAGAGAGATATCATGTCACATTCTATTGTTTGATGAAGGCAGTTAGCTTTTTTTCACACACACAAAAGGCAAGCCAGATTCATTTGTTACTGAGGTTAAAAAGAGTCTTCCCCTTGACCTCAGCAGATGCAATTTATAGGAAGCAAGTTTGGTTCAAAAGAAGCAGTGGCCTCCTGCAAAGAATTTTGTAGGAGTTACCAGGCAAAATATATCCATGTTAGTCTCCTCTTACCTCTTCTAAATCATCTCTGCTTCTACTAGGAATTATGCTTAATGGGAAAAAGCTGTTCAGGCAGCTACATCTAATCAGAGTTTACGTATGTGGCAATTTTTTTGAGGAAATGGAACAAAGCCAGGTTTTGTAAATGACCACTCAGTTATCTTAAGTGTTTTTCTAATTGTATTAAAGATACTTACTTGTCAGTTGGCCAAAAACAGGTAGACTCTCCTCTCTTTCATTATATGAAGCTATTGATACAACATACTCTATATCAGGTATAAGATCTGATAAGACAGTTTGGGTAGTGCTAGGTGAAAGAGTAAATTCTTTAGTAGGCCCATCTGCAATAAATATGTAAAAGAGTAAATGCAGACTTTAAATCCAAGAATATCAATTACAAGTTTATCACTATAAAAAAAATCAACAGAGAATAACCTATCTAAAATTCAGTGATAATTTTAGGATTATAGCCTTTCTTTTTTCCTGCAGTATTAATTTTTAATATGAAATTAATTAATAAAATAAAATATTAATTTTGAAACATGAAAGATAAACTCCAAGATAAACTGTTTTCAATAATGAACAGAATGTCTGAAGTGTTTAATAAGTTCCAGGAAATCAGAAACTTAAAATGTTCATAGAAAACTTTCTATCATCTAACTAATCGTGGCCCAGTTCTGATCGATATCATTTTTAAACTGATTATTTCTCAGAGTGATATAGAATAATGGGTATCTTACACAGCTCTTGTCAGGTAAGTATTTGACATCACTGCATTGTTAACTGACATGATATTTTCCCAACTGACATGATATTTTCCCTGGGGGAAGTACTTGAACAAAATACAATACAATTCCCTAACTTTAAGGTAAAAGGACAGAAGAGGAGTAGAGTGATGACTTCACTTTCAGGAAGATGTTAACAGCTATCCTCATACCTAAGTTATATATAAGTGAAATTTGAAAAAAACTAATGGCATAAGAAACTTTTCAGAACTCACCATTTGTTGGGACCACAGTTATCCTGTAACCCACTATCTCATCTGGAGGCCTTTTCCATGACATTTGAACATTATGTTCATCTATAATTGTAAAATTCAAGTCTGACGGTGGATTAACTGCAAAAGATGTATACCAGGTATATGTTTAACAGTTTGAACAAGTTTTGGCAAATGAATAAATAAAATAATGTTCAGCAAAGCTTACTAAAATTGTCTTTGCATAAATTTGTTTCCAACAAATATAAAGATATGTTGTTGGAAAAGGAGTAAAATAAAAGCTGACAAAATATGACAAAACATCAAAGAGTGTACGCATTACAGAGGACAGCACAGAACATATGTTTCTTGAGTTGCCAAGACATTCAAGAATGGCCAGCAAAATCAAGCACAATAGAAAACACATTTGGATACATGTACAATGAGTTCACAGATAATCACCACATATGCAAACATTTCACATAACAATTAAAGGAAATTTTTTTACATGCTGGGTGCAATCCGTACAAGCATGCCAAATCACAACCTGCTCACAATATCATGAGATCATTTAGGACATTGAGAACACAGTACTCTTCTTAATTAGACATCAATTAATTTATTATCTTTTTAATATAATCTCTGCGTAGTTGTATTTCTTATCAGTTTCACTGAATCTAGAAACTTGGCAGAGAAAAAAATATTTTAAATAATACAGGAAAAGACTGGGCATTTAATGTTCAGCAAAACAATTTCTGTTAGGGTCTGGATTTGAATATACATGTAAAATGTATATCAGGAATAATGATATTCTGATGTATCACTTTATTTCAAAATACGGAGAGCTCCACCCCTTTGTTCCTAGAAGCCACTAAAGTGACATACTTTGCATATGGCTGATAAGGACTCAGAAACTAAGGGGGTAATAAATGGGGTTAGTAATGATTGCAATTTGCTGAAATATTTGAGCTGATGAGAAAATTCATGAAAATAAGGCTCTACCTGTTTACACCAGATTGTTGTACAATTTCTAAGGTGTAAACTATTGTTTTCATGTTCCCTTTGCAGCAGGTGTACCCATACTAGTAGTGGCATTTTAACATAAAATGCCAGTATGGTTCCAAACAACACAATGGTTAATTATGAAAAGACAACATCAAAATATATTTATGGACATTTATTTTACAGAATGTATAGAAAACAGCAAAGAGGGCACCAGTAATCTGAACAAATGGCTGCAAATAAAACTTGTAGGAGCTGATGATAGAAGTAACTGAACAGTGTAGAAAGAAATAAGTTTACATACGCTATTTTGGAGCATCATGCATATGTAAATGAAATGTTGATTATTACTTTTTAGATTCCCAAGATGGACAAAAGCCTCCATGTACAAAGTTCATTACACAAAGACGTTTCATAAATATTTTATAATGATATTCTCTTTGTAAAATTATCGTGCTTATTCATGCAATATTTTACTGACTCACTGTCAGTGCATGGTAGGTATATTATATATTATTGTTTAAATAGCTCTACAAAGTAAGATTAGATTCAGCCATACTTTCCTTGACTACTGTGAGACTTTTGCAGGCATTTTAAATAAACAGATCTTCTCTGCTTCATGGAAGATTTCAATCATATGCCAGATTTTGGTTTGTTTTGAACTTAATTTAAAGAGCAGTTAAAAAAATCCATGCTGGAATGTATACTTATGAAAGTACATTATCCAATTGCAATAAGTAATACTGAGGTAAAAAAGAAAAAAAAAAAAACAAACTGGCAACCAATTGCATAATTGTATAGGCATTTTTTCCCCTTTAATTTACTGTCATTTCCAACTATAGGATAATATGGCTTTGTAATACTGATATAATAGATACACTAGTACTGAAGTAAATGTTATTTTTCCTATTGTCCATACACAGGCAGTGAGATTAGACCATTAACCTGCATGCACAGTTTATTCATCATTCAGTTTATGACTCTCACAATGCTAGAGATAGCAAGGTAGTTATTTAGTACCAAAATCATGCAACACGTGTTAATAGTAAAGTACACTTAGGTGATAAGGATATCATTATAAAATATTATTTCAGTAGCAATGGCTCAGGACAAATTTAATGCAAAGGCAGAGACAACTGACCTGAGCATGCTTTTAAAAAAAATTCAGTACATGGAAAAAATAGCACCACCAACCTTGCAAGTAAATTGGCATGTTGCAGCAGAGACTTTAGGCTTTAACTGCTGAAGGGCAGCAGCAGCCCAACTTGTTGATATCCAAATGACCGGATTCCAGATAAACTGAAAAAACTGACTGTGAGGGTAAGTCTTTAACATTTGAAAGGATTTTAATGCACTTTATGAAAATTCTGATGTGGAACTTGGCAAGTACATCGATACATGTGATGTATCTGTTCATCCAGGTTTTCACAGCCTTTTAGAATAACAGCATTGCAGGGCACCTCCAAAAGTCTCTTTATCCATCTCATGGCCAATGCATGATCAGCCACCCCATGTCATTCCTGACATGTTATCTCAGATCATTCTTAAAGACCTCCTCTGTTGGCGAGACTGGCAGCTTCACAAAGAAATAATTCCAATGCCTCACTCACTTTAACCTTGTGAAGTTATTCCCAGCACCTAACCCAGTCTTCATTGCTTCTTTTTAAATTCATTCATTCTCAACCTATGACTGAATTATGAGGCTCAAGCACTGAATCCTTCCCCAGATGAAATAAAAAAGGAACCTAAAAAAGCCAGTTGAGATCCAATGTCATCAAAATGTCTTCCAGATGGCCTGAGAGTGTTTGATACAGAAACCTCAAACAGAACCTCCAAACATCCACAGAGCTGCACATGGATCAAATTTCACCTGTGTGAAACCAGCTGCAGAGTGAAGACCAAACCATGCTAATGTGACTGAGACCAATAAGCCAGTCTGAAGTGTAGCAGAATGTTTAGGCAATAAAACCCTCATTGCTATGATCAAGCAGGGCAATTGTTACTCCACCTTATTAAAATTCTTCATCCAGAAAGGAATTCACCCCTGAAAAAATAATACATTTGCAACGTGGAATCAGATCAGATTCCTAGGAATAAAATGTCCCTGGTTGTGATGGGAGTTTGTCCCATGACAAGGACAAACCTTAGAACTCTACTCTACAAAGGATTTCATGTTAGCACAGCCTCACTTAAGTCTTGATGCCAGGCTACTTGTGTAAGTGATGTTGCACATGTGCTTAAGGTGTAACAACAAGCACTTATCAGTCTCACCCTGTGTCTATCAAATTATATCCCAAACCTATTGCTGACTTGTCAGGGTGCAGGATCATGATCATAACATGTGATGTCATTATAATACTGCCTTTATGCAGTTACTCCACTGTTGATGGACAGAAATGTATGGCTCTCCTACAAGCTTCCAGTTCTGTAAAAAAATAACTTGCTGCACAACAATAATGTTTACAGTACTACTTTCTACCACTCTTAGAATGATGAAATGATAACTTCCTCATCTGATATCTTATGCACCACAAAAAAAAAAAAAAAAAAAAAATCAGACATAACATACTTAATTCATTGTCACTCCTTGTGTTATTTAGATGTATTTTAACAGTGTACTTTCTGAAACAAAAAAATAGACCAAAACATCTCTTCCATGCTATGTATGTCTTATATCAGATTGTATTACTTACAATGTAATACAAACCTAGAACACAAAAGTCTACAGCTTTTCCCAGATAACAAGACAGAAATAAATATAATTAGAAGATCAAGCAATGTAAATCTAGAACCAGACTTAAAGGAGATGTAACTTGGAAGTGCTGCCATCCACAATTCCTATGTGAAACCAAATCTGTAATTCCACCACTGGAGAAGACTCTATAATTACCATGTGACATAGCATTATCCCATATAAAAAACCATGCAAGCCATGGAAGTGGACAAATAAGACCAAGCTTTCTCTTGCTGAGGCTGGAAGGAGCCGAAACTCCTCATTTACTATGTTCTTCATATATGGCATAGATCTGACACAATTAAATAGATCACAGCCCCAGTCAAGCTCCTTTGAAGTCAGTGTTACCAATGTGACTGAAAGAATGAGCAACAGCCTAGTGATGAAGCAAAGAGCAGCTTCTCAGCCTTGTTAGATGTTCAGTGCCAATCACAACACAGAAACATTGCCACCTGTATGTTTGCATTTTTTTTTTTATAAATTTATATGAAATGTCTTCAAAATACTATATGGCTCATAAGTGTATTGTGGGAAAAAAATATTTAAATATATATACCTATGTGTATATATATATATATAAAAAGATATGTGTAACTAAATAAAATTGCATGTATAGATACACACTCCACGCACAAATATTTACCAAATTTTATATGTGTTTGTGCATGTACATGTATGTGCATGTGTGTGTATATACACACACACATGTACACTTTGCTTCTAATTATCAGCAGGAAAAACAGGGAGGAAGAGTCACCTTCATGTACACACAGACTTCACATGTCAGTCTACATGGTTTATTCTTTAGAAACTTGGAAATCAACTCTGAGTTACTAGAGAAAATAGAAATCAGATGTTAAAAGGTAATAAGAGTCCCACTGATTAGTTCCAAAGCTAAATAGGTAGTCAACCTCAAAATTTTCACATCACCTCTAAACCATTCAGTCAATTAAAAATAACAACCTCAATACAAGCTGTATTCAATGAGAAACCTTCTAATCCTCTGTAACTGCTGTGCTGCAAATATTTGTCACTTACTGTATTACATGTCCCAGAGACAGACTTTTCACCTGACAAACCTTTTTCTGCACTACACAAAGGTCCCATGCTTGGCTCAGTGATTCTCTCCTTCCCTCCAGCCTACAAAACCAGATTTTTTAGGTCTGAATCAGTTCTGAAACACTGAAAAATCAACATCTTCACATGAGCTGTGAGGTCACACAGAACCAATGATTTCCTCATTCCTTTCCTGGGCCTTTGAAAATCCCTCTGTATTAGGAAGCATAACACACTACACAAGCCATGACATCAACACAGCATTACCTCAAGATTGTAACTAACAGGTTGATTGCATAATATACTTGGTTTAACTATGACTAAAATAATGACAACAAATCTTATCTAGTGAAAGGACATATATTTCCCCCTGACCCTTTGTGATCACAAACAGAAAAAATACCATGGCAGAAAGAAATCTTGACACAAAGACACACAGAGAGTGCACTGGAGTACTGCAGTAGTGGACTAAAAAGGCAAGAATAAAATACAGCATAATGAACAAGAAGTTTAAGGTGATAGAGAGGTCAGAAGGATTGCAAATTAAAACAGGAAAAAAATGCCTGTTAAAAAAAGGAAAAAGGATGAGCATGAAAACAGATTTGCTTCCTTGTCCAGGGTAAAGAAGTAACTTCTCCCTTGCCATGAATGCATTTGGACTAAATCTTGGTTTTACCCCCCCTCTGCTGCAACAGTGACCATCCAACTAGAACCCCCTGTGTTGGTGTATCTGTAGAAAAGCTCTAACACCATTACTGCAGCACACTGCCCTGCCAATAGCAACCAAACACAGCTCGCATGAAGGACTTGCAGAGCAGCTGTGATGCTGATAAACAACCAGTTTCATCCTGGAAAGCTCAGGAATCTGTGAACAGTGGTATCAGATAAACACCAGATCTACTCCCAGGGGAGAGTGAAAAATGAAAGCTGATGGAAAGCAGAAAAATAGAACTAAGCTTCCCTCTGCTTTCATTGCATCTTCCCACCCCATATCAACAATCCTGCCCCACATCAAATGGACCTGTCCCTTATCCTCTCACTTTTCCCTCCCACACAGTGTCTATGCATGCCTCGAGGAAAGAAAATTCAAGCTGCATCTCTTGTGAACACCTCAGGCAGAGCTAAAGGAAGAAGAAAAAAAAAAAAAAAAAAAAAAAAAAAAAAGAAAAGAAAAAGAAAGGGAGGGAGGGCCGTAGGGGGAAAAGAGTGAGAGACAGGACTGACTGATGGGAGGGAGCGATTTGCTACAATGTGATCTGAAAGCTGGAAAACCAGACTACTGGAAAAATGTCCACAAGAAAAATTCAGTTCAGCAGACAGGATTTAAGTTGTATTGATACCAGAACTAAAGTTAGTAAGATACAACAGGCATTTTACATGACGCAAAATTGAAGAACAAAATTAAAACAGTCCAGAAGGATTCCCATTATAGTGCAAACATAAAACACACCGCAAAAAAACTCCACGAAAGCATTTCCCACTAATACAAGTCCTAAGGTACTCCTAGCTTCAAACTTCCTTTTCCAGCACCATTATTTCTCACTACCCACTCAAGAGATTTTTCTTCTCCTACTTCAAAACTCCAGATCTAGGAGTTCAGAGTAAAAACCTGAGCACTGTAAACTAGGTGGCTTATTTAATGCACATTTCTGAATGCAGAGCAATGTAAGTCCTGCCCAGAAATGCTCTACAACTCAAAAGATCAGGCTTTGTCCACTCTTTTGCTTAGCAGTGACACATCCTTCAACACACAATCTAAACAATCTTGGCCAGTTTGCCTGGCAATCCACCTAGTTACATTGTTGTAAAATATCTGTGCTTCTCCAAATACATTTTTGTAGCTTTCATTAACAGTACTCAAGCTATGACTGGTTTATTCCACACTATAGCTAGATAAAATGCTCTCACTGACATTGTAAAATCAGCTACTCCTTACATGTAATCAATGGTGCAGGACAACAGCAACATTACTCCAGCTCTGAGCACCCCCCCTCCTAAGACAGAGAACACCACACAAAAACGTCCACCTCCTTCCTCCATCAAAACTCTACACTTTTGTTGCTTGCTCTGGCACAGCAGTCCTGCATTTCAAATGCAACTCTGAAATGACTTCAAATGACCTTTTCGGTTCTTCAGCCAACAACAACGCAGCAAGAGAGAGAGGCAGCAGGCTGATTCTCTCCTAGGGTGAACAGATGTTGCACGACTGGCAGAAATGCCATCTTTTTCCAGAAAGCCAGTGAACTTTACATCTGCAAGCCCCAAGCTATTGCTGGGGGCAAGGGGCAACACCTCAGAGACATCTCTGACATGCTGTGCTTTTACTAACCATCAGCCAAATGACCAGGTCCAGACACAAGAGCTTGCTGTTGCAGGCCACAATCAGAGAATTTGTTTTGATTCAATAGAGAATGAGAAGGAATGAGGAGGAAGAAAAAAAAAAAAAAAAAGAAAAAATTATCAAGCACTGGCTTCTGTTGTTTTTTTTTTCCAGAAAATCCAAGGGAATTCACACCCAGCAGTTCAGTTCACCCTATGATGTAGCCAGGTCCCAAAGGCCAGGTCAAGTCATTTCAGCAAAGGACATTCAGCATTTCTATTTCCCCTGGCAGCCACTGCTGGCAGAAATGTCATCACCATGACCAAAGCTGCGCAGTCACACAGAGGGCAGCAGTAGAGGTTGTCCCCATGCTTTCTGTTAATCCACTGAGGAGGCAAACGCACCAGGGTAAGACTTTTTGAGACACGATATGGTGAGCGCGGAAGCTACGATGAGTCTCCCTAGGTCTTCATCTCTACAGCTGAAGGCAGGACTGCCATGGGCTGACAGGGAGCTCAGCCTCAAACAAGACTGGGCCAAGGACCCATAAGAAGGAAAAGAAAAGGCTCTTTGGTGGTGCTGGCGCCACACGCATGCTAAAGGCCCAGGGACAGCAAGGCCTGGCTCAGGCACAGCCACGCTTCAGTAGTGCCCAGGATGGCGACAACAGCATCTCCCTGGGGATGTCCCCCTGGTCAAACCCTCTGCAAATGCTGAAGAGTCCCCAGGGAAAGGTCCAGCCACCCCAGTGCCCAGCCGGGGGTCGCCCCGCCAAGCAGAGGAGGCTGTAGTGCCCGCAGGCGATGGAGGTGGAGGCGAGGGGCCCAAGCCGGACAAAACACACAGGCGCAGAGAGCAAGACTCTGTTGGAGCGTTTTATTTCAATTTTGCGTGGTTGCTGTATGGTGGGTTTTTCGTTTCCTCTCTAAACATAACTAAACACGAGTGCACAGCACAGAGCTCAGCCGTTCTTGGTCACTTAGCAAGAGAGCAGCTCAGGCCCGGGCCGTGTCCAGCTGCCCGCCACCGGTGGCGGTGACGGTGGCAGTGGCAGCGGCAGCGGGGCCCGTGTCCTGGCTGTGGAGAGGTGTGGACAGCACACCAGAGAGACAGAGAAGGAGCTATGGTCTGGCTGACTAGCCAGGAGAAACAGAGCACAGAAGAAGCTGGGCAAGGAAGAAGAGGCGTTTCTCTGAAGAAGAGAAAGAGATAAAGCAAAGTAGTTACACTCAAAAACAGAAAGAGAGCGAGCCGGTAGCTCAAGGCTGGTTGGGAGTTTTGCGGGTCAGTGCGGGATGGGGGGCAAGGGAGCAGGGAGGGGAAGGTTACCTTCAGCCTCGATGGAGGAGAGGAGGGCGGCTGCACAGAGAGCAGCAACTGCCGAGCATAGCACTGTCTTCATTTCTGCCCTTTCAGATCACAACAACATGAATGAATCTGCAGTGATGGAGAGGGGGGAAGAGAAAAAAAAAAAGAAGAAAGGAGAAGGAAACAATATGCGTGGATTAGAGGATTGCGTGGGTGTATTCATAAAACATAAAAAAGACAAACAGTGCATTTCACTTTGTTCTCTTATCCCCAGCCCCCATCCACGGAACCAGGTTGAAACCTCTAGACTTGAAAGCCATCCAAGATGATGACAGATCTGCATGACTAACCGGAGAGTCTCGTCTCACAATAATGTGCCTTTTGTTGCTGAACCCTTTCCAACCACAGTAAGCACACATGTCTTTAACCTAGTTGGGGTTAATTTGATCAGGGAAGAGCAGTGAAGATCTGTGCCTCTGCACAGGCAGGAGCCAGGAGGGATCTCCATGACTTCATCGTTGAATGTGATGATAGCTAATTCAGAGGTCATTCCTGCCTTGGATCAACTAAATGTCTCTTTCAGCTGGGGATTTTATTCAGCTCCTTTTTCATAACTGTTGAAGCACTTAGTTAGCTGTGCTTTAGTGATCTCAAGGCAGTTTGGAAAATATAACAAATTTTTTTTTTAGGAGCTCTGCCTTTTGAATGTGCTATTCTTCATTTCTTGAAGGTCTGAAATAGATTATACAGAAGTGTGTGTAACACACAACTGAAATCTGATATGTCTGTCTAGCCATGATGTTTCAGCATCTGATAATTCATTTACACGTCCTGAGAGAAAATAGATTTAAAATACACTATAAAAAGCAGGCAGGCAAAAAGAGTCTCACAATCACTGCAAGTCGTCTAGCAAAATAGGTGGGATTTGGCCAAGTTGTTGGTTCATAATTGTAAACAGCTATACCTGCATAACTATATGCTCTAGGTCACATTCAAATTACTCCCAGTTACTCTAGCAAAGATTTCAAATTATTTCCTTGTCTAATTAAAGGCTAAACATGAACAGACCCCATTGTATATGCATGTAAGCACTTCTGAATTCAGTGGTTTTCTATCTCGGAAAGTAGGGGAGGGGTAATTTGTTTGAATAAAGTCATAAATGCATCATATATCATAATTAAGCTGGAGGAAATAGAATTCCAAAAGCAATTAGGCAACAGATTTTATCAGGAAGGTGCCAAGAGCAAAACAAAAGAAAAATACATAAATCATTAGTCCACAGAAACAGCTCAAGGGGAAAATATTCTTCTGCCACCTAGAGAACTAGCCAGCAAGGCACATCTAGTGAGTAGCCTCAATGGAGGAGCAGGAGCTTCCCACTTACTGACACTGAACTTAATAGCCTTCTGCTGGGCAGCTGTATATACTTTCCTAAGCCAAATGCCTTTATTGCACATAAAAATACCAAGTGCTCAAAGAAAAACTAAGCAATAGTTTCAGTCCAATGGTACCTCCAGCAGGCACTCCAGAAGAGTAATATTGACTGTAATAACTCCCTGACACTAGCACAGCACCAAGGTTAGCATTAAATTCTCCTGAAGGCTCCCAAATTGTATCACCACTCTGCGTGGGAAAGGGCTGTCCCTGAGCACATCTACTGCTACATTCTGCAGGGAGTTTAAGGACTGGCCAAACTCAAAGTAAATGGACTTTTGTCCTGGAAATCTTGTGTGGGCTTGGACTGCCATCTTTTGATTCTTTTGAAAAGCAACAGCAATCAATCATCTCACAAAGGCATCTAGGAGTTTGCTCCTGCTGCAGGTCTACCAATTCTGATACACATTTTTCCCCCATGAAATAAAACTTCTCGGCCAAAGCATTCATTTGCCCACCCAAAACCACTGTGTTTCCTTCTCGCAAACCCAAGTGTATGAAAGAAAGCCTGGAAGGAAGGTCCTCTTGCTGGCTGAGCAGGGACACAAGCAGACTTTTTGTCAGGACTAAAGGTTTCCTCGTTGATCTTCGGAGACCACTTTTAAAAAACAAAGGGGCTTCACCATTGCCAGTCCAACCTCACACGAATTCGAACTCCGACAGCTCAGCCCAAAGCATTTCCAAAACGCACAGTGCAGGACATATGACCACTTTCAAGAATAAAAAAAAAAATAACCTAAACGGAAAAAAAAAAAAATCCAAACAAAACACAAACCTAACCCCCCCCAAAAAACAAACAATAAAACCAAAACAAAACCAAAACCCGCAAAACAAAAACAAAAAACAAACAAACACCTCAAACAAGGCACAGAAAGAAAAGAAAAGAAAAAAAAAACCAAACAAAAAAACCCACAAAAAAACCCCAAACAAACAAAAAAAAAAAACAAAAAAAACCAAACAAAAAAAAAAACACGCTACCTGTCAGAGCCCTAAAAAACTGGAAGCGAGAGCAAGCATCACCGGTAGCTGTGCTCACAGGGAAGGGACACGGGAGCTGCTCGAACCGCAGAGGTTCGGTGACCTCGGTTCCGGAGGGAATCACCGACACCGGGACACAGCCACCGCCGCCTCTCTCTGCACCTCTGCCCGGTCACCCCTCCGCCGGCAGCCACCGGGACCGGCAGCCCCCCCTGCTTTCCCCTGGGGCCGGCAGCCCCCCCTGCTTTCCCCCGGGGCCGGCAGCCCCCCCTGCTTTCCCCCGGGGCCGGCAGCCCCCCCTGCTTTCCCCCGGGGCCGGCAGCCCTCCCTGCTTTCCCCCGGGGCCTGAAGGCAGTCGCCCCTCGGGGCTCTCCTTGCCGCTCCTCCGCCCTTTCGGCCGCACGCCTGAGAGCCGGCTCTGACATGCCCGACACGCACAGACAGACAGACAGACAGACACACGGACACACACACGGTCTTTCCCCCTTCAGCCCGGGGCTGCTCATCTCAGCCTCAAGCGCATCCGAAGGGGCTGCGTGCCGAGGGGAGGGCAGGGGATCCCCGCTCCTGCGAGGGAGGGCACAGACCTTCCGGGCCGGCTGCAGGGTGCCGGGATGGGTGACGGGACGGGTTCTCCGGCGATGCCTGCAGTAGCAGCCGTCGGACCTGGTTAAAGGGAGGAGGAGAAAGGATGAAGCTCCAGGGGCACCTTGTGGAGGGAGCAGTAAGTAGCAGCGGCGGCGAAGGAGGAGCAGAAGCAGCAGCAATAGCTGAGCGCGGAGGAGGCGCCGGGATTACTGTAGCTCCCGCTGCGAGGGGTCCGTCTGGGAAGACTTGCCTTCTCCAAGTGGGAAGAGCCTCTTCTCAATCTGCTACTTAATAGAGGGCTGTTCCCAACTCTCAATTTACCCTCGTAAGCGGTTACGAAACTGCAGGGAAGGTGGACTGCTGCCACCGGGTGATATATGCGCTGCTCTGCTCCAGCAAGGAAGGGGATCCACTTCTGGAAACTGGCGCATACCTCCGCGCATTCCTGCGGCATGAGGCGGGCGGCCGCCGGTGCTGCGCGCCCGGGGGCAGGGGCCCGGCCCGCCGCCCCCTCCCTCCCTCCCTCCCTCCTTCCCCTCGGTTTCCCAGACGGGGGGAACACTGGAGGGAAGTGGAAAAAATGAGTCGTCGGGAATAGCTTCGAGATACGGCGGCGCGGAGGGTGTCCCCGTGCGGGGGTTTCCACACAGGCCCCGTCCCCTCGCCGGGGGCCAGGGCTGATCCCCCGGGACGGAGAAGCACGGGGAGTCCCGGGAGTTTAGGGGGTAAAGAGAACGTAGTGGTTTTAACATAACTCAGGTGCGTCTGGCCTCCACCCTATCTATATAGATATCTATATATCTATATCAAATATTAAATCTCCTCCCTCACCACAGCGGAGTTGCGCTTCGAGCGCAGAGGTTCGGCGGTGCCGGCTCCGCGGGCAGAGGGGAGGGGACGCGCGGCCCCCACCGCCTCCTTCCCCAGACCCTGCGGGCAAACCCGCACCCCTGGCCTCGGAACCAAAGCGGCTTTCTTGAACAGAATCTGTCCCTTCCAAAAATCGGGCAGCCCTCGGGGCAAGGGGCTCCCGTCGCTTGCTCCCGGCGTCCCGCCCGTGGTACCCGACGTGTCCCAGCGGGTGTGCGAAGCAAAGTCGGGGAGGGGGAATGAAGGGGGGGTACACGGCCCCTTTCCCTGCCCTGGGGGCCAGGGGAAGCAGAGAGCTCTCGGCCGGGGCCAGTCAGGGCTTCACGGGGCCACCACCGGCGCCGCTGCCTCAGCCGTGAGGAACGGCAACCCCGGTTACGCTCTGGGAACGGGCTCCTCCGGGACCCCTTGGTGCTAAAATAGGCGATGTCACTGTCCCTGAGGCGCCTGTTCCTTCCCGGCCTCTCGGAGCGGGTCAGCAAACTGGGAGGCGGAAAGGAAACAGAGCTCGACGAGGCGCGGGGGCAAACGGGGAGAGAGAAGAGCAGAGAGCATCCCGGAGACGCCATCCCCTCCGTCACGGTGCCCTGACGCCGCCCGTGGGGACATTCGTGGTGCGTGGGCGCCTCCCGGCGGCAGCGGCGAGCAGGAGCGGCTCACCCACCCACCCACCCACCCACCCATCCCCACTGACCCCTCCGCAGACCCCATCACCACCCCACCCAAGCTCCCTCGGAGCACGCCGGGGCCACTGCGGTTAGAATCATAGAATCATCGAATCATCATAGAATCATAGAATTAGCCGGGTTGGAAGGGACCTCAGAGATCATCAAGTCCAACCCTTGACCCACCGGAGCAGTTGCTAGACCATGGCACTGAGTGCCACATCCAGTCTTTTTTTAAATGTCTCCAGGGATGGAGAATCTACCACCTCACCAGGCAGACCATTCCATTGCCTGATCACCCTCTCCGTGAAGAAATTCTTTCTAATATCCAACCTAAATCTCCCCTGACACAACTTAAGACTGTGTCCTCTTGTCTTGTTGAAAGTCATCTGGGAAAAGAGTCCAACCCCCCCCTGGCTCCAGCCTCCTTTCAGGGAGTTGTAGAGAGCGATGAGGTCTCCCCTGAGCCTCCTCTTCTCCAGGCTGAACACCCCCAGCTCCCTCAGCCTCTCTTCATAGGGCCTGTGCTCGAGTCCCTTCACCAGAAGGGTGTGAAAGCAGTTTACAAGGGGAAAGGCCAAGAAGAAAAGCTAAAAAGTGTGGAGAAGAAAAGACAGGGGCAAAACCTCAGTGCAGAGTTTAAGATCTGCTTTAAGGGGTGTCAGCATCATGTCGGGGGCATATTTGGCTCATGTCAGCCTTTTGCACAGGTGTGAATTTCAGCCCCATTAGGACAAGTTCCAGCCAGGGTTGGAAGTGCCTGATCGTGGAGATTTAATAATTTTTCAGGGGATGGATTCTGAGCAATTTCCCCCACGGATCCAGGACATGTCAGCTGGAGGACGGGTCTCTCCTGAGCTGAATCAGGTTGTCTTCATTTCTGCAACAGTCCAGTTATCTGCTTGAGAACCCAAATGCTGCAAACCGAGTGATAACCAGAAGACATGCACTGACATTGCCAGACACTTTGGAAGTGAGTCAGCTACTCTTGTGGACATGCCACAGCTTCAGCTCTCTGGTATTGATAAAATACACTTTCCAAAAGCAACAGCTCCACCTTTGATAAACTTTCAAACACTCTTGACCTATTAATCCAACTGTTAAGACGGATTTTCTCTTTTTGACATGAGGAATTTAATTTCTTTCTATCCAGGTCTGATGTGTAAAAGCAATATTTCTAAGAAATAACACCTTGAAAAATTGTTTATTTCCTTTCCTGAGTGAATAAACGAAAAACACCAGTATAAAAGTGATATCCACAATAGTTTCCTAAGAATTGACATCAAGGATTAAAATTAGTCTTCCTTGTAAAGTGAATTAATGCAAATAAGGCATTTTTATCTCTTTCGTGCTGAGATAGTGCTTTTTACAATGTACTGGGGATTTTTCACTAGAGGATAAGCAAAATTTTATGTTAATAATTAAAATATGTTAATAATTAAAATTATTTAATGCAAATAATGAGAATGGAAGAAAACACGGGTTATTCTCTTCAAAGGTTAAAACACTTGGACTAATTACTTAAAAATATTTAAATAATTTGGTACTGATTCTACACCTGTATTAACGTGAGTGGAGAATTTGAAATTTCTGGGTTTCTCAGGGGTGCATGAATCACATGGACTCTCCTTTGCAGGAATCTCCCATTCCTCTCAGCTGACCAGCTTTGCTTAATGTCTTAGGGTGAAATAAGATTCAGAGCTGACATAAACATGTAATTAATTGACTCCAAGGCCAGCAGCATTTCATTCTTATCTTCAACTATTTAGTCTAACCATTTTAACTATGTTCTTCCTGAGATGTTTTCACATGCAAAATACACCAATAAATTGCATGGAGAGTGTGTGCTTCCATACATCACAGTAATTAAATGGATTGTTTTTAATAAGCTCTGTTGCTATGTACATTCATAGTCTGAGTACATAATATGTGATGCAGAAGGCATTTCTGAAATGCATAAACATTTACTAACACTCTCCTGTCCGCTTCTTTCTTCGACAAGTGTTAAACACATTAAGACCATGCACTCCAGCTTTGCAATTTTCTTTGCTACCTAAGCTGGGTAAATAGAAATAGTGAAAAATATAAGTACAAAAATTCCAGATTTGTGTTCATATTCATGTTTTTAATAAGATTGCCCATTTCTAGTGTAGGTATGTGATAGCAATATTGCAGGTAACCAGGATATCTTAGAAATTTTGTAACTGGTTTTGCATCTAGAGTTAATCAAGGTACTTTATGCTTCTGTCACCATTTTTTGTTTGTTTGTTTCCTCAAGCTTCATTACCAGGGCAGAATAAAAGAGGACAGTCTGCATTTCAGCTCTGTAAACTTTGAATATCATTTTCCATGTGTATATGGCCATGTGTGGTCAAGGGTTGGACCTGATGATCTCTGAGGTCCCTTCCAGACCAGCCGATTCTATGATTCTATGATTCTATAATTCTACATTTGGCCTGACAATTCATTGTGTCTGCTTTATATACCAGTAAAATACATACAGTGTGGTAAATAAATATGCATATTCATATGAATATGTATATATATTTGTGGATACACTTTACACAGAGGAAGATATAAAATAAGTATCAGATATAAAAAGGTATAAAGGTATAAAATGTGTCTGCTCAGCGAATGCTAAACAATGGATAGATTCAGCATTAAATGGTGTTACACAAGCAAAACTGCTTCTAACAGTGACTTACCTACATCTGCCGAGGAGCTGCTTTGCTGGTTAGTTTATCACTGCATGTACCACTGTGATGTATCTAAATTAGACATTGTCTTAGTACAATCATTTAGGATGCCTATTCATTTCTTACAGCACAAAGGATGACCATCCCAGTGTATTTTTTAGTCCTTGTTAATCAGTCATAAAGCTAATATGGCACAGTACTATGTCTGCATCCACAAAATACGTAAGGACAAAATACAGCAATCTGTGTCCTCCAGGTCCTGCCTTCTCTGAGAGATTTCCAGCCAATGGCAGGAGAAGAACTCAGTCTACTGTTTATTTATTCAGATAATTTAATTTCAGAGCTAGTATTAAGATAGCAGTACTAATATGAACTCTCATAAAGAGGAATAGCTTCTTATATTAGCAGCATTCAGAGAAGACAGGCTCTATATGAAATCTACACATTTAGTGGAACAACTATGGAAGCAGTGTCCCTGGAGAGTGTCACAGCCATGAAACCCTTATCTACCTCACCAGGTATGTTTTCCTTAACAACTATTTATTTCTTTAATTTCTCTGACTGATTTTTCCCATCATGTAATGCTCTGAAAGTCAGAAATTATTGTGGCTCCAGATAAGTAGAACTGGAAAAGTAAATAAATAATACAAAAGCAGAGGTATAAATAGAAAGGAACTGGCTTTCTAATGTTATTTGGGAGTCTTATAAAAGCCAGTTAATTTGTAGGCAGTCATATTTTAAAATATCAGATACTAAATTATTTAATATAATACTAAAATTGGAAAAATTTAGATTCAATTATCTCAATAGTCCCTTCTGTATATACACACAAATGCATTTAATATTAAAACATTCCTAAATTGAGTTGCTTGCTTTCAAACAAGCTTGTTTGTTATTTTGCAACAGAACTCTGATCTATTCAGGAATCACTCCCCAAAGAAGACAGTAAAAAGGTTGTTTGATTAAAGAGGACAAATAAAGAAATTAACTGAAGACAGTCACACTGTATATATGTCAGGTATCACATTGTGTCTTAACATGGCCATTCCCATCACAGAAATGGGCTAGCCACAAAGCCTTGAGGATGCAGGCCTAAGCATTCCTCTTCTCCACATGGCTGAGGGGTTTCTTCTGAAAGAATGATGATCCACTGAGGCAAGACATAATTTTAAAAAATCAAAACACCTAATAATCACCAGCCATTGCCATTGCTGTTACTTGCAGAACATTGTAATAAAATGTTCTCTGAGTACCTAGCTGGATTCAGCATAGGATGAATATTTAGTAGCCACGGGTTCTCCTACATTTGATAATCCTCCAACTCCTTCAATGTAATCACTCCCAACAAAGAAGCACACAATATTATTCTGCAGCAAAGTCAGAAATGGTACAGTGACAAGCTCTGAATAGAAACATTTTTCTAATTCTTCTTAGTACATCTATATAAAAAAATAACAATATATAGTGTGACAGTGGGATGTGTAGGTGGTAGGTAAGCTTATGGGGAAAGTAGGATTTGTGCCTGAATGGCCAAGGTATTCAAATGCACTTAGAGTTTAGGTTGTATTAGCTAATGAGTGACACTGTTGCAGACAGTGAATAACTAATGAAACGGTGATAATTTTAAGACTGAATACCCTGTCATGCCAACCACTGATGCTGTCCTTCTCTCCCCAACAGGCACAAAAGCCATTGAGTATGGAGGGATACTGTGGTTCTCCTGGCTGGGGAGCAGGTCAGAGGGAAGATACCATGGGGAAACACTCAGTTGTGGCACTCTCTCCAGACATGCACCTTTCCTAGAGGGTTTAGATGATGTAAAGGTCAGCCCTGAACTTACTGTCAGTACATTGGGACAAACATTCAAAGACTTAAACATTCTAACAAGAGAATCTGACATGAATGCACAGAATCATAGTAACCTCTTGCTATTTAAAGTGTTCTAGGACTTCAAAAAGAAATCCTACACACCGTACTTAGTACTAACAGCACAATTGAGGGAGCTGTTTCCTAGTGGCTGACAACAGGTAATAACTTGTTTTAGGTGAGTTGCATACTGTCCATGGTTGGACTGTGAGCACAGCAGACAGCAATAGGTAGGACTGACAAAGTAAAAGTCTACTCTGAAGTGAAAGAAAAAAAACATTTAGGGAAAAAACCCAGCAACCTACACCACAGAAGCCTGTGTCTTTGCATAATTTTACAAAAATAGTCTGTTTAATATGAAAAATTAATTCCTTGCTTAACTGGCATCTCATCTTAACTGGCAAACTCTCAGCCTGAGAGCAAGAACCAGAACTGGGAGGGCCCAGGTTATATATATTTGTTATATGTATTTGCATGAGAACTCTCATCTGCATGTCACCTATCATAGGTGTTGATGGGTACAGGGACATTTTGAGATTCTTGTGGAAAAAAGAGTCAGGCAAGAGCTTAACTCTCATGCCTTAAAGGCTCTGCTTAGGTATAACCCTTCAGGACATTTATGAACTCCACATGAGCTAACTTTAAAAAAGGAATTTATTTCTTTTGCACAAGTCATAACTGACTACTCACTAAAAGGGAAAATACAGAGAACAAAACAATGGAGATTTAAATCAGCATGTCTTAATTCAGCCTTGTGGCTGCTGCTTCCCAATATGTGGAATGCTGACAGTTCCAAATACCAGAACATAAGATTTTTTTTGGATTATAAATAGAAGTTGCCCTGTGCTTCAGTATCAGAAGCACTCTGTTATGTAAACAGAAAACTATTGTTTTTTGTTTCTACATTTAAAGGTTATTTGAAAGCTTCTACCCACCCTTTGCTGGCAGCCTTTTTCACCTGCTGGTGTTCAGTGTCTCTCTTGTATATCAACACCTCTACAGCCTGCAGAGAGATTTCACAGGGAGCTGTTGAAGTGTCTCTTCTTATATGCCCTTTCCTCCTGTCTCTTGGGTGTTCTCCAGCTGGCCTCACTTCTCTGTTAGTTTTTAGCCACCCCATTTTACTGAATATGCCTTGGTTTTGGCATTGTCATGATTTCTTCTATAAATTTTTGTTTTTGGTTTTGGTTTTTTTTGAAAAATGTGTTTACTACTAGCTCCAGAGTCTCTTATTTATTTCACACACACACACAGAAAAAAAGTATTTGAAAGCATCATTTGCTTAGGAATTTTAAACAAATCAGTTTTTGAGCCCAAATTACACTTTGAAACACCACTCAGGTTCTTTCCACCTTTTGCTACTGCATTTTCTAGCATGTAAATATTCATCTGGTAAAACTGACTTGTTGCTCCTTTACCCTCTGCCAAGTGCTCCTTGAAATGTATTAGGGTGATGTGCTGCTTAAGGCACATCACAACACGGGGTTTTACTACATCATGATCTTTTTCCCCAGTTAAAAACTGCAGCAGATGCGAGCTAGAGGTAGCTCTTGGGACCTTATTTTTTAATAATAACTGCAGGATCTGCTTCTTACCTCCAGATAAGTCAAAAAGCTAGACAGGGATTTTACTCTTTGACACATACCCCATCTCAGTTTGCTGCTTGAGAATGTCACCTGTGCCCATTGCTCTGTCCTGCATGGTCACCTCAGGTGGCATCCAGCAAATGCCTCAAATATAAGCCTGAGATGGTGCTAAACATCCAAGTTTAGGCAACTGGATTGAGCACTTTATTTCTTCACTTCTGGTATTTTTGCCAGCCAAATCACAGAATGGTTCAGGTTGGAAGGGGACTTTAAAGGTCATCGAGTCCAATGCCCCTGCAGTAAGCAGGGACATCTTCAACAAGATCAGATTGCTCAGAGCCCCATCCAGCCTGACCTTGTCCTCTGCTGGTGACAAGTTTTGGAACCTGCTCATGTAAATACCTTTTTACTGAGGAGCAGAATGAGACCAACAAATGTGCTTGATGTTGATCAAGATATGTTTAGATGGTAGTAATCTCTACTCATCTGCTTCAGGATCTCAGACCTGAACAGAGAGGTAAGGATTGTGGCAGAGGTTCCTGCCTAAATCTTTAAAACACATCATATGCAACTTTTCTTGCTTAGCCATACAGTTGAAGTTTTTTCTACCCCACTGTCAAGTTTTGGGACTTCCTTTCAGAAACTGCATTTAAGTCCCCTAATTAATTAAGCTGAGATAACCAGAAGTTGTGACTCCTCTCTTCTTTTCCCAGAAATCTGGCCATAGTTCTGAGCACTACTTCTAGAAATAATAAAATCCTTTATTGTTGTAATTTTTTTCCTCTATTTTATTATTTTAATAGAAGAGAACTTCTCGGCACTGCTCTTCTAAAAAATCAGGCTATTTATGTAAATGTCTGAGTATGGATTTAGGAGTCTAAGTTTAGGCACTTATTTCTGAAAACCTGAGCCAAAGGGAGAAGGTGTACTAACCTCCCATTTTACGTCCCTCCAGCTCTGTGACACAGTGGTCTCAGTGCAATGCTCTGCACATATTAGCACATCACACTATATTTAGCAAAATGTGCCCTACTGCTCCTAGGAGATGACTGAATAAACCTTGATAACAAAGTTGGTCTGGCTCCTTTGGGACTTGTAGCTTCCCAGTGAGCAATAGAAATCACTGAAATGTTTTAATTATATAATTCCCTTTCACATAGTGTTATGATAGATAAGATTGCATGTGTGTCAGCCTTTCCATTATAAACTTCAGGCCCCAGGGCATTAGTCATCCAGAGTAAGTCATCATGTTGAGATGAAACAATGTGGAACAATTTTGATATTAAATAGACTTATATAACTCAGATAGTCAAAGAACACCTCTGCAGCTTAAATATAATCCCAAGGTCCTACAGGAACAGCAGCTGCTCAGATTTATTTGGAACAAACTGTCGTAACAGGTGAGAAAAACACTAGTAGCAGCAAATATCCCTCTCTCTCGATTCCAAAAAGCATCTCTGAATGTCTATGCAAAATGTTACAGTCACATTGGTGAGAATGATACCAGAGATTTGCATAGAACCTCCTTGAGCAATCTTGCTTTGGGAGTAAGAACATTTTGGGCAGATCTCATACTTCAGGTCCCTCACAGCCCAGTTTTCTTGGTTAAAAGAGAAGCTTTATGTGGAAAACTAAAAACAGCATTCTACAAGTATTCAATTTTAAATTTTTTCCTGCTGTTTCATCTGCTTATTAAAACTGGATAAACATATGTCTCTTTTGGACCTAAGAAGTCCTGTGCAAAATTCTTAACCCAAAGAAACTAAGAGATAGTTCAATTTGTTTCTGGATCCTTGTGACATCTGAAACCCTTTTGGATAACCACACAGAAAGTGTCTCAACTGGACACATTAGTGTTTTTTTCAAGGAAAACATTCTGTTGCTGCTCCTGGTGAAATCACAGGGACCTGCATTTCTAGGTGAACTTTTCAGACTTCCTCAAGAAGAGAGTTCTCTCTTGACACACCTCTTATTTTACACCTCCTTTAGCAGGTGTAAGAGGAGTTTAGGAGTGTTGATCATAAAGCCTATGCTGCAATATGCTTTTAAACCAAAATCATGACCTTGTTCATTTCATGCTTAGTTTGTAATAACTTTATTTAGGAAGCCTTAGTTAAGGGCTTAGTTAACCTCTAAACTTACAAGCCTCCCGTGGACTTTTCTAACTGCAGCTCCTTCTATGTTCTGGTACATACTTAAGCTTAAATATTACCAGATCTTACCTGATCATCCTTTTTCAATTTATTTCCATGCCCACTAGAAAGCATCTTGCCAGACAAGACCCAACAAGACAAGGGACAGACAGCATCACTAATGAAGATACCAAAGCTGGTGACATAACATGGAAACAATAAACTACAGGGGGGAAAGAGGAAAGATAATTTACATGCACTGCATAAGCCCGACAGAGGAAAGATCTGAAATACTTTCTTGTATTTCAGAAAGTTCAGGTTAGGGAATTGGAAGCTCAAAGAAGAAAACATTTTAGCAAAGGACAAACGGATCCTGCTTTGGCAGTTTTCTCTAGGACAAAGCAGGGTATATGCAATGGGAGCATTGCATTTGTGAGCTGAGTGAACTGTATACAGATACTGGTATTCCCCAAGGAGCTAAAACTAGGACTGCCTGACTGGAGATTCAGTGGGGTGATAACCTCCTCTCAAGTGTCTCCCTAGTCCCTGTCAGTGAATAATCAGGAATCCCAGCCAATGAGGGATTTTGTTTGTTTGTTTGTTGTTTTTTTTTGTTTTGCAAGGACATACCTTTTTGAGAAAATACATACTACTATCTGTTTGCTTTCCATGTGTTTACATAGTTTTCAAGCTTTAAAAACAGCTCTTGAGAAGTAATGACACAAGACCAAGGCATCAATCACAAAGAGTGTGTGCTGCCCACTGAGTCTGAAGTCACAGATACTCACATTCAAGAAACATACAGCACAGGCAAAAAATTCTCCTCAGACTGAGTTTCTGTGCTAGGCATTATCTTCATAGCAGAATTGACCGAGTACCTAAAAAATAAGTGGAAATGCTCAGGCAAGTTAGACTAGAGAATGGGGTGTTTTTATTAAAAGGAAATTCTTTTTAAAAAGAATTGCACAAGCATGCACATGAAAAGATACATTGGTTCTGGCTTACTCATCACCTAAATACCTTCTTTAGGGTCAAGTCAGGTTGATCAGATCTCTTTTGTCTTTGAAGGTCTGATTCACTCTGGCAACTATGAAGGTCAACCTCCATCTCTTTGGTATGTAAGAACTGGGAAAGAATGGGAGAGTAAGGAAAGACAGATTTATATGAAAGATGCCAAAAAAAAAAATCATCATGCTCTCATAGTTCAGAGCAGTGACAGCCAAGGTGAGCAACATTAGAAAAGTGGTATTTTTACTCTGAGGTCTGGCAAAAGAAAGAAGGTACAGAAAAATTCATACACTTAAAGATCTCTCTGGTGTTTTCTTTTTACTTCTGAGAGCTTCTGGACTTTTTTCATGGTGTCTATTAGGAAGCCAATGCTGTGATATCGTGTCTGCTAGCCCTCAGACTTTTAGCGGGGAAGTATTTTTGTGTGTCAGGATAATTGGATCTCGACGTTTATTCAGCAGCCAAACAACCATAGCCCAGGGCACAGTCCTAAGAGTAGATAGTTCTGAGCTACCTTGCTAATAGAGAAAGTAAAACATGTAAAGTAAAACTCCATATTGTACACATGGAGTCTCAGAAAGGTTTGTGTAACCTGGAACCGCAATACTGTGAAATTCAATTTTCATCAGTTTCATCTGCCTGATTATATTCTCCATAGCATTTTCTCTTTCAGTATCATGAACAAGTTCTTTTTCATTCTGTCAAAGCTGTCACTTTACTAAACTATCTTTAATAAACTTAAAACCACATAATGAAAAATAGGGTGGCAAGGGAAGTGAAAGAGATGCAGTACTCATTGCCTATCTGGCAGAAAATGTGCCTCATATTTTTGGAGTGACATTTAGAACAATCCAGCTCAGTGGAAGCCAAGACAGCATTCCCATGTCCTCAGCTCCAGGAACTTTCCCATCCTTTAAAGTAAAATATTTAAAAACTCCCACAGCTCCCATTTGTAATTACAACAACTGAAAAATGAATTTTACAAGAACTTGAAACAGAAAGTAAAATTTACCTGAAATCTTGTTTAAGGAAAGATGCCATGTGTAATGCCTGAACACAAATCAAAAGTAGGACTGCAGTAAGGTGGCAGTATTGTGCATCAGCTTAATACCTAACTCCAGAAAATATTGATTCAAGGACAGAAATAAAGCACCACAGTAATACAATCAGACAAGAAAAGCACACAGTCCAAATGTGTTAACTGCTAGCAGTCTACAGCTTCATACTACTGATAATTTTAAAATGTTAAAATTTATCACTGTTTCACTTTAGTAAGGAGTAATAGAGGTTGCTTAATTTATTTTTTTCTATTCATGAAATACCCATAGGAAGATTAAGGACAAGATCTTCAGATACTTCCAAACACTTTCTCTTAATTTTAGGAGTAGAAAAGATGCATAGCTTGCTTTTTTTTTTTTTTTTCCCTAGAGAAATGCAGTACAGGCAGTACAGGCACCTGGTTTTCACTGTCTGGCAGCCAGTGATGGGGACAGACCTGGCACCCCTTACACAGACTGAACAGCAGATGAGAATTTTCCTGTCAGCTTCCTAATGTGGACCCCTAAAACAGTGCTGAGCAGACAACCATGGGCCTTTTTTTTTTTTTTTCCTCATCCTGCTGCTCTCACAGCAGACACAGCCCAGGAGCCCTGGGCCAACCCCTGCACACCCAGCAGGCAGCAGCTGGGAGCAGCCCTGGCAATGATGGGTTATCCCCACCCTGGGGACATAGCCTGGGGTTATTACACCCACCTCCACAACAACTATTTCTTGTCATGTTATTAATTTCAATAGCATTTCAAGGCTTTAGCTATAAATATTGACCACTTACGACCATAGGATGAAGATCTTCGTGCCATTAACCCCCCCATGCCTCCCCACCAAGGCTTCTGCCTGCAGCACATCCCACAGGCTGCCACCTTTCCTGAGACAGCAGACCCTGAGTTGCAGCTGGAGAACAAGAATGGCTGCACATTCTGCTTCAGTTGAGCAGGAAACACACATTTACCACCTAGCTCATCACAGGATTCTTATAATTTAGACTAAATGATTGTCCTTCTTTGAATATTCTTCATAATTCCTGCAGGTGGAACAGGATGTGGGTTTTTTAAAGTTTAGATTATTTTTTATGTTACCACTTGGTAAAACCTGTCACCTTTGGATGGTGATTTGGAATCAGATTCCTCTATTTCTAGATGTACTAAAGTTAACTTCCAGCACCTGACAGCAAAGATACAGCCTAATCATAAAGTCCTCAAGATCCGTTTCCACACAGGTTTAATCTAATCCTGGTAATTTATTAGAAGATTAAATTGCTCTACTAAAGCAGTCAGAGGAATTCCTGCAATAAAGACATTAGTTTCTCACAGGGATTCAGGACATTTAACTGACTTTTGAAGTAGTAGGCTCACAATTCCAAGATCTGCATATTGACCAACTCAGTATAAATTTACTGGCACCCTAATGTAGAACACGTGACACAGTCCAGACCACAACACGATGTAAGAACTGCTTTATTGATTGCAATGAACATGTTACAATTAAATTATGATTCCAAGCATTAAGCCAGCTGCTTACAACAAGTACAAGCTGCCATCTTAGTCACATGGAATTGGACGAAGAGATGCTAGCCACTGAGGCATCCTGATCTGGAATCATTTCTGCTTCTTGGGCATTGAAGCTGCAAGCAGCACGTAAATAACGTAGGCTGTTCCTGAATTAAGAGACAGAAAAGGTATCTTCAGAAGAGTAAACAGAATTCCTTTCAAGTCAGCTTTCCTTTCCCAGAAGAAAAACTGACAAGAAGCAGCTGCAACTCAGACAAAACACATTTCTATAGCCACCTCTCAACAATTTTTTTTTTTTTTGGCTACTCATATTTTAGAGCAAATCTTATTAAATACCACTTTATAGACTGCATAAAGAAATGGTAAAACAACAAGAGAAAAAGCAAAACAGGGGAGAGGTACATTTGTGGAACCTACACCAATGATCATGAAGTAAAGGCTACTCGTTTCTAAGCAACTGAACTGAAAATCAATAAGATCAACACATTTAAGTTAAAGGTTATTAAAGAACTATATAACAAGCAGTATAAAGGTTATGTATATACAGTATCATAAGGTTTGGATTTATTCTCCTGGTTTTCACAGCACATGTAACCTCAGTACATCAAGTATCACCTAGAACTAAAGAGTCAGACTAGTGAGAAAACTTGTATGTATGAGCTATAATTACACAGTTCACTCCTTGTCAGAATAAGTTTTCTAAGTACTTCTAATTTTCTCTTTCATCACACATGAATTCTGAAGGAGTATTCAGCCCATAGTACTATTAGTTGGGAAAAAAAAATCCATCTGAAAAGCTAAACTTGAGAAAGCACAGATAAATATACAGGCGTGTCTAAATATGTTTTTCCCTCTCCACACGTATTTTGCACATTCCAAAGAAGAGGCTGAAGGAACTGCTTAATTAATTTACAGAGGAAACACCAACCATATTGGAGATAGTACCAAAAAAACAGGTATTTCAATATTAGCATGTTGGAAATGGCACAAAAGCATAAGTATTTTAATATTTGCCTTACCAAAAAGTGAAATACCCATGGTGACTCTATACAACACTGCATCCATTGGACCACCTTTAAGATACACTGGGATGCCATTATCTTCCTAAGGGAAACAAGTAACAAAAAGAAACTATTTAAACACAGTTCCTGCAATATTGTGTTAATATAACTAGAATTACCCAGAAGAATAATTACTTCCCCAAATCATCTTCCCACTCCAAAAAGACAGTGAAGCTTATTTTAGATGCCAATTTGTCTTTCAAGCTTGCACTCTGGCATCAGGTGATCACTTGCCAGGCAAGTAAATGATGGGCACATTCATTTCTACAGCAGTGACTGGCAGATACATCAACACTTCTGACACCAGTGGCCAGAGCCTTGGGTGCACAGGATACAATGGCCATCACCACAAACTTCCCATCTGTCTTCAGCAGAGTCAGTCCCTGTGAGAGGGGAGGAGCCTCTACTCACACCTGGTGTCATACAGGAAATTCTTTTGCTCCACCTGAAATAAAAGTCCTCAACACCAGATCCACATGAGCTCCACCCTTGTCAGGAAGTTCACACTTCCCTGGAATTCAAGCTGGCCTACACTGCTTGTGACCTGCAACCCAGCTCAGCTGAACTTCCTGTCCTACAAGTAAGGAATGGGAGGAGGAAGAGATGTGCCTAGAGATCTCTGCCAGCAGAAACAGAACCTCTGCCCTCACCCACTGCCAACATCCTGCTCACCTCTGGCTTGCAATGAACACCGTGCTCCTCAGACAAGCACCCCAACAAGACTTTCTCTTGCAGGGGAAAGGACCACAACAAGACACAAAAACTGAAGTAAAAAAAATGAGGCTTAACCTACTTTTTCCCTTTCACATCACTGAAGCCCATTCTACTCTATCCTTTCTATGAAACTATTGCTCACATTGGTTATGGCTCACAGCTGGGAATTGCATCCACTGCTTTGGCATTTGAAAAACCATTAGTTCTCAGGAGATGTTCCTATCAATCAGGAAGAGATCAATTCAGAAGTAATTGATAAAGATTCAATACTTTCCTAGGAGTGAATCCAATCCCTTAAGACCTTTACTGTTTTTATAACTGAGAAGTGCAATACTACCACATCCTCATTAAGAATTCTGGAGCTCATCTCTGAGCTACAGTTATAGCTGTATGATTGCAGGTTTAACTTTTTACTGTACTTCTGTCCTCTCGCTCACTGTTTTTCTCTATTTGCTCTTAGAACATACTCTGCCATCTCATCTGATTTCAGAGTACTTTGGTACTTTGTTAGCTTTGTTACAGTAACTGAGACTCATAAGAAACCCAGGCACAAGGTAAAAAACCCTAAAGAGCCAGCAAGTCTGTACATACAAACTCTTGATCTCTGCAGAAAATAACTGCTGATTTCAAAGCTGCAGTGATACAACTGATTTCCAGAGGTCACGTCAAATGTGCAGAGGATTTTTGCCAGATCTTCAGTAACAAAATGTATACAATTATAACCTACTAAAAAAAAAAAAAACCTTGATGTTCTACTGACATTATTATTGGTGCTCACTCAATACCTGAAAAAGCTTCTGCTTCTCAGGAACTCTATTTACAAGCTGCCTGCGTGAGGCAGTGGTTATGGTCCTCTGGGGAATTTGGCGAAGAGCCTGAAACAAAAGATAAACAGTGTTTTTAAAACAGTGACGTTTTTCAACTATATCCACATTGCATAGAAACAGGGTTTTTTTGAAAGTAAGAAAGAAGTGGAAGAGACATGAGGAAACTTCACAAAAACCCACTGGTTTTGAATACAGTCAACCTTCTAACAGACTGTGTAAAGGACTGCCTGACTAGTCATCTAAAAAGTAAAAACTCAGGAAAACTACTTTCAATTAAGATACAACAAATTTACAGATCTGCAGCATAGCCTTCAAAATGTCATCCTTTTGGGGGAAATCTCAACCTCAGCCCCTTAGATCTTGGTTTGGTGCACCACTTGCTGTTCACAGAGAACAATACAATTTAAGACAAACATAGAGTCACAGAATGGTTTAGCTTGGAAAGGACCTTGAAGTTCCAACCCCTCTGCATGCAGGGACATCTCCCACTGGATCAGGTTGCTCAAAGCCCCATTCAACCTGGCCTGGAACTCTTCCAGGGATGGGGCATCCACAGCTTCCCTGGGCAACCTGTGCCAGTGTCTCACCAGCCCAACAGGAAATAATTTCTTCCTAATGACTAACCTAAATCTACACTCTTCCAGCTTAAAACAGTTACCACTTGTTCTGTCATTACGTGCCCTTATAAAGAGTTCCTCCCCTGCTCTCCTACAGTCCTATTCAGGTACTGGAAGGCTGCTGTAAGGTCTTCCAGAGCTTTCTCTTCTCCAGGCTAAACAATCCCAACTCTCTCAGCATGTCTTCATAGGAGAGGTGGTCCAGACCTCTGATTATCTTCGAGGCTCTCCTCTGGACTCACTCCAACAGCTCCATGTGCTTCCTGTGCTGGGGTTCCAGAACTGGACACAGTACTCCAGGTGGGGTCTCATGAGAGCAGAGAAAAAGGAGGAGAATCTCCTCCCTCAACCTGTTGACCACGCTCCCTTTGATGCAGCTCAGGATACAGCTGGCTTTCTGGGCTACAAGCACACATTGCAAGCTCATGTTGAACTTCTCATCAACCAACATCCCCCAAGTCCTCCCCAGGCCTGTCCTCAATCCATTCTTTGCCCTATCTGTATTTTTGCTTGGGATTGCCTTGACCTATGTGCAGGACCTTGCACTGGGCCTTGCTGAACTTCATGCAGCTGGCACAGGCCCACCTCCCAAGGTCCCTCTGGATGGGCTCCCTTCCTTCCAGCATGCCAACCACACCACATAGCTTGGGGTCATCAGCAAACAAGTTTGTGCAGACAAGGATTTTCCACCATAGCTGCAGTTCACCTGCTCATCTCCAGCACAGGAGTGAAACTCCACAGAGCTGAAGGAGGCACCCCCCAACACAAATACATTTTAAAGACATTCTGCTGCATCTTAAGCTTGAACCTCTTTCCAGAGTCAGATCTAAGAATCATAGAATCATAGAATTGGCTGGGTTGGAAGGGACCTCAGAGATCATCAAGTCCAACCCTTGATCCACTACTGCTGTGGTTACCAGCCCATGGCACTGAGTGCCACATCCAGTCTCTTTTTAAATATCTCCAGGGACAGAGAATCCACTACTTCCCTGGGCAGCCCATTCCAATGTCTGATCACTCTCTCCGTGAAGAAATTCTTTCTAATATCTAACCTAAACTTCCCCTGGCACAACCTGAGACCATGCCCTCTTGTCTTGTTGAAAGTTGCCTGGGAAAAGAGACCAAAAGAGATACTCTTCAGCACAGGTCAAGCCACCAGAATCAATAACCCTGTCATTCTTTCGAAGGCTTAATGTCTGCCCTCGTTAATACATCCAGTCTCAAAGTTAAGAACTAACTCTACCTCTGAGCTGCCAACAAGCAGCACTGATAACCCTGCTCCCCCCCTGCAACATTACCACGGAAAACGCAGCCGGGGGACAAACGTCAAGACGATGCTGGTCGCAAGTAACGAAACACCGACCCCCCAAAAACCCCACACACAATAAAATTCACCTCCTTAGGCACGCACCAACCTAAGCGCACCCCACACCCGCTGACTGAACCCCCGTCCCCTCAAGTTCCAAGCGCTCAGCACTAGAGGGAGTGAGAAGGCCAGGATCTGAATTGCAACACCCCAATGCCACCCCCCCGACCCGGCTCCGGCTCCGGCTCCAGCTCCGGTTCCGGTCCGGCCCGGCCTGTCCTTCAGAAAGGCGGCGGGGCCGTGTCCCGCAGCCCGGGTGGGCACCTTGGGGACAGCCCACACACCCACACACCCATCGCACCCCCGCGCCAGGCTCGGCTGCCGGGAGCGGCCCGACACAGAAAGCAGTAGCGGGTTGCTCCCCTCGGCCCGGCCCGGCCCATCCCGGCCTCACCAGGAGGTTCCGCCACATCTCGGCTCTTGGTCCCGTCACCTCCCGCCGGCAGCAAGGGCAGCGGAAGCGGAAGCGGCTCCCTTACCCGCACCGCTGGTACCAGAGAGGCAGCCGAGCGGCGTGACCAGAGCGCCCCCCCCTCCCAGACTACAGCGCCTCCCCGCCCAGCCAGCGGCCTCGGTCCTCCGGAGGTGAAAGGCGGGCGGGGGGATGGGGGTGCCGGGACCGGCGGGGCAGCGGAGGGGTGCGGGTGTCCCCAGGCCGCTCTGAGGCAGAGCTCCTCCTCACGCTCCCACCACAGCCCTTCTCCCTTTCAGGGCGGCGGCCCTGAAGTGGGGAAGGCAGCGGGAGGAGGCGGCGGCAGCGGGAGGCGTCTCCGGGCCAGGGTTTCATAGAATCATAGAATCGGCTGGGTTGGAAGGGACCTCAGAGATCATCAAGTCCAACCCTTGATCCACTGCTGCGGTTACCAGCCCATGGCACTGAGTGCCACATCCAGTCTCTTCTTAAATATCTCCAGGGATGGAGAATCCACTACTTCCCTGGGCAGCCCATTCCAATGTCTGATCACCCTCTCTATAAAGAAATTCTTTCTAATATCCAACCTAAACCTCCTCTGGCACAACTTAAGTCCATGCCCTCTTGTCTTGTTGAAAGTTGCCTGGGAAAAGAGCCCAACCCCCCCTGGCTCCAGCCTCCTTTCAGGGAGTTGTAGAGAGCGATGAGGTCTCCCCTGAGCCTCCTCTTCTCCAGGCTGAACACCCCCAGCTCCCTCAGCCTCTCCTCACAGGACTTGTGCTGGAGTCCCTTCACCAGCCTGGTTGCCCTCCTTTGGACCTGCTCCAGGACCTCAATCTCCTTCCTGAACTGAGGGGCCCAGAACTGGACACAGGACTCGAGCTGTGGCCTCACCAGGGCTGAGTACAGGGGCAGAATCACTTCCCTGGACCTGCTGGCCACGCTGTTCCTGATCCAGGCCAGGATGCCATTGGCCTTCTTGGCCACCTGGGCACACTGCTGGCTCCTGTTCAGCTTCCTGTCAATCCAATTTGAGGGGGTGTCCGGGCGATTGCAGGGCCTGGGAACAGAGAATCAGCCCCGGTACACCGGGAAGAGGATGCGGAACGTGAGGGGTTATGCCTGCAAAGGCGAGAGGTGCGGGGCAGGAAGGCGTCGGGATGGGGGTGCAGAGGAAACCTTAGGTTCACCCCAGGAGGGGTTTCTCCAAAGAGCTCAGCCTGAACTGAGGAACGGGGTTTCCGCAAGATACGGAGCTGGTGGTCGCTTCCCTGCCTACAAACAATGTAAAAAGCGAGGAAAGAAACATCCCTTTAAGAAGCTGCACACAGATTTGAAAATCGCCTTTCACTGACAAGCCTAAAAGCTGCAGAGGGCTGGAGGGATGGATGCCCCTGCTCCTCTGAACGCCCTCCCTCACCATCCCCTTTGGGCCTCACTGGGGGACAGACACCGAGCTGGACAGCCGGTTCTGACCCAGACATCTGGCCCATACGCCCCTGGGGGTACCTGTTGCATCCCTGGTTGTTGAGCTACTACAGACAGAATTACAACAACAAACCCAAAACCAACAAAGGAAACCAACCAAGCAAACAAAAACAAAACAAAGGAAACCAACCAAACAAAATGAACAAAACTCAACAAACAACCAAAACACACGAAACCAAATCTGTACCTGCCCACTGTCTGAAACTTATTACTAGCAGGGATGCCATGTACTCTGCATCTGAAAAAACCCAGCTTCAGTTTCGTATTTTGCAACACATAGTGAGAGAATGACAGAATTGTACAAAACACAAGGCTGTGATTCTAAAGGGAATCCACCTGTCCTTCAAGGAAGTGCTCTGAGAAGCCTGTGTATTATCTGCATTGCAGATCTAGCCCCATAATTCCATCTTCTCATGCTTCAACCTTATGCTGAAACACATCAGTGCTGTCAGGAACACCATTTCCTGGCTTTACTGCAGTTGCAGTGCACTCAGGTTTTGGCATCAAAAACCACTGCTTTTGCACTGTCGCCAAACCTCATGATGAATATTGTGTGTCAAACACAGCAAATTAGTGCTGAATCCAGTATGGAAATAAAGAGGATCATATCTCAAAGCACAGCACTTCTTAGCCTGATGAGCTGCCCCAGGAAGACACTAAAAATGCAATAAGGAAGAAGTATTTATAGGTAGAGTCTTAGATGAGTAGAATATTAAAAATACCATTTAGAAAGCACAGTCATGTGCAGTAACAAAGGAGGAAATTGGATGCATTATTTAACAGTTTTCAAACACTGAAGCAGTGTTGTTCTAGAATAACAATACTACTACTGCTAGATTTTCATTCATTCTTTTTGCATTCTTTCATCTTACATCAAATATTTGTATTCTGATTTTCATATAACTCAGTTGTATTTAAATACTGTTTATAATGCCCAGATAAATTCTTATTGCTTAATTTCTTCTGTCTGGACCATTTCCTAATACATCCAAATCCGAGCTCCAGTGCTAATGTGATCCCAAAATACACTTTACAACAGAAAGGCCATACTTAAAGCTTGGCATGTGGGCTATGTACTTATCAAAGCTACAACATAGCTGCACAGATAGTGTCTTGACTAATTTATGAAGAAACCTGAAGGCCAGAGAAATGGCAACTGGCTGCCTCAGGGTGAGGATATTTCACTAGAAGCAAACTTGGACTGCTTTCTCCTTACAGGAACAGCTTTTTCATTTATTGTATTGAAGAGTAATAAAATTGTCCATCAAAACTCATAGTTCTGTTTAAGCCAGAATGAAAATCTGTTTTATCTACTAGTATATACAAGCATTCATCACCAGAGAAAAAGTTTTACATCCAGTAAGGTGTGTAAAACCTGCTAGAGAGATCACACAAAACAACTGAATTAATATTCACTGCAACTGTGGAAGCAGAAATCCCTGGTGCAATAGGACAGTTGAAAATTACTTTTTTTAAGGCTCCTTCCTGAGTCTTACCTGCCCACTGGTTTAGTTTTCTTTCTTGCAAATAAAATAACCGAGTCACACAGTTAAAAGATACACCAGGTATGAAGAAAAAATAAAAAACCAAAACCAACCCCACACTAACCATTTTCTGAGTTGTATGACACACTAAAATTGCATGAAAAGAATTTGCTGACAGAAAGAACAAAGCCCTGTTCCAAAGTTTACAAGCATCATTTGTGAAGCAAACACTCACTGCAACCACCTAACTCCATGCCTCAGCAGGCAAGGCTGGAGGTAATCGTTTTCATCCAAGAGCAGCAGAGTCCAATCTTCACATTTTCATAACAATTTGAGATCAGCTTTACACTCCTAGCTCTCTGAAACTACTTAAAGCATATCAGTATTTTACAAAATGTGAGGAAAATCCACTTCCTCAGGTGCTAATCCAATTACATTTGTACATAAGAGGTATTCAATATTTTGAATGGTTTATGTAATCATTATCTGAAATCAGGGTCCAGTAAGAAATAACTCCTCCATCTACTTTATTTCTGTTTTAAAAAAAACTTCTTGAGCTTAATAATCGACTTAAGCATTTATTCCTTTTATTTAATTCCCAGCAGGAAATGAGAAAGATAATTTTCCAACTTCAGACTTTATGTCAAGTGTTGATATATATCTCAAAGGATGGGCAGTATTACTTTATTTTCAAACAAAGGCTGAGCATGTCTGGAATGGAGGCTTACAGGAAGGTAGCTTCTTATTTGAGATTTGGGTCATACAAGGCCCTGCTAATACTTATCAGACCATTTCGCAATGGACTTAAGTCTTAATTGAAACCATCAGGATTAGACTTCACATTTAGATACAATAGGCAATACAATGATCAGAACAAATTTCATGAGCTAGAACATAGGGTGTATTTACATGAAATTACTTCTGCAGAAGAAAATTTAGACTCACTATAAAAAAAAACCAAAAAACAAAAAACAAAAAAACAAAACAAAACAAAACAAAAAAACCCAAAAAACCAAAATAACACCAAACAAAACTTTTTGCAACTGTATTAGGGTTTTTTTGCATTAGAGTCCATTTTCACATTGCTAAAAGCAGCCTTTTCCCAGATCTGGCCACATTGCTAAGTAAAGAGAAGGAATAAAATTTGCTTAGATTTTCAGTTTTTCTGCTACTTCAAGACTTTTTGGCAGGCTGCTCAATACAGATGAGTATGCAGTATACAGAACATTTTGGGGTGTTGGGCTTTTTGTGTTTGGGTTTTTTGTTGTGTGGTTTAACTCACTGTCAATACAAACCCCTGATGGGACTGGATTAATTTTAAGATTGATATTGCAGACCTTCCTTAAGGTCACTGCACTGTTTCTGTCATCATTGCTAACTCACCAGGACAGGCAACAACGCCAGCTAACACAATATTGAACTTCTCTGGAAAAAAAAGCAAAACCCAAAAAAACCCAAACACCAAAAAAACCCCTTATGAAGTACCAAGGGTAGATCACAGATTTTCAGGCAAGATGAGAAACTGTATTCTTGTCACAGGAATTTTGAAGATCAGAATAATTTGCAATTCAATCCAGATAAATCTAAGGTCACACCTTGTTCTCTGAGTGGTTGCATTCTAAATCAGGAAATTTTTTTTTCAGTAACTGTAGGTACCTTCTGCTTTAGGCTTAGTCATATTTTTCCACCACTCACTTCAGCTCAGTGTTACATGTCTGTCCACAGAGACTGTAACCATTATTTTCCCACTGCAAGTAGCACATCTGAGAGAAAGGTGCAGTCAGTAACACCTCCTGTGAATCCAGTTGTGTTCATTGCTCAGTTCAATGGATTCAAGCAGATAGATAGGCTTGCAGATATTACTTGACCTTAGAATGTTATGGCCTTTCCTCCCATGGAGACTTCTATGGAAAAAAAAACAAACAAACAAACAACAAAAACACAAAACAAAGCTTCAAAGCTTGCTTTCTTCAAGGTTTCACATTCATAAATGAACCAAAACCATGCTGCTGAGAACTTACTTCCAGTACCAGTATGACCTTGGGAGGCAAAGACTGTGAAAGATCCTTTAGTCTAACTCTTCCCTCTGACTCAGCAAAGCCCATTTGACAGCTCCCCAAATAGCCTGATGCAGTTAAAAAAAATAGCCAAGGTGACAATCTGCTTTGTGACAGGGATGTAGATTTTTACAAGAAACCAGAAGGAATTTTGTCTCACACATGAGACTGTGTTTGGAGAGCTCTTGCATAAGATCTGGATGTAGTCTCCCACATTAATTACTGTCCTCAAGAAAAGTTTGGGTCATAAGCAGAACCTCATCACAGCATCCATCAGCAACCACCTCCAGAAAGCTTCTCATCTCTCACTTTGGGCACTACCTCAGCTGGCTAGGACTCAGGGAGTGCCCACCTGGCACCCAGAAACCAGAGACATTGCTCTGTGCATTTCTGAGCCCTGGTGGTTGTGAATAACTCTGAGGATGCCCTGAGGAACCCGGTCAAGTGTTCAAAAACCAGCATGTGACACTGAAGAGGACAGTGACACTGCTGTGAGAAGTGTCAGACAGGGACACTGTGGCTTCAGCTTTCAATAGGAGGCAACTTGTGAGAAACACAAAATCCAAGGATCTCCACAGTTATCAACACGACATTAAGACAAATGAGCAGTGAAGGAAGGGAAGAAAGAGTTTACAAATTGGAGCTAATATTTTAAGCTCTTTTAAGTATTATAAGCTCCTCAGGCACACTGGCTGACAGGCGTATTACCTGGCAAGTATGTATTGCTACAGGCTCTTGGAGAAAAAGCTTTCTTGTAACAGAAACCAGACAGCAATTCTCATCTTGGTGCACTTCATTAGGAGGATCAAAGAAACACAGATGGGTATAATCAGTAGAAAAAAGGTACAGCACTGAAAAATAATTTAAGCTAAAGTTGGAAAAATACTTTGAACACAGCCCAAAAAGCAGCATTTCTTGCTTGGGAAAAAGATAAGGATTTTTAATTAATCAGCATATATTTGCATTTCAAGTGCCAAAGTTTAAAAATAAAAATATTTTAAAAAATAGTAAGTGGGAGATGTCCTCTTACTACATTTCAGACTAGCAACTGCTCTATAGATGAAAGCCAATTTACCACTTTGTGTTAGATTTCTGCCTTGCAATATACAAATATATATACCCTTATTCTAGAATTCCAGCAATATAGATGCAACACTAAATAAAACCTTAACATTTTGACTGCAAAGTCCTGTACTGCCACCCTCATTGTACTATGCAAACAAATTATTACATCGAGTTACAGAAAGCTAGCACACTGAAAACATTGCCACATTCCACAGTTTATACAGACTTACACCTTAAACTGCTAGCTTAAAAAGATTACACAAGCAGTTCAGTAAAAATGGTCATGTGTTTACGTGGTAAATTCAGTGTAGTTTAAAGCTCACTATAAAGTGCTGGAGCATGAACTTCTTGTAATAAATATGGAATTCCAGAAATAACACTCACTTAGACTGCGTTCCCATCTAACGAGAATGTCTTTTCATCCAGATGAAAATAAATGGGTGTTCAAGAACCAAATAAGATTTCTTACTAAATGGTTTGTAGACTTTATTATAGTCTTTAATATACTCAATATTTTATCAAGCTAGTTGCATATAAAGTGATCTCCACCATATACATTACAATTTCTGCACATCATCTAAAAAAAAAGTCACCAAAATGTAGTATTTTAATTTTGAATTAAACTAAAAGTGAACCCTTCTGTAATTTAAGACACTAACCTGTACATTGTCTCTAACTGGCATACTTAAATTAGGCTTCACAGCAAGCTCAACCTCCATCTCAACAAAGAGGTTACTGCCCTCTCAGCTTTTGAATTTCTACAGTTTACTATCTCAACACTGCAAAAATTTAGTGTGGTGTTTACTTCAAATAAGGAAAAAGCAGGTGACAACTCCTTTACAACAAAGCCTGTTTAGAATATGCATGCCTTGAGAAAATGAGGAAACTCCTCCAGGAAAAGTAAATTCACCCAAATTTATCAGCTGATAAACCTTTCATGGTCTTCTCTATTAACACTTACGAGCTGCTCACAAAAAGCAAAACCAGCAAGCACAACAGGTAAACTACTATTGGATATGACTTAAAGCAAAGAAAATGATGAAAAAAAAGCAAAGTCTACCTGCAAGAAACATTTCCTGATTTAGAACAAACTTTAAAAGGGACTCACGAAGATAATTAACAAATAGGTTTTCTGATACCTTCATAGAATGCTAGTTTACTGGCCAGGCACATATATTCTAAATATGCAAAGAATCCTGAGTGCTGAAATTCACACAGCACTTAAAAGTTTTTAACATAACAGAGGTGGGTAGGACACAAGAAAAATATTTAACAACTTATATAAATATATTAAAATCTCAGCAAGAAATATAATAGCCCATGCACACAAGACAGTAAATTGAAAAAAAAAAAAACAAAAAAAAAAAACCAAAAAACCCCAACACATTATAGACTTGACTTTTCCTTTCAATAGCGCTGACACCTGAAATCCAAAAGTTAACAATTTATACTTTTAACAGTCTTTCTGTATGCAATCTAGATGTACTGAATCATACTGACATTACACAGCACATGAACAAGCAGCAGATGCATCAAGGGAACAGGAGATATATGCATCGTGTGGCCTGTCTAGTTACAGGCAAATATCAGAAAACCTGTTTCTGACACAGGCAGAGATACGATCAATAGAGCTAATTGTATACCCGTCATTTTCAAAAGTTAATCCACAGTATGGGAAATGGGAGCTTTAGATAAAAATTATGCACCCAGCCTCAGTGTTACAGAAGCAGAGATTTGTCTTTCAAAAACTGGTTCCATTCTGGACTGGCCTTGATGCACATGCAGTACATTTATTTTCAGATTGCAAGGTTAATTGGGAATGTCTGCACTAGTGTTGCGATTTCCATATTTGTGATGGATGATCAGCAATACAACTCCTAAGAAGAAACATATGGACCCAACAGTAATGTAAGCGATTCCCAGAAAGGGATTTTTGCCTCCCATCCACGAGATGGTGCTTAGGATCATTCTTTTTCGTCCATCAAAACTGTGTACAGGATAATCTGAAAAACATATAGGAAAACAAGAGGCATATTTTCAAACCTATCTTTGTGTTGCTAGGTACAGGGGTTTTTTCAGATCGTTTCACCGTGGTTCCAAATACAAACTGCCTTCTTTGAATATTTTAAGAGCAATAATTAAAAATGCAACTGTTCTTTTAGGCTAACACTCATCTGGGCATTGGCAGCTACTCCAAGAAAATTATCATGTTAGGAATGTTAACCCCTTTCTAAGGAAAGAGTGAATGCACAATTTTGTGCATTTTTTAAAGCAGCTCCCATAAAATTAGGGAAATCTAAAATTTTAACTCTTGAATTTATTACAAACTTTTTATGTTTATGTACATACGGTTCTACCTTCACTCCCCACGGTTATGCAGAAAAGGAGAATACTGCAGTAGATATAATCATTAATTTCAAATCTTAAGAACTCAGTTACTATGACAACCACCCTCCTCATTTCCTGTATTTCTACCTTGTCTTTAGTTTGTTCAAAATACTTGACAGACCTCCACACCTGATATACAGCCATTTTTCTGAGAAAAATATATGGAGCCAAGGCAAGCCCCGAACTCCTGAGTGTTCAATTCCTGCAGCCATGAGAAATGCCTCCCAGATATTCAATACCCTCTGTTGTTAAAGCAGTAATTCTGAGCACAAGAAGGCATCAAAGAATTAGTAGTGCATGTATTTGCACACTGCAAACTGGCCACATGACCAACCAACTAAGTGTAAACAAAGTGTGCCCTTACATGATACTTTACTGAAACTAGAACCTGGCTGTTACTTAGGCCATTTTGCAGATTTTAAGGCAGTTTATAAGCTCAGCTGAAGGCTAAACATCACTTAAACTACACTGAAGTATCTTCCTGTCAGCTAAAAAACACAGGCAATGTGCCCAAAAATTCTCAGACGGAAATGCTCCCGTCCACAGACTTCAGACTCTGTGCCACAGGAGACTGCAAGTCCTCATAAACATGGCCAAGATGTGTGACAAAAATAGTGAATGAGACTGACATCTGGAAGATCTCAAATTAAGTGGACAAAGACACTCCCGTCCTCCAAAATTTACCCACTGCATAAATTAATTCTACATTTAGATCTTCCCTAGGATTAACATCTGTTATCTCCTCTAAAGAGAGAAGGGTTTTTAAATTTTAACTGAACTGTATTTCAGTTGCTTTCAACATGGTTAAAAAATTTGAATATATGAATGCAGTTTTATACACTCCAAAATAACCTAAGCATGTTATGATTGAAACTGTGCTTACATTAAGGAGTCTAACCCAGGCATTCCACTTATGAACCTTATAAACTGTATTGGATTTCATACTTATTTTTGATCCAATTGTCACTACCCATTTTTCAACCCTGTCTCAACACCACTTTTCTTTTTTTTTAAAGACATGGCGAGAAAACAGGCTGGTCCAATTTGAACTTGCACAAATATATGCCCATCTCATCTTGCTAAGGTCCTCTGCCACTTTCAAAGGTTTTTCAAAGGATACTGTATGTGATATTCAGATAATATTTCCCAGCCTGCAAGGTAGGCTGTAAGTTATTCTCCCTTTCAATGAGACGATACAGCTTGCGAAAGGTTGGCAGGGCAGCGGTACGCATCCACACAATGAAGTCTTCGTTGATAAAACCATTGTTGTCAGGCTCAGAGTCCAGCATATACACTGGCTTGCGCCAGTTCACAGGTTTTGTTGTGCCTGGGATTAAACACAAAGAACAACTATGAAGTATTTCAACTGCAGGGCTAACCACTGGCTCATCAAAATTCATGCTAATGCCATTAAAAGCGTAGTAATTTCTAACCGGGCTGAAGGGACAGGTTGGCTGGGATGCTTAAGAACTTTTTATTTGGAAGTTTAAGTAGTAGTGCCTATCCATTATGTGCTCTTCTCAGCACTGTCCCTTTGGCTTAAACAAATATGCCTCCCCTATATATGTACATAGCTAGGAAGTCTTGTCTGAGAACACTACTCTTTTAGTGAAAGTTCTCCATTATCATGATAGCTCTTCTGCTCCTTTGTTAAAGACTCTGACTACCACTTTCTGGAACAGCAGCAAATAAACCTATGCAATATTTTAAATGATGCCACGCTAATGCTTTTGCTGACTTTATTGGAAATACAACCCTACACTGCATTAGGGCAAGGTATCTGCTTTTCCAAGGTTAGAATCATATTGGTAAGATGTAATTTCACTGTGATTAAGCAAGAAAACCACATCAGGTAAAACCTAAAGTTATTACATAGCTTGCATAAACACAAACACATACACCTTGGAGCCATGAAGATGATTTTCAAACACTAATAACCAATAAAAACTGTTATTTAACTTAAAAAAAAAAAAAAAAAAAAAAAAAGATAAAAATCAGTTCTAAGAACAGAAAGGCTTTAGAAAAAATTGCACTATCAGTAGAGCTACTTTAAAAAAAACTCCACACAAAGAATTAGATTAAACAATTGTAGGATTTCTTTTCAAGTTAAATCCAATCATTAAAGCAGTTGTACTGGCTTTGGCTGGGACAGTTAAATGTCTTCATAGTAGTTTGTATCATGCTATGCTTTGATGAAATGTGTGTGATGAAAACAATGCTGATTGCATGCTAATGATTTATTTATTGTTAAGCAGTGCTTACAAAGCCCCCAAAAGCCTTTTCTGTTCCTCAAACTACCCTGCCAGCGAGTAGGCTGGGAGTGTGCAAGAAGCTGGGAGGAGATGCAGCTGGGACAGCTGATCCCAAGTGCCCAAAGGGATATTCTGTACCTTAGAGCATTGTGCTCAGCAATAAAACTGGGTGGGGAAAGGCAGGCAGGGGCTGCCACTCCTGAGGGACTCAGTTGGTGCAGAACAATTGTTTTCTTTCACATCACTTGTTTTTCTTGGGTTTTGTTTTCTTTTCTCTTTGTTATCTGTGTTCCATTGCTGTGCTCTATTTTGTTTTTATTCTTACACTGCATTTTTTTTTAACTACTAAACTGTCTTTATTTCCCTTTCCAACTCTCCCCCCATCCCACTGGGCAGTGGCACAGTTAGTGAGCAGCTGTGCAGTGCTTTGTTGCCAGCTGGGGTTAAGCAATGTCAGAAGGGCAGATACAAGGCTTTTCTGTTTTCCAGGTAGGAAAAGAAAGTAAATCAATCTTTTAAAAAAAAAAAAAATTAAAGATAAAACCCAAAAACTCTCACATGGAATTTTTTAGCTTTTAACAATAAAAGGTAACCTGTCTAGACCGCAAAGAAGTCCTTAGCTTAAATTTCTTCAGAGAAACACAGTATTTTGAATTAGCATGTTCACTTCATTAAAATGTTGTTTTTCAACAACATTTCAATTTTTTTTTTTTTTTACCTTGGAAAAGTGTAGTTAAGTTATTTCCATCTCCAGTAGGATTTCTGAACTTGACATTTTTATCTGTCCACCATGCAATGCCTTTTTTAATCAAAGTAATACGAATCCCTGTGTTGTTTTCAATGCGGTACAATTCCAGTGTATCTGAGGAGACAATCAAATTAGAAAACCAACTTGAGAAACTTTGATTAGACAGATGATCCTGCTAACCCGTGACAGAAACAAACAAAAAAAAATTGGACATTGGCATTTATTACCTGCCTGCCACAGCCACAAGCTGTTATGCAAAAATCAGCATATACTAGATAGCAGCGTATTATCTATATACAATATCTATGTCTACTCCCCAGTAGTAATAGCTTCTCACAACAGGTATTTCCATCTTTTGTACATTACCAAATTAAACTAATTCTGAAAGCAATTTTGAAAAAAAGCAAGAAAAGCTATTTAATTTATCCCAAAGAATGAAAATGTGTTAAGTAAAAATTAAAAAGCCCATGTTTTACTCAGAACTATTTACAAAAGAACAGGAAACATACACTATTTCACAAAAACATTTAAACATTAACTTAAAATTCAGTTATCATACCATTAAACATACTGTTGGCAATAGCTCCACAAGGAGCAATGGGTTTGTCCTCATTTGTGCGGTAAGGCTCACACTCCTTACTTGGATTCTGAAAGACAAAGAAGGAAAATAGGAAAATGAGTCTGCTAGTTTATACAACTAACCTCATTTTTACTACAGTACCTCAACAATGTGCACATCTTAAATATGCCACAAAAGCTTTTCACAAGTCAGGTTTTTTACAAATACTTCAGCAATCAGTAGAAATTAGCATGATTCATTTTTCTTTTACAAGCAGAAATAAAAAAAACTAAACAAAGCATGAATAAATTCAGAATTCCATGATGGTCATCCTACATTTAAGGCTTTTCTTGGAAGCAATTAGAATTTCTACCTTTTAATAGTAACAGTTTTCAAACATAAAGTACTCAAGTATTCTTTTATTGAAGTTTTTTCTTAAAGTATGCATCAGTGTTATAGAAAATAAGACTAATGAGAAATCAATTAGAATATAAAACACAAAATGTTGCAAGGACTCCAATGGGATGCCACAAATGCAAGCAGAAAAAGTTCCTCCACCTCCTGTATCCGTCAGCAGATGTAACCTCCTTCATCTCTCCCCTTTTTTAAAGTTTACAGGTAAAAAAGGTGAATCATTCTTGCTGGAGCAAGAACCCAGCTGTATTTCCACTCCTCATAAAAATTAGAAAAAAGTGTTCTGGCCCTTAACATCATATTGTGGCTTGAACAGAATACATAGTACTGATACTTTCCAGGATCACCAATGTTCAATACTGAACAAGAATCTACAAACTCAGATGCATTTAGATGCAATATCCAAACCAAGTGCTAAGCAACAGAATGTTATTTTATACTGAAAAGGAAAATGTCAGACAGAATACAGACAGATAAAATACTACTGACTGAACAGAACAAGACCACTAAAGATTACTGAAATTTGAAAACTGATTGAAAAACTATTCTGCTGTCTGCTTAATGAAACAATTGACATGAAATTTTACAGCATTTTAATACATTTCTGTCAACAAAATGAGAATTCCTTAATAGTTGTCTTCTGATACGCAAAATTCTAGCACCTCATTATTACTGATCTGAAGTCTGCTATGTGGCAAATCATGCAATAGTCAGAAGTTAGGTGCTGATTAATAGCCAAGCATGAATACCTACAAGTAGTGAACTGTTATCTCCATTTAGCTGGCTGTCATCTCGAGATTTCACGTAACGACGATGGTTTTGATAGAAGTTGGAAAGTCCATAATACATGAATACATTGCTCTACAAGAAGATGGGGCAAGAGGGAGTTTTCATTCACACAAATAAGCAGTCATTAAAACATAGGAAGACACTTATTAACACAAAGCTTAAACTTTAGCCTCTTAAACTCTCTGTTTACAGCAACACTCTTAAGTTGAAGCCTCAAGCCTGCCTTCACACTGAGTGCATGAGTACTATCCTAACTTAAGCTGGCATCCTCAAGTCAAACAGTATCAACATGCCACAATCTATCAGAATGATATTCACCAGCACTAATTCCTAGCTCGCCTGATGTTAATCACAGAAGCCTTTTTATTTGACTCCAATTTGTTAGCAAGCACTTATCTGGTATTTACAATTCTTGTTGGACTGAATTTTTGTAAATCGTGCAGGAAGAGCTGATCTATTTGCAAGCTAAAGGACACATACAGTAAATCTAAATGTGCAAATCACAAGCATTCCATTTAATGTTGTACATTTCCAGATAAACAAAGGCATTAAAAAACATCTCATCCTTGCTACTTGAAAAAGCACACAGAAATCAGATCCAAGTTCATAGGAAAACTAGAAATAATTCTTTAAAATTGAGGAAAAAATTAAGACTTAAAGGATACAGACTTCCTATTGACTAAGAAGTAAACCATGTTTGCTGTTCTAATTTCACTTTGCATACAGGGCAGTATACCTCAAATGAATGTTCCAGTGTGAAATTGATAATGCAAATACAAGGTGGTGTGCTGTCCCAGGACACATTTAAACATTTGTTGCAGGGACTAGAAGGCTCTGTTCCCGTATAGTCAATCTATAATAGAAAAAAAACCATTAATTTACAATGGCAAAGTTAAAAAAAAAAAAAAATTATAAACCATTCAGGTCTATTTGATGATCTCAAGAGGTCCCCTCCCAAATGTTGTGATTCTGTCTACAGGCTCAAATTCAGCATCAAGCAAATTAAACACCAAGGTGAGCCATTACTGCTGGGGGAAAACAAACCAAAACATCAAAAAGAAATGCAAAATGAACAAAACAACAAAACAAAACAACCCAACAAACACAGAAGAGCAAATACTCCACACAATATGATGCTTCCAAATACATACTCTGACAAGAAGATCTGAGCTTTTACATGTTTTCAACAGAGGCTGAATTATTAAAAGTCTAGATATTTAGTAAAAACTGTCTGCATAGAAATCTTGCTTTTTAGCCACTAGTCAGAAGATTAAAAACGGAAAAAAAAAATTAAAAATAATAATTCAATGCTCAAGAACTCTTCTAAAATAGGGAAGTTGAAGACACTAATATGGTTTTGCCCGGAATGGTGAAATACCAGTAAAAGGACAAGAAAAATGATCAATGCTAATGCGGCTTATACAACATTATGTATTTAATAATAGCTAAAAAAAGTGCCAGTATTTGAAATCTATACAGGCTACTTGGACAGTATACATAAGATATCCTTAAGAGCCATAAGGTCACTCTACATCCCAGTCTACTTGCAGCTGCTTCACCCCGTTAGCTCTCCCTCATGTAAAGCTCCACCATGTGAATGCCAGTAAATAACTCACTTGGGCCCAGCAGGCTAGCTCCAAGCATAGAAAGAGAAAGCTTCATCAGCCTCTACACATACTATGAAATTCCTGCCTTGAGTTTATAGACTCAGATCAATGCAACATATAGCAAGTTACAGCAGCAAACTGTTCCACAGCTGTAGAATTTGGAATACAACACCCAAAGAGTTTTATGAAAGGGTGCTGCAAATAGTTTGCCCTGGTTTATGCTTGTAGTGAAACGTATGATTACAAATTAGAATGATTTATCATCTGTCCTAACGTTAGCTAAAACAAACACAGAGTTTTTCAAGGTTTAAGGAACACAGGGAAGCCTGTTACCCTCTGGATTGTCTTCAAGGTCTCTGTTCCTGTGATTTCTTTGATATCTATTAAGCTACAACCCTTTCCTCAGCACTTTTAGTAGTATCTGCTCTGCTGCCAGATTCTGACAGATGAGACCTACACTCTAACAAGCCTAGCTGAAAGGACTCAGCTCCAGAAGCCATTAGCTGGCAGAGAGAGCAAGGATCAGGTAATATTTGCTGCCTCCACTGAGGAAGATATCAAGTTTATGCTGATCTAGAAATAGCACTACTGCAGCACTCCTGAACAGCTCTGTTTAGGTACACAGACAGACAGCACCACCGCTGTCAACAAACAATGCATCTCATTTGTTCAAGGCTAACTTAGTGGGGTGTTTTTTCCATGCTAAAATAAGCTTAAGAAAGCTTTTCCTTTAGATCCATATCCTGAGCTAGTTCTCCAGAGAGTGCAGATATTTTAGATTAAGAACGAACTCAAATACCCCAAGACTGTAGAAAATCTAAAGACTTCACTTCCAAAAACAAAATTGTCTAAATTCTGTGGAGCATGAAGTTGATGTACTTTCAAAAACAAGCATGCTTTTGACCACTAGTATCAGCTTCAATGCTATCCAAGAGTTTTCCAGTACAGTAACTGCCAACAAATGTTGTTTGTTTTTTTTTTTCCCTGCATCCACGTTTACAGGTTACATTCAACAGAGAGCTATTTTAAAGGGACAGAGGCATCTGCCATCATCTCTTCACAATAAAGTGAAACAGGGACTTTGGAAACTGAAGGACTGACTTTGGGATCCAGATCAGGAACCCACCTGACCCTGGGTTCTGTCCCCAGGAATAAGTCAGCAGCTTAGTATGACAAACCTACACAGTGCAAGCCACTATCACCAACAATGGATCTAAGGACACTGGGCATAGCCAAGTCATCTGATGTCACTGGCTTATCAGGCTGCTGATGTCCTTCTTGGTTGATTTACATTTTTGCAGTGTAGAAATAATGTAACTATTGCATACAGATATTTTTCAAACAATTTATGACTTTGCAGACTTCATATGCTGTCACACACTTACCTTAACCTGCCTGACCACTACTCGTATGAAAGGCATCCCACAATTCTGGTCATTTTTGCTTTCCCTCTCTCAATATTACTAAGTTTCATACAATTTTTTAGATGGGGCAACTGGAACTGCACACAACATTGAAGATGTATGCAACAGTAATCTACTTTCTTTCAGTTCTTCACTCCTAGTCTTAAATTTTTTTAGCTTTTTAACATCTATCATGCATTTCACAGCAGCAGCCACGAAACCAAGAACTCTTTCACATTTCAATATGCTCCTTACTCATTCTTTAATAAATAAGGAAATATAGAACTCTTTCACCCTGTAATAACAAGGGGGAAAGTCATTTACACAGTTGCCTCTCATTTTCTACCCAAAATGAACTATTTTCATGATATCCCCAAGATAAATAAGCTGTTTATAACCTTCAAAACAGTGAGAAAATGAAGAGAACAATCAACACACAAAACCCCTAATTCTAGTACACGTAAGCATTGGAAATCTTCCACACTGGAATTCAAGAGAGCTTATAAAGGAAATCAATGGAAAAACTATGTTTTGTTACTCAGTCCTTGACCCTGTACAAAAAGAGCACAGTTCACAGAGACAATAATGGCTGCAGTATCTATTTGCAGGAAAGGGCTATTTGAACTGTCCATAAATATGTATTTCAGGGTCACAAACCACATATGCTATTCTATTTCAATACACTATGTTTACAGGCAGATATATATACACACATACATATATAAGTATATATACATACAAATATATATATACATATACAGGTATATTCATGATATATGCATAAGTATACACATGTATACATGCACACACGCTTAATAAGTATGCAATTCTCTGGCACATGGGTGCTAATAACTACCTCTGCTTCCTCCCTCAATTACATCTTAAAAAGAGCTTAGTCACTGCACCTAGCTTCTACATGCCTTGTCTCCCAGAGCTAAATTTACAGCTATTTGTGCATAACATTTGGAGGTTAATACCAAATGCCAGCATACTAAGCAGGTACATATCTCAGCTAAAGACGTAGGTGACAGCACTGTCTCAAACTGCATTTCTCACTGGTGTTAAGAGTCCAAATGTTGGTCTGTAAAATGCTTAAATTTACATTATAGTGCTGCAACTGTAAAGCCTTTTATTTTTTTTTCCCCCCAAAATTCAGCTGCCGTTAGAATGACAATCTCACTCACAGAATTCCTGCATTGTAACACTTGCTAAAACCCACATGAGGATCAGAGAACAGAACCAAAGTTCCTTCATTCTTACCTGCATACCCCAACTGTCTGATCATACTCTCAGAAGTCAGGAACTCTGTCCCTCCTGTCCTCAGGAGAGCCTAATGATCTGACTTTGGAGAGCTTCACTTCAGGTGGACAACACAGTTTGGAACCCACGTGTAAAACAAACTAAAAAGTGAACCAAAACCTTTCTAATAATGAATATGTTGAAATTAGAAAGGGTGGAAGGCCGGCAGCTACCAATTAGTTTCCAAATATAAATGGCTACTACTGCTTTGTATAAACAATCTGTGCAGGGGACCATCAGTCATGCTCACAGCTCACCTATGGATCTTCTTACTGCACATTGGGAGGGAAGTGGAGTTTTTGGTACCTACTCTCATATAGGAGTATGTGACTGAGCTGCTAAGTGACAGCAGTATATAAAAATTCGGTATATGCATACACCAGCTATATAGGCACAATAAGTTGCTCACATTTTTGCACTCATTTGTATTCTGATGCATTTCCTGTCCCAATGGACCAACACAGATCCAGTCGTAATGAAACAAAGGAGATATATATCCAATTATATTTACCTTACAATTATTATGATGATCTAAGACTTGCATTATTACTTAAAAACCAAGCTACTTTAAATGCAGTTGTCCAAAAAAGTTAGCAGGGATTTTTTTACTTGTCTCCATTGAATGTCTTGTTGAAAACACGTGATTCTATTTCCCTTAACCATGATTATGACATGACAATTTAAAAGCCTAAGTGTCCATCACAACTTTGTAATGTTCTCTGAAGAATTTGTGTCAACTTTCAGATGTTCTGCATACCCTCAAACCTTGACATGCGAAGCAACTGCTTTTCAAAAATACACTTACATGCAATATTTGGAGACTAAGATATGTGCTAGATTTGTTTATTTCACTCCTGTTTTCTTCCTTAACTGGAAGTTTAGTTCTTAACATAAAAGGAAAGTGAACCTTAAATTGATTCAATTAGCATATGGCTTGAATTTTAACAATAATGCAGAAATAAAGTATCAAGATCATTCAATGTCTAATTCAGAGTTTCTTTAGTTAATTGAGTTTCATTGCCACATTGCTGTCTCAAACAGGGCTTTTTTGGAAGTGACAGCTTCCTGTGGTAACCAGAATGATTTGATCCTTATTCTCCAGCACAGCAATCCATCAAACAACTACACATCCATCTTGGTCACATTAGCTTACTGAAACGAATCACTGCTGACAGTTTCCTTCTCAAGGTTGTCCCTAAACCTTTGGGTTGCTTCCTTATACTACAAAGTGAGTCTGTTATCAAGTGGACCTAACTGAGAAACAGTTTAGTTTTTTGTTAACGCTCAGCAACTTTACACAGGAGTGGTGTGGTTAATTACCAGACGTAAGTGACTCAGTCTTTGTTAAGTATAATTAGAAAAAGCCACGCTCTTCTACCTTTGTTTCTAAGTTTACTCCAGCCACGCTGGTCTCCCTTAGGTCACCTAAAATGTTAAACCATTAGCACACATCAGCATTACAGCAAGACATTCAGCACGGAGTTTTGTCCTGAAACAAGAATTTGGAATCCTGGAACATTTTAAGACACATAATCTGTCTCCAGAAGCTATCGCGAAGAGCTATACTGAGAACCAAGCCGGGACTGGGGCCTGTCGATTAAACACCGGCATCAGCAGCCCCGGAATCCCCTTCAGGAGCACCGGCACGGCTGACAGGAGGGCCAGGATCCATGGGGAGGATACTCTGTAAGACCACTGCCTACTCAGGGTAATTAGCAGAGCATTTGTTAAGGAGTACAAACGTTAAACGGACTCGGCACAGCCGGGCTGTCCGTTCACCACAGCCACCCCGCCGGCCACCCCCTTCCTCCCGCCGACTGCCGGCTGGGAGCCATGGGCGCCCGGTTCCGGAGGACTCGCAGGCCGCCCTGGGCAGGAGATCCCGGACACCGCTTTCCCAGCCCGGGCCGGCGCCCCCCGAGCGGCCTCCGGGAGCTCCCACAACCACCGCCCGCTCGTCCCGGCGGGAAGAGCCTGCGTGTTCCCCCCCGGTTCCCCCCCACGCACCTCGTACTCGCGGATGTTGTTGGAGGTGACGAAGATGCCGATGCCGATGGGGATGAAGATGAGGCCGATGATGAAGAAGGCGGGCAGCACCGTCCCCGCCGTCAGGATGGGCTGCCAGGCGGGCAGCCGCTGCTGCTTGAAGGCCGTGTTATCGGGCTTGCGGGTTTTCACCGCCCCGCCGCCGCCTCCGCCGCCGCCACCCACCGCCCCGCCGCCCGGCATCCCGACGCCGCCCGAGGGGTGCCCGTCCGCCTCCTCCTTCGCGCTGTAGTTCACCGCCATGGCGCTCGCCGCCACCGGCAGCCCCGGGTCGGTGGATGGGTCGGTCGGTGGGTCGGTGGGTCGGTGGGTGGATGGGTCGGTGGGTGGGTCGGTGGGTGGGTCGGTGGATGGGTCGGTGGGTGGGTCGGTGGGTCGGTCGGTCGTCACCCACCCCCGCCCGGCCCCGGAACGGATCGTACCGCGCCTGCGCGCTGGGCCGCGGCGGAAGAGAGGCGCGCGGCTGATGACGCACACCCCGTCCACACCCCCCCGGTCCCGGTACCGGCAGCAACGGCCGTGAGGCTGCTGCGCCTGCGCACAAACGGGCCGGGGCGGAAGGGGAGGGGGGGAAGAGGCAGGAGCTGCGCCTGCGCACTGCGACGGAGACCCCGCCCGCCGGTTCGGGGCAGATGCGGGACCGGAGGTGCCCGCAGGATGGCGCCGGGCGCGCTGCATGACGGGAACGAGGCGGAGCGACTGCTCCACTCGGGGGTTTCTGCGGCCGTGGGGGTGCCGGGGGTCGGAGCCTCTGGGTATCCCCGAGCTGCCTCCTGTATGGGTAGGCCGGTGCCGGTGCCGGTGCCGGTGCCGGTTCCGTTAGGCCTGCCGCCTCGCGGAACGGGATGCGTCACTTTACAGCTGTTTCGTCCTCTGCCAGCGGCGCAAGGCCCACAGTTGTGGGGTTTTTCCACCAAAGCAGAGATGTACTGAACAAGCCATGTTTTGGGAATGCATCGACGAACTTAACCTTGGCGTTACAATAACACCGAGGTAGCTTTCTAGCAAAACAAGATAATAGAGTAACGGCAAGATAAAACATTTTTAAACCAGGACAGCCCTCGGCATGGGCACGGACAATGACTTTTAACCAATTAGCTTATAAGTTAGAGTTTGGAGAGTGTTAACCAATCACTTAATGCCATGCATGTAACACAGATAAGAGAAAAAGTATATATTCTGCATTAGTGAACTCAATAAACGAGATTTTGCTGGTTGATCATATTGGTCCGTGTTTGGCAATTTCTCCAAGCCCTCTCGCAACACACAAGCCCCTCTCCGAGAGCCCGGCCCGGCCCGACCCGACCCGGCCGTGTGTGTTCGGCGGGGGTCCTCCCGCAAAGCCCTGACGCGGCCCTGTGTCCCTTTTGTGCCCGCCTTGTGCCCTGGGGTCGGGGTGAGGCCGGGCCGGGCCGGACGCGACCCGCTGTGGGCGGGGAAGCCCCGGGCCTGTCAGCCCCACTCGGTACCTGAGGGGAGCCCCCCCACTCCTCGGCTCCCCGCTGCATCAGGGGGGCAGCTGGCAAGAGGCAGGACCCGTTGGGTCGCAAATGGGGAAGTTAAGATTCCTGTTCTTGTAAGTCACAGCGTCAGGGACACTGTGGAGGTGGAATGGTATAGGTCATCACTTCAGCAAAGTTAGAAGTTTATCTTCATAGAATCATAGAATCGGCTGGGTTGGAAGGGACCTCAGAGATCATCAAGTCCAACCCTTGATCCACTACTGCTGCGGTTACCAGCCCATGGCACTGAGTGCCACATCCAGGCTCTTTTTAAATATCTCCAGGGATGGAGAATCCACTACTTCCCTGGGCAGCCCATTCCAATGTCTGAAATGTCTGCTTCATCTTCAAGCAAGCAGTTGTAATTTTAAAGAGCTGTTTATGCTGTGTTCCTGCCCTCTTGTCCTGAGGTGTGTGAGTGAATAAGAGAGCAGTGAATGGGCGTGGGGCGTTGCCATCAGAGTTATTTTTTATTTCCTTAAGGAACTAACCTGGGTTCCATTCATTAAATAGTCACCTTATGGTATGAAACATATGGAGTATTTGAATCCCAGAATAGCTGCTTTACCAGGCATTGCACAAGCCAACGCAATACTGAAAGTCCGTATTTCTCACTTTTTTGACACACATTAAAGTTTGTTTCGTGAGGATGGTGTTCTTTCTTTAAGCATGTAAAGCAGTCTGAAATTCCCTAAAATAAATGCCTCTTCATTTTCTGAAGAATCGGAAGTACCAGCAAAGGCCACTGGGGGGAGGCAAGTGATTTGTTAAATGAGGTTTCTGTGGAGGCTGAAAACACCACAGACAGCATGGGCAGTCTTGACACTTGAGCATCTTAAAATGTGAGAATGATTTTGATGTCTGAATAATTATTTATGGTTCAAAAATTAATCGCATTCCTTGTGGCATCTATGTTACGGCTATATATATATCATTCCTAATTTACCCTTTCCATTATCTTGTAGGCTCTACTTTTTGCTCTCACTCTTCCTGTCTAAGCCCCTTATCCCCATTACCACCCTTTTCTTTATTATCTTTTGTTTCCAGTTATCAGCTTCAGCTATAGTTACTTTTGCTCCTGCAGCCTCACAGAAAACCTGGTGAGGTGCAACCTGGAATGCCAAGGGAACAAGGCTCCTGGTAAAGCTGTGCTGTGAGATGGCAAGAAATTTCTGGCAGCAGAAAAACCAGGAGGCAGTATCAGGAATCTAAGGATCTCATGCTTCCAGGTATGAGAGGCAGGAAAGGGCAAGTTACATTCCATAGGATCATAGAATCTGCTGAGTTGGAAAGGACCCACGGGGACCATCCGACCGATGCAGATCAGATCTGGTATCACAGTTACAGCTCTCCCTTTCCAGTTAGTTGTATCCAAGGCTGTATGTTTGTCCATAGGCTTGGCCTGCTCCTACACTTTGTACTGTAACAACTATGTTAATTAGAAGCATGATTTTTCTTTATACCAAAATAATTACTTTCTCAAGTAGCACAACAGGAGGCAAACACAGAATATATCTTACTTTCATTCTTTGGAGAACAAAAGTATATCAGCATAGATACTTCAATATTTTGGTTTTACTTTTTCATCAGTACAGTAAGGTCTTGGTCACAATGTCAAGCTAAGACAAACCCATTTATGTCCAGTCAGGTGCAGCCAACAAATTTAACAAAGTTCATGAAATTTTTCCACGAGGTACTGTGTACTATAGTGTACTTCACAATGGTGTGTGGAGTTATAAGACAAATGGGTACAAAAAAACCCCCCAAAGCCCCCAAAAAATAAAAAAAAGTCTCAAAACTTACATTTATAATGTTCCTTTTTTAATATGTGGAATGGCAAACTGGTTTATTCACCTAACAATGAGTGCTACAGAGACACAGGATGTAGTCAAGCCCACAGTGTTTTATGTTTTTGAGGCAAGGAAGAAGCAAATATGTATCAGACCACTTGAATGCTAAAATCAGAAAGTTTTAACTTGAAAAGTGAAGTCTGATTTTCACGGTATAAAATGAGCCTTAAAATTGTACAAAAATGAATGTATTGTTGTTATTTTAGAAGACAATTGCACTTAATTTTTTAATTTTATTCCATTAAGCCCCCAAAATGATCTGGCAGGTACTCTATGACATTGCCCACTTATTCCTAGGAAAGATGTAAATACTTAATTCTTTTTGAAATAAAATCCAAAGAAATAAAACCTAATGCTGTTAAATCCCCTAATATTTAGAACAGGCAAAGCAAATAAAAATGCATGAATTGCCTAATAGATTATTTTGGGGAGCACATTTAGATAATTTAAAGCATTAAATACGAACTTTTCAACTTAAATTACTGTTACTGTTCAGAAGAAGAGAAAGAACCCAGTGATTCACACTAAGAGGTAGAACAGTCAGGGCAGTGACCTCCATTTTATATCTCATTTTCTACATTAAAGATGGCTCTACACAACAGGCAGTTTTGTCCCCTCATTGGTCCAATTAGGTTTCACAATGAGACAAAAGGAAAACTTGCTTGGATGTAGTTTTTCTCTTAAAAAGTATTTTTTTAATTGCAACATCTGATTTTATCACCCATAGTTATACTAACAATTGTCTTTCAATGCCCTTTAGAGAGCTGGAGATCTTTAAGAGAAAAGTAGACTTTTCACTGTTTTTTAATTACTTAAAAGCTATTGGTATCTGTTGCCCAAGGTAGCCTCTACACTTAGTCTGAAAGCACTTCCTGACTACTTCCTTTAAAATGACAATACTTGCAGAAATTAATCACATTTTAATCTATATTAATAGATTTGTTCCTGAGTGTCCCCAAAGTATAGGCTAATTATGTGGCAAATGCACTGTCTTTACTTATTTGTTTTAGATTCAAGTGCAGATTAGGTAATGTAAAAAATTGACCAGGAACATAAATGCACTGAAGATTAAACACACCTGTCAAAGCATCCTTGGCATGCATGAGTTTTACCCTCCAGGCATTTCTACAAAATACTTCAGCTGCTTGCCAGGTGTCAGGTCAGAATTTATTATTCTACCTGCATAAACCCTTATCAGTGGTGAAATCTTGTGTATCACCATAGATCTTACATGACCAGTGTTAACAGTCTCTTACTCAAAAGTGCTGCAGTTCTTCAACAGTATTTTAAAATCTAAATTATTTCAATACACCACGACTGTATGCTTAAACAAACTTTTATTTTGTACAGCTTAAAAACTTAATGTATTTGCAAAACTCTAAATGTTTATATATTTGTTTAGGAATCAAAAAACAGAAGGGGAAAACTTGATACATACACTCATACTGAATTGCTTTTATATTAGAATCTATGCAGGGAAAAATATTTTCTGCTTTGATAGAGACCTTTTAAATCTGGACTCAACTTCATCATCTATTTTAATATATTTTAATTTAATTTAAAAGCTGAAGTTTATTTCAGGCATGTCACCATCACTTTCAAATAACCAGCAACTTCCTTACAGATGAGTTCAATGTAGTTCTTAACACGGATAAGTTTTGATTCCCAAGAAATCCTTTGAAAAGAGAAGACCTGGCTCATTACAACGTTCATTCTGCTGTGCACTAAACTGAAATGTGGCACATACTAAACTGTCCTCACGTCAGCTGCATCACTCTCTGTAAGCTGGAACTCCTGACTCACTCTAAAAATATGATCTACAGACACAGCTATGTTATTGGCATACATTGTAAGAAAAAAAATAAACAAACCACTCCTTAAAAAACTTGGTGTACCAGCTGAAATACAAGCTATACCAACAAAATGATTCTTTTCAAGGCTAAGCAGAATTTGGTTACTTAGTATAGCTGTATTAACAAACTCTTTATTACGAAACTCAACTCCAAGAAAGTTTATACAGGTCCCAGAATATTTTGCCACTCTACAGTGTCAGCATTTGCTGCAGCACTCAGATCTGGAAGGAAAAGCGGCTCCCATGGCTCCCATGAAGATCAAATGGACTCCATAGCAGTGTGTCAGTACAGCTGCAGAGATGAACTGGTATCTTCATCTCTGTGGGATGCTGACTTAATGCACTCTTTCTGGCATTTCACAGCCTATCTCCTGCAAGCAACACTTTTCCTTTCCAAAAAGTAGTTTCTCCCAGTAGCTTCTGCAATTGAAAAATCTACAGTAGTTTAAATATGTGACGATGACTTAGTTTAAAAATAATTCATTACGAAATGTATATATATATAAAAAAAGATCCTGCCGGGGTGGTATCTTTAAAGCTGGTACCCAGCTTTATATGCCCATTCATTCAAAAATAATTTTAAGTATAGCTGCCACAGAACTCTGTGGATGCTTTTTGGAAGCTACAGCCACCAGTGTAAAATGAGCCCCTCAGCATATGGCAGAGTGCACAGCATCTTACCTAGGCTGTCCTGTCAGTCAAAGATTAAATATTCTGATCGTACCAGTCAACACCTCTGCCAGAGCAGTCAAAGCACCAGGTTAGAAACCATGAAGTCATTAAGAACTTGGTGATAGATCCCTCTCCATGTCTCAGTATCTGAATCAGTTTTACTATGTACATCACTATAGTACCACAGTGAGATAGATACCAGTCAGAAAAAGGAACTTGCAAAGCTATATATTCTGTTTCTGTAAAGAAATACATATGAGTACTGTCAGCCTTAAGAAATTAAGAGTTCAAATTCAAACACTTGATTACATTTGCATAGTTGTGAAAATTTATTAGCTACAGTGTAATGAAAATCAACTTTTTTGGTACAGGCAGAAGTAAAAACAAACAATATATAGAAAAAAAATCACAGCTTTAAAAACTGGCTTACATTGTTTAATATGAATAAATCTGGTTGCATTTCAAGGCATTGGACTTTAATACTTAGTTTTATGCCAAACCATCACACAGTGCAAGAAATATTCTGTAATAGTACAAATTCCATACAGCAGTCTTCAGAGTATTTAGTCTCACAGAATCTCATGGTAGCAAAAAAATGTGCTGAATGTTTTCCACTTAAACACAAAACATTGCTGAAGTTAAATTTTTCTTTCTTTACATACTTTCTATTACAAAAATAACAAATCAGAAATTTGACAGTGTATTCTACAAATAAATGCGCCGTGGACAACAGGAATTGCAACTTTGGGACAGTAACTTTACAAAGTGTATTATAAAAATAAATTATATGGCAAACATCAAAGAAAATCAAGCATGTGCCTTAGGCAAGCACGTGAAATTCAGCTGTCAGAAAGACCGCTGCTTCTCTCTCTCTCTGTGTATTTTTCAAAATACTATCAAGGCAAAAAATAAACAATCTCATGGAAGCAATAAATACTTCCACAAATAATCAGTAGCACAAGGGACCCTGGTGTTGGTGGCAGAGAGGTTTGCAGAGCTCTGTCCCGCCGGGCAGGAGGGCAGGGCTGGCAGAGAGCAGGGAGCCGCGGCCGTGTCTCATCTGGAGTTCATGCGTAGCTGGTGAATGATGACACTCTCTAAAAGACAAGACAGCAAAACATTTGGTGTTATGCAACTGCAAAGACATTACAAGTTACTTTGGAGAACATTACAACGGGAGCTGAAAGTGGTTTTTTTGTCTGTCTCGCAGGTTGATAAAAACTGTCCTGGTTAACGCTACGAAGGGAAACTAAATTAATACCAGGCTGTGACTCAGGAGCCCTTGGCTTCCACTTCAGTATGAAGCCCATCACTTGGCTGTCCGTAGGGAAAAAGAATAACACAGTTGAATGGATTAAACCACAGGAGCACCAGGGTTCCAGTCCCACACCTGAATTGAGTAGAGGAAGGCTTGGTGTTGGGTCTCTTGTATCCTATCAGAGCAAATCCATTATAAACCCAGTGGCAATTCTGAAATGGGGATGGGGAAGAGGTATAAGGCCATTTCCCATGTTTAATTGAAATTTGGATTAAAACCTATGCATTTTTTTATTTAGTGGGTCTTCTTGAATTTTGGTACTGACTTTCATGGGGATAAATTTCAGCCAGAGCATGCAAAACTAAGTGTTGGCATTATCATAGAATCATAGAATCGGCTGGGTTGGAAGGGACCTCAGAGATCATCAAGTCCAACCCTTGATCCACTACCGCTGCGGTTACCAGCCCATGGCACTGAGTGCCACATCCAGTCTCTTTTTAAATATCTCCAGGGACGGAGAATCCACTACTTCCCTGGGCAGCCCATTCCAATGTCTGATCACCCTCTCCGTAAAGAAATTCTTTCTAATATCCAACCTAAATCTCCCCTGGCACAACTTAAGACTGTGTCCTCTTGTTTTGTTGAAAGTCGTCTGGGAAAAGAGACCAACTCCCACCTCGCTCCAGCCTCTTTTCAGGGAGTGTCTGAAAGGCTGGGTTTAGCTTTGCCCAGGGTGTAACATAAGAGAGCCCTGATCCTGATGAATCTCTGGGCTCTGCTGGAATACCAATGACCAGGTCTTCTGTTCTTGTAGATAAATACACTGCTTTTACAGGCAACTTTTTAATATAAGAATTTATCTATGAATTACATTTTCCTCTGAAAAGGTGTAATTTATGCATTTCAATTACTATATTCATACCACTTCTACCTAGAAACAGACAATAATACTAATTTGCTTAATTGAAATACTTTCTGAAGATTCCTTCCTCTCATAATATGCTGAAGATTTTTCAAAATGTACACAATTGAAAGTACACTAACCGTGTATTTATTATTTTATGTTTTTATTGACTTCGCTCCTTTGTCTGCTTCCTAATATTTGCAAGTTGTCTGATTAAATTACATTACAAGAGGCAACAAAATCAAAATGTTTTCCGTGAGCTTTTAATACCAGAACTTTGCCACTAGGTGGCAGATGCCGGTGATGCTTTTCACACGAGGTGCATCAGAAAAGGGCTAAGGCAACATTCAAGAAAATACGTTAAGGCAAATGAAACAATAGAATTTTCCAAATAGAAAGTATTTATTTCCCATATAATTTATAAAGAATTACTTTAAAAAAAAAAAAAAAAAAAAAAAAAAAGGCACGTATATCAGCTCTACCAAATCTGACCAGTGAGTGTGAAACAACCACAAACTAAAGATTTTACCTTACAACCCTGTGCTGTTAACTTCAAGCTTTCACAGAATATGATGTAAAAAGCTGTATTTACTTAGTATCAGCTTGGAACCTGAGGATAATCCTCCCATTAACTTCAATGGGAGTCACACAAAGTATGTATGAAGCAATTTTTTCCTTATTATTCACTATGCACATTATATATTCATACAGACTTTAGATACAAAATTTAAAAAAAAATTGGAGGCAGGAAAGTGTCATGCTCCTTGTAAAGGCTTCAGCAGCAAAACTACTGTAGGTTTCTCAGGCAGTCTTCCTCCTACAGACCAAATACAGCAATTATGTAAAAAGTAGGAGAAATAATTTTAAAAATCAACTAATTTTCACTTCTAGTATACATTTATTCATTCATTCCTCACACACTTGTATATGTATGCTCTTTTTCTTTTTTTTGTATTTAAAATGTTTAGATATGTACATACATATATGTACTTACACACACACAAACTGTAGTTACTAAAGGAGGTGTCCAAACAGTTCTTAAGCTAAAGTTAGAGTAGGGTAGATTTTGTCAGAGTTAGGTAGGACTGTAAGCTATGATTACATAAGGTTTTCTTGAGTTAGAGATGTGAACATTTCAAGGAACTATGAATTCACTTAAAATAATGACAGGAAAATAAAATTAAGATAAAATTACTAATTCTGCTTCCAGTCCCACTGATGCAAATCAGAACTTCTCCAGGAAACATAGCACTAACAGATGGCCAATGAAAAATACCAGGTCATATAATGAAACACATCACCTAACATTTTAACATACAAAGTTTAATTTCTTCTTACAATATATACAAACAAGTAATATATACAAACAATAAAATAATGCATGTACCAATGGCAGCACACACCCAAGTAACAGAAGAGAATCACATATCAGTATTTCTAATTTTAAAGTCCTAAAGAGAGTTTTTAAAGTGAAGGACCATTCATCCCTGAGTGATTCATACCTGATTCTCAGAGCTGATAGCTCTGCATCTGGGAGTAGTAATCTATACTTAGTTGGCTCTAAAAAGCCAATTAAGGGCAGTGTTTAGGAGGGAAGATTCAAAGTGAAGTTAAGTTCTATAATAAGAAATGTTGCATATAGTTTTGCCTGAGAGAACTCAGACAAAAGTAAGAGAAAGAGGGTACCTCACAGTGATGTAAGGGAGAAAAATATTCCCCTAAATGAAAACAAGGTCACGAGATGAGCTCACAGGAACTCCTGCCAGCAAATTAAAAGTTTTAAAGCAACTCAATGAAATTGGCCACTGATGTGTGATGGGAACATAAAACTGGTCTGAAAATTGTCCTGAGTGTTGCAGATTACGCCAGGCACCTGAAATCCAGCAGGACAGTAGCTAATGCTCTTTAAAGACTTGCTGTTCCACATGTCATCAGTGTCACTGAATATTCAGGTAGGTGCCAAGCATGTTTTAGAACATGTGTTGCATATTTCATTGAGTTACATAGGACTTGGTATCCAATTGGCATGGATCAACATATTAACATGACTTTAAAGATAACTCACATTATGCTAATTACTATGGGCTGTAACTTTGTTGTTTAAACATGTTAACATGCATACCCTGCCTGCTTATTCAGAAGAGTCACAGGTTGCTTGTTTTTTTAAAAATCACACTAATGGATGTCACCAAAGGAAAAAAAGAGTGAGCAAAATAAATTAAAATTTCTATTATTTCTTCAGTATGTTTACCCATCTGAGTGAAATCCCCCAGATATTAAAGTTCTGTTCTCCCTCATTTCAGTCACAGTTATTCAAATGTATGCTCTACTAATGACTACACTAGCAATACTGATCTATGTAACAGTAATTCAGGTGACAGGATCTCATCTAGGGATCACAGTGCAAAACTTACTAGGAATTAGATTTAAAATCAGAGGTCATCTGGTGAACTGAAGCTGCACCTTCTCAGTCCATGTGTGCTGCTCATGAATGAGGCATTTTCCCTCCTCTTCTCCCTCCCCACCTTACTGCTGTCCTAAGCCATATCTTCCCACTGCTGGACTTGAGTTATCATGACTGCTTGGATAGCCACACCATCAGCCAGAACAGGGCACCTCTCCAGCTGACATTGAATTCTACCACCAGAACACAAAGATGGCTTCTCAGCCAGCTCAGTTCCAGATGAAGTACTGTAACTCTGAGTTGACTGCATTTTGCTACTGAAACTGTTCCACATCATAAAACCAAAACAAAACAAAACAAAGCAACAACAACAAGCAACAAACAAACAAAACCACAAACCAAAAACCAAACTATAATAGAGAGAAAAAGGTCAGAGAGAAGATGAGGCCTTCTAGATGATCACCTGGGCAGAGGAAGGCTTGGTTTCTGCACTGCAATCCAATGATGGAAAGTACACAAGAAGCCCTGTAAAAAAAAGGCCCTAGTATTTTCCCATGGATTTGTGTATCAGAGTTTGATTCTTTGGTGCCTAGTAAAATCTGAAGCCTGAACAAAGCTTGTCCTTGTGGTGTTTCTCTTGTGTTCTTTCTCAAATGTTCTATGAAGGTGAACTCCACGCAGCAGGGCATTGATAAGGTCTTGCTCTTCTGTCACCCTTTTCATTAAACTGGAAGAACTTTTTATTCTGGAGACTACTATTGCTTTGCCAGTTTTGGCTGAAATTGGTTGTTATTCATCAATGAAGGACAGATGGAAGGATGGATGAACACAAACACTTCATCTTATAAGCCGCCTTTTCACAAAAAGCCAGGCTCAAAGGCAGCCTTTGAAACAGGGACTTGAATCCGAGGGTGTTCCTCTGCTCCTAGTTCAATATCCTGACCATTCAACCACTCTCTTATTTCTACTCAGTGAATACTGAAGTCCTCCATGCAGAACAGCACAGCCTTTACAGAAGGGAACTGAGAATTCCACCTTCTTCTCTCTCAACTCTCTGTCAGTGCCATTGGTGGACCTGGCTGGAGCTGATGATGTGAGTTTGAGTCTCAGATCCTGGTGTAAAGGTGTACCCATCTTACTTCTGAAGGAAGGTTTCAATCAAAAGCTTTTTTAAATAAGCAGCAGTACACCTACATTTGTGGTATTTGATCTATTAGGAGGCATTCATGATTCCACAGTCACTTTTAAAAATCACTGGCTTCCTATGCCTTCTTTCTTTTTCTGGCCCAAGAGCCTGGGACTAGGCTATATTAAAGCTCACCTTTATGCTTTTTGCCTCTTTTAGTTCAGACCAGTTCCCCAATTAAATTCAAAGACTTGTGCCAGCTCAAAGGACAACCATGTGGAAGTGAGTACTTTCTTGACTGAAGGTGACAAAACAGGACTACAGCTTTTTGCTCCCCTGCAGGGTTACATCCTGACTTGAAGTGACCATGAAACTGCGGCTTGACTTAAATCCCTTTTAGGAAATACAATAACCTATCATGGACCTCAATTAGATTCAGGGGCTGCAGTGGTAGTTGAGTCACAACTGAAAGACTGACTACTCAAGGCAGTGGAAGACCTTAAGGAAAGATCTTCAGGATTTCACTGGGGCTTGTTGTCTAAATTGCCTTCTTGAGCTGACTTACTGAATGGAGAATCCTACTGTAGTCACTGAACACGACTGCCTTCAGATTCAGAGGAAAACCCAATATAATAAGACCACTATACTTCAACTTTTAAGACTTCTGGACTAAAGGCTTTCTTTTATTTCATCTTACCCTTCTTCTACCTTTAAGAAACAAGAATCTCAGGTCAATTAAAATAGGCATTAAAAATATGAGTTTTAAAATATCTGTTAAAACTAAATATCTGTTTTTAGCTAGCAGTTAAACCAATTGTTTGGTTCCAACTCTTCAGTTTCTGCTGTGGACCAAAAGTTCCCTTTTGCCATGCTGCCTTCAGGGAAAATAACAGGGTCCTAGGTCTGACCTGTCTGGTGTTTCTCAAGTCTGTCTCATGAAATCTTTCCAACTTTACAAGAGCAATTCACAGTTCATGCCTGTAGTCCTGCTGCTGGTTTATTCAGCTAATTTGTGTGTCCTGGGTTTCAGCAAAACAAATCTTTCAACCGCAGGAACACACAGAATACTGCCTTGGGTACAGCAACAGTTAAATAAGGAACTGAATTTCTTTGAAACAAGGATGTGAAAAGGAAGGCTTGAGGCAGCTGTAATTCATCACTGCACCAAGCCACATTAGCTTGGGGCTCATGTTTGCAATATTATTTAAATGACTGTTTTGACCTGAAGACTTGCTGCAGTGCCAGTATTTAGAGTGAATATCCAGAAAAAACTTCTTAATAATGTGTTTTCTTCAAACATCTGCTGAAAAGCCTATGTTACAATAAGAACAGCAAGATCTCAGCAAAAATTTCTTAACAAATTGAGGCTTTTAAATGATAAAAATTATCTAGGAAGATTTGATGTATTTCTGGCATAGTAACTCACATTGCTTGCTAATTCTGGTTTCCAAGATTTGTATGAAATATTGGAAATTAAGTGTTACGGAAAATGCTACTAATATGAATCTGATTTTCAGATGGTGTAGGAAACAGAACTTTAAAATTAACGGGTATTACAGGTGCTACACGTGTAAAAATTGAAACCTGTTTCTTTTCTGATGTGGCAGCAGCTTTTACACCACAGACAAAATATCCTTCATGTGAGTAATAAGATGCCAGTTTTACGCTGGGATAATGGCCATTTGTGGATCTTAAATTGGAGAGCAACACAAAGTGCAGATTAAAGGCTAAATATTTCTTGAACTGAATATAATTTTGTGGACCTTCCGTGGCAGATTCTTCCATCAAATCTCTTCTCCCAGACAGAAAACCATTTAATATTTCACCCACTGGTGGATTTTCTTTTCTGTGAATTGTGTTTCTTATTTATTGGTGGTCTTCCTGCCTTGCTTTCCAAAAGCTATTCCTAACCACTGGTTCCTTTACAGCTTGATGTGGTGACTGAGGTATTACACAAGTTTTAAAACCCTCATTTATCAGCCTGCTTAGCTCTATTTCTTTTGGTTGCAACTTTCTTCTGTGGAAATTGATCACTTAATGGAAATGCTCTTTAATCACTTTGCTGTTATTAGATAAACAATCATAACAGTCATCAATATCCACACCATTTCCATGCTGCAACAATTCCTTAAAACATGCTTAAAAATGCAAACATACAAATGAGGAACCACAAAGAGGGAGGGGAAACCGATCAATCGCCATGATATTGTGAGGTGGTTTGTATTTCAGACAAAATATTTCAAACAATTGAGAACTGAGAGTAACTTCCATACCAAACCCTCTCTCTTCCATTGTCTGTACCTGAGCGACAGCAATTTCTGCCATCAGCAGTCTGTGCTGACTTCCCCTCTAAGACATAAGAGTGGCAACTAAGGTTTAAACATAGCACAAGTTCATCTAACCAGGAAAACTGAAAACCCAGTGAAGTCAATGGACTGACTTGCTTCATAGCCTTTATTGGTCTTTGGGGCAGGCACAAATGGATTGTATTGATTTTAGCCAGATCAATGTTTCTTTTTTTGCTAAAGGCTAAACACCTAAGGGCTCCCCTGCCTTCCTTCATCTGCTTAGCACTGCTGCTGCCAAACATTGTGCAGCCTCCCTAACCACCTTGAGAAAGCAGCTCACTCACTGCTGATTTGGATGGGAGACTCCTAGAGAATGAGCTAGTCACATGATGCCCATCTTTTCTCTCCTCCCCTCCTTTCCCCACCTGAGGTACCAGGTTTCACTAAAACAGGACCTCAAGTGCACCATCTCTAATGTGGCATCTCAATAATGTGATCACAGGCAGGAAGGAAAGTGCCCCATGCAGTAGCAAAGGTGGGAAGTGATTTGTTAAGGTGGAAGACAATCTAGTAAAAGTGACCAAACTTCCTTCAATCTATCAAAAAGTGACCAAGTCTATCATTAAGAATTCCTGAACTAGTAATAACTTACTAGTAACAACTAGTAATAACCTAGTGCAGTTGCCTCATGTGCACTTTCTAGGCTGAAAGTCTTCCTGGCATACAACTGCTTTTTTGATAGCTTTTTTTTTTTTTTTTTTTTTTTTTCCCTTGTTTAAACTTGGTAAGAAAACAAAAGGATGTTGTTACTTAAAACAGTCAGTGCATACACTTTTTAGTTTGTTATAAGTGACATCTATGGGACTCCATTAGTACAGGCAAATGTGAGCAACTCCACAGGCAGGGGGGCTGACTTCCATGGTAGCAGTAAAACCTGCAGAACATACCCCCTGAGCCACCTCCATCAGCCCTGACCCCCACCCAGGGAGGCAGAGCTGCTGGCTGAAGATTTCTTCAGTTCTATTTTCATTGACTGAGTCTCGGCACGAGGCTCGAATTTTGTCACATTTCCTGCTCCTGGGGCTGCCACTACTGGCTTTCCTGCTTTCATACCTTTTGACACAGGAATGCGGGTGGGTGCAGGTCTCGGGGATGACCCATCCTGTCCTGTCTGCAAAAGAGAGAGACAGAGAAAAATTCCGTCAGCAGAGGACTTTTTATTCTCATATATTCTTCTCTTCTACTTGCCATTGGTTTTTCATTTACCTTTCAAGCAATGACGTCCCAAATCACGCCCATTACCAAATTAATGTTGACATTTGGAACCTGGCTGTAGGTACAGTAGGATCAAACAAGTTTCCCAAAGCTGAGGTCCCATGTTTTGGATCAAGCTGCCGCAGGCATAGGAACCTCTGCAAAACCCTGATTCAAAACCACAGCGTGACAAAGTGCAGAATGGTCTTAGGAGGTTACCAAAATGCTGTCTTAGCTGGCAGACAGGTACCATATTACCATCTTGCATGGGCCCTCAACTCAGTATAGCCATGTGAGGCTAATGCTGGACCCAGAGTAAGTGCCAACTTTTTGTAACTGGGGCAAGGCTTCTAAACATTATAGATAAAAATTGAAATTTGCTACCTAAAGTATGCTGTGGCTGTGGCTGGGGACACTGATTTTTGCACTGGAAACTGCAGGGGTCTGGAAGAGAAAGACGGAGCAAAGATTTAAGTTTCCTTTTCCTGTGGCTGTTGGAGGAGGGATGTGGGAGAGGGCTCTGCCCCCCCCAAGCCCTTGCCACAACCTGATGAACTCTGGTGAGGGTGAAGCAGGCAATCCAGATTACTGGGAATGCTTCAAGGCAGCAAGGACATGCTGAATTTACTGTCTCTGCCAGTCTGCTGCCCTGGACAACAGCCCACCAAGCAAACCTACCTTCCAGTCCCAGGACTTCAGAATAAAAAAAAATAATTAAAAGGGCAGTCAAGGCAGATCCAACATGGCTCCTACCAGGGACCTGTGCCCTTCTGGACCACCAGTTTCAGACCAGACTGGCTACCCTATAGTTTTGAAAATGGCAGTCACTATATACATTTAAGCAACTGAATCCCACTGTGTAAAATCACAAGGAGCACTTGGATGGGACAAATGGGTTCAGAGAAGCCAGCTGGTATTTTCTATCTCTATTGGTCAGATAATGTTGTACATACTCTACAAAGCCCAAAACTGCAAGCTACCCCCTTATAGACCACGGCCATAAAAATACTAATAACCATGGCAATTCTGAAAGGAAACTGTGGTTTGCCTTCTGCAGTGTGCAGTACAGACACAAATGTTAATGGTAACTACTTCAGCTGAATTTCATGACTTTTTTCTGTTCAGATAATGGACAAAGCCTTTGATCTCACAAAAGAAAACACTTTTCATAAGATCCTGGAATCCTAGCTAGAGCCATTTGCTAAATGACTACATTCTGCAACTTATGACATGTAAGCAAAACAAAACTGAACTGCTGAAATAGACTGGATTAGGGAACTGCATAGAGAGCAACATGTATTTCCACATTTACTTAAAAATGCTCTTAAAAAAGCTCCACAAAGGAGCATTTTTCTCTCTCGAAGGATTTCCAGCCAGTAGCATCAGAGTTTTCTGTCTGCATCCTGAGTATTCAAAGGAAAAGCATTCCTTAATCTTCTAAGAACAGTTCAAAACCCCATATGTGCACACAAAAAAATCACAATTGGAAAACTTGAATGCTGTCTGCCTGGCAGGAAGGAAGCCATTTTCAATAACTAAAAGCAACATTTACAATAGCAGCCTAAAGACTAATATGGAACTCACATGTAGATGTCAAAACAAGTTAGGCCCATACAATTCTGTAGAGCAAAACATGCAAATGCATTCCATCAGCTTGGAAAATATGTCAACATCCCAGGGAACCCAAATGACAAACATCTTGTACTCCCTGAAAGAGCTCCACAGTGTGTAAACATGAGGCAATCAAATGAAGTAGCTGGAATCTCAGGCATTTCTTCAGCTTTATTCACATGTAAATTATTAACTAAGGATTTAGGCACTTTCAAGTTACTTATTTCAAGCCTAAATCACTGAAAAGCACTTTGAAAAGAACCCTAACTTGCTTTAAATTTCTTAGTTGCCTTCCTTACTGCATACTAAGACGTTGATCATATGGAAGCTAATGCCTGCTTCACACGCAGCTGCAAAAGCATTTTGTGTTTGCTAAATGAAATGGCACAAAGTTGGCTCTTCAGCAAGCAGTCCCCTTTGGCAAGAGTGATGGGTACACAAGCAGGGTACACCCTTGGGTACATGTCTGTAGTGTCTGTGGCAGAGAACCCACACCAATGTCTGTTTGTTAGCTATTTCTTCCAAGAAGCAAACCCTAAGCAATTCCCTCCGGTCCTGTTTGTCCACAGGCTGCTGTTTTCTGGCTGGTAGAGTGACTCCAACCAGAAACCAGCTCTTAGGCAGATGACAAGGAGCATGAGAGAGCATAGAATCATAGAATCGGCTGGGTTGGAAGGGACCTCAGAAATCATCAAGTCCAACCCTTGATCCACTACCGCTGCGGTTACCAGACCATGGCACTGAGTGCCACATCCAGTCTCTTCTTAAAAACCTCCAGGGACAGAGAATCCACCACCTCCCTGGGCAGCCCATTCCAATGTCTGATCACCCTCTCCGTAAAGAAATTCTTTCTAATATCCACCCTAAACTTCCCCTGGCACAACTTAAGTCCATGCCCTCTTGTCTTGTTGAAAGTTGCCTGGGAAAAGAGCCCAACCCCCCCCTGGCTCCAGCCTCCTTTCAGGGAGTTGTAGAGAGCGATGAGGTCTCCCCTGAGCCTCCTCTTCTCCAGGCTGAACACCCCCAGCTCCCTCAGCCTCTCCTCACAGGACTTGTGCTGGAGTCCCTTCACCAGCCTGGTTGCCCTCCTTTGGACCTGCTCCAGGACCTCAATCTCCTTCCTGAACTGAGGGGCCCAGAACTGGACACAGGACTCGAGCTGTGGCCTCACCAGGGCTGAGTACAGGGGCAGAATCCCTTCCCTGGACCTGCTGGCCATGCTGTTCCTGATCCAGGCCAGGATGCCATTGGCCTTCTTGGCCACCTGGGCACACTGCTGGCTCATGTTCAGCTTCCTGTCAATCCAGACTCCCAGGTCCCTCTCTGCCTGGCTGCTCTCAGCCACTCTGTGCCCAGCCTGGAGCTCCCCATGGGGTTGTTGTGGCCCTGTGGGACAGAGTGATGCTGTCTGTCTCTGAGTGGGCAGTATGTGGTTCTGGAGCAGCACAAAAGGCCAGAGCCAGGTTAGTAACTATTTTACTGAGTGAGAGGAATACACACAGGCACAAATCTGGTTAAGTTGATTAACTCTCCCTGCAGAGACCAAGGTTCCAGTAAGGTTGGACGGTTCCATCAAAGGAAGAAAAGCAATTTGAATGTACAGAATATTTAGCATGTTTTAGTGGTTTATAACAGATACCTTCTCAGTGACCCCTGGCACACGAAGAGTGCTTACATACACACGTTTGCTTCTGGAATATTTTCATTACAAAGGTGCTTTTTCAGCACTTGTTCTCAGTCAGATCAGGGGACCAGCTTGCCCTGGACAGGAATAGTTCAGTTCCAGTCTGACAGAGGTATCTGCTGCCCTGGGCTACTCAAGCTATCTGCATAAGGCTGGTAGGTAAGACAGAGGACCCAAGGAGACCTGCAGCCTCTGAGAAAGCAGATGGAAGTTAGGTAGGCTACTTGTCAGTATTTAAAATGGCACTACAGAAGTAAGTTTAGGCAATGGAATCCTGGAGCCCTGTGGGCAATTTAGCTCCCATCAGCAACTTAGCATCCCATCAGCAAGTCAGCTGAGCCCTGGATCTCTAGGAACTCTAACAGGAACTTAGAGTACACAGAGGACACCTACAAAGAGCTAAATTTAGATGCTCACCTCAGACTAAAGGCTGCCTAGATGAAAGCAGCCTTATAGCTGGTTTAATGTGTGTCCAGTCAGCTCTGGCAACCAAAGAGCTTTTCAGCCATGCCTTGCTGCCTTGCTCACAGGACCCTTGGCATGGTTGGTGCTGTGCCACTACACTGGCTCTGCTGCAGCTGGGATTCCCTCTGCTCCCTGTGGATTTGCATGTCACGGGATTCACTCTGGGAGTGAATTCACTCGGGATTCACCCTGGCACTGGAAACAACCAGTGCTGGATGCCAGTCTTGTTGGAGGTGGGGAGCACAGGGATGAAGTGATTAGAGTGATTAGAGACACCCAGCCTAGTAGCCAAAGAAAATACAAATTCACCAGCAATCTCAGAGACAAATATAAGGCCTAAATAAAATAAAACCAGGATACAGGCACCATAGGGGTTTTTTTTACCCAAAGAATATTTGTTTTTATTCTGTGGGGGTTTTATTGACAACTGTATGAACTGTGCTGTGAACAGGGACCATAGCTAATGTGCTAAAGCAAGACTAACAACCAGGTTACAGTTCCAGGCTTGTTTTGGTCTGAATATCCAGTGGTTTCATAGCCTTTCATTTTTGGTTGTGCTGTGGTCTGCAATAAAAAAAGTTATCTGCTAGGTCTGCTAGGGTAGTCCAAGTATTTTCCTGTGAGTGTCAAGCCAAGGTTGACCAAACCTCATTTTTTTTAACTTCTCTGGTAATTATCCAAATCCATAGTCCCATAGTCTAATATAAAAGGCAGTTACTAGATTAGGATTTGGGGGTTTTGTTCGTTTTTTTAAAATCAAAGTGGCAATAGTTCTGTTAAATACTGAATTCAGTCCATCTTGTTAAACAGTCTCCATCACATCAGTTCCTGCCATGGAAACCCCATGGGATGAGAACATTCTGGGTGGCAGTGATGGTGTGATAAAGCCAACTGCTCAGCTGGCCAGCCCTGGGCTTCTGCAGCAAGAGCATGAAGTGCCTCCAAAACATTTGGGTCCAGTGAGTTCAGGTGCCAGTGGAGACACAATCACTGACTGATGACATTTTTGCTTTAAGTGCTCAAAATTTTCCCAAGTTCTTGCTCAGATGCCTGTGTCATTTTTTATTTTTTTTTTTGGATCAGGGTCTCATTTTACCCAAATCAAAAGTGCTGCAGAATCCAAAGAGAACTTGGATTGGGTAAATAGAGATCTCTAGCTGCTCTAGAGCTTATGTAAGCCAACACAACCATAACACCCTTTAAATCACGGGATTCAAAAATCATGATAGTCCATCATGAAACCACAGTCTCTGATTTTGGACCCACTTATGCAGGGAGACACCAAAGTACAGGCTGGAGACCAAAATACTGTGTGTGTACTTTAAGATTAACTTCACCTCTATAAATTCAATTTGGAAGTGTTACATGTTTTTAAATTTGAAACTGCAAATTTGATACAGCAAGGTATAAGACCTAGGAATTTCAGAAATGCTTTCCCCTTTGTAGCTTGCCACTACATTAGTACATTGTACAGAGCATCTTGTATGAAGAGGGTTAAGAAAAAATTAAAACCAATGAGCTAAGAAAGCAGCTGCCTTTCAGTTTGTCTTTGATTTTATGAACTTAAACCTTCAAAATCGTATCAGTGTTGGTTTCTTCTAGGGTTACTGAGTAAATGATCACAACTTGTTTTTTTCTGACTAGGGGTATTGAAATGTGTGAAGTCATCATTTGCAAAACAGATGGTGAATATACAAGGGTTTTTTGTTTTTGTTTTTGTTGTGGTTTTGTTTTTTTTTTCCAGGTTAGGGAGGAAAAGGCACATTTGGGCTTATTATAAGTTCCCTGTTCACTTGAATAGAGATCTTAAAAGCATGAGATAAAGTAAATCTTATGCCTGAGCTATTTTTCTTACATTCCAAATCAGTGAGGATGAAGTGAAGAAAGAAGCTACTTTTAGCCAGATGAAAACAAAACAAAAAAGTTTTGTCTGCCATGGTTCAGTGCATCATCACAGTAGAGACAGACATCTAGTAAAAAAAAGAATGGGGAACTCGTAAAAAAAGTTTTCTAAGCTTCTGAGAGACAAAAGGGTTTGTAAATGAAGTAATTCAAGACTTAAAAAAGAAAAAAATGAACAGTTGTCTCTAATAATGTAGGAAAATGCTGTAAAGAATCTACAACACTTTGCATATGTGGGGAGAGAGAGAGCACACACATGCGACCCCAAATGGATCCATATGATGAATGCAAATTTTCTTAAGACAGGAGGCTTAAATGGGAATGGCAGCCTCCCTCCAAAAGTGTGGAAGTGTATTTTAAATACACTTTGACATTTCAGCTTGGAAAGACATGCCTGAAGAGGCATGTGGGAGGGGTCTGCAGACTCCTGAGCAGCACGGACAAATGAACAGGGGATGACTATTCAGTATTTGTCAAGATACAAGAAAGAGGCTGTAACCAATGAAGGTATTGCATAAATGGTATCAAACAAAAGAGCATTTTTCCCAGAGCCCACAACGAAATTCACTGCCCCCCAATGTTGTTGGAAACAACAGTACAAATGAGTTCAAAAAGCAATTAGAAGAATAAATAGAAGAAAACTCAGCCACGGTCTATTAAGCAGAAAGATGTGGCTACAGTCCCTGGTTCAGACAGAAATACCCACCTATTGCCAAAAACTAGGAACAGATGCTGAGGGAAACTTTAGTGCATGCTTACCCACTTTAAATAATCTTCCCTTAAGCATCTGCTACAGACTTTGTCTAGCTAAGTAAATTTTTGGACTAACACAGTACTGCTGTTTTTATATTTTGGCTAAATTCTTCTTTCCCAGGGTATTTCCAACTTAAGCAATGCAAAACCATGTCCAATAATCAGTCCAGGGGGAGGACTGTCAATAAATGCTGTCTAGTATGTTTAAAGACAGAGGTGAGAGACTGATGTAAAAACAAAAAAGAAGCCAGGGAACCACCACAGAGACACAGAGAGAGAGCAGCAAAAAATACATCAGAGGAAGAACTGCTGTAATACAGTACTTAGAGAAGCTGAATATCTCAGAGCAATGTAAAGTTTTGCTATTCACTAGCTGAAAGAGGCTTGGATAGGCAATGTAGGCAAGGATACCATTTCTGCCCATCTATTCCTTTGGTCTTCAGTAGTAGAGCAGATACTAATTGAATTATACCATGATTCTACCAAAGAAATACCAGCCTGCAAGATAAGACTGTAAAGACCCACCAGGTGGTCCAAAAATCATTATGAGTATTTTCAGAAGTCAGAAACTGCATTCATCAAAAATAAAAATACAAACTGTTTACTGCTGTGTCATCTCCATCATTCTTTGTTCCTCTCTGTCTCTTACTTGCAAATTTATAGGATTGCCATTATGAAAATAACTTTGAAAGAAATTTGAAGGGACTCCTTTGGTAGATAATTTCAAAAGTATATGAGCGCTCACACAAAAATATATACATCAGGCAAATTCTAACTTTATAGGTAAGCTTGTATCTGAAACAGATGTAAGGAAGTCTAGACTTTCTCCTCATCCCTCCCGTTCTTTCCTATGTTTCCAACCCACACTATGGTTTCCTTTCTCCTCACTATGATGACTGTATCGCGAGACTATGCTGCTTACCACTGATTGTGTTCCTCGTGTGGAAGATGTGGTAACAGGTGTTATAGTGATAGTACTTGTCACCTTGCTTGCTGCAGGCCTCGAGGACAGGTTGTTCCGGGGTGACCGAAGGACAGTCCCGGTCACAACTTCTTTTTCAGCTGCTATGTTCATGGGTCGCACTGTTATCACAGGACTGGCACCCTCAGGAGCAGCACTGGGAGAGCGTTTAAACTGGGAGCCTAAGTGGATGTGGATTTTGTTGTCTTCTGTGGTGATAATATTGGCGTTGGCGTTGTACTTGCGGACTGGAGTTGGGACGGTTTGTTTTTCGGGTGTTACTTTGAAGACAGCCCTTCCCATGGTCATATCTTGTGTCTGCGGAGACACGGAGATTTCTGCCGGTGCTGCGGATGTTGATACTGTCATAATCTGAATGGGTGAAGCAGGTCTGTCAGCAAAAGGTGTTCTCCTTCCCTCTGGGGACTTTTCCCTGGAAAATGTTGTAATAGTGACTGGAGACATAGAACGATCTGAGCCCATGGGACTTTCGCTGCCTTTCCCTTTTTGGGGCATAACACTCGGAGAGGGAATGATGGTTATTCGTGGCTTCTGATTCCCCAAAGTAGGAATGACAGTGGTACTTGAAAAAAACTCCTCTGAGGTTGGACTGGTTATTTCCAAAGTAGCTGTGCTGTTTTCGTGGTCTGGTGTCACCCGAATATGAAGAGGTTGACCCTGCTTTGGTGAAAGGACAACCTCTCCAGAATGAGCTGGGCTGCTGTGGGTTCGGGCTCCTTTATCAGGAGATGCCTGAGACCCATTTTCCCTCTTTCTCATCCATGGTATCCAAGATTTCCTCAATGCAAGTTCATTTGCTGCTGGAGGATATCTCTCAAGCACTGAAGAACGCTCCATGGGTTTTTTCAGACCTACTTGTCGCAGATTGCTCATGATGTGATTCTCCTCCTGGAAAGATTTTCTTATAAACACTGCTGGAGTTTCCTCTTCTGCTGCTTCACTGCTTACAGCATCTGTTTGCACGCCAGTGGATGCCACAGGAACATCAACCATTCTTCGTCCATTTATGCTGGGCCTCAGAGCACGGCTGTAACGCTTAGAAAGTTCCAGCTCTCTTGTTAGGTTCAGAACTTCCTGTCCCATGCTCTTGTTTTTATTTTCTTCTTCCATAAACCTTTGCTGCAGAACTGAATAGTCGACTTGGAGCTGAGAAAGCTGGTCTTCTTTGTTCATTAGCTCATGGATTTTTTCCTTAAGAGCTTGAACTTCTGCTTTCAAATCTCTACTTTTGGCCTCTTCCAGACGAAACCTGTGTCTCAACTCTGCCTCCTGGCTCACTGCTTCACCTTTTTCTATTGCTTTGGTTTTGGCAATCTGGAGCTTCATCTCCTCCAGCTGTTGAGAAAGAAAGTTAGCTTTATCCTGCTCGGTCCTAAATTTCTGCTCTAGCTGATCATATTCATCTTCTGTTTTCATCAAATCTCCTTCAACCACTTCCAATTGCTTGAGACGTTTTTTCAGTCTTTCAATTTCAACAGTAAGTTCTTTTATCTTGTTGTCCTCATGACAACCATGCTCCAGTCCTTTCCTCGCTCGACCTCGTGTAATTTCTCTTTCTACTTCCTCTATACCATCAATTCTTTTCTTCAACAGGTCAACTCTACATCTTAGTTCAGAGGACTTTTCTTCTTCACTTCTTAGTTTGCCAATTAACTCATCCCTCTCCTTTGTCAAACTAGACACTTTTTCCTCCATTTCAGATTTCAGTTTCAAAAATTTCTTACTTTCTTCTATCAGTTTCTCTGTTACATCCATAACTTTCCCTTGTTCAACTTTAAAATTCTTGTTTAGACCCTCAGCCTTTTTTTCCTCCTGTTTTATTTTTTCCATCATATTTTTTCGTTCATCAACCAACATTACAGTAAATGACTTCAGCTTTGTCAGGTCATCTTTTAAGCTTATTTCAGCTTTTTCCAACTTGCTTTCTGATGCCTCAAGGTCTTTCACTCGAGTCTTCACCACTTCCAACTCATTTATCAAATCCTTGGTCAAATTCTTTTCTTTCTCCAAATTGAAGTGTAGCTGCATGCATTCAGACTTACTTTTACTGAAAGCCTCCTCCAGCTTCTCTAGTTCTGACATTCTTTTCTGCAATTTTTCCACTTCCAGTTTCAGCTCTTTGCTATGGTGCTCTTCCTCTTGCAGTTTGTTTTTCAGCTCTTTACACTGAGATTCAGTTTTTGTGATCTCTTCATCTTTCCCTTCCATTTCAAGCACACGCTTGCGGAGGTTTTCTACTTCTGCCATTAAGCTAGAGTTCCCACATTCCCCTTTTGCTATTTTATCTCTTAGTTCTTGAAGTTCCTCCTCAGCTTTCTGAAGATTTTTGTTTGTTTCTTCTAGCTCCTCTATTCTGCGAGTCAGCCCCACTAGCTTAAGTCTTAGCTGTCTGTTATGTGACTCCTGATGAGCCAGCTTAGCAGTCATCTCCTCATGTTCTTGAGAAAATGATGATGTTTTGTGTTCAAGATCTGCTTCTAACTTCATCAGTTTTTTCCCATCTTCTTTTGTTTTTGCACTAATAATTTTAAGTTTTTCTTCTTCCTCCTTTAATTTTTGATTTAAGTCCTGTATTTTCTGGCTTTGTTGATCAAGTTGTTCAATATGCATTTGTCTTTCATCCACCAGCATGAGTGCAAATGATTTGAGCTTGACTAGTTCCTCTCTTAGTTTATTGAGTCTCTTTGTATGTTCCTTCTCTTTCCGGGCTTGATAGATCTTCTCCTGCTCAAGAAGTTTCTTCAACCTGAAAAATGTTAGAAGAGATGCATTAAACTAAAATATTTGTATATATATTGGTGTATGTCTCTATTTTTAAATCACCTCCACTTTATCTTTTTTTTTTTTTTTTTCATTAATAACCTAGGTAATCTTAGGTTACATGTATAGATAAAAAATACATTAGGTTTTAAATCCTTCACATTTATTTTCCTGTTAGGCTGATGTTAGTAAAAGTATATAATATCCCAAAAGGACAGGTACATCTACTCACCAAACCATTTATAACAAACTTGTTTTACAAGATAGATTCCTTCTGTGTCCTTAATACACAAAAATGCACAAGATAAAAAAAAAGAAAGCAATTGCTACATGCAGCCATGCATAAGTGGATTGATCCTGGTTATAAATAAACCAGCAGGATAGAGAACTACATTAGCACACAACTGACAACAATCTGAGCATCACAGGCATAAGAAATTATCCGGAAGATGACTTTGCCAGCACAGTGACTATTACGTTAAAAGGTTTGTTTTTCCAGGCACATTTGCATTTACCAAAATAGATTTTGTTGACTGCAAGGGTCAGATTAAGCAAACCTGTGGCCACAGCTAACTTCACCTAGAAAATGCTCTTCTTTATATAGTCTGTAAAGCTGTAATTTCAGACAACATAAAACATTACAAGAGGTAAATTAGATGTATCCTCAGAAAGATAACAAAGACCTAAATTTTCCATGCAACATTTCAATGGAGAAATTGTGATATATATTTTTTATATCTGTGATTTATATTCAGGCTATGTTGACATCAGCACAGGAAGTGCCTGCATATATTGTAAGAGCAGGTTCATGAGGATGGTGATCCTCCACTGAGAAAGAGGTATGGATAACAAAGGGATTATATACCCTAACAATGGAACAGCTTCACTGGGAAAGTAGAAATACAACTTTAAAAGGAAAACACAGGTATGCACACTGAATTCACTCTGTGTGAAATGACAACTTTCTAAAGCCACTTTCAAAATTACCTGCAAGTCCCATATCTCCTATCGAGACACATCTGATGGTTCATATCCACTTGCTTTGCCTACCTTTTGTCTGAAGCTTTTAACCTCCTTTGCAACTGAGACAGGCAGTGAAGTGATAACAGCGAGGCAATTTACCACCTGTTAACTAACTTGTAGTAACTGGAACAGCCATGTCTTAGCAAAGATGGACTTTTATCTGTATTTTTATCTTAAATGCTGGACTGCAGATGGTAGTTGGCAAAGCACAGATACACATCCCTCTCTGCTCCCCCAGCAATGTTGTACACAAAGGGTGTCTCCCAGAGCCCTCACCTGAACTCTACACCCATAACAACAGCCATATTAACTTTGTCCTCCAGCAACTGTTAATGTTTCACTCCTCATTCCTCAGGGACCAGAAAGAACAGGAACTGGAAAGAAAAGCCGTAAGAAAAGAGAAGGAAGTCAGAAAGCCGAACACAGGATGCAGTAGGTAGGGAAGCAGAAGGCTGAAGAATGCATTTGAAAACACAAATTGCATAGGATGTGGGAGTAAGAGAATTGTAGGAACCAGCGGGAGAGAGAAAAACAAACAAACCTTACAGCCAACCTTGCTGGGTCACAGATTATTCTCAAAAAAATCTCTTGAGGTTTGGCAGCTCTTTGGAAAGGACTGAAAAGGCGTGCTGGTGGATGCCTCATTAGGGGTCAAGTTAGAATGTCAAAAGGTAAAAAAAAGACCCGCTGCCACTCACAAAGCATGCACTTTTCACACTGAAGAAGGAACTTTATTAGCATGCAATATATTCTCCTGGCTGCTCTATCACACTGCTTCATACAAAAGTTTCTGCTGCAAACTCTCCCTCATCTCCCCCAGGCTACATTTTTAAAGAAACAATATGCATCCTCCCACAGATTATTATTTGTCGTGACAGAACTGTGTGCCCTAACCTGGTGGTGCTCTAAATGACCCATCTCCCAAAAGATAAAAAAGCACATTACTGCTGTCACTGCCTTGCAGAAAAGTCAGCAGTGGGGAATAACTAGCCCAGCCCCTCTGGGAAAAGCAAAAATAAAGCACTGTAACTGTGCCAATGTGTGGAGGTGAGTTTGCTTATGTGTCTGTGCTGAAGAAGGTAGGAAACACCATGCAGCATTTTATCCTGCCTCAGCTTTTACACAGTGGGACTACCCAAGATTTGACAAGTGAACTTCCACAAAAGATACTTGGTATGTTTTCCATGTCCAGGGAAAGGGCTTCTAAATTATGGTCCTCTGAGGGATGGGTGGGAAATCAGCAGTTAAATCTGTGCAGATGCCAAAGTAGCAAAAAAAGAATCTACACCTTTTCAGTGTTTCTTCTAAACACTAAAATAAAGCCAAGTTTAAGCTTGCTTCTCCTTTTCCATCCACGTGCAACTCTCATACCTCAGTGGTTAAAGTGGAATTTCAGCAGAATTGCAATATGATGCTGTCCCTTCTCAAGCTTTACAATTGATTTATTATCAGGCTGCTTCTCTGACTTACTGCTGCTAATGTTTGCTAAGTAATGCTACACTAGGAGTACCCCAGAGAACATGGATCTTCAGCTTGTTATCCAGAGAAACTGCACTCTGGACTGTCAAGAGGCTGAAAGGATGTTTGGATCAAAAAGAAAAGAGAAGAGCTGTAACAACAAAACACAAGGCTAGATAAAGCTAAAACACTGAAAGCCTAGAGTCTGGGACCCTCAATTCAAATGCCCCTGTACTTGCTGTCTCAGTTTGGGTTTTTTTAGAGATGATGGGAGAAATACTTTGATAAAATTGGATTATCTACATTCATCAGTAAGTCTCAAGGGTTCCATACAGAACACAGTGGGGAAGCAGGCAGATCTGCTCAGGTTCCTTGTGGAGAGGGGTACTGTAGTGCCTGCTTCTCTGTGGAAGGCACTGCTGAGGTCTGTGCAGCACCTCTTTTCCTCACAGTATACCATATATATCATGTCAAAATATGCAGCTTGAGTCATCCCCTGAATACATGGTCTTCTGCTGTCATCAAGGTCCAAGTAGGCTCTCCGTCTCCTTGCTGTCTGTCCTTCCCACAGTATTTGAAAGCCAGGTGCCCTACAGCTGTCCAGTGTTCAAAATTATGACACTACCCCTTCACAGTAAGTGGGAGAAATAAAATAGCAAACCCTTTTACACATGAGTATGTGTGAAATGTTAACCACCTCAGTTACAAACACCCCCGGACAACTCTGTTCCCTGATTTTGTACCACAAAGGAAGATGCCTTTGACCCTAACTTGGGCAGGACATTGGCCTATGAATGCTACTGATGCAACATTGCATGGTCCCTGCTGCATGGGGGACCTGTGTCTCCTGTATCCCTCCACAGCCTGCACACAGATATTTAACCCATGTGGGGCAGCAACAGGAGAAAGTTTGGAAAAGAAACTTCAGATCATCAAGTCCAACCATAGACCTAGCACTACTAAGTCCACCCATAAACCATGTCCCTAAGTGCCTCATCTACAGATCCTTGGATGAATCCTTGGATGTCCCTAAGTGCCTCATCCTGCAGATGTCCTTCCCTGGACGGCCTGTTCTTGATAACTCTTTTGGTGAAAAAAATATTTTCTAATATCCAAACTAAACCTCCTTTGGTGCATCTTGAGGCCATTTCCTCTTGTTCTATTGCTTGTTACTTGGGAGATGTACACCACCTTGCTAGAACCTCCTGTCAGATAGTTTTAAAGAGTCATAAGGTCTCCCCTCAGCTTCTTTTTCTCCAGACTAAACAACTCCTGTTCCCTCAGATGATCCTCATAAGACTTGTGTTCTAGACTCTACCTCAGCTTTGTTGCCCTTCAATGGATATCTCTTCATTGTTGGATTGGATTGGATACCTCAACATTCATCTTGTAGTAAGGGGCCCAAAACTAAACATGGTATTCGAGATGCAACCTCACCAGTGACAAATACAGAAGGACAATCACTTCCCTAGTCCTGCTGGCCAAATTATTTTCCTGATATATTCCTGATATATATATATATATATATATATTCCTGATATAAGCCAGTATGCTGTTGGTGTTCTTGGCCATCTGAGCACATTGCTGGCTCATATTCAGATAGTTGCTGATCAACACCCCCAGATCCTTTTCCTCCAGGCAGCTTTCCAGCCACTCCTCCCCAAGCCTGTAGAATTGCATGGGGTTGTTTTGGCCCAAGTGCAGGACTGGCTATTGGTCTTTATGTCTTTTGCTATGGTTACATTCCTGTGCTTCATCCTACCAGTCCTGACTTCTGACTTGTGCTGGATTAACTCTGCTGATTAACCATTGGGATGGTTTAACAGTGTCTTTAAGGCTGATCAATTCATTGAATCAATAAAGCTACAGACTTTGCTTGACCACATACATTGTTTTTCTTGTTTTATTCTGCATATTGTCGAGTTCACCAAGATGCAAAGGAGAAAGCACTATGCACCATTTTAAATATGTCTTCACAGACCAGAGCAAGAATTCAACATGAGTTATCACTTACAGATGGAGAATGTTTTTGTGTTTTTGAAATACACTGTAATAGTTTCATACCAGAAGATCTCCAATGGGCATTACTGGACTTCAGAAGAAATTTATTTTATTTGTAAATGGTAAAAGCAGTAACTGCAACCTTAGCTTAGCAAGAACCATTAGTTCTTGCCTACATTTGCAACAGAAATTATCAGTAGTGGTCACTGGACATTTTTTTCTTTCCTTCTGAAGGATCATAAACTTCATTACTATATTTGGAATATACTAAATGTAGCAAACTGTAACTGTAAAAATCATGCTTAGCATTGATAGCTGATACGGAAAGCCATTACCCAAAGTGGTTTACACTATTTTAGAAAATACAACCAAGTTTCAGTTATCAGGGGAAAAGATGCTCAGTGATTTTGAAAAACCCACCTCTCCCCTCAAAAAACCCCATTCATTTCAGAATGCTTGTAAACAGAGCATGCAAAAGTGAAAACCCCCCAAAACAGTTACTGAAACATTTATTTATTGAAAACTATACTGGTGTTTGCACTGCCCTTTTCACTTGTATTTCTACCAACCTGAGAAAACATCACAAATGTTCACACAATCTTTTCCACTTGTAGTATATAAGTGGGTATTCACCTACGTGAGGAAATCCTTGATAGGGCAGGGTAAGCCAGAGGATGGCCTGAAAGCATGTCAGCTGCCCCTGTGATCTGCATTCATGTGAACATTTTGGTACCCCATTTCAGCTCTGCTGGTCTGGTTTAGCTCCCTGCTCTTCAAACACACCAAGCCAAACTTCCCAAGGTGTCTCCCAGTGCTTAATGAAGCAATCATGTAAAGCCAGACTGAAGAGAGGTGGAGAGGTATTTTCATCATCAAGTAGAGGAGGATGGGATGGAGGGAAGAAGGCAAGGTCTCTGGAGAACCTCAGTTTATCCACAGGTCCAGAGATCATCATTGCTGCTCTAGCACAAAGCCATCTCAGACATCGTGCTCCTCTAACACCATTTTTTTCCATTTAAATTCCAAAAAGTTTGTTGTGATGGGATGTGAAGACTTCTGTCCTATTTTGTAGATGACCAGTGGACTTCCAAGAAGCACATTAGTGAGTACTTGGTCACTCAAAGGGTCATCTAACCAACAGCATTTCCACCACTCAGCAATCCCAAGGAAGCACTGGGAAAACAAATGCCTTTACAGGCTCATCTTTCCACTTCACCCCTAAAGAGTTTGCTACTGCATATGCAGAGTTAGAGAGACTGCACAACTTCTTAGTGGTCGCTAGAAGCTGCTGCCCATTACGTGATGTCAGAGGCTGCTCCCTAGAATCCTAGGACAATGAAAACCAGCAAGAGGTGGTTTAACTTAATAAAGGAGTTCCCTCTTCATTTTTTCCTGTTTAATGTACAGCAGCTGATTTTGAAATTTATTTCTAAAACCACTGGGAAATCCTCTATCTGTCAGGACTTTAAAAAGTCCTTCCATGTTTGGAGCCAGGATGAATTTCACTGATTCTGAGCACTTAAAATGTCAGCTAAAATCAAAGAGAGCCCAAAAGTGGTCAGCCTCTTTAGGAAGCAAAACCCACCAGGTCTAACACTCAAGTTGGGCAATGAAAAATTAGGTAACAATTTCAAATCAGCTTCAGTCCTTCCCTCATATTCATTTCAACTGAGGAAAGAAAGATGTAAACGAGATGCCATGGCAAGAAAAAGAATAAGGGACAACTGTGTTACCTTCTCCTTTCTATCCACTACACTTTAAAGGCAAGGAACAGAGACAAATGTTTGAATGACCTTGCTACAGAACTTCTCAAGTTGCTGTTCAGTTTGCCACAGGGTCAACTCTGAAAACAAAAACTTGTAAAACAACAGTAATTAATTCTAGTGACTGTAAAGACAAATTTTTGTAGCTACCTGCTATACACAGTATAAAAAACCTGTATATTCTTCATTGCTGAATTAACTTTTGAGAAGCAACTGTATCAAATTATAATAAAAGCAAAATAATAATCTTGCTACTCCAAAGCAAATTATATTGTAGAAAACGTTCTCTTTACTTAGGATACATTGCTTTTCTTACACATTTTCCCCTCCTCCTTGTTTTTAACTTTGGTTTTGCAAAAATTAAAACCCAGTTTGCTGAAATTGTTAATTTCTGTTAAAACTGTCTTGTTTCAACTGAAAAGTGGCTAAGGGCAGTATTTTGGAATAAGAATACTTAATAGATTCAGTGTCCCACCACCTTTACAGGACTTTATGTAAGAACTAGAAATCTTTTTAAGAACAAAACATGACCAAACCTAGTTCAGGCTACAAAACAGGGCAGAGACTTTTTCCAGTCCCCCAAGCGGGACATCCACATCAGTCTCTCAGCTCAGAGGATGGGAAGGGGAAGGAGCAGAATGCACACAGACAGCAGCCGGGAGAAAAGGCAGCACCAGGGCTCAGCTGAGAGATGAAATTTGCCAAACCTGTCTCCGAGCTGCTGTTATCCTTCCCCGACCCTCCGGTGCGCTGCCCGGGAGGGGGGTAATCCGCAGCACAACCCCCCCAGATGCACCTTCCAGGGCTCCGGAACCAAACATCAGCTCCGTTAAGCCCCGTCCGGCCCGCCTGGAGCCGGAACCAGGGCGGCAGGAGCGGGGTTGCCCCTGGTCCCCGAGGCATCCCGGCCGCTCCATGAGCATCCCGGGTCCCCCCCAGCCGCAGAGCCCTCTCCAGCCTCCCGTGAACCCGTGACGTGAACACGTATAAAAACACTTAGCACTGCTCAAACAAAAAAATATATAACAAAAAAAAATTGTCTTACCTTATAACTAGACTTTTTTTTTTTTTTTTTTTAAGCTACTGAGAAAAAAAAATCTAATTAAAAAAAAAGGAAAAATTCGCAGCCGGACTCGCCCGGTCTGGGTCCCTCCGCCGGCGGGAAGCTGTCCTCACGCCGCTGCCGTGTCCCCCCCCCACGGGAAGGTGACCACGGCTGAGCCCACCGCCGGGACCGGGACCGGGACCGGGTCCGGACCGGAACCGGGTCTGGGGGTGCCGGGCCCGCGGCGCTGCATTGTGCGGTGCCTCCCGGCGCAGGGGGAAGGGGTGGAGCCGCCGCGCCTCGGAGGGGCAGGAGGGGTGGAAAGGGTTCGGCCGGTTTGTTGGGTCGGTTCTGCACCCTTTTCCCGGAGTTTATTATTGACAGCCCCCTCTGGGCTCCGAGTTTATAGGTGAACGATTAAGTAGAAATAATTTGATGGCAGAGAAGCCCGGTGAATGGCTTTGGCTTCACTGCACTGGGATGCACGCAAACGATGCTTCCCAAGTCGGAGCTCCCAATTCATTCCATTGACTCAATAGAAGCGCCTGTGGCTTTTCTCTTGTCTTCCTGATGTTTGAAGTGACAGTACTAGTGTTGGGAAGCACCGGCTGATCTTAGAGAAAGGCATGGATACATGAAGAAAATTCCCTGTGGATTAATACACACGCACCTTTGGTTTTGAACATTCACCTATAGTAGCAAGGCCAACTGCGTGAGGGCTGAAAAGCACCAGTTCTGCTTTAAAGATGTCCTAGATCAGCCCTTGGGTTCCTGAGCCAAAATAAAATAATTTTTTAAATGCACATTGCCTCTATTCTCTTAGTGAGTCCCTAGATTGCCCACAATCACCTTTACAGTCTTTACTAAGGAACTAGAAACTACTCTTCCTTTCCCTGCATCTTTTTTTCCCTGCATCTTGTCCTTCCCCTTTTCTTCCCTCTTCCACTTTTTTTTTTTTTTTTTTTTTTGAGAAGCCAGTAATATCTAAGACCACTGAAAGTATATCACGTCAATTATTATTATTATTATCCACAAAACGGACCAGTGTGTGTGACACTTTTTGGGACACTATCTAATTTCATGGTCTTTCATTATTTTTCCTAATGACATTCACCTCATTCAGCATTCAGGTGAATGAAAAGCCTCTGCATAAAATGATTGATTTTATGTTTTTCATTCAAGGCCCTATTTACAACAGAGTCTTCAGACTTTGTTGTAAACAGAATTACACATTTCTGGAAGCACAAAGGCGCTGGGGTCTCACTTGCACACCTGCTCCAGACAGGTATATCCGATGGGGTTTCCAGAGCTCTGGAGGGTGGGTGCTGCATGTGATCACAGCTCTGTTTGCCTCCAGCCCAGCAGTAGATGCTCCAGACTCCTGCATCTCAGAGCTTGGATTTCCAACAAGCTCCCCAAAATGAGAATCAGTCTTAAGAGTGAAAATGTTCACTACTCATGTAAATTAGTTCTGCAGAATTTACCTACTGCCATGTAAGAAATCCATCACACCAACTAAACTAAGGTGGGTCACATTTTCCAAGGGAATACATACCAGCCTTAATAATGCTCTCCCTTTTTTTTATTCCTCTACCATATTTACTAAATACTTTCCAAAAGATGAAGTCCTAAAGAGCAATTGTTGGCTCATGTGAACAAAGCTGATGCATCTCAGCATGTTTCTATTTTTCCAGTGACAGAAGGAAGGTTTCTGTACAGAACTTGTGTTTGATTATGCAATTATAAATTATCACATGCATCAATCAGACAAATGCTCCGCTTAATCTGCTCACAATGTCTTTCACAGTCCTAATAGCTGTTCTGGTAGGCCTATGCATTCTTTAAAAAGAGAAAAATGCATGCACAATGTCAAATACCATCGAAATTAAATGATGTGGCATTCTTTAGCACCTACGGAGGTTGTCAGAAGAGTTTAGATCTCTTGGTTTGCTTACATAAAAGTCTGCACCTGAGTTAACACGGTAATTGATAGCAGGTTCTTAGCCTTCATGAAGCTTGATACTAGAAGGGCCCAGAGCACTTTGCAAGCAAGTTTCAGAACTCTCTGCTGACAGGCAGGTTTGCCTGTGATTAGCAGCTGAGAACAAGACTCTGCCCCACCAGTGCTGCTGGCTCTGCTGAAGGATTATCAGGTCACACTCCCATCCCTGGCTCTGAGATGGTTGCACAGCTTCTCCCAGTTCCATTGCACCCACTGCTCAGTTCCAGGCTCCTGACCTCAACACTCCATATCCAGCCCCCACCTTTCTCAAATCCACAGCCCTCCTAGGTGTCCTCTCTATCTGCCCCCGCTCTTCTCTGATTCATGATACTGGGCTTGGACCAGGCTGGAGCTGCAAGTGCTTCCTTCGTCTGTGTTTTCATGGTCCCAATACAAAGCAGAAATTTCAGAGACATTGAGAGGATCTTAATATTTATATTAGGAAAGCAGCTGCGAGTCTGTATAGCTGTCAGCTTTGTGCAGATCTGATGAGAAGGGAGGGGGTGCTGGGGTTCCAGGACAGAAGGGACAACTTGTGTCATGAAGTCTGACCACTCACAGTGGCAGCAGCTCTGCAGCAGGCTCCTGCCCACACCACAGACTTCAAGGCATTACCTCTACTACTACAAATTTTGCAGCAAAAAACCCAGCAGACAGAACAATGCTGTGACATGAGAAGACCAGAGGGTGACTGGGGGCATTGCCAGCAGCCCTGCCTGGGAAGGGATGGGTTAATGCCCATTGGATGCCATGGAGCTTGCCCCAGTTGTACCACCAGAACTTTGATGCAAGCAGAGTCATAAGGAGATGTGTGCTGTTCTGTGGAGGATGCTGCATCATAAAACTACAGAATCATTTAGGGTTAGAAGGAACCTTGAAGATGTCTGGTTCAGCCCCACACCACAGATCCAGTTAGAGCATGTTGCACAGGGCTTGCTCTACCCAAATCTCAGACACCTCCAAGGACGGAAGCATCAGAGCCTCTCTGGGAAACCTTTTCCAGGGCCTCATGTTGAAAAAACTCATGTTTTCAACCTCATGTTGAAAAATTTGGACATACACCACATCCACTGCCTCATGATGGTTCCCAGTGGTACTTGTGATCACAGGTGATCCCCAGAGGGGACTTCTTCCAAACTTGCAGCTCCTACAGTGTACTCTGCAACTTAGAAATAAGAGCCATGGGAAGGTGATGTAGAGGTATAGAACTTGCCTGGAGTCAGCAGAGAACTGGATGCAAGACATTTTAGAGAAAGTGCAACATGGTAGTGGTGAGTTTACACACACTACACTATCTGAGATACATCTGTACCTCCATATGTCTGTATCAAACCTAATAATTATTATCCATCACCAGTCCAGCTATTCCAGGTACACACCACTACAGCAGTACCAGAGGACATCATTTCGGATGTCACAGCTAAGGTCAAAGAAACCCTAACATTTAGAACTTTTACTGCGCAGGAGTCAAATTATGTGTATATATAAAGGTACTCCTTATGTTGTTATTTCTCAAGGGTATCTTCACTTTTAAGTCACAGCAAGGGCTGAAAAAAATCTAATTTGCTCCTGAGGATTTCATTAATGTTTTGTTTATGCTTTCATTGGAGTGAAGCAGGCCAAGAAATGCATTTGTGAGTAAAGCAGCACTAGCAATACTGTGAGATTGGATAAGAAAAACACCAAGAAATAAAAGTGAGGGAATAGATGGGAATCCCAAATTCCAACCCACTTCTCAAAGTCAGAAATCATACTACACATCTGGCACACTTTTCTGCTATAGAGGAGAGTAACTGGGAAGCAAAAGATGGAATTGGTTTAACTATTTAATGATGTGCTAATAAACTACACATTTCTTTGATAAATTGCTCTGTTTAAAAATTCACTAAACTCTGTGCAGCAATGGATTCCTCTTGTGGATCTTTGAGACTTGTAACAAATGATTGCCTGATGATAAAATTCCCTGTAAAGAGAGCTTTGTAACCCTTCCAGCAGACTGCCTTGCTTTCTGTTGGCTCTTTATCTTCAGTACAGAAACATATGTAACATTTATAGCAAAGGCAGCTCTTGCAACTATTTCCAAGTTCTCTAACATATTACAAAAAAGCCCAAGTATTTCTGTTTGTGCAAAACAAAACTTTGATTTGTATTTCTTTGCGTACATGAATAAGTACACTTTGTTGCTCACCAGACTTAATTTTATTGTTCACAAAACCTTCAAAGCAATTAAAATCTTCCCGCATTAAGCTGATTGGTTTTTATCTTCTTTTGGTCAGTCAAGCTCCTATGGTAAGTCAGACCTGTCCTCTGCTTTCTACTTAGCCAGTTGCCTACTCGGAGTGTAACAAGTATTAATGAGTCCAGTGGCATCGTGATAGAACATGTCAAAAACTTTGAATGCTGAAGGAGGGGAGAGGCTGATTTTAATTTGCTGCTGAAGATATAGTGAACAAGGTGATCCACTGGGCCTTCTGGAGACAAATAAATAATGAAGATAAATACAGTAAATTTTTGAAGCATGACTTTGTCGGAAAAGGCTGAGAAAAAAGACCTCAAGTTGGACTCTGTGCTGTTATATCTCAGGCAATACATTTTATATGGCATACGTCATGCACACTAAAAAACTTCATTTGGTGAGCTGAACTGACAACTGGCTTTGTTCACCTTTGCTCTTATTTGAAACAGGTTGTTCCATGCAGCTGTTAAAGAAACTGTACACATGCACACATACGAACACACTTTTTGTGCATGGGCTTTTTTATTACTCCTCAGATCTTTCTAAGCAAGTCACGCTGCCTAATTTTTAAACTCTTTTTCTCTTTGCAGCATGAAAATTGCCCTACCTTAGGATCCACTGCCTTTTAAGGAAGTCTGAACGAAAGTTTAACAAAAGCATTTCTGGCTTTCCACTTTTTTTTTTTTCCTCTCTTCTGGCTTTCTGCTGTCTTAACGCTTGTGTGTGTCTTTTTTGATACGCAGGAGAGCTCAGTATCTCCAGTAATGGTAGGACACACTGAAGTGAAAGTGATTATAGCCGAATTAGGACCCATCTATGTCAAGGATACTGTTTTATAGTATGACTTGATGATTATTTTGTGATTAAGCACCAGCAGTGTCATGGAAGTAGGCTGTGACCCTTTCACTGAAGCATCTCTGGAGCCAGGGTGGGGTGTCCAGGACCACATGGCAGGATGGTTCCTTGCTGCCCCTGTGGACCTGCCACTTTTAGAATTGGCTGCTTCACACATCTGTGCTTTGTCAGAGCACCCCACTAATACCTCCTTAACCTGCTTTGATTTCCACCCTTGTTCTTCTAAATTACTCACTTTTGATATGCTAGGTGTTCATGTGGAAAAATGATGTGGAGGGGTAAGCTTGAGGCTTTGAGAGCAGGGAGGGCAGTGCCTGTTTGAAGCATACTGGGAGAGACATAGTCTTTTGGCAGTATCTTGACCTTTCCTGCTCAAGCTGGATCTGGGACATGAATTAAGCCTGAGTGACTTTCATCTGAGTGCTTTTCACCTCTGTTGGCAGCTGACTGTTGTTTCCCCTTCTGCTGTCTCCTCCTCGCCTGACTTCTCTAAGCATGGGTTTATAGAACAGAAATATTCCATCTAGAGATAAGGGTCAGATTTTGAAGTGTGACAATAAGTAAGTCATTGAGAACAGTGCTGAATATTTCATTACTGGGAAATGAAAATCAAGGCAGAGTTACTTTTTTTCCCTGAAGTGTATCATCTGTTGGTGCAAAAACAGTTGTGGGAAGCCCCAGTGCCTGTGCTATACTGCATCAAGCAACATCAATATGATGCCTTCTGCTCCAATTTTGCTGTATTTTTCTTTATATGTCTTCTGCTTGCAGCTTGGTCTCTCTTCCATCTTCATCTCCTCACCATCTTTCTTCCCCCTGACATCCACCTGGCAGGCTCTACAGCACTGTATTTTCCCCAACATGTAGTTCCCCTCACCACTCCCTCTGTTCTTATTAATCTTTTGATTCACTTTCCATATTCTTTGTCTTGTGGTTGATATCCACTTCCTTAAAAACAAAACCCCAAAACCCCCCAAAAAACAAAAAACAAAACCCAAAAACCTCTGCATCTTCACTATTCATCATTCTTTACCTTCCAGTTCAGTCGGTTCTTGCCTTGTTGCTTTAGCTCCTGCTGACCTTTTCTGGACTTCCTTTTAATAATGTTTTTGATGAGTGAATTAAACAAGTTGGCAGAAAAAATGAGAGAGAACAGGCACCAAAGAACTGCTGCTTTGTTTTAGCATCAATCAACACAAGTGACGGTGTCTGGAGCCACCATGACTGGGTCTTAAACATGGGAGAAATGTTCAAAAAAAAAGAGAAGAGTGAAGATCTCAGAAATTTGGATTTAGGAAGTACCATCATTCATATTATTGCATGCATTGGGCTAGTCAAGCATGGAAAAGTTCACACAGCTGTACCACAGCAATACAGCTTGAGGGGAAGAGTCTGCCCAAGTGGAGTGAATATAAAAACTCCATCTCCCTCAATGCAGGGCCTTTTATTTTCTTAGAAATACAGGGTATGTGTCCACTGTTTTACATTATATTTGGCCACTTCAGTCACAGCTTGACATAAGGATAAAAAACCACACACCTATAAAGGTGGAGAAAAGTAAATAAACATGTGAAGATTCCTTCCTGAATTCTAAACATGACTTCCTGTGAGCACCATATTCAGTGAGTCAGCAAATTCTGAATCCTCAGAAAAAAATTCAAATGCTGCTAAAGAGCAGTCAGCAGCTGCTTTTATGAACTAAAGAGAGACTGGTAGATTTTAACAACTTCAGCACAAAGTGATCCTGGCTGTCACACCCCATTCTAATATGCCATGCCCCAGCTGTCAATCCAAAAGGCTATGAAGATATTTCTGTTAACTTTCATACCAGGACCATCAGCTCTTGCCCTGAACACAAAGCACACATCTGACCACCACATCCATCTCATGACCCCACTTTTGCTATTTTTTTTTGCCTGTTTTCTAGAGGTGTACCATAAATGGACATATTCCCTGCCAGAAAAACAAAAAAAAACCAAACCAAAAAACCCCAAACAAACAAACAAACAAATTAAAACCAACAAACAAAATCCACCACAACCCTGAAAAACAAACCCCCATATACTAACACAAAGCTTTTCTACTACTGCATACTGAATTGCTACAGATCATGCAGCTCCTAGGGTTGCTCCTTGCATTAGAAGATTTGTGTCTATTGAGAGATATTTATAGAAGAGACTCACCTCACTGTACACCCCATAGCACTCACCCAGGGGATAAAATCTCCTGCTATTTCTTCTTGCTTCCTCTCCATCTGGGTACATGAGTAACTTTTCATTTCACCCTTCAAACAGCTGGTGGTCAGCCTGCTATTTTAATGTCCTGCTTTTGGCTGCTTAGAACAGGATCCAGGAAAAAAAAATTCACATAGATTTCTGGAATGCAACTAATGACGAATTAATGAAGAATTTAAAAGAAGGATAGATTTTAAAAACCCAAGTCAGCACACATATACACCTGGATGTTCATAGGCACCTGATTTTTTGGCAGATTTGTGTCTTGATTGTCCAAATTTGCTGTTGCATATCCTCAGAAGTCCCACTGCATGCCTGAGTTGAACACCATTCTCCCACCTGAGGTTATTTGGGCCTCATGAGACACATAACTTTACACACAGAAGAGTGAGGAGCTTGTTCTGAGCACTAGGGACACATGGGCTGACCAGAGCCATTGCACAAGGACGGGAGCCATAGGTGCTTCCATGCTAAGAAAGAGTTGCAAGGGGGCTGCCTCTTGCACCAATGCATGGGAGCTGCATTAGTTGTTCAGGGAATGAGATTGATTTTATTTCTCTCCTCAGTCTGAAATAGTTTCAGTTTGTACTACTCCTTTCCAAGATGATGTGCTGACCACCAGCATGTTTGAAGGGTGAAATGAAAAGTTACTCATGTACCCAGCTGGAGAGGAAGCAAGAAGAAAACAAACCAGTTTCACAAAGTGTGAATTAGAATTACAATTCTACAATTCTTACAATTTCTTTCTACCATGTCTGTGTGGCCCTCTGCACAGCTGCAGGCCTCATTCTCCCAGGTATTGTTGTTTTCTAATCAGGTATTTGGTTGTCAACTGTTGACTTCCACTGAGCATCCTTGCTTACAAGTCACTATTGTTTTTTGAAATTCTACAGTGACATAAGCCCAGATGATGCCCCCCACAAAAAGACAGGCAAAATCAGTTTGGAAAAGCTTAGAGCCTTCTGGGTGGAATCAGTAGGCAATATTGACCAAAAAGTAATTCAAAATACAAAGGAGTTATTTGGCTGTAAAGATTATGTAAATATATCATTATTATAAGCAGAAATTAATATAGAAGTTACATAAAATATAATAACACAGGAAATAACTATTGATAACTTATTTTGCTGGAGATCACATTGCTATTCAGGAGCTATAACTCCACTCAAGAAATTGCTGTTTGTAATTCATTTAAATACACATATATATACTTCTATAGGTACATACACCCACACTATTTTAACATTTTCAGGGTTCCCACCCTGATTAACCCCGTTAATCAAGAAGAGCTCTATTGACTTCAGAGGAATTGCAACAATGTCAGGTTTTTGTTCATAAAATTCAGCATCAGGTTAGCATTTTTATGGATTAGTTATTTCTGAAGACCTGAGGAAGCTGGGTGCAGGGAGCCTAGTGTGCTAATGATGGACACAAAGTAACAGTGCCTGCAGCCAAAATCCATTTGGACCAACAGCACATAGTCCCTCAGGTAAGGACAAGAGCCAGAGAAACCAGGACACATCCTTCTCCATGGCAGGATTAGCAAGAGCTGTGTGACAAATGCAAGAGGCAGTGTTTTATCCTTCACACCACCCTTTCAGCAGTATGCACAATGTTTTGCTCCTACTGGTTTTGGAAACCTAGGCTGTGTCCCAGCCAGTCATTTCCAGAAGTAAAAAAATGTTGAAAGTGATGCATAATTTTAAAGGAAGTCATCTAGGAGAAGCCTGGTGTTTAAATGATGAAAAAGAATACATTTATCCCTTTCTAGTTCCTCTGAAAGTAAACATTTACACAGAGTTGTACAGGAACTTTAAACCTGTGATGTGTGTGTGTGTGTATCTGTATTTATCACCAAGAGATACTTTTTCACCTATGACATAATCAGTATCATCAGAAATGCATTGCTGTCACTCATGGCTATACTTCAGCCTCATTTTCTGCTCCTTTCTTTATCTTTTCTCATTAGGGTATCACATATGCAGCTATGAGATTTATACACTTATACGTATATGAGATTTATACATTTAGGTTAGACATTAGGAAGAAATTCTTTAATTTGAGACACTGGACCAAGTTGCCCAAGGAAGTTGTGGCTGCCCCTTCCCTGGAAGTGCTCAAGGCCAGGTTGGATGGGGCTTTGGGCAACCTGGTCTGGTGGGAGGTGCCCTTGCCCATGCAGGAGGGTTGGAACTAGAAGATCTTTAAGGTCCCTTCCAACCTAACCCATTCTATGATTCTATGATGTTACTATTAATCACTTCCTAATATAAGCAACTGGATAGCAGAGCTGTGGAATTGATTTTCAGGTCCAGAGCTGAACCAAAATTCAGTAATTACCAAAGGAAAAAAATAGAAAAAAGCAAAGGCTCTATTTTTCTCTCTCATTCAAGCGAAAGTAAGTTACAAGTGGATTTCAGTGAAACATTTGTTAATCTTGAATAAATTAATTTCCATCTTTGTCGTTTTAAGAAAAGCAGCAGATAGAGAGGACCATGTCTTGGCACTATTCACAAAACCAAGAAGACAAAAATCCTCACTCTTTTGGATGAGACACCTGGCCCAGTGAATTCCTGATTCTGGGAGAATTTGAATACCCAGGCACTGACTTACAAGATTTTCACTCTTTTGATGAAAAGAGTTCAAAAATTATATAAGTGACTTGTAAAAATTGAACTATTTTATCCAGGAAGGGTGGGAACAGACATGCCAAGAGATCCAAGGACATAACCAAGAAGGCCTTCTCCCTGAGAGATGGGTTCAGACCCCAGGTGGTCAACAGTAGACCTGAAAGTCTCTTAGGGTTCAGGGTTCACATCAAATCAAAAAATGTTTTTTTGACTATCTGGTCTTACGAATTAAGCCACCAGATTTTATTTGATTGTGTTTATAATAATAATGTTCGAGAGAAAAAGGCATTTTAAAATGTTTTTAAAGAAATTAATCAAAATACTGTGGGAGCACAATATTATAATCACAGGTGCTTTACAAATTGCTGCATTATGCATTCTGCATTTCTTTCCTGTCGCATTTGCACAAGCTTTGACATATTTCATGAGAACATTTGGCTTGGATTTTTGCACCCCCTGTTTATTTCTTCTGCCTTAAGATTTTTCCACATATAAGCTTTAAAAAGAAATGCAAACTGAACTGATGCAAAGAGAAAACTCTTTATTGGTGGTCTCCACTGTTGGTGGAGATACTGCAGGAATCAGAAGGGTTACACAACTTAGCACCCTTCTGGGAAAAGGTAGAACAGGTATCACCTCTGTTTAGGGTTAGGAAAACGTCTATGTAGCTTTACTGAATCAGAATAACCCCTCAAGTGAGATGACATCTTGAAGGTCTTCACACAACTTAGTGGAAACTATCTGACCAGTAAAACAGATCTTGAAAATGTGAAGACATTAATTGAAATAATTAAGCCACATAATTCAGTCACATCAGTCTGTACATCTCTGCACAGGTAAACTGTTTAAACTTAAAGCAGATATTAAACATGTTGAAGTTTAAGTGCCTATTAGAATAAATTTATACTTGAAAATAAGTGGCATCTATCTAAATTTTTTAGAAATTCAGTGAAACCTGGCAGTTCAACTGAAACCTGTTTCTAATCTTTTTGAACGAGGAAGCAATTTTCCCTACATGACCCTGATTCAGTTCTTGTTTTCTTTGCCTTAAAAAAAAAAAAAATCACAACTTAAAAAGATGGCCTCAGTAGAGCTGTGAACTGATACTTATTTCAGTAGTATAATAACTCTGAAAAATACAAAAGGCCTCTTAAATGTTAAAATTGTTACCTATTGCACCCTGGACAGAGTTTGGGTTTGTGAGCAGATTTTGAATGAAGTAATTTTTTCCCCCTGTCTGACCCTGGGAGTATTTGAATTGATGATTTTAGCAAGCAAACTTGCTAGGAATAGTGAACTACATATAGTTTTGTATAATAATTCTCTCTCAAGGGCTATGAAGCTGATGCCTACTTAGAAATAATTTTGGAAGAATAGCTGAAACAACACATCATGCCATTTTATATAATCCCAGAAGTGACTGAAAGACTGGACAGTTTTGAGGGCTATCCAAGTGTGAAGAGATGGATTTGGATTAGTCCCAGCTCATGGCAAGCCTCACATTGTTTAAGACTCGCAATACTTTCATTTTGTTTCTCCACAGTCTGATATGGCTTTTTGTTTTCTCATTTTTAAATTACCTTAGGAGCCATTTTGTTAGAATTTGGGACCAGATTCATTAGTTAAAAGATAAACTTTGAGCAGTCACTTCCTGCAGTGAGATAGAGCTGTAAAATAGGACCTGCAAAATGGATGATCTAAAGATTTACTTAACTGTGCAGAAATGGTGTTTGTTATTGTTTCATTTATTTATTTAATGGACTACTACAGAATTTGTGATCTGTGATTCTGTCAATATATTACATTGACAGAAAATAGGCAGTGTTTCCAAACCATGCAGATAGCATGTTAGCCTAAATGAAAAGACAAAAAACTTTATTGTTGTCCTTGACTTCTACATTATAAGATTAAAATTTAGGGATGCACTTAGCACAGAGAGTGATTCAATGCTCTAATACAGCCAGTACAGGGTGGCAAAATGAGTAACTACTATAGGCAATGGTGGATTCCCACAGTCCCATTAGGCTGGCTTTTCCTATTTTTGGGAACCAAGACAAAGACATGATCACCATATGAGAGAAAGGTCAGAGTGCAAATATGGCTAAGAACTCCTGGAGAAAAAAAAAATTCTGTACAGTAACCTGCTTTCCAGACGTTAAAGGAATCACCAGATTACACAGTCACAAATCAAAATTTGTGTTATATGTTTGCACTGTACACCTCACTCCCATATCTCTGGGGCTATTCTTACCACAGAATTTGCCCTTGAACTGGTAAATCTCAGAGATTTATTATCCCTGAACACTTCATACTTTTGGCTTATTTGTTCCCTGAACAAGTTAATTGACTGATGCATACTCTTCCCCACATCTTCCTGCCAGCTTTTTTATTTTACAGTCTCCATAAAAATCAAGAGAAAATGCAAACTGGAAAGGTAATGCACACAAAATCTCCAAGCTGTGTCACATTTCAGCCTTTACACTTGCTTGGGTCCATGAAATAAAGGGAAACAAAAAGGCAAGCACTTCCCAATGAAAGGCTTGGTGCTGCCGTCTCGTGGGAAAAGGGGGAAGGGAAACTCTGGTAATAAAAGCAGAAAGGCAAAAATGAGGGGGAAAAAATAAAAGAAAAAAACAAGAAAAAAGATTTTTAAAACTTGCTAACATCAACACTCTCATTTTCGTTTCAAGGCGGCTGTGTTCTTTATTGCTCACAGATCAGTTTCCTTTGCAGGTGATTTGGGCCCAGAATTACATCACCAGCAGAGCAGCCAAGAGCATCTCAGTGCCAGGATGACCAAAGCCAAGAGGAATGTATTATCACAAACCTCCAAGGGACTTGCCAGTGCATTCCTTGCTGGGGGTGCTGCAATGGGGGAGGCAGAGAGGAGACAATTTTACATGAAGACTGAAAGGAAACTTTGTAGAGGAAAGATCTGGGGTCACAGTCCCGCTGTCTCCTCTAAGCAGATCTAATTATGGCAGTGTACTTCAAAAAGAGGTTTTAACTAAAACCAGATTTAGCAGGGCACTGCTTAGGAAGTACAGACTGAATCCTCAGCCTTGCCTTTGACGGAAATGTGAATGCTTCATTGCACTGGGAACACTGTTGCTGTGGTTCTAAAGAATAATTTGAAGCTGCAGTAAGGAAAGCAAGAGCCAAGTTAAAATCCTCATAACTTCAATGAGATTGTAAAATAAAATGTGACTAAACACAATATCAATGCTTTCAGACAAAGTATACTTAACATTAGATACTGGGGATGTATTTACTGTCACATAAGTCTCAGCAGTCTCAGAGATGGTGCTGGGAATGATCAGATTACTCTCAGAGCAGATGCATACATCTCCCTTATCCAGCTCCATAAAGCCCTTCTGCTACATTGCACCCTCTATTGATCTAACCAAGTCCCATGCATATGCAAGGAACTCCTTCCTCCCCACATTTTGGAAAGCTTTGGGGCTATTTCTGCTGTCCAGCCTGAAGAACTGGCTCAGTGGTCCTCACCACAAGCCTGTTTCTGAACCATTAAAATCAGTGGGAGCTTTCCAGCACTTTTAATAGCACCAAATGTGCTGTCAGCAAACTGGATTAAAACACGTGTACAAGAAAAATGGTTCAAAGACTAGCACCTCTAAAAATGTTAGGATTTTAAGCCTCATTTCTTGGGTTGACCAAGAGGTCAAAGCAGTGCCAAGGTTACACAGAGCCCTCCCCCTTTCCACCAGAAGAAAAAGCTCAGCTGATCAAATGAAAAACTAATTTTTCTTTTCTTTTCTTTTCTTTTCTTTTCTTTTCTTTTCTTTTCTTTTCTTTTCTTTTCTTTTCTTTTCTTTTCTTTTCTTTTCTTTTCTTTTCTTTTCTTTTCTTTTCTTTTCTTTTCTTTTCTTTTCTTTTCTTTTCTTTTCTTTTCTTTTCTTTTCTTTTCTTTTCTTTTCTTTTCTTTTCTTTTCTTTTCTTTTCTTTTCTTTCCTTTTCTTTCCTTTTCTTTCCTTTTCTTTTCTTTTCTTTTCTTTTCTTTCCTTTTCTTTCCTTTTCTTTCCTTTTCTTTCCTTTTCTTTCCTTTTCTTTCCTTTTCTTTCCTTTTCTTTTCTTTCTTTTCTTGTATTTTCTTTTCTTGTATTTTCTTTTCTTTTCTTGTATTTTCTTTTCTTTTCTTGTATTTTCTTTTCTTGTATTTTCTTTTCTTGTATTTTATTTTCTTTTCTTGTATTTTCTTTTCTTGTATTTTCTTTCCTTTTCTTTCCTTTTCTTTCCTTTTCTTTCCTTTTCTTTCCTTTTCTTTTCTTTCTTGTGTTTTCTTGTGTTTTCTTGTATTTTCTTGTATTTTCTTTTCTTGTATTTTCTTGTATTTTCTTTTCTTTTCTTGTATTTTCTTTTCTTTTCTTGTATTTTCTTGTATTTTCTTGTATTTTCTTGTATTTTCTTTTCTTTTCTTGTATTTTCTTGTATTTTCTTTTCTCTGTTCTTTCTTCTCTTCTCCCTTTCCTTTCCTCTTTTCTTTTCTCTTTTCTTTTCTTTTCTTTCTTTTCTTTTCTTTTCTTTTCTTTTCTTTTCTTTTCTTTTCTTTTCTTTTCTTTTCTTTTCTTTTCTTTTCTTTTCTTTTCTTTTCTTTTCTTTTCTTTTCTTTTCTTTTCTTTTCTTTTCTTTTCTTTTCTTTTCTTTTCTTTTCTTTTCTTTTCTTTCTGCCTGCCTCCCACCTGTCCTTCCCCTTCCCTTTTTCCTTTCCCTTTCCCTTTCCCTTCCCCTTCCTCTTCCTCTTCCTCTTTCCCATCCCCTTCCCCTTCCCCTTTCCCTTTCCCTTCCCTCCACTCTTTCTTTTTTCCTCCCACAGTCCCCTAAAGAGGTGACAGGGCTGGGATTAGGCAATTACCACTTCATGTTAAGCATGTCCTGCACAAGACCTTTTTGGGGTAGAAAAGTGCAGGGAGATGGTTGAGCTGCAGCAGATCAGCTGATGCCCAAGCTCACACCACTCTCTCACTCCCCCAAGCACAGCTGAAGAGTATGGAGGTGCCTGTCATGGGAGGACCAACTTTACCACCTCTCATGCTGTGTGATTTCCTGCTCTTCAGGTGTGCACTGTAAGCTGTGCTGTCAGTGCAGCTTCAGTCAGATGCCTCATTCTCTACCTGCCAGATCTGAGACTCCTTACCCCACCGCTTGCCACCAAGGGTCTCTTGAGTTTTTTTGACTCCTCAGGCTCCTTAGGAGGAAAATGACTGCTTTTGAACTCAAAAGATGAGATGCCCAAGGACAACTGTATGGTACAGGAAGAGTGGCTGAGGTGAGCAATGATAAAGGGGAATTTTGTTTGAAAGACAAAAATGGAAAATACTGTTCCAAACCTTCCCATCTTTAGGTATGATTATAGTATACTATAGGGAAATTTGCAAAGCACTTCAGTCACCATGCCTGTAGAAGCACCTTCCACTAAAATTACCAGATTTCTTTCATCTCTGTCTGGCAACTGGTTCTCACTTCTCTTTTCCTGTAACAAGCCAACCTTTTCCACAACTTTTCTATAGCTTAGTTGCACTTGGTGTTGCAGAGCCAACACCAACAGTCAGGGCCTCCAGCTTTCTGCATTTGCCTCTCCTAGCTGTCTAGATTTTTAATATCCCTATGTACAACTTTCTCTTTTTTATACTTTTCATGCATAACTATTCTTGACAAACCCTGCTTTCCTTCTACTTCCTTCCTCTGCAAGGGTGACCCTATAATTAGTCCCTCATATGGACCATTTGTTTTCACATCATGTTGTGGATGGATTAGAGATAATGTATGAAAGTGTATGCAAAAAAAGTATTCCAAAATAAATACATAAAGCAAGTGCTAGAAATACATTAGAACCAAGTCATATTTCTGCTCTTAAAGAATTTCCATTTTTATATTGTTCAGACTTTCACAGGACAGCAAAAGCAGATGTGGCCTCTAAAAGTTGGTGTGGACATCAATACTTAGGAAAGACTGGTGAAAGAATGTGTGCACATAAATTACTGAAATTACTTAGAAATGGGAGAGAAATTATTACTGCTGTCATTGTACCAGACTGCTGTGAGATGGCTGTCCCACAGGACTGTTCTTCCTCCAGCTCACCCTGTCTCATTAATATTATAACTGTGAGGACAGCAGAGTGGCTGACAGGCAAAGTTCACCTCCATGTCCCTTTTGCTTTTCATGGAGACTGCAAGTCTGTCCAGCTCTTAATAAAATAACCCTCAGGCCTCAAAGCACCACAGTAAAACAAATCACATATATATACAGTGATACTTATAAAACAAAAAAGTCTAGGCAGAACCCTGAGAAATGCTTTTGAGCACACCAGTTCTCCGTCCTAATATACAGATTAAGTAAGTATGGGGGTGTTTTTTGGTGTGTTTTAACCTCTGCAACTTAATCTTCTTACTACAAACTCTTTTTAACAAAAATCTATCACTGATTGTCACTGGGTCTTTCCTGAGAAGTCATCCTATCACCCTCTCTTTCTCTATGAATAGCCCTAAATGATACTACTTCCATTTTTTAATACCTACAAAGATGTGGGTGCAGCCTCACTTTCATGTGCACTCAGCAACCAAAGATGAGAAGTTGAGACCATTTAAGACTATACACTAATGAGTGGTTTCCAGCCCATCCTGATCTTGCAAATTTGTTCTGAAAGTGATCTAGAAGGAAGGCTTGAAGAGGCAGGGATGTGCATGCAGGTTTTCTAAGTTTAGCTACATGCCATGTTCTCTCTACTTGGCTGTTACTAAACTTCAAGTGTATTCTTTCATTACACAAAGTAGATTAAATAGCAAACATCAGGTTTTGCATGTCATTCAATACAAATCAAAAGGGCTTCATCACAGCAATTCTTCCCCTGCAGCTATCAGTACAGAGTCACTGTCCACTAAAGACAATGGTTTTAGTTGCTCTTAAAGATCTGCTTTCAATAGATCTTCAAATTCAAATTCTTTTTTTTTTTGATTGCTGTTTTTCTAAAAATTGTAGAATGTAGAAATACAGAAATTTAAAAGTCACAAAAGAGCAGGAGGAGTACGAGCAAATGTGCAGAGATGAGGTTTGATATCTCACAAGTAGTAATGTGAGACAAAGATTTTAACCAATTTGTTGAAGGAAGTCAGTTCAAAACAGCTCATTTAGTCTATTAGTCTATTTAGTGGCCTTCATGAGTTGCACTGGAATAGTAATGCAACAGCTGACAAATCAAAGTGAATATAAAATGCAAAGACAAATGTAAATAGTGTTTTACTATCACTTTTGGTTTTGTAGTATTCTAGTTGTCTGTATGACCATACATACACAGATATTCATCACAGAAAAAATGGTACCTATGAGAATCAGATGTGACATTGTTCCTTACTTGGAATTTTTTTTTTATTTTCTGCTATGGGAACCAACTTGCTAAGATGAAGAAACACTTTTCTCCCTTAGAGTTTTCTAATCAACTCAGGAAAACTGAGAGACAGAAAATGAGAAGCTATTAAACCAGGAAATATGGTACTGTAGCTCATGGGCCACCTTCTCAAATCTGGCACTAAACTGAGCTCAGGAAATACACTGTACAATTTAGCTCCTAGCTTTTTGCAAATGTCTGCCACCAGACTGTGGTTTCCCCAAAAGCATTTTTTCTTTGAACTTGTCTTAAGTCTTTTCCTCAGAGCTTTTTTTTTTTTTTAGGGAAAAAAAAACAAAAAACGACCATGTTCTGTATTGATTTCAAGCAGTTTGGTATGAACACAAACATTTGTATTCAAAGACTGAAGCTGTCACTGAGTGAACATACTTCACCTGAGGTAGGTTCTCTTTCTTTTTTTAGCCCTTTGAGAACTAATTACTGCCACAAGGAGGAGAAAAACTTGAAGAAGAAAACCTTGGAGCATCTGAGAGTGAGAGATAACCACTGCAGGCACTCCATTGCAGACTGGGCATGCTTTATAAATCATGGAAGTACTTTCTTCCAGGGTAATACAGATCTTGCCTGAGGCATGCATCTTCAAAAATATGAAAAACAATGCAAATAGTTTGTGACTTTGCAAGCCTAAATGCAAAAGGCATGGCAAAGTTGCTTCCACTTGTGTGCCAATATCCTAATGTGTGTTGTGGTTTTCCTTACCCTGTCTTCCTGCTGTGACAAACAGTTACCCATCCTTCACAAAATGCAGTGCTTAGCTAAGCAAGCCAACCCCAAACTTAGCCGACATAAATAATATCTGATCAAAAGTTACTATGAGGTGAACCCAAAACAAGCATGAGTAGTTTAAAAAAAAATAATTTCTTAATTCAAGCACACACTGCAGGAACACCCAGCAGTATTCCTCCAGCTCTAAATTTGCAAAGTAATGTCCTTACTAATAAGTGAGGGGACTGACATTTACACATGAGTTTAATGCAGTTTCAAGACAGAAGATACCAGACCATGTCACTGCTGAGCCAACAAGCACGGTAGCACTTGAGATACTTTTTGCACCACCTCAGGTACTCACCTCTCCCTCTCCTGTTCCAAGAGGTTGGTAAAGTCATCACTCTTGTTCATGTAATCTGTATGTTTATGTTTCTCATTTTCTAGCTCATAAACTGTGCGACGGTGGCACTTCTCTGCCAACAGGAGCTGTTCCAGCATGCGTCGATACGTCTCTTTCTGCTTTTCTTCAAGTCTGTCCAGCTGGATTGTAGGAAAGGAGATAGACCATTTTTAAAGTTTCCTTGCTTATTTGATCTGTTTTATTAACCAGCAACGTCATGTTTGGTAAATGTGAGTCCCACCATTTTATGTCCTGGGCTTTACATAAAGCAGTGACTAGAAATAAGTGTCCGGTAAAAGTAATGATTTATTGGGATGGTGTGTTTGCAATAAACATTTGCACAGCTCTCACCTACACAAAGGACAGAACTTTGCTTAGTTTAGGGTAACAAATAATCTTGTTGCAGTGTAGAATTTCCCCTGTGGTGAGGTGCTGCGAATGCTTTCCTCATTTCAGATGGGGAAAGCTGTAGCAAATGTATCCTGATACATGCCCTGAGGCCCTGGGGCCCTGAGTTCACACACCTATATGGGCACTAGACACCTACATGTAGAGCATGAAGTGTAGACCCAGGACTGAAATTTGAGGTATGCATCTTCAGCACGTGTTGGACTGGTGAGATAAATAGTCTAAGCTATTCAGATTCAGCAAAGATTCAGTTTTACCTTACCACATGCAATTATTCAGTTTTACAATTACCACATGCTTTAGGGTTTTCCCCTCAGCCTCTTCTTCCACAGACATTTCTCTTCCGTACGAGTGACACTTTTCCTTTTTCTACTGTTTGGTGTAGGTTTTGTTTTGCGGTTTTTTGTTTGGGCTTTTTTGGGTTTTGTTTTGGGTGGGGTTTTTTTGTTGTTTTTGTTGTTGTTTTTTTTTTTAATTAATTAAATATGCCAATTATTATTCAAACACTAAGACCAGGAAGATGTGCCTAAAAAGTTGCTGGGGCACTGCAAAGCCACTACAGCTCTTCAAGTTGTTCCTCTTGCTGTTTCTTGGGAGCAGATGACAAACTCTGTCCTCCTCCTTGCCCACAGACCTGGCACCTCTCTGCTTGTCTGGCCCCAGCACAACAGCTGACAGAGCCTGCCCTGCCCATTCCTAGCCCATGGCCAGTGGGAACAGCATCTTCCTTGGGCAATTGATGTCTCATAGGGTGCCTCAGCAAACTGAGGGAAATAAGAAAGCATGGTGATTTGCCCTTCAGAAGTTGCCCATGGCAGTAAAGCCATCATTGCATTTTAAAAAGGAGCCAGGTTGAGTTCAGCCTTTGAGAGTAGTTCTTTTGCACTCATGAAATTTTTTAACAATCTTATTTGAGCTCCAACATAACCCTTATTGACCTACACGATGCAAGTTTTAAACTTAAATGCCTATCAAATTTTCAGCTTCTTTAGACAAAAGTCCTGCTAAGGTCTTTTAACCTTGTTCAACAATATTTCATGTGTACTCCCACATTTTAATGTTTGCTTTTCTTATTTACTATCATCCCAAAAATTCCACACAATGCTTCAATGAGAATAAACGATATGAAGATGCCCTATGGTAGACACAATTCCATGTGAAAAAATTAAATGTTCTTATAGGAGGAGCTATGAAGATTTGCACAGGCACTACAGTATATTATATTTTATGTTGTTGCATGCTCTTTCTTGATGTCCTAGGCTCTTATAGAACTATAAACATGAGCAGGTGCAGTTTATTTTGGTGGTCACACTGGCCTCAGACATTCCTATGTTTATTCTACATTAATTTATTGCTTAGATTTTAAGCTAGGGATCTAGACTTACACATCTCCTTCAGGGGCTGAAACGATTTTGCAGTCTTAGAGTGACTTAAAATGATTAGGGATTTATGGTCCCATAAATATAGTCAAAGTCAATCTCTGAACATCTCCTTTTCTAACCACCCACAAGACTGTGGCTGGCTACACCTAGAAAATCAGAGTGCTTACCAGTGCCATGAGCAGTAGAAGTTGGAGCCTGTATTTGAAAGGAATTTAAAAAACAAAAGTGTAACACCTGAAAATTTTGCTCTTGTTTAACAACGCCAGCTCTAAGGAGTGTACAAGCTCTTTATTGTTTGGGTTTAAACCCAAATTCTTACAATTTATTCTGCAGTCAAGTGAACAAGAATATTCAATTTTTCCTCAGTTTATTTTGTACAAAAGCTGCGCTCCCTCTTGCATGCTTTGCACACATCCAAAATACATGGAGTCTCACTTCTGGTTAGGATTCCCCTTGGGCAGGCATACTAATGTAAATCAAGAAGTTATTACCTCTAAAATTGGTTTCTCATAGACATCTTCCCCTATAGACTTTTCTTGGGCAAGGATGGCGTCCCTGTGTAGCACTCGGAGCACGTTCTCTGGAGCTGCAGACCCATAATGAGCTTCTAAAACTTCAGGTTTGGTTTTCTCTGTCTTCAGCATGTGGATGACATCTTCCCTTGCCTGTAACATTGCAAAACACTACCATAAGCCAACCTATCAACCAAGAGGAAAAACAGGGAAAATGGGGCCATATGTACAGACTGCATACACAGAAATAAAATAAATTAGAAGAACGTTGGGCTGCCAATGCAAATATTAAAACTTTGGGAGATATCAGAGTCAACATGATCTGTGCAATCCAAATGTTGTCTTTTTAATCATTAATCATTCCATTCCTGCCTGACATTACATATAAATGCTATGAATTTTTATCTGGGTTACAACTATAGCTACGGAACATCATTCTTCTTCATATACTTCATCTTATTCACCGCCCATCCTGTTCCCTGACTGCCATAAAGAGATGAACAGAAAAAGCAGCACAAGTGGGCTCAATTAGAATTTCTTAGCCTCAAATTAAGTATTTCCTACTAATTCGTCGTTTGATTTTGTGACTAACTAGTCTCTTCTAGTAACACTGAAATTAAAGTTTTATAACATTTGTTTGTTTAAACAAAACACTAGAAAAACTGCAGACCCCAGCTAACTGGCATACCTGGTAGCAGACCCAAAGAGTCTTAGGAAACCCTGCTGGAGTGGAGGAGGGCTGCTGAGGCTGGAAGCAGGGGCACCTGGGACCAGTGCTGCTTTTGAGGTCCAGGGGAGTTCCAGGAGGTCACAGCTACTGCTTCTTGTTCTGGATTGGAGCCTCAGTTTCAGGCAGCAATGAGGCTGCCCTGCAAGGCCACCTGGCTATGGATAAAGGGGTTTTTAGGGCTATGCTCTGGACAAATACCTAATCCTGAGCTCTGATTATAATGATACTTGCCAACATCTGTTAAGTCATGTAAAATGAGGACAGGGCACTTGCTTGTTCTTCAAGGAAGGTTTATAAGATGATGATCCAGTGAGGGGCTGTAGAGGGTACTGAGGTTTGGTGGGCATGAGGGAGCTCTCAGATTTTCTCATCTTTCCCACAAGCCCAAAGGGATAGGAGAAAGAAAGCTTCGCGCACAAATTTTTCTTTTGCCTGCCCTTCTGACACTCAATCCATGTGAGCTTGGGAGGTATATTAAAGGCTAAGGAAAAGTTCGAAAATTTTAGCAAAAATCTGTTACAAATCCTGCCCCTGTGTAAGCAATGACTTTAGGATTTATGAACTGACAAATGTTTTATGCTTTTCCAGTGTTCATAATAGCGTACTGTATTATTCCTGTAGCAAGTATTAAATCTTTACCCAATACCACAGAGCCATCACAGCTCTACAAAACCACCTGCTTTTAAAATGAGCAGGGTAATAATTTCAGGAAATGGCAAAGACCCTTTTAACCTTTTTTTGTTGTTGTTTTGAAATACAGTAACATAAAAATAGAGCCAAAAATGAACTTGAGGCAAAGATCATGCCACCCAATTGAGAACCAGCTCATTTATAAACAGCTCGATGTAGGAGAGAAAATACAGACTGGAATGGCATTAATGTTTATACAGCATGAGCATGGGAAAGGTGCATCACTCACAGATGTCAAAACTACAAGTGAATTAAGTGAGTTAGTCATAGAGAGTGTCAAGAGAGTCTGTACACTTCACTACATCACGTGTTGAGAATATGTCACTTTCAGTACAGGAAAAATGTCACTCTCAGTACAGGAAAAATGTTATTTTAGGAAACTTTTATACAGATTTGAGAATATATATATTTTTTTATATGCCTGTGGAAATAACAGTTGTCTTAGTACCCATATTACTATGCGGCCAACACTTCCATACTGAAGAAAAAGCCCTTAAAAAGTCAACGGAGATAGGGGTATTTATAAATATCACCATATTATGACATCTTGTCCTAGATCTGCATCCTGCCCCAATGAAAGGATATAGTGTCCCAATGTGTGGCTTGCAGGAGGTCGCCAATGCCACAGGAGTGCTCAGAGAGCACACTGGGCAAAGGGAGCAGCAAAAGCAGCAGAATGAGGGACAGCCACCTCCACCCAATGCATGAAGGCCCACAAACAAGCATGATAAAACCTCAGTTTGTTTTGGTCCTAAGCAGAGACACCTTCAAGCCCCACACACCCCATTCCTCAGGGACAAGCACACCTCAGATCCCTGACTATTAGGAAGGGGAGGAGAATGTGTTCATTCTCTCTTGTTGAACCTTTTGGGCCCCAGATGGCATAACTAAACATTAACAGGGCCAGGCAGAAAAATCAGAGGCACATTGGGATTGGGGATTTAGCACTTTATTTTTGGAGAGCAAAGAGCTGGACTCCAGTCCCTGCAATGGTGGCAGAGGGACCAGACGTTGCTCTTCACAGAGAGTGCCCCAGCCCCTGCCCACTGTGCAAACTTTCCTTCCAGCCTCATCAGTGTTTAATCATTGATGATGAAAATGGAGCAGCTCTAGTAGGAGGGAATGAGAGTCTCTGAAATGGGTTATAACTTGCCAGCTGAGAAAGGCTTCTGGAAGCTGGGTCCCCTGAGGGCCAGAAGGAGCCAAGACAGAAGACTAGGTGATGCTGGATGGATGAACCAGCACCTCAGCCGAGAAGAAGGTGCTAAAGCTCAGTTCAGAGCCTTATTCATGGCTTCATCTTTGAAAGGACAGTGACATGCTTAGTTTCAAGGGACAGGGCAGGGCTGTGAGCCCTGAAAACCCCTCACTGTAGCCCACTGGGAGGGTACCTAACCTGGTAGTAAGCTGGTAGTAAGCTGGGGAGCCCCATCCCCAGGGTGCAGGCAGCTCCCTGGTCACATCTCCCTTCTCGGGCATCCCAGTCTCTACAGTGATCTAATGGGATCTGGATCACATTTATGTGGCAAGGCGCCTTCTGCCTTTTCTGGGCTTGGCCATTGCTCCTATCGTTATCTTTCCAAGAGTATTGGCAAATTCACCAAGTTCTCTGTTTCCATGGACTTATGATAACAGTTTGTTAAAAGCAAACTAACAAACAGACACTTGGGTTGCTAGGAAGCATTGGACCAAAAAAGGGAGCTTGATGCTAATAATAAATTGGAGAGAATTTTGCTTTTTATTTGATGAGCAACAATCCCCAGTATAGGAAGTTTCAGAAGAGCAGGTAGCCTAGATCAGAGAGGTGACATCCTAACCTCTCATCAGGCTTGGGACTGCCAAACTTCAGTTAGTCTCTCTGAAACTCCTTAGGATAATTGTAGAAGGAAGGAGCTGAAACAACAGGCCTATATAATTCATAATTTGATGTTTCCTCTAGATGAATAATTTTCCACTGCAACAACTGGAAGAGAACTCATGCGAGGATGTTTTCTTTCAGTGCATAGTGAATGATTATTGCTACTTTAAACTGCAAGGAACACACCATTTTCAGATAACAAGTCAGAACAATCCTGTGGAGGCTACTTCAACACCTGTGCCTAGAAAGAGGTACAAGAGGCTCAAAATGGGGGGTCCTTGCTAAGAAGTATAATGGCAAGCTGTTGCTAGTGATGGACACCTCCCCTTGGTGCCTCCCTTGTCTCAAAGCTCAACACTCTTTCACATAAATCATAACCTAGGAGACTAACACAAGGAAGAGATTCCAAATTGGAAGTAAACTTGTATAGATACCCTATAGGAAAGCTGTTACTTGTAGAACAAACTTAGTGTTTGGCATAGGAAAGCCATCCCTTAAGTCATGTTTTTTGTTTTGCTGGTGCTCTGATGAGAAACAATATATAGGCATGAGAAGACCACATATTAAAACAGTTATTTATTAAGTCCGGAAGGCTGCAATCAGTCAGAGAATCTCTCTAGAGTCAACACACAGGATTTAGAAAATATATACTTTTTTTTTTTCCCATTACTTCAATTGTCTTGCAGAAAATACCAAATTTAACTTTCTTTCTATGCTGTTCATACTATAGATTCTTGAAAATAAACAGGCTTTTATGTTAATAAAAGTATCTCTAAAAATAGGGGCAATGAAGACAGATTAATGAAGAGGTCATTTTTACCTCTCAGAAATACTCTCATGGCAAGAAACATAGCAGGCCAGATATGTTGAAAGGTGTTTTCAAAGGAGGGACTCCCTTTCCAGAAAACTCATAGAAACATGGAACTTCCCAGGCTGAAAGAGAAAGAAGATTGTCTGGTCCAGTCTTTCATGGGAAAGGAAGGTTAGATGAGATCATGTAGCACCCTGTACTTGAAAACTTCCAGTGATGGGGACTCTAACATGTCCATGGGGAGGTTTTTCCAATGATTGATTGTTCTTTCTTTAAAAAATTTCTTCCTGATGAGATTTCTTCTGAGATGAAACCATTTCTCCATTTCTTGTAGAACTTGTACCCATTGCCCCTTGACTTCTCTGTGTGGCTCCATGTGAAGAGAGACCTTCCATCTTTTTAGAAGCTTCCAACTTTTTAGTGATGAAGGCCCCCCCAAAACCTTCTCTGCTCCAGGAAGACCTGATTCCTTTAGTCCTTCCTCACAGAGCAGGTCCTCCAGTTCTCTGATCATCTTCATGGCCTTCCTTTTGCACTTCTCCAGCCTGCAGGTATCTTTGTTGAATTGTGGGGACCAGAACTTGACAGAATAATCAGTTAACTCCAGACTACACAATTGATGTGTATATAAGCCTCATTTTTTAATGCTTAGTGGAGGTGCCTGAATCAGACAACATATAGGCTGATGACTTCAGATCTTGAGGATGTCCATGGAGGGGCTGAAGTGTCATGGAGCACTAATGTTCTGCATGACTTTGCCTGCTCTCTTTTCCCAGTGGTAGGTGCACTTACTTAATATGTGAGGCCTGTGTTTCTACCTGGGAAATATGAATTCCCCAAGACAATGGTCTGCTCCCCTCAGGAGTGCATGTTAACCACCCTGCTGGAAGGCTGATGTGAGGCCATTCTTTGCAGGGCTGCTCTGAAATACTCACTTTTTTGGCACAATAAGAGTATGGCTTTCTTTTCCTCAGTGGCTTGAGCAGAGCAGGGGGCTGTGTTTCAAACTTCGCTTCGCTACGTGCCTAATAAAATATTTAAATGATATAGAAAGGATGTAAAGAGGTCCCTGCATAAAATTGAAACCATTTAGGAAACAATAGCATGACTCTGATGCTTGTAAAAAGGGACTGGCAGCCTAGCAACCAAATTCTTGGTCAATGGAAAGACTGTTACACAAGCCCGACTTTCGGACGTGCTTCCTCCTCTTGCCCTGCCCTGCCAATTTACGACAGCCTTCTTTCCCCATTCCCACAGTCTTTGGCCTCTCCCATGAGACTGCTAACAAAACTCAGCACCCACTAAACGGGGAATTTTTGCCACAGTCCATTTGTCACCTGGGAAATGGGACTGAGCCAGTCAAACTCACTTCACGTAAGATATCTAGTAAATTGGGGAAAAAAAAAAAAAAAAAAAAGTTGCATTCAAGATGGGCTGAATGGAGTCAAAGTAATCACTGTCAGCTGAGAGCAAAATCCAACTTGGGATACTTCACCAGCACATTTTCTAAACTTTTCTGAATTTTATTTTAAGTAGTCTTCATGCAAATTCACAGTGTAGCACCTGCTAAACCAGTTAACACTAACTATTTCTTTCATGGCTCCATGTTTGGAACCATCTAAAATACATCTAATTACTTCAGAGCAATCTGAATACTTCAGCAAGATGGTAACAATCTTCTCAATTAATTGAAAGAAGTTCTGAATGTTCAGGGCTAAAAGTAGTATTTACAGGGAATACATTAATGTAATATTTGGAAGATCTAACATGTCCTGGTTTCAACTATTTCTTTTTGAGCTATAGCGACACTTTATTATGCCTGCACAAGTGAAAGCACCAAGTGATAGAGCTTTAATGCTTACAGAGTCATATTTTTCTTGCCAGTAATTAATGGCAAGAAATAACTATCAAACCACACACAGGAACTTTGTCTTCTACTTGTATTGTTGCTATTTGCATTTCACACAGAGTTCAGTTATTTATAGTGCAACAGCTGCTCTGTATGGCATCAGAAACTAGATAAGGTCACAGCTTCTTCATGTAATGTGGTCTCACCAGTGGCTGATTTCCTAAATTCCAGTTCACCTAGAGCTAACAAACATCACTCTCAAGGCATCCTTCTGAAGGAGATCAGGAGGATGCTCTCACACTGCTTTCTGCACTACCCAGGACCAGCTGCCAGGGCAGGAATAGTCTTGTCTCTGAAAAAATACTATTAGAGACCTCAGAGAGTGAGTACCTCCTGTTCTTTCAGTTTACTGTAATGAGGAAAGCATCTTCAGGCAGATGCACTCAAAATATGTATCAGCAAAACTGTTTTAACCCTAATCCACTAATCCCTGTTTAAACTCAATAGCTTCTTGTATCACTTTAGGAGAAAACTGAAATAATTAAAAGGAAAGTGGACTTCCTTAGTTTTGTGTCACAATACCATGATTATGAATACAGAAAGTAGTAAAAATCAACCCTGCTCACTTCCTCAGATTGTCCCTATGTACTGCTCCAAAGGACTGGGTTGTAATTTGTCTTCCAGGTCAGACATACTGAGTGTAGAAAGCATGCTTTGAAGCTGGGAAGTTAAATGCTCTAGTGTACATTACATCATACAGAGCTTCTTTTTGCTAAAAACTCAGGAATATTTTTCTCTCCTATACAAAATATCTGAAGCAGTCTTGTTTGTATCACTTACTTAGTGATTCTAGGCATACAAAGTACTGGCTAATGACATGTATACATAGTTTTTCTTGAAAGGAACACTGTACATAAAGTTTTTTTTTGCTTTTCATCTTAATTTCATTCCCTAATACTTGAAACTGTTGAGTTTTCTTGCAGAAATTTCTTTTAACAGTGCTGGACTCAGGTCTATGTACATGTTTTACTTTGGAGGTAAAGATTGCTTCAGTGATGAAACATGACCACCACTGGTTTTGTATAGAAGTTTAGTGAAATATATGCAGAAATGCAAGTGATCCCTCATGAATCTGGGGATTGAAACAGAATTTTCCTGTCTTCCCCACGCTGTGCAGAACTTTCTAGCCTTCTATGAAGCCTTTGGAGCTCTACAGTGTATTTAATTTTGTTGTGTTTTATCTTACAATGTTAACACAGAAACTCCTTCTAAAATCAATACTGGAGGAGAGGTACATGACAGACCAGCTCATCCACTGCACAAACCCTCTGAAGTGACTCCAAAAGAATTACATCAGAGATTAATTTGGCCTCTTGTGTTTCAAAAAGTGCAAGCTAAAGATTACAGAACCGAGGAGAAGCAGCATTGAGCAATGTATTACTTCTTAAAGCAAGCTTTGAAACAGATCAAATGAGCACTAGAAGACATCTGTCTGTTATTTCCTGCCCACACAGCTTTGTTCTGCTTTATTACCAGAGAGCTCCATGGATGATGTCACTTTTTTCTGAAGAAAACAGGCCACCAGAGCCTTTCACTGACATAATTAATTATCTGTAGTCTGGGCCACAGCCAGAAAATTCCCATGGTAAGGCCCTGAGAAGTATTAACTCCACACTGCTGAATGTTTTCAGAATTATTAGGTTCTGGAATATCCTATCTTGTCTTTTCACACTGAAAGAGTGCTTTGCTCAGTATTATCAAAAAACAGCCACGGGGCTGTTACTGCAGCATATAGAATAACAGTGTGGGGATCAACTCAGCACTGAGAGACCCGTGTGAGGGGTCACTGTCAGCAACACACACAAATCTGCATGCTGGGATAAGCTTCAACAGTGCATCACAATGGCTAAACCTGCTGCTTGGGGTTTGCAATTTCCAGTCACATAATTTATGTCTCAGCCAACACTAACTGTATAATAATGTTTTGCACATGACCTGAAGACCAGCAGCAAGCAGAGACCACAGACTGATTCAAACCACCAGCAGGGAGAGGAAGGAGCAGCTGTTAAAAAGCCTTTTGGACACCTGAGCAGGAAGAATTATTCACAACAGCAGACAGATGACTGTGTTTGCAGTTCAGGGCTGGTATGTGGCTGCAAGATGCAGTGTGCATCCTGGCAAATGAAGTGGTAAACAAAGCAACTTCAAGTCTTTTCTCAGGCCAGTGCTACTCACCACAATGCTTGGGAAGACACAGGGGATCTCCCTGGTTCAGGTACTCCAAATCAGACATGAAAACTCAAGTGACTGTGTCCCTAATCTGGTTTATTCATGCAAAGGCAATAATCTGCAGCTTCCCATATCCCAGGTGAATGTCCAAGCACAAGCTGCTGTAGCAATACAGGAGATTATTACAATCACATTTCCCACACAGGGAGGATGTTTTATATAGCAGGAGTAAGTTGCTGTGTACCTTTTGTAACCACAACTTAATTTGTGATAAGTTAGCATCTCTTTAAGAAGAAAGAAAAAGATGGCTAGTTAAAGGCTAATAACAGAAAAAGTATTTCCTTTCTTTTCCCTTGGGTTGTCATCTGCTGCTTCATCTAATGTTAACTAGTATGAAACAGGACTCTAAGAAATCCATATTCTGTTCATGGACCTCTTTCTCATGCTTCACACCTAAAACTGAACACACCATGCTCTGATTTCCATTCCATACTGGAAATAATACTTGACAGGAATGCTGTGAGATTTAATTCATAGGTATATATAAGATCTAGGTACTAATGCTTTGAATACTAAAAAAAAAAAAAAGGAAAAAATAAATATGGCACTCTGACATCAATATAGTTGTTCTCCTATTAATTTTCCCCTGCTCATCATTTCCTCCATGGTTATGTTCTTATACACAATCAGCCAGTTTGTCGAAATCCATTTGAAATTTAAAAGCATCTTCACTAGACATGTAACTCAGGTTGTCTAAATTGCCCAGGTATTTTTTTCCACAGTGATCTACCTGCCTTCTGGGAGGACTGAGCAAGCATGGAGCAGAATGGAGTAAGAGACAAGATGGTGCCAGCGGGGCCATAGCCTTCAGGATGATGAAGCTCAGAGGAAATCCTCCTGCCTCCTCTGAGGAGACACCAGCATAACTCAGAGTGGGAAACCAACAGACCAAAGTGTGTATACATGAGTAATAAACTGTATACACAGCTTTCTCTTGTCCAAGCATTTTGTTGGCTTCAACAAGCTGTTTTTTCAGTGCTCTGTGCTACATGGATATGCATTCAAGTTACTGATGACTGATAAATGGGCAAGAACAGTAGGACTGCATCACAGCAAGCACTCCCTAGTGTCACCAATTATTTAAACAGAGGAGCTGTCAGAGGAAACCAGGGAAGTGGCAAAAATTCCTAGAGTGAAGTAACTTAGAGAGGGTGGGCAACTAAAGGCACAGAGCAAGAGCTCCCAGCCATGCCCACAGAACCCTCACAGCCTCCGGGCATCTCCAGAAACCCCCTGATCCTCCCCTCGCGCTCCCCAAGCCTCACTTGGACATCCTGTCCCCTCTCCAGACTCCCACTGCATTCCCAGGAACAATTCCTGAAGCCCTCAAAATGCCATTTTGCCTGAATTGCTGAGACTGCCTGAGCCACTACCGAGGAAATGGGTTTCATAACGAAGCTGACTGCATCAATACTCCTGTTTCTGACTTATTTAAACTTGAAAGTTACAAATGCTGGAAATTACCATGCAGCTGTACTTGAGTTAGTAATTTCCCCTCATTTTGATGGCATGGAAAATTTGATGCTAAAAGAAAAGCAATCATTTCCAGGATAAGAAAGGCTTCACTTGAAAAATCCAAACCATTACTGTCTTAGAAAAGGACTTCCCTCCAATGTCTCAGCAGTGCATCGTTTTGGGTGCTGCATGTGCACAGCTCTCAGACATAAGTCACTGAGCTCATATGATTTTGGCCATTATGCAAAATTCTACACTGAAGCCAGCAATTTCGTAAAGCTGTGGCAGGACACGGGATGTTCAGTAGGGCCAGAAGTTTTCTATGTGAAAATGTTACATTTCTCGCATTTTAGTCAACCAATAGGTGGAGCCTTTAACCCTAGAAACAAGACACTTTCTCACATAGCCATGTTCTCACAATTATATAAAGACATATTTGTTTTTATTAAAGCTCATTTTGGATGGAAAATAATCCATTTTGTTGTCAGGATCTTATCTGATCCTCAGCTGGAGAACACGAGACACAAACTTAATAAATACACAACTGGAGCAGCAAAGTTAATAAAAACAGACTCAGCTACAATTGCAATGTTAAATTAACAACTGGTGACTCAGAGTACTGGACAGCATTATGACACATAAGACATATGCTCATTGCAAGCTCTCCCAGGAATCCCAGATATTTTAAAGCCAGAGAGTCCACACATCTAGCATTTATTGCAAATGATTTAGCCATGTCCTTTCCCACACAGTGAGTCTCTTTTTAACGAGAAAAGACACAAGCTTTCTCATTCCTGAGGCAATGAGTATACAATTTCTATTAAGTCAATTAAAAAAAAAGAGTCCAATTACATCAGTTGATTAAAATGGTTTGAAAAAGATTGCAAAGCACAATCAGTTAAAGACATTGATCCCAATGTGAACAAGACCAAAACTTAGAAGTTGTTCAGTTGTTCTGTTTCGGACAGAAGACCAAGAATTTTCAAAGAAAAAAACCCAAGCTGCTCACAGGATTCTCTCCACTTAGATAAGATATTCAAAGTATCAGAGACACCTGCCAATTATTTCTCTCTCTTTGGACCCTCCAAGCCTAAATACCATGATAGATGTAGCTCTGTTAAGTACAGCTCAGACATTAACAGAGAAGGATGTTAAAATATCTATGTTTTCAGTTTACAGCTGTCCAGTGACAGTGACATTTTATTGAGGACAATTACTTTGAAAAGCATATTATTCTAAAGAAATTTTATGGCCAAAGAGATGTCTATCATCACAAAAGTTGATAGTACTTCTGCCCTTAATTTTGCCCTTAATTGCCTGAATAGCACAATTTAACTGTATTTCAGTATACAGGCTTATCATTCTTTCTTTTTTTTTTTTTTTTCCCTCTCATAGAACAGCAGGGCTCTATTTTAAAATCTGTGATTTCTGGGACTTGCTAGATAAGCCCTACTCACCTTCCTTGGTATCTCTTGCACCTTCCACAGCAGTGTTTGAAAGCTACAATAAAAAAATATTATCCTGGACAATATTAATCTCTGGTTATAAAATATTCACCAAAAATAGAAAAGAGCATTTGTAGTCTGAAGTCTATCCTAAACTTTTTTTTTTTTTTTTTTCCCCCCTGCAAAATCCTGCTTCATCAGGAAAACATGAAATAACAAACATGGGGTCGATTATAGTGGAGATAATTTTTTTTATTTATTGCACTGATTTTCTTTTGGTAGACATTTATAGGCTTTTTTTTTTTTTCAAGGCTCTCATTTTGCTACAATGTCTTGCCTTGTCTGTATTCTCTTTCCATATCTCTATCTTGGCTCCATTTATCACTTTTGTATTCCCCCTTTCCTTATACACTTTTTCTTTTATTGCCCAACCTCTTTCCTCTCATTCCATTCTCCTTAAGTCACCTCTCTCTCCTCATGTTAACCCTATCTTCTCTTTTTCACTTTATCTCTGTACATGCCAAGGTTTTTTCTCTTGGAGAATTTGAATTTCATCTGTATGATAGGCTCAGAGGATCCTAAACTATTTTAATCTAATTAATAAACCTCACAATTATAAGCACTTATGCAAAGCTACTCTGCATGCACTTTTCTCTGACTTTACCTGTTCTTTGCATTCTGGCCCCTGTCTAGCTTCTCAAACTGTGTGGTATTGCTGATGGCTATTTGAAATTTCCTTCACTCCATTATATTCTCTTTCCTCTGGTGCTGAGGCATCTTATTACAACTTTCTCTTCTGATATTACCCAAAAGAAATACATCTGGTTTCCACCCACCTGTCTATTCCATATTCCTCACTTGAGCTTTCAGGAAGGTCAACATTTAGTAATATTAATGCAAGAATATCAGGAAAAGCACAGCAGAAAAAATATGAATGTGTATGGTGTTTTTAACTAAACAATACTTAGGTGACTATCACACTGCTGTTGCAACATCTCGGGAAATCTGAGTTCAAAAGAAAAGCAGTTCATGTCATTCCACCAAAGTTTACAGCATTGCAGCAAGAGCAAAAAGAGAGGGAGGAAGAAACATCACAAGTAGAGCTACAGAGTCAAATCAATCAAACTGACAAGTGATGAGAAAGCCAAATGAAGCCGTATCACCAGAGAAAGGGAAATATTAAATCCAATGTGCAAGGCACCTGTGAACTCTGTCCTACTGCCCCGTGTCAGTTCCAGGTACAGAGATTAAGATGTTACAGGGTGTAACAGTGCTGATCAAGGGGTGATGGAAGATGTGGAAAGCCTACTTTGCTAGAGGAAGCTAAAAGGAGGTGGCATGGCAGACACAGCAAAACAAAGACTCAGAGGGTGTGAGACTGCTGTCTACAATCATATCAGGCATTAAACAGTAGGGAGAGAGGTAGGCTTTTCAAAGTATGGATGGTGTATAACAGTTTCATGAAGGTTTCACTAGGTGTAATTGCAATTGCATGAGAAATTAAAAGACATAAATCTGCAAAATCCTAAAGCTTTTCAGTTCTGGACCTATTTTCCAATAGGACTAGTCAAGGTAAATAACCCACCTAGTTTTACACCACATCTTGATAAATTCATGACAGAAGTTAAATGAAGTGCTTGTCTAAAGAAGTAGCTGCTGGGACATGATATACAACAGATCTTGTGGAGTTTTACTTCCAGGACACTCAGGAAAATGGTCAGTCAATGCATCTACATTATGAGAATGCAGAACTGACAAAAAGATAGAATAGGGGAAAAGGTCACAATTACAGGAATAAAGGAGAAGTGAAAGAAAGCTGAAGAAAGAGGAAAAGTTAGAACTTGAGAAAGAGAACAGAATTATTATAAAAGAGAATACATTCATAAAATATGTAGCTCTAGAATTTTCCTTTTCCCCTTTACATTTACAAATCTTAGTTTTCTGAGAGAAAGATAGTGAAATGCCAAAATACCTTTAAAATTTTAGAAACAACTAGGTATTATATCAGGCATACCCATGTGAGTACCTGTTATTTGAATTAAGAGAGAGGATTTCCCTTGTACTAGGCCACTGGTATCTAAGTGTTTTGTAAGGACCTTACCAGAGAGAACAAAGAGCCCTGGGTCAGAGGTGAGTCCCCAAGGCACCTTTACTAACCCTTCCTTGATACATCCTAGTCAAGAGGAGGAACCTGCAGCCCCCCTGAATGAAGGTGAGCTCCTCCTGGTTCTGTTGGATGAGAAAGCTCCTTCTACCCATGATAACCCTATTCCAGCCACCAGCAACCATCCCCCCTTCTACGTACCCTACAACAACCCCTCCTGTAGCTGTTGAACCCATCAGTGCAATCTGCAGTTTAGCAATCAATGGCACAAATACAAGTAACCTACTAACCCCAGGCTTGCATTCTTAATCCTGGAATGTTTTCACTAGCAACCTCATCAGAGGAACCAAATCAAATGAGAAGTGTTGGCTTTTAGCCAGGATCAGAGACATAAGGAGAACACACCTTGACATGGGATGTGTTAGCTGTTGATCTCCAGGCAAGGGGAGAGATGTTTTCTATGCTCTCATTAGGATATATCTCTATCACTCTGGTGCCCTTTGTGAACACACAGATTAACCACTAAATGCTATCATAAAGAAATACAGGTTAAAGGAAAAGGCTTCTTTGACAGTTGATCCATTGACCCAATGATCCATTCTCCCCCCTTGAAACAGGGATGCTATGCAGATAAGTTTAACTGATTATGTGCTACACACAAATGTTCTGCTTCAAAAGTCAGGCCAAGCCCAGTATCACATTTTGGAAGCCTGAAGACTTCTCAGGAGTCATGGCTTGTGATTAATCTACATCAAATTTGTATTTTATGCACACTGCTCTCCAAGACATCATGTTTCACATATTGCCCATCCACATCTGCAGGCCTGCAGCAGAAGAAATTTACAGCTGATATTTTCATATATATTTCATTTACATCCCACACCAGTGCCCAGCTCTGGGGAGTAAATGTCTGCCCCTCTGCAGCACCAGGCTCCCAGAAAGCCTCAGCCCTAAAGGGTGTGAAGAACCTTGACAGGAATGGGTGGCTAAGGTGCAGAGAATGAATGTCACTTCTGCACTGCAGAAGCACAGTAAAACATGGGCTGTAATAAAGGGCCCAAGTGGAAAAGTGGCTGCTATTTGAATTGGTGAGAAATACAGGAAACTGTCTCCCAAACTTAAACTGTGATCTGGCAATAGGCACAAAACCTGGCTAAGAAATTATTTTCCTTGAAAAACCCAAAGATTCGTAGTGAGACGCTCTCTTCATAAACAAATATTTATTATAATGGCGTTTTTTCTAAACATGCAATAGATGAGTGAATGGTAAACATATATGAATACTGCTCCTCATTTTCTTTTAGGCCCCTAATTAGGAAATGTTGAAAATCAGTGTTGGTATTGCTGGAGATTAACACCTACTGCTGCTCATAAAGCATACAGGGAATATATTCCTGCCAGGACAAAAATATAGGCTATTGGGCAAAAATCTGTGAACCATGGATAGGGTATCATCATTTTAGAGATGCACACTGCCTGTGTTGCTCTGTAATTAATATTATTCATATCTTGATTTGACTGAAATTACTGTGACTACCAAGGAAATAAATACTGTGCCTTCATGGTCCAATTTATTCTACTGATGTTTGAAGTTGTATTTTCAAAGCAGTTTTGCAGAATTTAAAAATCAGAACATTTTTTCGGGCATAGGAAGAAATTCTTCATGTATTTTTTGCCTCAATATATTCAACATCATAGAATTAATATGTGTTTAAAGACCATGTAATCACTGGTTTGGTTTTCTATATATATATGAGCAGTGAGATTTCACAAGGGAAAAGACTCCACCGAGCTATAAGTCCTTTAAAATTAATTCCTGTCATCAGTTAATTTGTTTCCCACTCTCTTTCAGAGATGAACTTAAGAGCTCTCCTGCCATGTATACTGGGACACATTTTCATTGCTACATCTTCTGCATAGTTTTTCTCCCCTTTTGTTTTCTTACAAAATAAGGATTAGGCAAGGGTGACCTCAGCCATTTAAGAAAACCTCTCCTTCTCCATATTCAGTGAGTGCACAGGGCTCAGCCAGGAAATCTGATGACAGAGCTGAGACCAACTTAGCCCTACACAGGAAAGCACAGGCAAGCCACCTGAGGGGTCACTATAATTTTAAAAATAAAAAATTAAGACATTGACATCACTGTTAGGGCATGTTCACCTTCCAAATGAAAAGATGGGAAGTGAAGTTAGAACTCAAAAGCTGGTGAAGGGACTGGAGAGTAAGTCCTATGAGTAGCTGAGGGAAGTAGGATTACGTAGACTGAAGAAAAGAAGGCTGAGGGGAGACATTATTGCTCTCTACAACTGCCTGAAAAGGCTTCCAAGCAGTCACAGTATTTTATTTCATGCCTTTCTTCAGATAATGTTGGATATCTCTACAGGCACAGACAGCTGTTATTCTCAAAACAAAATATTCTTACATATGCCTATATAATGTTTCCTTTGCCAGTATTAAAATGGCTTCAAAATAGACCCACTGTCCAACAAAATGCCAGCCAGACCCCAGAGATGTCCAAACAGATCTGAAAATGAAAAGCCACAAAATGACTCAGTGCATTAGGTCACTGTGACAGCCAGGAGCTAATACCAGAGTATTTACTTTGGCTGGAGTCTTCCTTGGCTCATCTTCCTTTGTAGAGTCAAAGCCAGGCTCTCATCTCAAGCCAAAGTGCTGGAGCTTGCCCACTCCAGTAACAGTTCAACACAGGTACCAGGTAAATAACTAACTGAAATGGGTCTATTTGGCTTGTTTGTTTGATTTTGTTTTAATGAAATTAAAACTCCTAACTAAAAGAATAGTGATTCTCTTCCCCCTCTGTCAGTATGGAGCAGAATAACAGAAATTCTTTACAGCTACCACCGTGGTTGTCCTCACAATCACCCCTTGGTTTGGGGAAGATTTAGCAGCACCTAAACATTTCTGTAGCAATCCTAAAAGCATTGTCCAAGACAATGGAAGTGTTATCTTGGTGAGGATTTTCAGCCCATATTACAGTGCAGATGGCAGCTATATCCACCATGCCCATAGGAATAATGAGAAAATGGACAGTCCTTTAAAGTCCAAAGTAAAAGTCTTGACAAAGAGCCACATTTCTGTGTGTTGAATAGGAGAATTACTCAAAGAGTAAAGTCCATATCTATTGCCCTTCAGGACACTGACTTTCTCCACCTCCCCTCTCCAGACCACAAAGGTGACTTCAGGTTTAATATTTCTGAATATGAACATGATAGCTTTCTAATAAGACTTCGAGACTTGGCTCTATTCACCACTGAAGTTGTATGTTAGCTCTGTCTTTTAGGAAATGATATATGGAAGCTTTTGTATAAAGGAAAATTAAGCACTCTAAAAATGAATACTGTTATAAATTGTTGAAAGTTTTTAGGGCTTTTTCCTTTGCAATATTGTATTCTATAGATTTTCTTGTTCTTTTCCCACAGCTTTCAGTGCAAAATGGCTATTCTCTCTCTTTGTGACAATTTTTTTTTTTTTTTTTAGTTTGGATGTATATTTCCTGAAACTTGAAAGTGCCTTCTGAAACACTGAAGATGAACTATGTAGGGAAAGATGGTACTTAATGACATTTAATGAGATCTCAGAGTTGTGCTACTGGTGCCCTCATATACCAAAGCAATTAGCAGAACAGTTTCTTCTTAAAATTAGGGAAGATTATAACAAGTACAATATTAAAGTAAGAATGCTATCAATGTGGGTTTCAGGGATGGAGAAAAGTTTTATATGAAATGCTAAAACTAGAATAAAGGGATTGAGACAGCATATTTTCACACAGTTTGTACAGATTTTATCTGCTTGTCCATAGAGATGCAGTGAAAAACATCACTGAACCAAAAAGAACTCTAACTTTGGCTAGAAGTCCTACAGCAAAAGGGGATGTTTTGAAAAGTCAATAGTCTTTATATTGATTTTTTGAAATACCATGTTTCAGCTCTTTATTTTTAAATTGCATTAAGGCTGACGTTCCCAAGAGTTCAATGATTTATTAGCAATTATGAGACTTCTCAAAACTGGATGGACATTTAGAGGACAAATTAAGCACAAATCCTTGAAGTCTGCCATTAAGGATTTACTGTGTGGATGAATAAACATGCAAACCAGGACAACTGGGAAACCTTTCAAGTGAGCATTACTCCAAGAAATAAAACTAATGGGTCCTTCCAAGGCAAGGAGTATGTGGAGTGCTGGAGGTCAGGTGGGACAGAGCTTTGGCTGAGCCCTGAGCAACATATCTGAATCTCCAGAAAGACCAGGGGCCATCTTAAGACCCTTACTGGTGTGCAGATTTCTCTCTTGTATATTTGCATTAAAATTTTTACTACACTCACTATATTTGCTCCTCTGTTTCCCTCAAACTGATTCCTCTGTGGCTGCTTTCTGCCTCTTTTTAAGTGTTCAAGACTTACAGATTCCCCTTTCTTTATCACTTCTGACTGGTGTTTATAATTTCTTTTGCTTTGGTAGCTGCAGGTAGAATTGTTAAATAAAGTAGTGCTTCAATATGTGACTATGCTGCTAAACACCAGCTACTACTGCTCTCTCCTATATAGTCCTTTGCCTTAAATTTGCGTGTCCCCGACAGTGGAGTCCTGTGCTTTTGGACAACCTAAAATAAAAGGGTACATAAAAAATACAATTTATGAGGTGTTTAATTTACCTGCAGTTCTCCTTCCATTATACTGAGGAGTTTTATCAAGTCCTCTTTAGAAAACTCTATGGACTTCTTGTTCTTTCTTTCAGTAGGCCCAGGTGATTTTGAGTGCCGCTTGACAGTTGCTGAAACCATGACCTCATCTTCCTTCCGATGAGGTTTGTTCTTTTTCTTGGCATCCTCCTGAATTTTTTCATTCTCTGCATGGCTGATGACAGGCTTGGAACTGGAGAAGTGCCCATTAGACGAGCTTTCTCCACCTTGGTTTCTGGATCTCATCCCTACCTAGAAAGAAACAAACATAAAGATGCATTTCTAAACAAAATTACTTACAAAAAGTGGAAATACTGCCTTTTGAAAGAACAACGATCTTGTAAAAAACTGGAAAATACTATCATGCTCAAGAGGCAGTGGTAGAGAGCTCAAACATTTCAACAACTCTGTATGTGGCACACAGTGAATCCAGGGCATTAACTATACATTTAACAGTGTCCTACAGTAAGACTCACCATCTTCTTCAGCATGTCAAGATGCTGATATGAGTTTGATTATGTGGAACTTAAAAGTGATGCATGAAAATTATAAAGAACATTGTCCAGTGTTTCCGTTCCTTCAGTCCATATTTTGATCCTTCATTTGAACATTCATCACTACAAACAAAGCAGGTTGTTAAATAAATCTTATTTTAGCATGAGGTTTACTTGAAAGACAACACTGTAATTATATTTTAGAAAAGCATATTCTTTGAGCATAAATTCTCTGTGAGTGGAGGGTTAATGCATGGCAAAGGCCACTTTATAGTTTCCCCAAGTAAAGGAATGGTTTGATTCTAGGTAACCTAGAAAAATGTGGAATACAGATTAAATCAAGGGATAAACTCCACCTTAAGATAAAGAGTGCATTATAGTATTAGACTGTGAGTGCCATAAAAGAAAGCTGAAAAGAAGTTTTTAAAAACAGTGCAGAGGGCATGAAACCACTAAGAGGGAAATGGGCAAGATCAACACAGTTCTTCCAGTAGATTAAAGGCTTCTTAAAAATGTCAGGTGGTGGTTACTGAATGCTCACACCACTGTCATTTTAAGCACTCTTAGACTATGGCTGTCACAGGAAATGAAAAAGTGACAGCAAATGCTACTTAGCTCTGGTACTTGACTTGTGCAAAATTTTTAACACACTCCTTGGCACATTTTGGTCCAGGAAAACTACCACTCTCCCAACCAATCCTGGGTACAGCACAGGAATTAATCCAGGCAGGGTTCAGATCCAGCCACCCTGTTCTGGAATATAATTTGGTTGTATGAGCATGGCTGGATTGTGCCATGGACTTCACACTAGGGGGGTGGTGATGTGATGGGGGCCCTAGGACTGTTTAGTTTACAAGTAACATAGCCTTGGTGTCACACCAAATAGGCTGTGAAAATCATCCTTCCTGACTATCCTCATCAGTCTTCTCTGATTCCCTCTGCTGAATAACATTCAGTAATACCAAATTAAATAACTTGCCTTTCCCATCTTTTCATATTTCTTCTCTTTCTTACCCATCATCTCTTTTCAAGTTGTCGTCCACACAACACATTCAATTAAAATTAACTTAATTTGCTTGTCATCTTCTCCTATGAACATCTCTCGTTTCTTGCCCCTTGATCTTGCAGATTGGCCATGGAAATTGCTAGCCCTTAAAATCCCATTTACCCTGATAGGTTTCATCCTGTGTCACCAACTAACAATTGCACAGAAAGTGAAGTGGGTTCATCAGCATGTAGTTCATTAGTTATCATTATTAAACAGATGTGTATAGGGTACTAATGTATTTAAATATAAATCCATTTTGCTATCCTGTCACCTTCCTATGTCAAGCTGAAGTAGATCCTTGCAATTATTTCAGTGTTTAACTGTAGAAAACCTTGATTGTTATTTGTAATCAAGATAATTTTTATACCCAATACAAAGGCAGTAGTGGATTTAGGCTTGGGTCAGGGTCAAACTCAGAAGGAAAAAGTAAAGTTTGTCTTCTAAAAATTACATATTCTTCATCCCATTAGTAATTCCTTGTATAACAGGCAAGGGAAATCATTGGAAGTTTATGTTGCTTTACTTGAATGTACTTTTATATATGACTTTAATTTTTTTCCCAAATCCTGTTTATGTAAAAAAAATCTAAGAATACTAGAAAATAAAATCTGTATAAAGGAATATCTTGCTTTAGGTCAACTACAATCTAAACAACTGGACTGAAGAAAGCTGAAGAATGTATGTTTGAATCTTTCCCAGTATACCTATCAATAGAGCTAATGAAAAATATTCTACTGCTTCCAAATCTTTCATCTCCTTTAAATTCATCTCTGGATTTAGTTTGCCACTTGCACATCAGTCAAACAGATGCTTCTCAATACTGCTAAAATCACACACTCTTCTGATAAGGAACTCAGAGCAGAAGTTCACTAGTGATGGAGCAAAACCTGACATACATGGGCTAATCATCTTAGCTAATGTTACACTGGGCCTGCTATGCCTTGTTACTTACTAGACTGAGACCAGTGTTATAAATCTCTTGCTCATATTAGCCTTGCATTTCAATAGTTTCACAATCAGCAGGAAGACTGTCACTTTATTATCATTGGTTATTCATATCTTAACTTCATTAACTCAGTGGAATTTGTCCAGCATCATAAATGGGGAGAGAATTATGACCAATTTTTTCAAGTGAGAAGGTTTCACGATGAGATTCCTTGCATTGTAGGTCTGCTCCTATCCAAACAATATGTGATACAGGTATACAATGGCCTTTAACTTCCTGAATGCTTATGCAGTGTGTTTTTCATCAAACAGTTTGGATTAAAAACATGAATTACACTTTCTAAAAACAGATCTCCATTATAAGCATGAACAATACCTGAGAACCTCAGGAAATCTTTTAGGTCTCAGGTTTGTGGTGGAAAAATAAACATTGTACTATGTTTCCTCTCAGATAGGACTTTTCAATTTGTTTAACTTTAATGGGTTTAAAACTTTCCAACCATGCTTCCTCTCAGGAGAGAGCACTTGGGATTCAATCTGTCTCTATTTTCTATGTGTTTCCCTCTGATTCCCTGTGGGTCACAGCCTCCAGCCACTTTCATCTCTAAACCAAACCTATTTGTCATGGTATACAGTGAATGGCTTCATGGCTGTAGAACATCCTACATGTTTTAAGAATAAATATTGCAAGTCTCTCTCACATATGTTTTCCAGTGGAAAACAGATTATTAAATTACAGTATATTCTGCTTAGTAACATGCTGCATTAGCGATTTCTCTGTAGTAAGATGACTCAACTGTTAGTCATGAAGGTGCACAATTAATTTTAAATTTAACACATGACTAGTTGAGACACGTCATCCACCTTAAGCATTGCATAATCAACCAGCTGCACTTAGCTGGTTATGTTAGACTTCATGAAAGGTGGTGTTTCACCCTGTCACATCATAATTCAAGACAACCACTTTGATCCATCTGTTCTGTGGGAGCTGGGATAACAATTCATGAAGCCTTGTAAAGAATGAGTGGTTGACTATGGGTTTATAAGCGTGCTAACAGAGAAACAAGGAATGCATATTTAAAGTGTACCTTTACTTCATGTAGGACATCTTGGTCCACAAAGTACAAAGGTAATTTTTATTTTAATTTTAATTTAGTAATACAGTAGCAGAGCAGCTTAGCCAATTGATTGGACTTCTGTATAAACTAGCTAATTAGAACATGACTGTAACTACAGTTACTAAAGGTCAAACTTGACCTTTATAACATTTCTATAGCACATGTAGATCTATTTTTCAGCAAGTCTTACATCACAGTAAGTGTGGCAGACAGTCTGTCACTCTCAAGGATGCTGCCCATAACAGCCTTTCTTTTTGTAAAAGCCTGCCAAAATCAGTGTAACTCTAACACCTACTCTGTCTTCAGCTAGGATGTTGAGACTTTTCCAACATGTTATCTAAATGCAAAGGTGCTGTGTGCTGAAACCAGAAACACAGGTGAACTCAGGCTTAAATGGTGACACAAAGGGCCAAAGTTTTGATATTCTCACAGTAATTTCCAAGGAACTTAAGGGTCATAATCAAGGACATGATCCAGATGTTGTGCAGTGCTCCAGCAACACAAAGCAGCTGTAAGGATGATTGAGCTTTAATCAGAGCAACATGAAGTAGCCAGAACATACCAGTGATCTTGGCTGAAATACTGTGTGCTGGAAAGGAGTGCTTAGTATTATAACTTTGGACATCTGTCTGTATTTCTGATGCCACCATGATAAAGAAGAAAACTTTCTGACCAGTTGCACGGCATTATTTCACTATCAAAATTCCAATATCCCCACAAATTTGCCTCTCTTTTGCTTCACCGAGGTTCCAAAACTGATTCTTGGGGACACTGCCAGTCTACCACAAATCCCTTCTTGCTGTCTGCCCTGATTATGTCTCTATATCTTGCAGCATTCCCAATCTGCTGAAGGGATTGTGTTCCCTGAAGAAATAGCTGGTATGATCTATAATGAATTTAGCATTTAATATTTAACTCTACTATTTTTAACACCCCTCATCATATTGCATATTAAACTGGAAACCTTTCCTAGGAGTCTCCAGTCAAACAAGAAGCCTTTTTATGATCAGTGACCTTGATTTCAACATTTATTGGCTCTTCATTTCAATATGTGCTCACAGCATTGGTACTTGGCATGGGCACTCTCCAGCTTCTCCTCTGTTTCACTCATTTGGTAAGCTTTAAGCACAAAGCTTAAGCACAAATGCTATGTTTACTTGAGTCTGTATTGTTGTTCTGGGCATGGGTCCTTCAGCTTTCACAATGCAGCACTCCACACAAGATTTTATAAAATAACCTTTATGTTAGTTTTACTGACATCAGGAGGAAATCTGTGAGGAATTTGCTGAGTAGAATGTCAGGAGAGGACAGGCTGCATGCTGTTCCAAACCTTTCTCCTGTGAATGGCAATTTGTTCTCCCTATAGTTCGTGACATGACAGCTTAGATTAGGCTCCATTACTGGAGCTATTAGAATCAGATAACGCAAAAGAGTTCTTTGAACTTAACATGTAGTCCCTCCTGCTAATTGGACATGCTGATTTTGGCTCCTTAGTGCTTTTTCCTTAAAATAATAATAACAATAATAATGTTATAAACCACACACACACACAAAACAAAATTGATTTACAGCCATGATATAGATGTTGCCTTTGGCTATAAATCTGTAGTCTGGAGTTCAGCTACAGATCCAACTGATTAAGACATCACATGAAAGTGCTGGGTTTCTGACAGGCTAGCAATGTATTGTAGGGTCAGTGCAATTTGGTTATTTGTGAACCAAAAATTGGAACTGTTCCTTAGCTGTGATGGGAAGCTGTATCTTTCAGAGGCTCCATTGCAAAGACAGAGCAAAGCACTGTGGAGAAGCTCTTGGTACACGGGGGAGACCGCATATCAATGCATAGCACCAGGAGAGATAAAGAAGTTAAAATATACTCCAAGTGGACACCAAATCATATAAAAAAACCTTCCATCTGGTCTGAAACACCCCATCAATGAGAAGGAAAGCTGGAAATGTTTTAGTGTCAGTCTATATTTGCCAATCATAGATCCCAACAAAAACCCACCAAACAATCTTACTAAAAAAGATTATACCTTCTCAGATGTCTGGAACAGAGGAAAATAGGGATGAAAAATTGACCTTGTTGGCTTAGAAGTCCTCAGCAAAAATCACACCAGATGAGGGTGGATGGCTTTAGACTCAAGGGATCTGCATAGCTGGAACTAAGACTACATGGCCTCACTGTTGTGGCTTTCACAGGACAAATATGTAGACATCCAAGTTTTCACACCACCTCAGAGGCCGAATAAAATTAATAGGTTTATTATTAGTTCTTGCTTAATATTAGTTAATCCAGGCTGTTTTTCTGGACCTCGCAAACGTTCATTTTTATTGTTTTGTCTAACTTGAAGAAATAAAAAGGAATCACACTATCAAGAAGTTGTACTAGGACTGGTTAGAAACTGATGGCTGCATTGTGCAGAGGCTTTTGCTGAGCAGTGCTGCCCAGTTGGACTTGGATGCCACATGAAGCAGACATGTGTCAGACTCCGGATGGTGTGATAACCAAACAACACTGTGCCAAGGGAATGCAGACCTCATCCTTGGTTTTGCTTTTGCAGATGACTCCAGTTTTTGTTTCAGTCATGCTGATCAGAGGAGAGTGCTAAATCAACTGACTAATACAATGAAGAACAGAACAAATATCTACCCTTAGCAATTCTGGAGTTTCTTGAATTTCTAAACATTCATGCCTAGAGCACTAATCCATTGTGCTCTCTACCCCTACCCTAATCTCTTGCCCCCATATGCATCATGACCCATCTGCACAAGCAAACAAGAAAAGGTCTTTGTTCCTATATTATATGTTACACATGGGCTTTTGTGAGAGAGTGTGCTAACTGCTTGCCCTTGCTGTTGAAGTGTTGGCATGTGTTGGCAAGTGTTGGCATGGAGGTATAGATACTTTATGAATCAGGGAAATTCTCTATTCAACAAACAGCTTGAATAACCAAGTCACTGGGCTGTAATTCTTAGACTAGGAGAGGATTTGTGGCTAGTCTAGCTACGTAACACTACTACTGCCTTCATCCTTCCACCTGGTTTGTTTGCAATGCTGGAAAAGCATTTGTCACACATGTTTTATGCGAAGCAATGCCTAAGCATGCTTGTTGAGCCTTATGCACTGAAGAAAAAATGCTCATGGCATTGTGTTGATGCTCCCTCCATAGTGGGGTTTGTATCACCTGCATTGGGAGGGATGCTCCCACCCTGCAACCCTTTGCCAGATGCAGCAGATTGGGCTGGCCCCTGGGCTGTACCTGCTGCCTGTGCTTGAGAGAGAGGGTGAGTCCATGGCATTGCTCAGAGAAGACCATGCAGGAAGGAGACATTGTCTTGTGGCAGATGGATGTCACTGTGTCTCCCTTATTTTGTCATACCATACATGGAGTCTTATCAGTGGAGGAAACTCAAGCCTGTTTAATAATAAGAATGAAATATGTCCCTGTTAAGGGTATCTGACAAAAATGCAGTGACTGTTTGAGATGCAGGACACAGATTATTTTCTTCTTCTATCACATCATCACTATCTCATTATTTCTTAATCTATTTTGATAAATAGAACTTTGCTTTTTATGCTGCTTCCAAATAGTGTTGAAAAGTAGAAAGAGCAGACACACTTGTTGATGTGAAGCAGGACAATCAGCAAAGACTTATTTTACTGCTTTTAAAATTTATTCTTATAACAATGGAGCATGGACTATATTCACCGAGGATTATATCAACAATAGTTCCTTTGCTTGAAAAAGAAATGAGAGAAATAAAGATAAAATTGTTCTCAAGAAGAAAAGGTAAAAAGGTTTAGGGAAATTCCATATCCAGGAAGCATTTTGAATAGGTATAATCTGCATGAAAGCAGAAAAAGGATTTAACAAAACTGAAAGAGGAAACCAGTCATCGCTAAAGCAGATTTATACCACTTTAATACAATTTTTCTTAATTCCAAGATAAACTCTTCTCTGGCTAAATTATGGCACAGATTTAAAAAGAACAGTTTATGATGGTGTAATTCCATTAATTTTGTCATTTTCAGGAAAACTTGTGGTTTCAGCTGGAATACTTTTACTTGAGTAATGCGTGCTGACCAACTAAGGAGTAACATAGACTTTTTTCACAAAGATTCGTGTTTCCCAGGCTTCATCTGGAAAAACATCTTGGATGCATGAGGCATGAGGAATGATAAGCTATTAGATCATCATTCAGTCAAAAAAAAATAAACTTTTATATATCATTCTACCCTTGTTTTGATTACTGTGCTTCCCAGCTGCCAGAAAGTACAAACAGGAGTCATTGAGAAGAGACAGCTCAAGTAGCTGACACCACTGGACAAACACGCTGCTAGGTCTGATGGGAGTTTGGATATTTATTCTCCAGAGTGACTACGTGGCTGAAAGGCACTGGCCAGGAGCAAGGTAGGTGGCAGGAGTGTTAACTGAGTGTGATGCAGCCCTTCCAGAATGTTTCAGCTAAGCTGGGAAGACATGGGAATAGGTTGGTTCCTACTCATCCCCCTTCACGACCTGCTTCCAGCCTGCTGGCGTGTCCTGTACCCAGGACTACAACTGTTCTGAAGCAAAAGCAAGGATCTTTGGAGGCAAGAAATGCCCATATGTACCTTGCACCCAGCTGATGCAACCTCTCTCAAGACACAGCCACTCTCTGAGGGATGGATGAGCACTATATCAAGATTCTTCAGATATTTTTTTAGTTTTCTGCCCTTTTGAGTCATGTCATTTCAATTGAAAATCAAACTGTGAACTTCACACAAAGATCAAGCTTGTAATGTCTCTGTTACTTTCAGTCCAAACCCACTAAACATTTTGTTTACCACCTGACAGGCAGAATGTGACAGGAAAATTATAAGAGATGGGATGCAGATTAGCTGGCCTGCCAAAGATTTTGCATTCCTGCAGATGGGCAGTCTTGGGTGCTAGGTAAGCATTAGTCATTTCATTTTGTCAACAGCATAGAACTCAGCTGATAACCTGCAAGATCAAGTATATTGTAGACTTATGAACCACGCTATATCTATCATAAGTAGTTTCTAAAGACAACTCCTTCCACAACAGAACATTTCCTGCTTCCAAGATGGCAGGGAACTACTGAAAGCAGCATAAGTAGGACCAGGATGCTAATCATTACAAGTCTTGCTTCCGAGTCCCTTGTCCCTATCTCTACAATGACCAACAAAAATATCTAAAACTGATGTATCACTGAGGGAAAACAGTATGGAAAGTAAAGTCATTCTGCCATCTTTGCAATCCTACTTTAACCTAGAACCAAAGCACAGGGCAAATAGTGAATGCAATTAGGAAATGAGAAAACTAACTTTTATTAGCTTTTTACAAAATCTGTTTCGACCTTTCACTATAAATTTTTTTTTTAATTTCAAATTTAACTTGTAACAATTTAACAAATCAAACCTCAAAAGCAAACTTCAGATTTTGGGTCAAGGAAAGGATTTTCCTGCCTCATACTGACCAGATGTGAATCATGAAACCTGTATTACCTTCAGTCCCCATGATTTGCATGGCTCTGGTTTTGCCAAAACCATTAAAAACCTACAGCTACATTTTACACTTGACTATTTTATCCTTTTGTTTTATAAAAATTATAAAAAATAATCACAATGTAGATACCCTTACAGATTTTACAGCAAAATGAAAAAAAAATCCCTATACAGAGGACCTGTATTTTCTAGAAAATCTTGTCTCCAAGAGGCAACAGTATAAAAAAACATCTGTAGCATCTCAAATTTCAGCTGTCAACCAAAGCAGGGAGCAAGTTCCAAGTCTCTCAGCAACTGCTTTGTAGGAAGTTTCAGTTGTTGATAGATGCAGAGTACCAGCCTGCACATGAATGCCTGGTCCTATGGTGAGAGGTGAATTCAACCCCCTCTGTTAGACTGGGCTGCCTTCCACCTCCTAAATGGTACCTCCTCTGTGAAGTTTAACTGGGTTCAAAACAAGGAGTTAAAAATAGCCTCTGATACTAAACCTGCCCTTGAGTTCCACTATCATTTTTGATGGTTTTACAGTAATATTTTTCCTGTTGGGAAAACAAAAACAAAACCAAAAAAAAAAACCAAAACCAAAAAAAAACCAAAACAAACAAACAAACAAACAAAAAAAAAAAACAAAAAAACCCCACACTGAAACAAAACAAAACAAAAGGAATTTTCTGGCTACATGTATCTGCAGATTAACCATGTCTGACTGTGAGGCCAGCTGTCCTGGAAAATCCTACAGGCCCTTGGATGCCCTCTTAGCATCCATAACATGTTGGCTGCATCCACACTGCCCGCAGTGAATTGCTCCTAGCCCATGCTGACTTCTGAAACACCCTCTCAAAAGGTTCAGGAGGGTGTTAAGTGGCTTGGCCAAAAGTGTGCCAGGGACCACTGCAACAATTTAATAAGAGTACAGACGTTCACCTTGCAATATCTATGCTCATGCCCTGCCACTGTTTAATTCACAGTTTCCTTTCCACAGCCTGCTCCTTGACAAACAAAGAAATGGAAAACTAATCAGCCGTGCAAAGGAAAAGTGCAACTCACCATAAATATACAGTGTGTAGAGAGAAAATAAGCAGAGAGTGGTGGGAAACCAGAAGAGAAGCTGTATATTTCCAAGTAAGTTAATTCAAGGCACATAGAAGTGTATTTCTTATTCTAGAGGCATATTTTTCAGTGCTGCTGAAGGATGGTCTGGAGATAAAAGCAGTTCAGCAGGGGTCAGGAGGAGACAGGGCAGCTGAAGCAGAGAGAGAGGTTAACCAACACCCCCACTCCACACCATGTTTCCCCTGGCTTTTGCTGGGCTAGGTGGCACAAACTGAGCAATTCTGCTTCATGTCACTGATAAGAGGACCAGCTCTTCCAGGCTTCACAGCTGCCCTTGCATAATTCAAAGCCCTGACCTTCACTTGTCATTTGTAAAGGGGTGAAAGGAAAGGAGAAACTTACTTCATTCCTGGCAGTGCCAGCCCAGTAACTGTCATTATTTCCCAGTAACCCTGCAGGCTTTCCACTGACTTCAGAACTTGTGGCAAAGAAAGTAAAGAAGTAAATGTCAGCCTAACTGACTTAAATAATACCAACACCTCATATTGACAGGGAACAACACAAAGAACTGCAGATACCTCACCTGAGCATGGAAAATGGCCTCATCCACTTTAATAGCTTCCACTGAGAGAATCCATATTTACGTGCCTCTTCTAATATCTTTGGTTTTAAAATCCCTAGAAAATTTCTTCACTTGAAAAGAATGAAGTTGAAGAGTTACTCTGCATCCACAGCTCAAGCTGGTTTTGATCTTTTTTTGAACTGTCAATGTTAGTCTGCTCAAATCTTCATCTGGCCTTTTAGTTAAAGCAAAACTTCAGGCTAAACTGAAAACATAACATAGCTACTTTGAGAGAAGGAAGAAGCAAATAAATATCTCTGTGTGGGTTTGGTCTCACGTAAACATAACTAAAATTACCTGCTCCCAAATTCAAGTTGCTTTAATGTCTGAGATTTCTTAAAATCTAATCTCAACAGGGATAAAATCAAAGTGAATTCTGCTTGTCTTGTTGCAGCTACTCAAACACCCTACCTTACTTAGCCTTAAAAAAAAAAAAGCTGGGATTTTCTTTTTTTTCCAGTAGAATAGAGAAAATATCCTCAGCTGCTTTTCTTAGAAAGTAATTTCAGTTCAGAGCCATGGAAAGATATTTAAAAGAACTCCTACAAATGGCGTGGGTGTTTTACAAGACTACATGAAGATAAAATCATCTCCACTGGCACATATTCACACTCTTCAGCTTTAAGTATCTCACTTGTGTGTCTGAGCTAGGAGTTCAGGTTTCATCTGTCATCTCCAGTGTCTTTGAAATGGAGCCTGAGCTCTCTGAGGCTATGTTAAGACTTCAGACCTGTTCTCCTCCTCAGTCATGTAGCTACAATGACCACTACTGAAGCCTATCTATCTCCTGTCTATCATGAAATGCATCCCCTGAGTTTTTTTCCATGGAAAAGGCGCTGAGCAGAGAGCAGTGCAGCTCCAGTCTCCCTGTGAGAGGGCATGGCTGGAGAACACTGCTGCATCCTGCCCCTTGGAAGTGCTGGGAGGTCTCAATTTTGCCCTCTGACCTCTCTAAAGAGGTTGTGCTCCTCATGTGTGTACTTCAGTGATCAGACTGATAAACTGCCCCTGGATCCATAAACGCCTCATCACAAAGGCTGATTTTGCTGCTGGGTTGGGAAGCAATAGCAGGTATTTGGCACCTTGTTATCAGCATTTGACACAGTGCCACACTTGGTGGCAAATGTTAGGACATGACAGAGGCTGTGGGACTGTGCCCACCATTCAAAGTCCCTGCTATAACCAAGCCTGCCAACCTCATGTTAATGAAGTCACAAACTCAAGAAGTGTGTGCTGTCCAGGTGGATTATGTACCCAGCTCAGTACACAGACCGCTGCCACAGGGACACTTCTGGCTGAAAGGAGCAAGGAACCCAGTATTCCTAAAAAGTACTAAGAAGAGTCAAAAACTCACCCTTACTGAACTCCCCCAGTGGGAAATGAAGTCATTTCACAGAATCACAGAATCATCCAGGTTGGAAAGGACCTCAGAGATCATCAAGTCCAACCCTTGATCCACTACCGCTGTGGTTACCAGACCATGGCACTGAGTGCCACATCCAGTCTCTTCTTAAAAACCTCCAGGGACAAAGAATCCACCTCCTCCTTGGGCAGCCCATTCCAGTGTCTGATCACCCTCTCTCTAAAGATTAATTTCCTAATATCTAACCTAAACCTGCCCTGACAGAGCTGAAGTCCATGCCCTCTTGTCTTACTGGTAGCTACTTGGGAAAAGAGCCCAACCCCCCCTGGCTCCAGCCTCCTTTCAGGGAGTTGTAGAGAGCGATGAGGTCTCCCCTGAGCCTCCTCTTCTCCAGGCTGAACACCCCCAGCTCCCTCAGCCTCTCCTCACAGGACTTGTGCTGGAGTCCCTTCACCAGCCTGGTTGCCCTCCTTTGGACCTGCTCCAGGACCTCAATCTCCTTCCTGAACTGAGGGGCCCAGAACTGGACACAGGACTCGAGCTGTGGCCTCATCAGGGCTGAGTACAGGGGCAGAATCACTTCCCTGGACCTGCTGGCCACGCTGTTCCTGATCCAGGCCAGGATGCCATTGGCCTTCTTGGCCACCTGGGCACACTGCTGGCTCCTGTTCAGCTTCCTGTCAATCCAGACTCCCAGGTCCCTCTCTGCCTGGCTGCAGATCAAGACTAGGGATCCAAACACGAGTGAGGTTTATTCTTACTCAGAAAAAACAGTATGTGAACTGTGAAATGAGCATGTGAGAATACTTTCTGTTACATCTTGTTTCTTAAGATAACTAAATACAGAACCTTAATATGAAAAGAGATGAAGGAGAAAAACTGGTTAATCTTCCTTTTCTCAAACCACAGATGAGCAGATAAAAAGCAATAAAAATGCCATTTTGAGCAATTCATACACAGGAAGAAAGATTGATTGGGCTTTTGACCACATCCAGCAGTTACACCTAAGGAAATAGCTGACTGGGCAGCAAAGGGTCCGACTCGCTCCCTGAGGAGCCAAGATATGTTGGATCTGCCAATAGTGACAGCAGCAGATCCTTGCCAAGGCCATGGGTCCACCACACATGCACAGGAGAAGCAGCCCAAAGTAATTTCTTAGTCATCTAAACTTCCTTGAAGGAAGCTGAAAAATATTTAAGTAAACAAATAAGTAAGGCTGAGACATTACATAACTGCTGGAGCAGACAGTTTTTCACTAAATAAAGAAAAGCAGTAATTTCTCTATTTATATGCTGCTTTCTTACACATTTTTTTACCTAATTCACCAATCATACAGATATGCCTTTCCCCCCCCCCTTTTTTTTTTTTTTTTTTTCATTTGGATGATGATTAGACTTTCTGGCATTATTATGAAAAGTCAAATAAATCTTTTAAATCTGTATTGAGACACCTAGTGATGCCTTCATATTTGGTGTCACCTACCAATTCCCTTCAGCAACACTGAGACCCACGTTGCTATTCTGTCATCCACCTCCTTATAAGAAATAGGAACTTGAAAATGTTATTATTATTTTTTTCACATTTTCCTTAATCAGAATGAGTCGCTAGTTTCAATTGCTCTAACTAAAAGAAATCTAACACAGATCCACTGTGTATTGCTGTTTCTTACATTACTTGTTTTGGTCAATAATGACTAAATTCCCCCCAGTTTTTCTCTCAAGAGAGAGAGTCCATCACTAGAAATTGTGTCTGCAGAATAAAATGGGACCAGACGGGATCCATCCGAGGGTGATGAGGGAGCTGGGGAAGAGCTTGCCAAGCCACTCTCCATCATTTACCAAATGTCCTGGATCAGTGGGGACATCCCAGATGACTGGAAGTTGGTGAATGTCACTCCAATCCACAAAAAGGGACAAAAGGGAGAAAACTCCAGGCTTGTCAGCCTGACCTCAGTGGCAATGTCATGGAGCAGATCTTCCTGGGGGCAATCCCACAGCACCTACAGGATGGACAAGGGATCAGACCCAGCCAGCATGGGTTCAGGAAGGGCAGGTCCTGTCTGACCAACCTGATCTCCTTTTGTGATCGGGTGACCCGCCTGGTGGATGAGGGGAAGGCTGTGGATGTGGTCTGCCTGGACTTCAGCAAAGCCTTTGACACTGTCTCCCACAGCATTCTTCTGGAATGAGGTGCTGGAGCAGGTCCAGAGAAGAACAAGGAGGCTGTGAAGGGACTCCAGCACAAGTCCTGTGAGGAGAGGCTGAGGGAGCTGGGGGTGTTCAGCCTGGAGAAGAGGAGGCTCAGGGGAGACCTCATCGCTCTCTACAACTCCCTGAAAGGAGGCTGGAGCCAGGGGGGGGTTGGGCTCTTTTCCCAGGCAACTTTCAACAAGACAAGAGGGCATGGACTTAAGTTGTGCCAGGGGAAGTTTAGGGTGGATATTAGAAAGAATTTCTTCACGGAGAGGGTGGTCAGGCATTGGAATGGGCTGCTCAGGGAAGCAGTGGATTCTCTGTCCCTGGAGGTTTTTAAGAAGAGACTGGATGTGGCACTCAGTGCCATGGTCTGGTAGCTGCAGCGGTAGTGGATCAAGGGTTGGACTTGATGATCTCAGAGGTCCCTTCCAACCCAGCCAATTCTATGATTCTATGATTCCATGACAATGTACCACAACTTTCCTCTCCATGTTCACTGCAGAGCTCACAGATCTGTATTTGTCTATAAGAACATTGCAGGAATTTTAGAGACAGAAAAGGCTTTTTCACAGTAGAAAGTTTAAGGATGTCTCTTCAGAGCAACCAGTAGCTGGCTGAGAAGAACAGCTGTCCAGAAAAAGCAAGCTCAGACCAGCCAGATGAGCCTCCACTGAATGTATATTTAGAATACTTGATGAGACTTTCAGAAAAGTCAGAACAATGTCCTCATGTTGAATAAATATCTCCTTACCAAATTATTAAGAGTATTTTATATCTTTAAACGTGAGAGATTCTGCTAAACTAAATATTATTTAGGGAATACATACATTTGTTTATTTCTTAAATATTTATCAGCTAGGAAACTAAATACAATGTCAGTTTGTATTAATTTTTTTTCAGTTACCCGTCCAGATTTTCTTTTATCCGCAGTGCTTTAGGATTGTATATCACTCTCTTAAAGAAATTATTAAACTAATTTAAAATCCTCCAAAATTATTTGCTTCCATACTAAGTTCTCTAATTCATTTATTCAAAGTTAATTTCAAAATCTAGTACTATATCTTTCAAGCTTATCTTGTTCAAAATCATTGAGTGTATGTCAAACAAACGGTGTAAATTTAAAAATAAATAAATAAAAACTCACTGAGTAGTTTGTCAGGCAATTCTAGGACTGCATAACTGACCTGGGATGAAATGGCCATATTTAGAAAATCTGTGTGTAGCTGGGAGTTTGCCATGTGCTTGACCTAAGGGCAGTGCCATGCTTGAAAAAATCTTTATTTTAATTTTTATTGTAATTGTACTTATGGAAAATGATGGGGTTTCTTTTTTTTTTCTTTTTTTTTTTTTCCTTTTTTTTTAACCTTTTTTCTTCCCCATGGAAAGCCAACACCAAGTATTCCACAAAGCTTGGATGTATTGAAATAAGCATATGCATCGAAGCCAAACAAACAATGTTGTCAGAACCCAGTGCTTAGCATTATGACACAGATGTCATGAACTGGTGTGCCACAGCAGGCTAAGCTTCCCTGCCCTCTGCTCAGCCAGAGTCTGGAGAAATATTGTGCAAAAAGTTTCTACAAGTAGCCAAATACATGACATTATCTCTATTTAAGTAAGCATGAATAAGGCTGAGAGTTCTGTATAAATACTTGTTCACTGACTGATCTCTAATATACTGAAAATGCATTTCTAGAAAGGAGAAAAAAAAATAAACAAGAATTGTTCTTCCCATTGTATCTTTAAAAATTTGAGAAATGTAATTTTAATAGGCTTTCTTAAATGTCAGACAAACTGCTCCAAATGCCTATAGAGGTGAAGGATTAAATAAATGATTTATTCAAGTAATGGAACAGATATTTGACTTCACAAACCAGGCATATTTTAAAATAAAACCCAGAATATTGTGGTATTTTTTAAATTTGTTTTTAAATTCCATAATTGGAAACACATCATTAGCAGTTTGTTCTCACATCAAGTCTGTATCAGAGAAAAATAAAGTTTGGTTTGTGTAAAATTGTTAGACAAAATAGTAACCAAACACATTTAAGAAAGAAGATAACTTATTTATGCCAAGTTAATGGGAATTAGCATTATGAATGACAGTTTAAGGAGGATTATGTGATGTATTGCAGGTTTCAACCTACTAAAAATAGAAAAGCTATACAAGCCATAAAAATTGCACAATGTACAACTTTCAGTTCCAGGAAGATTGTGTTTTCAGTTCTTGACTAGAAATGGAGTTGCTTTCTGACTGTTGAGACAGATCTTCTGGGGCCATAATTAATGTAGACAATCCTTAGCTTTCCAAATGAGTCAGGCATTTAAAAATATTACATGATATTTGGCTTAAAGTTGTGACATTTTTATAAAATCAGTTAGAGATCACCAGTTTTTCTAGCTGGGTTAACAATCTCAAAGTATGTTTCATCTCCATGAGGCATTCCAAAAGTGGAAATAAAGATTGCCAATGTGATGCTAGCACAGGGGCTTTTAAAAGACTGGCAAAATTTCAGATAAATATTGCGAGACATCGAGCATGGTCATAAGGCAGTGGTGCCTGCTGAAGTGTTCCTCATTATGCTAACTCCTTAACTCAGGATGCTTATAATTACCTCAATATGCTATAAAATTTCAGGGAAAATCAGGTACATTCAGGATGTCCTAGGTAATCCTCAACAGTCTCTGAGGGCTTTAACAGCTCTGTCATTCAGATGAGCCTTTAAAAGACAAGATGTGATGTAAGCACTTTTGGTCACCCTGAGCTGGCATCTGCAGGAAGCTCAAGTAGTGTTTCCAAGCCATATTGTTGCAGTATCTCCTGAATAGAATTAATTTAAGAGCACAGCTCCACCTGGAAGCTCCTGTGTGTCGGCCAGACAGCCCGTGGTGTGGAGTAATACCTGTGTCAAGGGATGCTTCCAGAGCTGGGACTTCACTAGAATCTAGGTCCGGAGAGGGAAGGAGGGAGTCGAGAATGGAGGTGTCCCTGTGCCATCACTCTGCTGCTCCCACCTGAGGCTGACTGGGGTCCCTGCGGCTCCCTAGGGAAAAGATAAGGCTCAGGGGCTGCAGGGGAGGAGAAAGTGGGAAAGCAGCGTGTTCTGCTTGCTCTGCCTGCCAGCAGAAAATACAGAGCTCCAGACAAAGTGGGCTGATAGCACTTCTTCTCTTTTTTTCATTTACACATTCCCATTGACTTCATCCATGTGACCCCAAAGCCATGACAGAACACAGCAATTTGAATCCTGACTGGACGAAACAATCCATTTGTAGCTAAGACACAGGATACACACCCAGGTGATAACACACACACTCCAGCTCTCTCCCAAGACCCGGTACCACAAATTGGTACCACAAATTGTAGTGAGGGAAGGGAAAAGCTGGTAGGCAATGCACTGGGCTTCTCATTGAGTAGACACTGCAGAACATGTGAAGTGCAATGCAGTGCAATGATGAAATGACAGCAGAGGAGTAAGATGTCCAGCTTGGTCCATCTATCAGTCACACTGCACACAATCCACAGGTTTCTAGCTGATTGGTGAGAATATTTGACTCCCTTGGCTGGCCAAGCCAGGCAATCCACTGCACAGCAAGAGCCACAGACCAGTTTCTTGCACAGCCCAGAAAACAAACAGAACAAGTCTGGGAACATGGTGACAACTCCAAATAGCAGGGAGGCATAGACATAGGGGGAGATGGAAGCATTGCAAAGCTGGGGATGTTGTGCAGCATATGGAGAGCTGACCTGAAACACTGGGGAGAGGCAGGGTCTTGTGTTGATTATAGCTCAGTCATGCATTTCATTAGTTTGCATAAAGGGTCAAAATTTGGACCCACCTTGTGGATTACCTGACTTCTGCCCTGACCTTCTCATCTATGCAGCACAGGTATCGTATAAACAAAGTCTGGAAGGTCAAGCCCACTCCAGAGACAGCTAGCACGGAAAGATCAGAGCAGAACAGATCTGAGCAGTGATGTGTCCAGGCAAGCCTGGTGGCAGGACTGGTGGTGACAGAGAACTTTTGAGGGCTGTGAAACCAAGGAGCTCTTTCCTTTGTCAAAACATTTGAGCAAGGAGAACATGGTGCTCTAGAACTCTGTGATCTTTTCAAAGAAAACAGTAGCAATTTTGTTCATCCCTACAGACTGACTATTACTTTTAATTTATCTAGTTCTCCTAATAGCAATGCAGTCATAACAGGGGCATTGCCTTTAAGGAGTAAAACAGGACTATTATGGTGTCTAAGTTAATAACAGAATAGTACATGCCACATTTCCCCATTATTTCTTAACAAGCTCTATGTGCATTCTTGCAAAATAGTAGATACAAATGTTGTAGATTTTTCTTGGTCCTTGCTGTGAGTTGAAAAAACACTATTGGATTATGAACAACAGAAAGATAGATACAATAATGAAATTTTAACCAGCTGCAATCACAGTTAAACTGGTCCAAACATAGTAAGTAAAGCTTGGCTTTATTAGGAAAAAAATAATAAGCCCCAAACATTATTTTATTAATAAATACTTTTATTTTCTTTAAAAATTGTTCAGGAAACTTCAGTCCTGATCAGCAGGAAGAAAATAGAGCAATTATCCATCTATTTATTTATTTATTAACAGGATAACACATTTCCTGCAAGTGCAAGAATTGAGGTTATCACACTATTATACCCACAAGCTCTGAATCACACCTGGGATGACAGTTTACAAAAAGCAAAGCAGAGATAATTTGTATGAGGCAATGGGATTTGCAGAAATTAATTATCTGCCTTGCAAAAAGTTCGTCCTTCAAAAAAGTCATTGAGACTTTTCTTATTAATTTGAAGAGAGGAAGAATCAAGAAGAAGGATCAAGAGGAAGGAAATATCTTTGAAAGTTAGTATGCATTTATTTGGAGCTAATAAAAGAAAGTGATCCATGTTTCAAAATAAAGAGCTTAGTTCTCAGTGCACTTCATGAAGCACAAGAAACAAAGAGAAGCTTTTTGTCAATCAGCTCATATTAACTATTAAGAGAACAAAAAGGGTGGACCAACCCTAATGGCTCAAGTTCTGACCTCATCTGTCTAGACTTCTGAGTTTAAAGAGGTTATTCTCAATTTCCATCAGTTTAAATGAGATTAAAATCTGATGTACTGAATGCAAGAAGAGTGGTGGTGTGCATGATTTGCAGAAACCTTGTTGAAGGGAGACATGGTTTAAAAATAGGGCCTTAAGAGTGTTTTGCCTCTATAAATTCTTTTAAATTAATTTTACAAATGTAGCACCTACACCTAAATCTCTACAAGAGGAGACATCCTGGAGCACAGTTAAGACTTGATTAATTTAGGTTTCCTGATGTTTTACCAAGCTGCAGGAAAAAGTAAATATTTTACATTACCCTGGAAAACCTTTTTCTTTATTAAACTTCAAATTTCTTGAGATAATATTTATGCCTGCACATCTTAGTCCTCGTTTTAGCTAAGTGATGCCACAGTAAATATGGTGAGCAAAAGAAACAGACAGGATAAATATCACTGCATTTAATTAAAATACTCTTCATTATATCACATTGTATTTCATTGAAAAGCCCAGAGGATTTTGCTACTGAATTTAATAAAACTGGTATTTCACTCATACAGGTACATTAGCACAGCCACCACACATTTACACCAAAACCATGCCTAACCATCAGGATAATGAAAGAAGTTGTTTTGCTCACGTGTTTTGCCTCATAAACTTCTTTAACCTAACAGGGCTGCAATAATATCACAAGTCCTTTCACAGCAAGATGCCTCTTGGGCTGTTTTTTTTTCCATGCTAGTAGTTGAGAGTTTTAATCACATGCATTAAATAGAATAATTTTTCCTTGTTACTCCCAGTGCTGTAATACAAAGCTATAGATTTTCTGTAGATTTGTTCTAGAGAAAGCCTCTCTGCTTTTCTCACTTACATACACATGCCTCTTTTCCCCTCATGCACTGCAGATCAGGGAACCAAACTTAGCAGAAGGAAAACTGAAGTTTTCTTTGGCAAGTTGGCCAAGACACCCTAATGACAATTTTTATGAAAGTCCCCATTCACATTGATATACAAGTCCCAGTCCCCAGGATCCTCAAATGAAAAGCCAGGAAAAGCAAAGAGGTGTTGAAGCTTCTTTTACACTCCTTTGCAGCTGCAAACCCCAGATGTCACACTGAGTATGCTACAGGAAAGGACAAGTCCTTCTGGACAGATAATTTTTCAGGGGTTGTATCTGATAATTGACAGGGGTTTTATCTGGTGGGGAACTGTGCTTGTCACTGTGCACAACTAGCCAGATAGGACAGAAACTGAAGCTGATTTGGGGAAGCACCCTACACCCCACCAGCACTGCTGGAGAAGGCTTTGGGATGCATGAAGGGGCACCTGCTTCCCATGGCCCATAGGCCACTATGGGGACAGGTGGCATGCAATGGCTTCTACTATCAAAACAATTATTAGATGGCAACCATTACAAACAGAAATGTTTGTTAGAATTACAGTTCCATTTAATTTATTGTCAGAGCCCTGAGGACCCAGGACACCATACCAGCCTCTGCCCCAGCTCTGAAACAGCAGGGCTGGTTTCTCAGCTCCCCACAGCCCTGCTCTGTCCAGACATAAGCCCCACCAAGCTGGGCCCACCCATGGCCCATTCCATCCTTGCCCCATCCTCAGGGAATGCCCCCAGCCCACTAGTCCCCTTGGTGATTCCCCCTGCAGCAGCTCCCTGACAGGTATTTTCTTGTGTATTTTGTTGCTTGTAATCACTGTTAGGATTCCCTTTTGCTCTTGCATAAGAATTGTCTTGTATTCTAAAAGCTTTTCATTTTTCACTGATCTTATATTCATGTACCAGATTAAATTTATGTTTCTCTTGTCCTACAGAGTAATACAAAAGCTCTTTTTTTGTTACGCTACAGGACAGAGTAAAGCTAAAAAAGGAAAAAGTGTGTTTATTCCTGAAAGACTGTAGAAAAACAAATCCCCCCTGCTCCAACCCAGCATTGTTCCTCCTCCACTGGGTTGGCAGGCTCAGCACAAATGGGAAAATTTTACTCTGTGGAGCTCCTCTTGAAATGTTATTAAACTATTGATTCAGTAAGGATTGAAAATAAAACATCCAAAAAAAGATTGCTGTCACAGTCCTAACAGCTGGGAGTTGGCAGTTTCTTGGTTTTCCAAGAAGGTATGGCAAAGGGGCTAAGAGATGCTGGATTTGATGAAACATCCCCATTCCCCTATTCTCTTCTGCTTTCCAGTGGCTCACACAGGAGCACCCTGAAGAGCTATCTCCTGGTAACCCTCAAACTGGCACTGAAATTTTTTAAAGACAATATATGAGTACAATTGTGGCTTCTCCAGGAAAGATTCATCACCTACCTTCCTGTGAACTAGTGTTCATAGGAATTTTCTCACTGTTGTCAAACAAACTTTCAAAATGCTAGACTCATTTCTCTAATGGTTCCTATCACAAATTAATCAACTGCCTACTATGCTGGCTGAAGGTCTCAATCAATTAGTAATTTTCATTGATTTCCCAGCTTTTGAGTTAAACTCTACAGCCTTTAGTACTGCCATTTCAACCAACAACTTAGGAAAAAGCCTCATTATTTCTCATAAAGATCCTCTTAGAAAATTTCAAAACCTTTACTCAACCCCCTAACTATTTGGCACAGCACATCCTTGCATGCCTGAAATTATTACTCTGTTTGCTGTGGTTTCTTTTATTAATCTCTTATACAGGAGTGTTGTACTTTGTCATTTGTAGCACATTACCTCAGACTTGTTCAGGTACAAAGATGGACTTTGAGGACGATCAGTGGAATACAGAACCTATCATATGAGGAGACAGAATGAAGAGCTTGGCTTGTTTAGCTTAGCAAATTAGAGGCTGTTGAGGGATCCAGTTGCTGTCTATAAATATATCATAGAGGCAAATATCAGGGAGATGGGAGAGCCGTTTAAACTGAATTACAATGTTGGCAAAGGAACCCATTGGTACAGATTGGCCAGAACTTAATCTATGTCAGAAATTAGAAACAGGTTATCACTCTGAGCAATGAGATCCGGGAACAATTTTCCAGTTGGAGTAACAGCAGCAAAAATCCTGCTTTCAGAGTGGAACTTGATAAGTTTCTGAAGGGGATTATAAAACACGATTCCTTCAATAATAGGACAATAGATTTGATGACCCATTAGATCCTTTTCAGACCTGTGTTTCTGTATAAAGCTGTAGTATGGCATGCAGATTCTGTAACCTTCAACAATGCATGATTCAGAACAAGTTATGCCAGCATACTTCATATGTTTCAAGCTATTTAAAAAAAAATAAAAAAAAAAATAAATCAAAACCCACAACCAAATAGTTCAGTTCAGTAATTGTACTTGTTGAGAGTAGTGGTAAAACGAGTAGTTTTTTAATAAATTCAACAGAACCCAAGTGTACCACAAAATAATCATCTTTTACATTCAGTTGTCCATCACTGAAATTACTAAGATTATTGATAATTAGTTCTACTTTTTCTCCAGCACTGTTTAAGGTTTATTCTATACAATATATTTTCCATGGCTTTAAAATTTTTGCAGCTAAAGTTCAACTATTATTTATGGTATTTTGCTTTGAGCTACAAATTAATTAAGAACAAGTTCATTTTTATGCTAATACATTTTATGTTGGCGGGTATCCAAAAGATACAGCCAAAGGAGCCTAATTATGATTGTTTCTCATTTACTTTAGTCATAGCATGGGTTGTACAGGTAAGAGCAAAGACACTTTGTTAAAAATAAACCTGTCTCTTTTTGGAGATACTTTATAGAACTTCAGTAATTTTTTCATGCTTTGAAGATTTCTTATGCTGAGCTTGAAGGAAAAACCTATGAATTACTACAAAGCAGAAAACCTGTTGGGTAAAAAAAGTTTTGGGGAAAAAAAAAACTTTCAGTAAAAAGCAGTAAAATATTAGCATAAAATCAAATATTTACAAAACTTATTTCCTTCTAAATGTACACACACCTATACACACACAGACCTCTCGAATAGGACAAAAAAAATGGCCATGATGGAACTACAGAAATTTTTACTTTTCTGTATCTCCTATTTGAAATTTTAATAGAAATACCAGAACACTGTCTTCACATAAAGTTTGTGAAGGCAGATTTTACTATGAAGATGTCCAAAACTCTACTATAAGATTGTATTTTAAAGTAAGTAATAGTATCTTAGTCTGATTCACTCTAGTCCCACTCAAGGTGTCTTTCTAAACCTAATATCCATTTTGCTGGCTTTGTTTTTAGCAGTTTGCTTTCTTAACCAGTGAAATTTAAAATCTTCACCAGCTTCTTGTGAACGATGAAGATTTCAGCTCTTCAGATTCAGCATTAGATGCTCACGAGGAAAGGATCCAGATCTCTCCATTGTGACCAGTTAATAAATGGGTTAGGCCCTGAATTATTGACTTCTAATGTCTTCTCCTATTTAATATAAAAATTCTTTTGGAAGCATTCTAAGTGTCTGTCTTTAAAACAAACATGGTGAAAATCAAGCACCCATTTACTTAAGTTTGTCGACATAGCTTTGCATGCATTTTTCATTTTAGTTTTCTTGCCTTTTGCTATTACCACATGCAGAATCACTCATGCATTGTGAAGGAGCATCCACTCATCTACTCCAGCCTCTTTTTTTGACACCCTTCCTTTACGCTTTTTCTTTCAACTAAGCAATTGCTGTTTCACTTTTGACTCTTACAGTCAAATAGTGATAGTGATAGTGATTTTCTCCATAGCTTCTGTTTCTATTCTCATTATATTTTCTTAAGGATTCAATCAGAAGTGATAGACATTTTTCAACTATTTACCTCAGTGGTCTACATGATGTATATACATCAAACCAAACTCATTTCCTTCTTAAATTACCACTTTTTTTGTCAAGCAAAATTAGTCCTTGTTTTCCACAGATATATTCTCTGTGCAATTTCAGGAACAAATTGGTCATGAATAAATGGAGAGTGATGAGCTTTCAGAAGGCTTCTGTTCTGAAACATTTTTTCATACATGGGTGGAAATGATCTTGCTATTTTTAGGAGATAATTTGACCCATATTAAAAATAAAATTTACTTACTTTCTGACACTAGATTCTGAATTCACACATCAGTAATTCAAATTTTTATTCAAACTATACTCCTTACATTTGTCAAGATTTATTCACCATCAGACTGATAATTCTTAACTTTTCCCCCCCACATTAAAAGTAACATAAATCACTATATTGCCTACTCATTTAATATATGATGTCTGATCTTTTTTCTACCATTTTATAGTTAATATAGCAATGTAGCTCTATACCAGCAACATGTTGAACTACGCTAATCTTCTGTTCAAAATTTGCAGATTAATCTTAAGGGCACAAGCAAAAAAAAAAAATTCTTTGTTTTTATTTTCTCAGTGCTTAATACGTGCTTTACAGTGAATATAGACTGATTTCACTAATCCATAAATTAAATCCTCTCTGCATTCAGTGAAAGTGATAACTACTCAGTGCATTGATCTAGAGAGGATAAACTAAGCATGACTCTTACGTTCAGCAAGAGCTGACCAAAAGGCAGCACTTAAATATGCTTGTGTGAAGGGATGCCAGGTTGGTAGTAAGCTGGAGTCTGTATTTTCTTATGACTGCTCCACTGTATTTATATGGAATAAATGAGCAGTTGTGGTGGGATTCCTAACAGACACTTATTCACATGACAAAAGACCACAGCCTGCAGATCCCACACAGAGCTGCTGCACACCGACAAGGCAAAGATCATTACTCAGAGAGTCAACAAAGAAGTGCCAGAGCCCTGAAAGGTGCCTGAGGAAATCCTAATGAGCCACATTGTTTTGCTCAGGTTTGTTTATCAGACAGGAGACAGCTTCACTAAGCAATCTCCAACACTGTAGGTTTTAAGTCTCCATTATGACTGGTGTAAGTGTAGCAGAGCCTCCCTAAGACTGCGGGTTTCTGCGCTTCTCTGAAATGCTAGGGAGAAACAGGCCAGTGATGGTCAGAAAGTTAATGGTACTAATTCTACATCTAATACTAAATCTAGATCCCTGGGCAACAATATTGCATGCAGGTTTTTTATTCATTTGCCATGAGAGGCAAACCTGTTCTCAAGAACCTCAGCAAGTTATCAGATCATTTCTGCCCATCACAGCAGGCGGGAAATGTTTGTCTTCAACCTTCTTTGTTCATCTGCAGCTCGGGGAGCTCAGCACTGGTGCTGACTTCTTCCCATCCTGGTTATGGCCAAGAAGGTGGATGTCTTTGACATCTTTCAAACTCATAGAGTTCTCATAGAAAACTAGACCACACTCCTGTCATATCCTGGTACCTGCCCGCTTTGGCTGGTTATTTATGCTTTACATAGGCTTTGAAGCAGACTCTACTGCACACGGAATGTGGTGGTTCTTCACAAACTGAAGAGCAATTCTGCAGGACACCTTGTCTCTGGATACAGAAGTTAACATGGCTTGGAGGGAGATGTAGAAATACTTGGAAGAAATACTTGTTTATTGTTGCTAACCAGATAAACCACATCAGGCTTGGGCAATCTCTTAGACTAGAAATAGCTGGAGTCAGGGAAAGTGCTCAGTTTCAAATGCAGTTCCCAGCTTCTACAAATGATCCCGTGGAGTTCCCTGGGCTGGCTGAATTGCAGAGATTGGCACATAGAGACTGGGAGGCTTAAACATCAACTTGGGAAAACTAGTGGGTGGGTTACTGCTAACTGAGTAAATTTCTCCCTTTTCATCTGATTGGTTATGACAGGACATGGAGCTAAAACTGAAGGACTTGATGCTCAGCTAATTTAAAGTACTATGTCTTGGCTAGGTCCCTTGAAAGCAGGTTTCTTTATCCCACTGTTGTTCTGATATGAAAAATATATTGTTATATCATGGAAGATGCTTTTATTGAATAGTTTTGAATGTGAATGTGAAGTTTCCTCTATTGTCTGAATCCAAAAGCCTTCTATTTTTAGAAGAAAAACTGTAATTCATATCCTGCAACAACACAAGCTGACAGTGTTATCAGTTATCAAGCTATCCTGAGCTGAAGCACACAAAAATCATAATATCTGCTGGCAGGTGCTCTGGAACTGGCTTCTGTTAGTCTTAAACCACAAAAAAAATTTTGTCCTTACTGGGCAGTTCAAATGACAAAGCTATTCTCACAAAACAGCAATTAATGGGCCTGCAAATAAGAACAGAGCAGCAGGGAACTGCAAAATGTTATCTCAAAAGCACTGCCTCACCCTTAAATTAAATCCAAAATCAACTCTTCCCAAGGACAGAAAGGAGGGCAGAGCATGCTGTTTGTCACTGGGCACGTGAATAAATTGTATGATAAGGATCATATGTCCCAGCGCTCCTTTCATCAAGGATCTTAATCTTACACATATTTAGAGATGTGTGTTTACTGATGTAGCAATTGTTCCTCAGAAACTTTTCAGCTGAAATAGTGCAGGGGTTGAAGTTTTTAAACAATATGTATCCAATTTTTTCCTACATCAGAAAGATTATTTAAGATAAAAGAACTAGAATAAAAAATTACATGTGCAGAGCTAGTACTTTAAAATGTATTGAACTGCTTATTAATTGAAGAACAGTCAGATATCTGAAATCATTAGCAATGTTCACAGTGCATGTCACAACTAATGTTCCACATAAGCATATTTTTAAAATTATCGCTTCTTTCCCTTAGCCATTTTATTCAAGAATCCCTTTGTCATTGATGAGTTGGTAAAACTTGCATCACTCAGTGCTCTATAAGGAATGTGGTCTCTGCTCTGCTTTATGTCAGATGATTTCATCAGCTCTTGGAGAAGGATTTGAAGGAGGATGTTGGCAGATAAAAGCCCTTTTGGTTTGCTTTAAAATTGTGATATATTATTTTCTAATTTCAACTAAATATGCATTGTATATGGGGCACTGGAAACTTACACAAGAAGAGGGATGTTCTTTCCTACTTCATGGTATGACTTCAGGACGGAGTTGCCTCTGAGGTTCTGCTTCACTAACAGGAAAACAACTCCTGGGGCTTTAAGGCACCATTACTGTCATTTCACAGGAGGGGAGGGCCAAGGGATTCAGCTGGCATCAGATCCTTACAAGTTGCTGCAAACCCCAATGCTCTACTTCTGCAGGCAACACTGGGTTTCTGGTTGATTTGTTGGCTGTTTATAAGCTGGTCATTGATGCATAAAAAAATTCTTATTATTCTCTTCTGTTCTCTGACAGAGCTTAGGTTGGCCTGTATGAGTTTTTATGTTATTCTTTGAACTGCTGTTCAATAAAAAACAGTTCTCCAAAACCACATGTGGTTAAAATAAGCTTTTTTTGATGGCATTTTTTCTTTGGTCTCATGTTTCCCTTTGAAAAGGAGATGGTCCTGTGAAATCCTATGCAGAATTGAGCCTGTACCTCGAAGCACTGTTTGTCCATGAGGAACTAAGAAAACCCAGTGAAGTGTTATTAGCTTTGATTCATCTGACCAAAGTATCATCTGCCTATGCCCATTAATTACAATAGTTCAGGTATAAACATTGGTCCCCAAGCTTCATTAAAATTGTCTGGGTTTTTTTTATTGTTTGTTTGGATCTTCACAAAATTCATCTAAGGAAAGCAGGGCAAGCAAACAGACATTTGAAGCAGAACAGTGGAAAGCAAACAAAGGTGCATGCAGAGGAACATAGTGCCTAAGGAAGCAAATAAAAATAAATTGGTTTGAGCATGTTTTAATGTATCACAGAATTTTTTCCATGGCTATAATTTTCCAATGTTGGAAGTTCAAAATAGTCTTGGAAAGCAGTCACTCTATCTGTAATCCTAGAGAAGTCTGAATCAGTGATAACAAAATATGTCTTCATGATGCAGAAAGGATTTTACGGCATTGTTGAGATGATCTCAGGTGTTTGATGTGTTCAGGTGAGTATGGCATGAGGGTTATGTCTAAAATAGTAGATTAAACAGTGCAGGGGGTCAAAATTTTGACACAGACTAACCAATGGTCTTCCTAGAATGGTTCAGGAGTTAGTCCTGGCTGAGGATCAGCTGAGCCCTAGTTCAGGAATTAGTCCTGGCTGAGGATCAGCCTAGCCAGGGCTTGGCAGCCTTGCTGTAGCCAAACTGTTTTGAAGTCTGAGGAAGTTTAATAACGTAGTTATTAGACCAGCCAGCGAGAACAGGACTGAGGTCAGAGAACCAGTACTGGCATTGTCTGATTTCCTGCAAACAGACATGGCCAAAGTGTCACCCATAATTTTATAACAGTTCCTGTAGGGCTGTTACTGTATTGTTTTCAAGCAAGCATAAAACTCTGAGAAGTGGAAATATGTATTGTTGCTCTACAAAACTGCAGAGCCCTGATTTGTGAGAGGAGGACAAGTAAGTGAGAAGCACTCAGACAGATGGCATTGTCAGAAGGAAAGAATTCCTGAGGGGTAGTTCAGCAGAGAGAAGAGGAATGGCAGGTATGGTAAAAATATGGGAATAGCAGCTGCCATAGCTATTTCTACAGAGGTAAAGCAGGTTGAGTAAATTGCCTCAGGAGCCTTCTGTGTCCCCAGATTCAAAGGGAAGACTCCTTTGCAAGGGAAATGCAGTGCCATACAGACGGGGGATGTTTGACTCGGCACTGTTGCAGCTGTTAGAGAGGGGTTGGAGATGAACACTTCCAAAGCTCACACCTGGAAGGTGAGCTTAGCCTGACACTGGGACTCAGAGGGAAGTCCAGCTCAACCTGACAGGTAGAGGTGAATGCTAAACAGAGCAGTGACACAAAGATCAGACCACAGAGAGACACGAACTGAGATAAATCTGATTTCAAATGAGTCCATTTAAGATCCAGATAAATTCTTAATAAAAGCATATTTACACTGGCAAAGTGTCTGTGATTGATGATTATCCTCTGCTTTCCCAAAGAAAGGATTTCCATCTCACAGCAAAGGTGGTTGACAATACCTATAGCTGGCCAAGAGATCCTGAGACAAGTAAAAAGGTTTAATACAAGGGCTTGTCACAGTGCTGTTCCTTCCCAGTGTCCTTCACCCATCAAGGGCAATCATGGTGCCCACACCATGGCACGAGTTCTGCTGAGGAAGTATTGTGTGCCACAGGGTCCTTTCCCATCTGAATGCCAGTAGATCAATCTTGAAAATGGAGACATTAAATCTCCTCAGGAAAACGGTAATGGGATTATTCTCACGTGGGCAAAGAACAGTTTTATCTCATCTCATTCTTTGAAATGCTTGAAGCATTCTAGTTGCTAATTTCTAGTTGTAAATTCCAAAACCAATTCAGACTTATCCAGACATCCAGCTTGAACAACTGAAGTTTGTCAAAGCTTTAAAGAAGTGGGTTTCATGCAAGACTCGATTTTTTAATAAAAAATGTCAGGCAGACTTAGATAGGGGTCTTGTTATCAACTCCCTCTGTAGTATGTCTTCTCCTCTATGTCCAGGCTTATCAACACATTTGCAAGTCAACTGGTATACCTGACTTTTAATACATCATTTAATATCTGCTCACATTTAGGATTTGCATTTTCATCTATTGCTTTTCCCCAGCTGATTAGCTGTAGTTTGCTGCCATGATGGTAAAACTTGAGACTAATAGAAATCTTCAAGCATCTCTTACTAAGGCAGTTTCAGGTTAGTTTCTAGACCAGGAAAATCTATGTCAGCCTCACAAAAGTATTTGGATGAAACTTCTTGATTTTTCCCTGTTTTTTTCAAAGAAAATTTAAGAGAAAGCTACTGAAGCAGTTGACTTAGACCAACTACTCTTTCTAGTATTAAATAGATGACACTCAGACATCAGACTATATTGATAAGACTGCATATCAACAAACCCATTCCGTCCCCTCTATGTTCAAAAAGAAGCTTTATTAAAGGTGCTAAAAATAAAATCTCAGTGGATTCCATGGTTTCTTAGAGAGTATATGAAAAAAGGAGATGGTTGTGATCAGCAAGCTGAGATGTACAGCACATTCTCAAAGATTCCCTATGAAATTTCTAAATATTCCTTACAAAGGTTTCAGCCAAACTTGCTAGGTTTTTTACTTTATTTGATCTGCAAACTACCTATTTCGACAGCAATCTGAAAACATAAAAATAACATAATGTCTGTAATTTATTTTTTCCTGACTGCAATGTTCTAGTACAGCATTTTCAAGATGAGCCTTTCTGACACTGCCAGATTTTCTGCAATGTCCTTGGGAATCTTGACCTGTTAACGACAACAGATTTTTAGTGCAAGCTGTTTAAGGCGGGCATGTTTCCATATAGAAATTGTTTTGATTTTAGGGGTTACACAGATGAAATGCTACTCACAGGGAACCTAGGTATGTTGCTTTCTTTATAATATAGTGACAGTGTATTATTTATTTGTACAGGTAGGTGTTGGGGGATTTTTTTCCAGTGGTGGGTTTGTGTTTGCTTAGGTTGTCTGTATGGAAAGAAATGGGAATATGAATTTAATACCAATATTCTCCAGCACTAAAGCAGTTCCCGTGGCCTACAGAGGGCTGGGACAACTGCACAATATCTCTAAAGGCTCAGGGGTGTGCTTTTCTCACTTAGCCCCTGGCATTGCAGTAAGCACCCATTCTGCTGCCAAGGTTTTGCTCCTTAGAGATTCCCACCACAGAGGAACTGAGAGCAGAAGAGTCTGTATTAGAGCCTGCAGCTGAAATTATTCTAAGCAATTTCTTCTAATAAACAATTCATCCCATCTAAAAGCATGGGTTTGAGTACTTCGTGGCAGTATAAGTTTTCAAAGAAATAAAAAATTAAAACGGAATGTCTGAACCTCAGAAATAATTCCTTTTGCTGTTTCCTTCATTTTTCTCCCCACACTAATATCACAAGAAGTCAGAGGTATCACAAGAAGTCAGAGGTATTATAAGAGTGAATCAGACAAAATATGAGAAAGTGTTTTTTCTGCCCTCTTTTCCCACGTGTCTCAACTCCCTGCCAAAACCAGGAGTAATTTAAGTTCATAATGAAATTGTAGTTCAAGTTGTCTTTATGATTCAGAATGGGTATTTGAATACAAATGAGTGGAATTTGTGTCACAGAGAATAAGAACAACTCTATGACTTTGCATGTAGCTTTGAGATTTCCCAGGTGTCAGCTCTTGCTCTGGTGAATATTTAAGTATTTCATTTTTATTTTTTTTTTTTTTTTTAGATTCAGGCCTCAATAAAAAAAGTACTAGTATATGTACAGATAATTTCCTGGTAATTCTTTTGAAGAACTATCTGAGCAATGTCTCCTTCCCATTTTTCTATTTGCCTCTCTCTCTTCAGGGCTGGCTACTTCCAAAATCTGTCCTCAACCTTCTCTCTTAAGGCTTCAGCTGTTCAGGGGCAGAACTGAGAACAATGTAAATGTTCATGTTTCCTGTCTGGGAGGAAAACAGCACTGCATTTCTGAAAAGTTCCTTTTGTGGGTGAATCACCACAGGAGTACTAAATGATTGATTATTACACAAAAACTTTTATGAACCAAGAAATCAAAGCCTGCTTGCTAGGGGATTATTAAACTGGATAAAATATTTTCTATATTGATTATAACAAATGTATTTAAAACTGCAATAATGTGACAAATACTGTAACGTTAAAATAGCAGTGCATACCTATGTATGTAATATTATTTTTATTCCCAGATTCAAATGCCTATTTTCTTAGATTGTGAGAGTGAAGATGAAGTGAGGGAAAGATGATGAGCTATTGCTGTGCCATTAGCAACTGTGGGATGGATGACACACCTCCCCAATAACACATGAGCTGGCTGCAGCCTTATCCCTGCCCTCCACCCACACCCAGGCTGAAGATGTGCCTGTCCTCCAGGCTGTGAAATCCTCTGACACTTTGTTTATCATAGAATCATAGAATTGGCTGGGTTGGAAGGGACCTCAGAGATCATCAAGTCCAACCCTTGATCCACTACTGCTGTGGTTACCAGCCCATGGCACTGAGTGCCACATCCAGTCTCTTTTTAAATATCTCCAGGGACGGAGAATCCACTGCTTCCCTGGGCAGCCCATTCCAATGTCTGATCACCCTCTCCGTAAAGAAATTCTTTCTAATATCCAACCTAAACTTCCGCTGGCACAACTTAAGTCCATGCCCTCTTGTCTTGTTGAAAGTTGCCTGGGAGAAGAGCCCAACCCCCCCCTGGCTCCAGCCTCCTTTCAGGGAGTTGTAGAGAGCGATGAGGTCTCCCCTGAGCCTCCTCTTCTCCAGGCTGAACACCCCCAGCTCCCTCAGCCTCTCCTCACAGGACTTGTGCTGGAGTCCCTTCACCAGCCTGGTTGCCCTCCTTTGGACCTGCTCCAGGACCTCAATCTCCTTCCTGAACTGAGGGGCCCAGAACTGGACACAGGACTCGAGCTGTGGCCTCACCAGGGCTGAGTACAGGGGCAGAATCACTTCCCTGGACCTGCTGGCCACGCTGTTCCTGATCCAGGCCAGGATGCCATTGGCCTTCTTGGCCACCTGGGCACATGTGCTGCCTTAGGAAACTCCTGCCTCATACACAAAGAAAACTCTTAAGTGCAGCCTTTTAGAGAATGACCGTGTTGTCAAATACACTTTATTCATGTCTCCTCACTGACCGTACTCAGGTTCTCTGATCTTTGAGGTTTGCTCCCTGAAGATAGTTTTTCATGTATCCCCATCTGTATTTGTTCCATGACAAGTGACCAGGATGAATGACTGCATAGTTACAGAGTTGCAGTGCCCAACTTTGCCATGCAGGCAAAGCCATGAAGCCACCATTTTCAGTCTAAGTATGGAAGCTTTGAAATAGGGTTGATGTTGGGGTGAACTGAAATGCTATCTGTCAGCTGTAGCTGTCAGCAAAAATATTAAAGAAAGAGCAGCTGCATCATGCCACAAGCAGGAGTGTGGAGCAGTTGTAGCTCTAAAATAGATTTTAGAGTCAGACAAAGTTTTCTTTTAATGAATCCCAGTAATAGTCATTAAGTGTTTATTTTCAAACCTGTTCTGAGCCAGTTGATAATGCTACTGCCTTTAAAACGTTTCAAAGAAATGATTGAGATGCAAGTAAAGAAGATCTATTTAAATAGGACTTACTGAATTCTATGTTACTACTTCCAGAAAATGTAATTTTTCCTACTAATGCTTTTTTTTCCTACTAATTCTTTTCAGCTTCTGTAGCTTTAAATTTACCCTTACTGTTTTTGTGTTTAAGTGCTGATATCACAACAAAATTGATATGACATTCAAAACTCATAACCATGTTTCTCAGATGGAAGAAAAAATATTGTAGCTTCTGTAGCACTTTTTTCTTCCTTTCCAGAACACTAAATTAACAAGATACTGAGCTATCATTAAAATATTTGTTAAAGAATAGCATCCTACAGTCTTTTTGAGTTGCTATTAAAGAAATAATAAGCAGCAGCCTCTTCCGGATCGTGAATTCCAAGATAAATGTAATAAAGCTTGTGGCAGGGTGTTATTGTTTACTGCTTGGAAAAACTTATGCAACAGCAGAATATTGTTCTGATTTTTGAGTTGCTGCTAATGAAGTACAACCAGACAGGGTACATTGCCATGAGTCAGGAAATCTGGATGTTTCTGGACAGAGGCCAAGGGAGCTTAAACACGTCAGAGATGTGATGCATACGCATCCTCTGGGGAAGATACACTGAGTTATTCTCAAGCATCTCATGCTGCCTGATTCAAGAAGCAACCAAATGACCACCCTGTCCATTTCTCAGTCTCGTTTTGACACCAGGAAAACAAGATTGAAGTAGGCTGTCTAGGGGAGCTCAGAGTTCAGATACTAGATTCTGCCTTGAGACAGTAGGTCCAAAATCCTAAGGATTTAATTTTGTTCTTTCACTGTATGAAAAAAAAAATAATCCATGAAACAAAAGAACTTTAAAAAGCCCCTAAACCTAAAAACCAAACAAACAAATAAAACAAAATAAACAAATGCTGATATGCAGCAATTTACTGAGACTTTAAACAAACCTTTTGAATTCATTGCTTGCTAAAGAATGTTATGACGTTATTTAAAAGCATGGGTGTTGTACACATGGGAAGAAGCTCCACTCTCCACAGTGCTAAACTGTTTGCTGAGATGCTGATATGTTTCAGTTCAGTACTGTGGTGCAATTCCCTGATACTTTCTGAGCCTTCAAAATGTTGTTGCTTTGGGCCCCTGTTTTGAGAGTGAAACTAACTTGTCTCCTAAAGCCAGTTGAGATCAGCTGAATGGGTGCTATTGGTTTCTTTTCCTTTCCACTCCCCTTTCTTGCAGCCAAATATAACCATCCTAAGAAACCTTCATTTTTCACTCTCCCCCACCCTTTTTCTGGTAGATGTATTTTCCTTATCTTCCCACACTTTCCCTCTATCATGCCTTAAGGGAGGACTACAGCTTTCACTGCTTCTCTCAGAAAAACAGGACACATGGAAGCATTTCTCTCTATGCAGCCTGTGCTGGTACACCCAGGTCTGTGGGTGGATGATTGAATTTCCAAATTTCACACCATTTGTCAGGGGAAGCTCTCACAATAAAGACATGAGCTCCCTTTCATGAAATCCAAGGAAGGGTCATATATTACTCCATTTCCAAAGCTGTGTTTCAGGAGATTTTAAAGGAGATTGTGGCATCAGATCACCTAGAGCTCAGAGACTTGTACTCTCTTGAATCCATCAGGACTGTTATTTTCTAATTTTTTTTATTTTTAAACAAAGAACGTTAAAGCTGAGGATCGTGTAATGGCAACCTAACTTCTAAGGTAAATCCTTACCAAAAATCTCATTTGTCAAGAGTTGCCTGAGCTGCCACCATTGCTTTAACAAAGTGGACAGGACTTTAGACCTTGGATACTTTGTGAGCCTGCAGGAGACAGAGAGCACTACAGGACATTTCTGGTTTCCAGGCTCTGTATTCCCCCAGCCAGTACGTGAGGGTTGTGTGGCCTCCCCACAGCCTTGCAGCAGCTCTGGGGCCAGCCCACCACCAGCTAATTTGGGCAGCTGGCACCTGCCCACCCCTTCCCTCAAAGAACCTTTTTCCTCCAAGCTGGTTTTTTCCCCAGCAGCCTCTTTCTTGTACCAGGCATCTTCTCCTGAGCACTCCCAAAATAACAACAAACCCACAAGCTGACAGCACCATCTTTGCCTGAAGAATTACTTTTGGTACAACTGAATGTGAGGGGATGGTTTTGTTTTTCCTGACACTATTGACACTAGTTTGGCTTCTGTTTTGATATGCTTTTTTTCCTTGCCAGCTTCCTGGTAACATCCCTGGTCCTCCTCTTTCTTTTTTTCTGCTATGCTTTACTAGTATGGCTGATTTCTTGCTACCCACAGCTCAGGGCACAAACTGTGCTTCCCTCTGGGGAGCTTCTCTAAAAATACAAATTCTTGTCATTCAGACTAATTCAACTTCTATTCCTACTTCTCCCAGCAGAATCTGGTTACCAAGCAGGGCTATTTAAGTCTCCTTATTCAAAGCTGTTGACATGATGTTCAACACCACAACATCTCAGGGTGTCAAAGACACTACTATATTTATTCTTGTAACGTCCCAGGTGTTTTTGAAAGTGTAAAGTAAATATCTTACTGAGAGTTATACAAGGAGTCAGTGATGTGAAAGCCAGTCATTTAATCAGCATTCCTCACCCCTTAGTATCATACCTAGCACCTCACACTTAAGGTAGCATTATTTGAAAAGGATAATCAACAAAATTCAAAAATGGCAAGAATATTTTGGGGAGGGAACCTGAATTTAGCAAAGTGTTTCTGATTAATAAGCAACATATCAGATTTCCTGTCACTCTCACAGCCTACTCCCTGCGGTGTGATTTGTTTATACAACTAATGCTGGTGGTATCTAAATTAACCCTCCTTGTGTGCAGTTATGCTTCCCTCATTTTTAGATACTCACTGCTGTCTTGGAAGGATATTTTGAGATGACAGCAGCTTCTTGGAGATTTGTTTTCACTCTATTTACTCCTTCAAAAATTGTTACAAACTGTTGTGTTATGTTCAGGATACTCACTGAAAAGTTTCAGACTATTAAGTTTATTTTTATATTGCCCTGTTTGTCCTTTGTGCTTAGTTGAGGAGAAACTCATCACAGTCTCCATAGACAACACCACTTATGTTTCTAGTACTTCATTAGTTCAAGATCTATGGTGATACAGGTTGTGAGGCTGGTAGTGATACTGAAAAGGGGATAGAGAGCACTATCACTGCAGGGCATTTGTTCTCTTGGAGCTCGACAGTTGTGTCACTGTCACAGAGAGGGCTCTCTTTGCTCAGCCCTCAAGTACCACAGCAATCCCGTTGTGAATTTCCATCTACAAATAGACCAAATTCTATATCTAAGCTATTAATATTGTACCCCCTCCATTTTTCCAATAAAAAGCTTTTCCAAAATAATTCTGGGCTTAAGAATGTGTTCTCTGAGAGTGGTAAAATCAGTTATTTTTTTTCTTCAACCCATAAGCTACTTTTAAAGCCAATGCCCATATAGATTCAAGGCAGGGTAAAGATGCTGTTATCTGGTTAGCCCATGGTACAGAGGGTTTAAAACATTCAGCTTTCTGGCTTCTTCCTGAGGCACTTCTTGTCTGTCCTATCTGGTTCTATTATATTCCAAAGGATGATCCTTTCTTCCTAAATCTCACTAACTTTCTCACTAACTTAACCCCTGCTGGGGCATATGGCAGCTTTTTTTAACCAAAAAAAAGCTTCAGGATAATTTGTGTAACCTATGTGTGTAAACAAGTCATATTAGCTCCTCAAGTTTCTCTCTGCAACAAATGCTGAGTTTGCTCTAGAGAAGTACAATGGGATCTGAGACCTCTGTACTCCTACTGCACTGCCTGTGAGAATTCCTCAGCTTTTTTCCAGTCATCTTTAATGATGATGGCAAAATTCTAGTTATAGCATCCAATTTTAGGACCTTTACTTGCTGATTCATCTAAAGAGAGCTGTCTTTGTGGTTATTCTTATCAGGAATGAGAAATCCTATATGGAAAGACTGCCTGCCACATCTCTTTGAGTGCCACAAGACAACTACTTTGTCCTTGCTTCATGCTACACTAATAACTACCAGGTGAATTTAGATTCTTCCACAACCAAAGGCTTTTCTAACCCAAAAGAGCCTAAGCTACAATCAGGTTAACCAGTACTCCACAGAGGATTCCTGTTTGCCATATGTGCATCATGCTCTTTTCCTGATTAGGATACAAATGGAAGGAGATGTTGAGTAACAAAAGTGAACTCAGCAATGGAGGCAGTCTCCAGGGTTTTCTCCCTCAAAAGCACCATCTCTGTGTTCCTTCTTTATTTGCTTATTCCTTACAGTCTCAGTGCCTTTCAGCTTACTGGACTACGTGGGAAGATAAAGATAGAACACGCTTCACTATTTTTTTCAAAATTCTTTTGCAGAGTGATGGCATCTTAATGACATCCTAATTCTAAATGTGTGGCTTTCAAACAGAACATGGCAGGGAGGAAAAGGAGAGTGTGCATTCTAAAAGATGGAGTAAACCAGGAGATACAAGATTTTTGGTTCTTATGCTTATTTTAGGATACAACACAATCAAAAACAATAAAATTGAACAAAAAACCCCTACAGATATCGCTTCTTTTGCAATTTTGAAAGTGACAAAGGCCTGTGATTTATGTTACTATCAACTGTCTCTCCAACTGTTTTTTTATTCAGCATATGGATTTTAGTACACATAAAATCATGTTCAAAACTTTGTGATCCAGATAAAATATGAGGCCTTATAATAATTAATTAAAAAAAATTAAAAAGTGAAAATTATCAAAGCCACGAGCAACCTCATCAGCCTCTAGACTTGGTTGGCTTTGAGAGAGACTGGATGACTTCTGTCATCCACCTAAATTCTGGTTCCCAAACTCTGTAAGTGGCTCCTCTCGTTCAGAGGACGTGCTACAGTGACCCTGCTTTTTATTGTTTGTGGTGTGATACCCTTTGTGACTGGGATGCCAGCCTCTGGCTCCTGCTGCTCCAGGCAGCAATGGTTTCCATAGGCAGTTCCTTGCTAACACATGGTTCCTCTGGCACTCAGGAGCTGTGCTGCCATGTGTGTCCCTCCATGCAGAAGGGACATCTTGTTCTGTGATGTTTGACATGCCTGAGGACATCTAGCATGGCTTTGTTCCCTTCCTTCTGTCTCCTGCCCAGAGCAAAATATCAGAGTGGTTTTTTTCTCTAAAGAATCTTATCAGATTGAGGAACTGAAATCTCCAGCTATCAGAATATAATTTGTGTTCCTTTTTATTACATAAATCCTTGTAGAAGAATAAAAGGAGGAGAAATAAGACATTATAGAACTACTGTAATCTTTACCTTACAACTTAGATCCAGCTGGTTTTGTGATTACAGATGATGGGACAAGTGATATTTTGGCAATGAGCATGAGTGACAGATATAGGAATTCAATAGCTTTAGCATGAGAAATATATCCCAAATTAAAAAAAAAAATTGTTCAGTCCAACACTAAACTAGTCATGGTTAACTATATGTGCTTTGCCACCCTTGTATTTATGTTATTGCTTATGGCTTTTAAAGGGATATTTTTTCAAAAATACAAATTATATACTTTAAAATTAAGAATATCCTTTGAGTCACATAACTAGATAGCATGAGGTTTTATGAATATCCTACTATGCTGACAAATTTGAATTAGGAGAAAAATTGTGTGTTTTCTTTAGTGTATATTTGTTGTCACAGTAACTGCAGTTTTCCCAATAAATGGAAATTGCATCGTTTCCTCAACATTCAGGTTATTGCACTGAAATAGCACCATGAACTCACCACTACTTCTCCCTTCCTGTTGTCAAGCTAGATCTCATTTAGTCACAGGAACAGGCACTAAAACAGGTTAGTTTAGATATGTGTGCATTAGAAAACTGAAGTAAGTCTGCTTAGCCCCATAACATCCTATGACTCATGCATGTGTGGGAAAGACCTTATTTTCACAGAGATCTCTCAGACAAACAAGGCAAGTTGGCAGCAATTCCTTTAGACCAATGTTAGCAGTCTCCTGCTTTCTGTTGCTATCACTTGCTTTATATTTTCTGAAAAATGCAAAGTAGTCTGATAAACTCTAATGAAAGTTCTTGTACCAAGGACACATGATCTTTTATTTTTAATTACTTTTTTTTTTTTAATAGGAGCAGCCTTAAAATCAGGCTCTAAAAAAATCTTTTTCTGATATTACAATAGAGTCCACGTTTTTCATATTTTTTTAAAGTTTGTTAGTGAAGCTGGAGATGTTGCTATCCACAGCCATAGCACACTAGTTATTTAGATACATCCCCCAGCCCTACAGGCATCTAAGTGGATGTCAGATAGAAAATGGATTTAGCTTCCAAAACATTACTTTTATTTATGCACTGGAACAAACTTTTGAACAGCATAAATCACAAAACATTATACGCTTTGACACCATTTCCCCAAAAAGGAAAAGCAAAGACAGCAGCCCTTACTGTAAAGAGCTCTGAAAGTATATAAATCATACTGAAAAAGATTATTGCAAATTCATTGAGGTTTTTGCTCTTGTTCTGAACCTCCAGTGGTTTATATCTGTATGGGTCTGGCTACATCAGAGATAATTAAGATTTTAATAGCCATTTTATCAGCTTTTAAATGAAATTGATTCAGACAATGTACAGCAATCTTTTAGATTCACACACCCCTTTGCTTGTGTCAGCGAGAAGCAACTAGGCGGGTTGCCCATTTAAGGGAAAAAGTACAAGCTCCATCCTATTTCCCTGTTCTTCGGGTGTGTTTGTCCCACTCCTTCAGCAATGCATTCTGTAACGCCAAAAAGCTTTGGTTTTTTTGTTACAAAAGGCATGCACATGTGCACATACATATGCACATTTCTGATTAAGTTTCAGCTCTCATGGAGCCACAACATTAAAGAACTGAAGGCTGGAATTCTTCATTTCCTTCTCAGTTCTATAATACTACATGCAGTAATTTACTATTAACTGGGGGGAAAAAACAGCAATGTCATTTCATTGGCTCAGAACACTATTCTCTAAGCAGCACAGGGTAAATAAAGTATTTTAACAGCTATGTATCTATAGAAGAATTATTTGAAAATAAAATGCAACTGAGCTTTTAGGATATATGTTTTTCATGGTAGGAATTGTCTCTTTCTCTGTGTTTGCAGTGTGTGAACCACTGCTTTGTGTTTGCATTGGTATTAATACGTACTTTGCTATGATACTAAGAACAAAAACTAATACAGAAAGTACTACTGCAGAAGCTGGAAGATTAGATTAAAAGTCCCAAAATAAAAAGAAAAATCTAATCAAGTATTGAGAAAGGGACAATTTTCACATATCTATAAGGCATTACACAATCTGCAACATGATTAGAGATTTGCTCTGTCTGGAGATTTGCACTTTCCTGACTGGAAATAGTAGAATCATTCCCATCCTTTGGACACCAATATCTGAAAGAATAACTACAGAACTGTGTAATAAACGCTTTGTTGTTTGTTGTTTGTTTTTTTTTTTTTTCTAGTAACTCTAACTTAGTACAAACACTAGCTACTAAATGAGTAAAAGAGAGGTTAAGAAGTCTTAATTCTTCGTTAAACAACCGTTTCTTCAGTTACCCAGTATCCTCTAATACCAAGAAACAACTCTATTCCCCAAATAATTCTCAGTATTCTGTATAAAATTATGAAACAACTTTCAGCAGAAAATTGAAATGAGAAAAATTTCAAAAAGCTAAAAATTAAAAGTACCAGAATAAGATGATGAAGTTGAAAAGTATAGGTGTTTGTCCTTCTTGTAAAGAAATATTTAAACTTTTCTGTACAACAGATTATTATTGTTATTGTTATTCTTTTATTGCATAAGCTATTTTATCTTTCTAGCTTCCAGCTCTCATCTTACGTTTTGTATAATAAATACTTCTGGTCAAATAGGAAGTATAAATGGATAGAGTTTCTTCTCCTTTGTCTTGTTGTTTCATCTGTTTTCTTCACAAGTATTATAGCTGTTTCTCCACATAGCACTTCAGACATGTGAAAGGACAAAATCTCTGACCCCAAATCCAGGTTATATATTAAAATAGTATGCCAAATTGAAACAACAAACTTTGAGAAAGGAAGGGAAAAAACAGGAAATTAGAGAAAAAGTAAAATGTCTCTTAGGAAAAAAAAAATATTTGGACAGGAGCATAGATGATCTATTTTCTTAAATGTTCTTGAGGGAACTGGAAATGTACCTGTTAATTATTGAACACTATGACCTGACCTTATTAAACTCAAAGGAAATGTTACTCAGTGGCATAAACCTGGCCTCTGAGTCAGCACAGCTTTGAGGCACATTCTTAATTTATACTTGAGGACACATCAAGTGAGTCAGATGAGATTACCAAAAGCTTTAAATGAAGCATGAATGGAACATATTCCAATAGAAAGATCCCGTATCAGGAGGAGTTTTACTGATACACCTGTATCAGTATAAAGCTTTTAGTATGGAAATGGCTACACTGGCAAAACTGTGACCTAGGGGAACAAAAGAGGGCACACTAGTAAAAGCAGAAATTTCCCAATCTACCTATGCTTACTCCACGAGCTGCTTTCCAGGAAGCACAACTCTGTCTTCATGACTCTTACCTTGGTCAACAGAGCTCTGTTAGACAAGCTCCAGACAAGGTTTCATGACACGGAAAGCACATCAGGTGCTACAGTGAGAGGCACTAGAGAAAACTTAGGTCATTAAGCAGATTTCTAGCTTACTAAATGCAGGACCATAGAGAGTGGACTGGTTGACACAAGAGCTGAATGTTTAATAGTCTACCAGATATGTGCAGGAGGAGTATGGGAAAATCAGGGTAGAAGCAGGCAGGGGCAGATGAGTGCTGAGCTTTGAAGATTGCTTTAAGATCTTAGAATTTGAAGTTAAAAAGAACGAGCTGTTCTATCAAGAGATTGAAAGACTGAGGTGATGACAAAATACTTGTTCAAGATGATGACTTGAGCTATAGCTAGATGGCTAAAAGAGATCATAAACTGTAACGTGGCTCTAATGACAGTGAAAGAACAGGCCACAAGCAGAATCTGGAAGTGGATTCAGGTTGGGAGGAATGCACAGTCTTTAGCAGCATGAAAGGCATAATTCATTCCACAGTTATGGGAATATAAACAAAATCAAAATAATTTTTAATGTGGAAAACAAACAGGTATGCTGTGGCTACTTGTCATGCAGCAAAATTTCTACAATGTATTGTATTGCCAAAATCAAAATTACTTTTTGATTTGATATAAAATTGAGCTTGGTTTCGCTGTAGTCATTGGTAGAATTGGCTATTCTTCAAATATGAAAACATCTGTTGAATAGCCACATTACATATTCCACAGATTTGATTGGAAAATCCAAGAGCCTCTTTGTGGACACCTGTTGAGAAGAGTAATTTTAGCCTCCTCCTCCATTTTGAAGTGGAAAGGAAGACAGATGCATGTAAAACCACAGCTCCATGTGTTACAGTTGGAAGTTGCTATCAGACTGTTCAAAAGTCATTTCATTTGATAGTTACTAGGCTAATAAATTAGCCTTTTGCTTTTGAAAATTTTGCTAATAGTGAAGAGGAAAACTAACTGTGGAAAAAAAATAAAATTGTAAAAGCATACATTATGCTGAACAACAACTAAAACCAAAAAGCAGTCACTAATTAGCCTAGCATTTTCACAGATTTTGTCATCCCTATATCTTCAGAAGGACATATTTTCCATTTCTCACCATTTAATTTTTTGTCAATTAACCCAGTCAAAATAAGAAACAGTAATTTTCACTGCAATGTCAAGATGACAAAAATAGCACAGATTGCCTCAGTTTTAGTTCTCACTTTGTAGCTTTCTTAAAAAAAATAACTTTCACAGGATATTCCTATATTAAAAAGTAATACCAAAGTTTCCTTTTAAGATTTAGATTTCGGATACCATAGCGCTGTAGCAATGCCACAGTAATGATTATCACCTTAAATCATGACCACCAAAAAGTATTCCCTTTTTAAGTATAAGTACTTAAGTAATAGGGCACTTGTATGAAATAAAATGTAAACTATATTATTTTTTGCTTTTAAGATTTTCCCTCTATCCTAATACTTCATTTCTTTTATTGTTTCACAGGCCGTTACACTCCCAGACACCAAGAGTTTCAGAGTATTTTAATTTCATTCAATCTGTAAGCATGTCACCACTAAGATATGGTATTGATGTCATTTATATAGTATGCAGGGATGAAACTAGAACTATTTAGCTAATGCAAGACTTTCTCATCTTCCTGAGGCAATCTCACCATCCACAGACTAAGTATCAAACTCCACAGACTGTCAGCATAGACTCAGTCAGTCCATTCCGTCTTAATGATAAATATTTTTCATCTGAGACACCCCTACATAAATCTGTGTTCAGGGTTTTTGCATTACTTAAGTACATTCTTTAAATCTTTGCCTTCATAACTTAATTCACATTGCACAGGAATTCCTAACTAGTACATCTTTTAAAAACTGCATGCTAGATTTCTTTTGTTTGAAGAAAATGGCTATAAAAGACAGGGTCGGGGGGATTAATTCTTCAATTAACCAAAAAGCTTTTGTCAGTTTAGACAAGGAAAATCATACTAAGCAATTCCTCCCTTAACTTACTATTATGGCTCCATAGGATATGCATTTCCAACAAACAGGCTTCCATTCTGCTCTCTGGGTAAAACATCTGAGAACTGTTTTTAAATTTTTTTTCTAAAAGAAACAAGCACTTTAGCAACAATAACTTAGCACAAGTACACTTAGGTACAATAAACATAAGGTCAGTGTTTAGGACAGTTGCATTATACAGCTAATCAATTCAGCAGAGATTATTATTCATTCTATTTATATAAGAGAGGAAAAACCAAGAGCTGTTGTCACAAGGATACTATGAAAGGCACCAGGTGTGTCTGTGTGCTAAAAGTTAGTAGAGAAACAAAAACTACAAATTCACTGGGTCACAAATATTCAGTTAGCTCAGTGACTGAATTACTATTTCCTCTTATTTATCAGAAAAACTGTTTTTAATAGCTGCAATACTGCCACTGGCAAGGGATGATATGAGTTCTATTCTTAAATGTTGATTTGTCTTCTGTCACCATGTAAGCAGATAAAAGCAAGATATATATCTAAATCCATATACATATTTTTTTCATATTACTACTAGCTACTTGATTATGCTTGTTCTAAGAACTGGAAAAGTTGTTTCAGAATTGTTTTTCCTGTGAGGAAAACAAAACAAACAAAAAAAAATTCTAAAGCCTCTACCCCAAGTTTCATCTATGGATATTTCCAAATCATGCAGGAGATTGTTCACAGAAGGAAAGAGGTAATAGTCACTAGGAAAGAAAATCACTCCTCATAAATAGAATTCACTGTAGTGGTTAATTCAGTCTTACCTGTCAGCAACACGAACCTAGGAATATATCCTTCACAGGGCAAGATCACAATAGCTTGTCACACAGTACTGCCACAGGAGTAGACTGATCCAGCCCAGGAGAACACAAAGAAAGAAACTTTTCCCACTTTTCTATGTCTACCAGCAGCTGAAGTAATGAAGGAAATGGGGTACAGGAGAGAAGACCGGAGCTGCTTCTTGCATAAATCCCAGGAAGGAGAAGTAGGAGGTATACTCTGTCTGTGTCTCACCAAGACTTTTGTTTAAAAGTTTTTTCAACTGTTGCTAGGTGGTGTTAGGCTTTGGCAGTTTAGTTCTCAGATTGTATTTCCCCTCTTCTGGTCTCTTCACACAGTGTTACGGCAATGACTTTGTTGAGCTCGGCTCGCTCGTGCTATATTTAACCACTGTTCTCAGCAAGTCAAGCCTGTCAACAGCTGAGAAGTTTGGAGCAGGCTTTGCTGAGTTCCTCAGCTGCTGAATTATCAGTGGATGTAGCACTGCACAGCCCGGCTACTACATTCACTGAAAGATTGTGGGGAAACTGTCAAATCCTTTTAAGGGCTTCCAGTGACTTCACGGGAGTAATTACTATTTAAAGCACTAAGTACAAGATGTGTATTTAGGCATATATTTTAGACTGCGAGAGAAAGAATACTTGTGTTCATAGCAGATGAGTTCAATTATTTATACAGTGAGGATTTTCCTAGGACAAGTAGGAAGTTTATAATTTGAAAGGTATGCACTTCACTTGAGGAAAAATTACACTCGAGTAGAACTTTTTGCAGCATAATTTTTTTACAGGTTAAATATATTAGGATGACACGGAGAAATTAAGGAGAGGCTTAGGCTGGAAAGTTTTTAGTGTGGTATTATTCCAAAGACAACCTTTTCTCCCAGACCAAAAGCTTCCTACACTAATTCCTAATCTGTCTCTAACTCTCACTGAAGAAGAAAAGGAAAGCCACACAAGTCCTGGTTTGTTGGGTGAGTATTAGGAACGCATTTCACTCCAGGGCTGTATGCATTCTAAGGTACCCACACTTGCTTCTGGATCTAATTACTAAGCCATGAGTCTCTTAATCAACAGACCAGCAATATCACTGAACATCTTTCAGGCCACAAACCACCATGTTACCAAGACTGTCCAAAGACCTCGCAGAGCTCAGACTCCAGAGTGGATTTCTACTGCCTCATGGCAGAGCAAGCCCTGTACAAGTCTTTGGTGAGCAAAATTCCTTACCCAAAGTAGTGTGTTTTCATCTGAGCTGTGCTTTAGAATGAAATGCAGAATGGACCCACTCAGAATAGCTTTTCCGTAGTTATGATTTGCAATATGCATCTAGGGTTAGATGAAAAGGAAGGAAAGAAAGGAGACACAAGTAGACGATTAAAAAAATTGCTTGTTGATATTTATACATGGAAACATCTCAACCTTTCAGAGCAAAAGCAGAAGATTCAAGCAAATCATAACAGTACTATTCGGTGATGCTAGGTCACTGTGCAAATAGGAGGATGGGTAGTGAAAAGCTATCTCATCCTTTATGGCAGTTTCACCATGCAGGAACCTAATTGGCCACAACTACAAGACATACTAGTGGGCGAGTACAAGACCTTATGGAAAGCAGCTGGAGGATTAAATGTAGCCTGCTGCTCTAACCAGGTCTCTGGAATGACTTCTGCTTGATCAATGGGCTGCCCAGGGAAGTAGTGGATTCTCCATCCCTGGAGATATTTAAAAAGAGACTGGATGTGGCACTCAGTGCCATGGTCTGGTAACCACAGTGGTAGTGGTCAAGGGTTGGACCTGATGATCTCTGAGGTCCCTTCCAACCCAGCTGATTCTATGATTCTATGAATGTTACTGCCTAAACAAGCAAGGAAGAACTGAAAATACTTTCATTTCCAAAGAGCTTTATAAGAAGAAAATTCCTGTGCAATATATAATTAAATACAAGGCATTATAAATGCCTCAAACACTTCCATCATGTCAAGTATATGTTATTTTTGTGCCCGAGTAATAATCATTAATTTCATGTTATGCATTTCAATATTTGACTTGGAAATAATAGCTAGAATGTATATAAATTGAAACACTTCTATTTTACAGAAATAGCTATTTAGAAGATTATTGTAGAGACAGATAATATATTGGCACAAAGTTTAGTGCGACGTGCTTACACTTTGAACTGAAGTGAGTTACATGTATTCACATACTAAAAAGAACATCTAGCTTTATTCCTTCAAATAAAATTGAGGAACTCCAATGAGATGAGCAAGGTTTTGTCTATTCTGACCTTAACTTCTTGTTCAAAGTGCAATATTAATAGTACTTTATCCATTCAAGTATATTAAATTAGGCAAGCAAAACAATTAACTTGGCTCATAAATCTCAGAAAAACCAAATGATTCTCCACATTTCTCTCCCATTAGTTAGTGGCACATTCACAGAGTGGAAGACAATACAACTTCTTAGGAGGCAGCCTCTGCTGCCAGCCCTTGTGGGTGGGTTTCAATAGTGACCTGCTGATGCAACTCGGCTCATTCTTGTCCCCTTGCAAACTGACTTGCCAGCTGTGAACCACAGTTATTAATCCTGTAACACAGTAGGAATTTCATCAAAATTTTGGGTAATGAGAAGATTCTTCAAGTGAATCAAAGAAAATATTAGGACTTCTAGCACAGGGAAGAGTGTAATTAGTCTGTATTACTAGTAGTGTAAAATTTTTATACTTTCAAAACTGCAGTATGAAAATGCTTCATATCTAAGTATTTCAACTACCAAATAATGGGAAAAGTTGTTAAAAATAGATAGGTTGTGGAGGCCAGGAAATAAGGGTAAAAACAGAATCATGAAAGACTTTTTAGCTTGGTAGCCTACATTAGGTCCTAATGTCATTATACAGCATCATCCTAAATCCATGTGACATCCTACAACTAAGTCTAAAACGTTACTTTCTATTAATTTCTGATAATTATTTATTAATTAAGCAACCAAGATACTAGAGTCCAAAGTAAATAATTCTAAGAAAAATTTTAATGGTATCCAAAGCTCTCAGCATTATTTCAGTCAAATGACTGAATCACAGAATGAGCCAGGAACTCTGAGATCATCAAGTCCAGCCCTTGATCCACTGCCTCTGTGGTTACCAGACCATGGCACTGAGTGCCACAAACCATCAAAGGCCAGAGCAATGCAAAGCAAAGGGAACAAAATGTGGCTCTAGAGAGTGAACAAGAGAAGCTGCAGGACCTGTTGTCATTTATCATTAGACACAGATATAGAAGAGGGGTTGTCATTGTTCACACTATCCTATTTCTCTGTTCTTACTAGAAAACAGAAGAAAAAAAATTATGATCTGAGCTGTTCTAGACAAATTCCAGGCTTGAGGCAGAAATTACTGGCAGAAAGTCCATTATTTTTTATACAGAAGATCAACACAGATGTCTTCTTCTGACCTTATGCGTCCCTCTTGACCTTAAAATATGCATGCCTGTAAATAAGCTTTTTTCTGGAACACATGCAATAGGATAAATATATAATAATATATATAATAATAATAATGTATAATTTTTATATCAACTATCCATCACTGTAATGATATCTATCTTCAATTCTCTTTGAAGTTATAGTGGCATCCAGAGGTGCAGCCTTCTACCTTAGTGCTTTCCAAATATTTCACATCATAATTAACTGAACCAATGAATAAGAAAAAAATCTATCTACAGACTTGGAGTTTACATAACTGTATGCCCTGAGAAGCTCTACTATGTGTATAATTCTCTGTGAGCAACCACTGTCAGTTCTTCCTTTAATTGCTCCTTAAAATACATTGAAATAACTGTCATCAGTATTTTAGTTTTTTAAAATTTCATTTTTTTAAATTTTCTTTATGGTTTTCTGATACCCTGACTGCATAATCCTTATTGCTCACTTCTATAAAAGCTATATTATTTTAGCTTGTGCTGCTGTATTTAGCTTTGTTTTGGCTTTACAGTATAACCTGTGCTGCCTTACAGTATGTTGGAAGGGAAGGTGTTTGATCAAGTTTTGGTTAATCTGATCTTGGCTGCACCCCTTCAAGTCTATATTTTGAGAGGACTAGGTATTTCTTTATTCATTTTGCCAAATACTATTGTCACCTTATACATGCTGACATTTCTTTTTAGATATTAGGTCTGCTATATCTTCAAACACCTTGGTTTTTTAAATCCAGTCAAAAAAACCCAAACAGATTTCTGCCACTTCTCTTATAGATTTACTTTAGTTGTTTTTTTATAATCTTGCCAAATTATGAAACTAAAAAAATTTGTGACATTCCACAATCCAAGTATTTTCCCAGATACATAAATACTTTTTCCAAGAAAACCAAACTAAAAAGTGAGTTGCATAATTAATACTACTATTTATATTTTCCTTACAGTATTTACTCCAATTTTTTTTTACATCTGCAAAACATATGCCATTAATCTTAATTTTGCTAGAGGTAAACATGTCCAATATATGAAAAAATCAGTGCTGTAAGATCCTTGCCACAGTCACAAACCTCCAGAAACACTTACTGGAGTTTTATAGTCTTTCCTGTTATAGTTTTGCATGCTTGATCAGTGAAATTAAAGCAGGGTGTCTTTCATATTGGTTCCCTATATACATCTTGATCTATTCTGTCTTCAAAAATCATTTGGCTTTTTTTTTTTTTTTTTGTAATTTTTGTAATTTTAATGGAAGAAACCTATTAAAAGAGTTTGTTATCTTTTTAATTTTAAATTTCTAATTTCTGCATTTTCCCAACAAAAATGTTGTCATTTCATAAGTCTCCTCCAAAAGAAGTGAGGTGCAGTTCAAAGGTGACTTTAGACAGTTAGATACCCGACCACATCAAGAACATCAGAAGGCCCATCAGATTTAGGAGGGGCACAACACTGCCTACGGAAAAAAAGCACAGAAAAAATATTGATAACTTTAGAATCAGACTTGGATGCTTTCGAGTCCAAAGGCCCAGAACCTGTCTTTCACTTACAATTGGGTCAAATGGAGGCAGTCTGAAGCACAAGTCTGGAGGGAAGTGCCAACTCAGTCCTCTAGAAATGGCATAAATCAACTTATGTACTTCACTGCTGCACTCCAGGAGTGGTATGTAATTTGCTCAAAGGCTATGATAAAAATGAGCTGACCATGGATTAATTGCTTTTAAAGCCAGCATACTATTTTCATAATTTAATTCCTGCACAGGAAAGGCTGTGGAATTCTCCTCATGTAAAACAGCAAGTCGCAGTGAATTAAAGTACATATTACAGAAAGATTATATAAATCAAATATGGATCATTCACCACAGCAATGTATGGTGCAGTCCAACAGTTAGTTACACTTACTGTTCCAAGCCACCCAAAACTTTGCAATTTATTTCCAGTTTGATGTTGGCTTCAGCTCCTAGCCCATGAGATGGCTAGTCAGTGGACTTCAACCTCTCTTAATTTGTAAAATTCTAACAGGGTTCCTGGGAAGATTTACGCAGATTTCTGCACAGAAAATCCAAGTCTACAGGAGCTAGCTGTGGTTTTCTTTGGTTTTGTGGCCCCCTTGGAAATAGTCCACAGATGTCCTTGGACTGCAGAGTGGATACAATTCTATAGCACTTTTCGCTAAGTAGGTAATTAAAAATCATTATCAAGTCTGTTTCAACCCTTCCTTTTTAGATACTGAATATAGTGAGCTTATTACTGTCCCTTAGCAGGTATTTGTGTATTATGAAAGAACACATTCAGGTTACTTGCAGTTGTTAAAAAATAATCAAACAAATAAGCAAGCATCCTACTGGTCTAATCCTGTGACATTAGATTATCCATTAGATAAATATGGATAAATAGAGATAAAAATAGGATACTATTCTGAGGCTTAAGTATTTCCTTGAAAGGACACGTAGTATATATTTCAAGAATATTCCCATGAAGAGATGTAGCACTGAATTAAAATAGTCTTATATTTTCACAAGATTTGTTTGTGAATTCTTCATCCCTGAAGGGAGTCCAAAAGAATTGCTACAAATTTTTGTAATGTAATCAAAATAATATTTTCTGTTTAATAACAGTATTAATCTTCATTTTATGAAGATCTATTTGCAAAGGAAACATAATATTTGCAAAGGAACATAAATACATCAGCCACAGGCAGGTAATTATCATGCAAAGACTGTTTATAAATAGCTGCTCTTAATGAATCAACCACCAACTTTTCTTACACTTTTAATGGAATAACGAAACATTCTTCTCCTTGCAGCTCAGCTTAATTGTTTTCAGCCCCACATAGCACCCCAGTCTTTTTGGCAAATCTAGCAAACTTTCAACCAGAAAACTGTGGTTTCATTGCAGTCAGTAGATGAACATCTTTTTTATACTAGTGGAGGGTCTGGCCATTTGTCTTTGAGACGGCTTAAATTATATCTGCTGCCCTGCTTTCATTAGTCCAACAGCTTGCTGGAGATAGATGCAATTCCATTACTCTAATTATGTACCAGTACTGATATCAACAAAACTTGGTAAGATACCTTCGCCAGAGATGTGATCTTTACCAGATCTCTCCCCACCATAGAAATGAGCCACCCTCAAATGAAATGCAGCTGTCTGAGGTGGAATTTAACAGTCTTTAAAAAATATTACACAATAAATATGTAGACGAGAAGTAGCAGAACATTTTATCCAAACAGAACAGGTAATATGAATATGAATGGGAATGTGAATATTAAAGTTGCAACACCTAAGAGCTAGGTCACTAAGAACAACATCTCTATCCATGCAAACTTGGGTGCCCATAGGAGGTGAAGATCTGGTTTTAACATCTCCAAGAACAGTGTCACCTATCTATATGTTAGGGTTAATTGGTGATAGACAGCAGCACAGAATAGAGAGAGGGGGTTGTATTCCTTGGACCCATTTCAGGACAATCCATTTCTCCCTCACTTGGGTTCCTGTGGGATAGGGAGAGGAAGCTTCCACTGCACATCCCCAGGCTGCAGCTGCATTTCCCATAAGACACTGTTTCTGTCACCAACTCAGTGCCATTAGGATGTTTTATTTTAAGTTCTGATAGATTATACCTTATTTTGCTTAAGATATTGTAAGCTAACAATCATATCATTAGTACTCCCACAGGTTTTATTGATGGAAACCTAAACTTATTATTACATTATCTGTGGACTTACAGTACTCAAATTTTTAAGGGGAAAGGAATGGCTAAAACATATCAAAGCAACCTGATAGCTTCAAAATAGGTACCTGCCTGGAGTTGTCTATCTAGGAAATGGTAAGCTGGCCAGAGTAGCCTTTCCTGAAAAGCTAATACTGTCTAGAACATAGCAACATAGCTGGGAATTAACTCAAACAGAATAGAACAGCATAACAATTTTAAATTAAAAACAAGGTGTATCACAAATGCATTGGAAAAAAAAATAAAAAAAATCAAGAGTAACAAAATACTGAAGAACCTGAAAGTACTGGAGCACCTAAAGAAGAGATTAAATCTGCTGTAGTTGAAGGATATGGCTGGTTGTCACACAAGGCAGTAGTGCTCTAAAAGACAAAAAACCACACAAAACAAAACAAAAACAAACAAGCAAAACAAAACCCAAACCCAACAAAACAAAACAAAAAAACCCAGAAGAATTGCTTTCCAGTAAAAGAAGGAGGAAAATACAATGAAGTGTTCTCTACCCTTCAGCTTAAAATTAGTAGGAATTGTACCTTCTCTGCTAAGCCGTAAACTGGCAAATCTGAAAGAAAAAAATCTTCAGAAAAAGCCAAACAAATCATCTAGCCAGGAAAAGGAAGAAAACAGGAAAACATCGTGATGCAGACAATAAAAGAAACCAGTGAAGAGATGGGATGAGCAATTAGTGCATGCAATATAGTAAAGCAGGAGTGTAGAAGTTTCAGTTATGAGAGCAGTCTAAGAACCTAACTAGACATAGATGAGTATTTTGTGCAGTTTTGCTTACACTGTCAGCTGACAGACATCGTTAAATATAATACTCTCCAAATCCAAGAATAATAAACACTCTTTTGTACGAGTTTCAAGCCTTTACCTGCACTGTTACTTCATAACAAAAGCAGAGGCCATCACAAAGAGCAAGCAACAGCCACCAAAACAGACCTTTAGCTGCAAACCTGAGGATTTGACATTAATATATAATCATATATATTAGACATATAATAAACAGACATATAATAAACCAATTAGCTCCAAACATCTAAATTAACCTCAACAATCATTAAAGCAAAAGGTGTGCTCATCGATTATTGTAACGTCAGAAGTATGATGATAGATAATAAAGTAAAATAGTGAAGGATTTTAAGTAGTTTTCTGTACTGATAATTTAAGATAGATAACTATTACACTGAAGTAGAAAGTAGCTTCCTGTGAGCACAGATTACTGTAAACACTGTAGCTTCACTCTGGCCTGAAAAAAGGACTTTCATTCAAGATGCTGAAACCCATCTGAGAGCAACATTCAATTCTAAAAGGTCAAAATACTGTACAAATTTTGTGTCTTCAAAAAATTTACATTTTGGAAGGGAACAACATGGAAGAATGGGCAGCCTATCAACATGTGGTGGTGGTCAGTAGGTAGTGTGCAAACTTTCCATCTGCTTCCTCACAAATATTTTACATTTTGTAAATCTTAGGACCAGCCTAATCACTGCATTAAAACTGGAAAGGAAATATTCTCTGCACACTTTCAGGAAGCACAGAAAAAAATAGAGTAAAATACAGAAAATAACTTTTTTGCATTTGATAAACAGCATATTTGGAGTACAACAAAATGCCCCAGGTAGCAGCATAGAGACAGGCCCTGGAGCTCTAAGTGGGATCTGCACTGCACAGCAGCACATCACTGGCCTTTCATGTTCTGTAAAGATCTAAAACTGATGGGGCAAAAACACAAATCTGGAAAACACTGTTTTCAAGTGTAGCTGGTAAACCATGTGACCGTCCTGGGCAACCACACTACTTATCTCTAATCATCAGGATGCCAGAGGTGGAAGTGGGTTGGCTGAACAAGAACTATGTATGAGAAGTTTTATTAGGATGGTAGGAAAGGATACAGCTCCCCACCAGCTGACTACTACGTATTTTTTCCACTTGAATATAAGGAATTAACCAACAATTGAATGTAGCAGAATCACAGAAAGGCAAAGGATGTCCAGGCTTTGAAGTTACAAGTAGCACTTGAGTTCACAAAGAGAGAAAGCATCCACCATGCTGGCAAGGACCCTAGCAGGACTTGTCACCCTCAGGAAAACTCTACACCCTAGGGGAAAAGGGACTTGCTTCCTAGTGAAAAGCAGTATCTTACTTTGAGATTTTTCTCCATCAAAACCAGAAAAACCTTTACAGAGGCACTGTGGGATGAGGTGTTTCCACTACAGTTCAGATCATGGATAGAAACAGGAGTGATTTTAGTTAATTGTCTCTAACTGTTTAGTGACTCTTTTTTTTTAACTACTAATTCCCTGTGGTTTTTTTAATCCTAGCTAGTGCATGTCCTTTTAGTCTATCCCATATTTTTTCCTGGATGCATTACAAGACTTAATGGAAAAATAGGTTACTCCAAAAATACTAAGATCTGTACTTTTGAGAGATTTTACAAAGAACAAGATCTAGTCCAAACATATGTAGGTCATATAAACTTTAGACCTATTTATGTAACTGAATACGAACTTTTGTCTATTCTTTCATGTAAATATTTCTGACATCTCAGATTTTGCCTCAGGTTTCTTCAATGAAGAAGTATAAAAGAAGGCAGAAGAAAATTTCCATCTTTTTAATAGTTCTTCAACATCATTACCTACACACAAAAAGAATTTTATAAGTATTACAGAATTACCTCTTTTTTCCACAGAATAAGCACATCTATAGCAAGCCATTTATAAAGAGCAACTTCAGAAACAAAGACAAGAGATTTTTGTTTCCTACAATGTTTGAATAAAATAAAGATAGATGAGTTAAAGCATATAAAATGAAAAGGACAAGCATTGAAACATTGTTCTGAAAGATCACTAATGAGCAAACGCTCCCGAATTCCTCTTCTTTGACTTAATCACAATCTTGAAATTAATTCCTCTGGAATGTAAACAGGTTTGTCTTCTGTTCAGCTACCAAAAACATTAAGTCAGCTTTCACCTGACCTTCAGAAAAAATGGAATCACACAGATAAGCATTCCTCTGGACCTCCCAGAGCTTCTAAAGGTTCTCATTCTTGTTGTGGTATACCTCATGGTAAAACAGCAATGCACTATTTGTTATAAAAACACCTTGGTAGTTCCCTGATTAACTTTTGTTACATGTCTAGCTCCACCAGTGTAAAAAAAGTATATTGCAACTTTTCAGTGTATTATAATACAAAAATATTGCTCAATCTCTATCCCACAGCTTTGAGACTAATTCAAGATGTTAATAAGGGTTACACAGGAAGGCACCATGTTATTATTGCTCAGAAGGAGAAATCCCACAGTCGGTCTTCATACAATTACTGTGGCTGTAAAAAATCTGAACCATGAAGAGAATGAGAATAGGTTGGGGTTGGAAGAGACCTTTAAAGGTAAACTACTCCAACTCCAGTAAGCAGGGACAGCTTCAACTAGATCAGGTTGTTCAGAGCTTTGTCTAAACAAAACTTGAGTGTTTTCAGGTGTGGGGCATTTACCACCTCTCTGGGAAACTTGTTCCTGTGTCTCACTACCCTCACAGTAATTTTTTTTTCACTATAGCTAGTCTAAATCTACCCTCTTCCAGTTTAAAACCATTTCCACAGGTAATGCTAAAGGTCCTGCTAAAAAAGTCTGTCCCCCTCTCTTACAAGCCTCCTTTAAGTACAGAAAGGATGCAATAAGGTCTCCCCTGAGCCTTCTCTTCTGCAGGCTGAACAACCCCAACTTTCTCAGACTGTCTTCACAGGAGAGGCATTGCACCCTGCCATCATTTCTGTGGCCTTTCTCTGGACCTGCTCCAGAGGTACGTGAGAGAAAGAGACAGAAAATAAATAAACTCCATGGACAGACTTGGTAGCAGACAGACTTACCATCCTACATTAGTTGTCTTCATTTGTATGTATATGTCCCAGTACACTACACAGTATATATTATGCTACTACAATATGCAGTGCAGGATGAGTAAGTGTGACTGGTGAAAGAACATATTATGTTTATTATACCTGTATTTGCATAAGACTTTATGGGGCCAATCCTAAAAAGAATAAACTGCAAATAACATCTAGTTTTATATCTTCTGCTCACATATCCTAATGACAAATATTAGAAGTATGTGGAATGGAAGCTTCTTCCTGTAGTGAACCACTAAAGAGTTTGCTTGCTCTAGCATTCACTAAAACAGCTACCTCCTGAGTCTGATAGACACAAATGAAGGATTTCCACCATGAGCAGCTCTGGAGACTCTCTACTTCTTGCTGGTATCATTACCAACAGCCCATATGAACTTACTTATGACCAAAGTGCAGCTACTATTACAATTTCTTTGTTTCAGAGAAACCTATGTCATGCAGCAGAAACCATGGTAAAAAAGAGCAGCCTCCATTCTTATTTTGTAGGTGCTTCTGGGGAAAAACATCTCTTTTTTGTTGCCAGACCTGAAAAACACCTTACACAGAGCATGAAACCATTCTGACAGGAGTTTCAGGTTGTCTCACTGCTGCACCTCTATCTCATAGACAGATATTTGCATGTCACAGCTGCTCTCCTGCCCTGGCACTGAGTACACCATGTGCATCTGGCTGGCCTGTCCCTGCTGTACTGTCTCCTGGTGTTATGGAGAGACAGGGACATGCAGCAGCCTCTTCTCTCAGAGCTGCCCTGGGCTCACAGAAGCCCCACTGGCAGGCATGGTCACACCCTAAAGTTTTATACTCAAAGCCCTCTCCACTTTAGGACAATGCATGTGTGTACCATGGGCCTTATAGGGGGACTTTTCCCTACTTTTATCAGGCAATGTAGCATCCAGGAGTTGACATAGTGGGACAGCACAAAAGTGAAATAAAGTTTGGCCTTTCCCTCACCTTAAATAGTGTTGGGATTTATTAGACTAGGAAAATGGAGAAGGACCACACAATTTGTTCCACATAAAGATTGTTTTGTCTATTTAATACAGGTCAGAAAAAAAGAAATTTTTTAGGAATTTAAAGCATCTACAAACAATACTTACAGAAAAGTAAAATTTGGTTTTGTGGGGTTTTTTTGATCAAGATTTTTTAAAAATTTAAAGACTGAATTTTCCTCTTTTATAAAGGTGCATCAACAAGAGCTATATGCATGTAGACATCTGGTCAAAACTGGCCTCATTACCACTAAGACAAGCCTTGGGGCTACAAGTATTGTCTGCAGAACTGGGGCATTTGAAAACTAGTTTCTCATGAATATTTTCCCTCATTATGAAGCCATCATAGCAACTAGTAAACTGAATAGGCTTTGTTAAAAAAGTCCCAGGGGCTGTACTACTTTTGGTAGAGATACACTGAGACTACAAATTTTGGATCTGAGACTGGATTTCAAGCACAGTAAAATTCATGAATAATTGATTCCAGGAGGTAGCCCCATTCTAAACATGGGGAACATTTGCAAAATTCCTAACCAGGAATGAGTGCTGAACATCATCAGGGTTTTTAGTTATTCCTCTCCAGGGTTTAAACTGAGAGGTATCTGTAGCTGCAAGTCAAGGCTGGGTGCAAATGAAGGAATTGCAGAAGAAACTTTCCATTGTGTGAATGCATTGCACTCACAATGCCTTTGTCATCTGCCTCCATTTTTAAATTACTAAATTTTCCAGAGATTATTTTATGTACCTGTGCACTATTAATCTGAGTTAATAAACTAGGAAATACAAGCATGCTGGTACATAAATAATATTAAACCATCATCTTTTATATCTCACCTTTACAGCGATACGATTAAGAGTTGCACAAAACGTTTTTATTTATTGTGATGCAGTAATTCTTAGCCATTATTACAAACAAAAAGATTTATTGTGATGCAGTAATTCTTACCCATTTTCACATGATCTATGTGGGCCATTAGAATTCTGCACCTTTCCATAGTTCTTAAATGATTACATATCGCCATCTAGTGGTGTAGGACCTCAGTTCTTTTAAAAAGGGCTAAATTTTAAGTTTTGTCATTTAGGATGTCTAATTGTCTGACTTGTGACCAAAACCATCACACTTATCACTCAAGTGTTTAAAATACACTATTCCTCTGGACCTAAAGATTTCAAATCTCATTATTATCCTTTTAGATTTCAAAGTGTATTATCCATTCATGACAGGCACGATAACTAAACTATTATTTAGAGGTTCAGGGCAAATACATAGTGCCCATTCTCATGACTGATGAAAATATATCTCAGCTGTTGGCAAAAGAAAAGGTGCAAAGCAAAGAATTAATAACAATGTGATTATATATTTATATAATTGATTATATGTGAACATACATGAACATATGTGAACATTTGACATATATGCTCCACCTGTGGAGGTCACACTTCAGTCAGTACAGAATGGGCCACACGGTACATGGCCCCTGTTCCATGCTCTGTGAAGCAGGATGAACCACAGGGGCTCTTGTCCTACTGGATCCTTTATACAGGCACTTTGAAAATAAACCCTTTTCTACCAGCATTTAGATGTCTCCAGCCTCATTACCCTGAGACTGGGTTTCTGCTTTCACCAACTCTGACTATACCTTTAGTAGTCAAAAATACTAACCCTAACCCTAATGGCTCTCCCTGACCAGCTTCCAGGCTGCTTACTGGGAACAGACCCTGGCCTGTGCTAACCTGAACCTTTCCCAGGCACTATCTAGAAAAATGATGGTTGCCATAAATCAAAATTGTCACACAGTCTGCTTTGATAATTTAATGGTATGGTCATGTGTCTGGGCTCAGGCCCATAGCCTGAATCAGCTTAATTTAGGAGTAAAGATGTACCTGCCAGTTTCCCCTAGCTGTTCTTTCAGTTACTTGAGTCCCTGTTAGAGAGCTTCCCAATCAGTAGGAATGCAAACCTCTGTTCTGAGAGATGATGGGGTGGCCTTTTCAGAAGGTCTGCTGGAACAATAAATGGTATTTTAGAGTATTCAAATTAGCATAGAAAGAAATGGTTTATGGATATTCCAGCAGCTTTATGCTGACCTTTTCAGGTCTACGACTTGGTTAACCACAGTGTCACTGAACAGCAAAGATGCTGTTTCAAAGACTTGACTCAGGATTGAATTTTAGTTACCTGCAACACTGCATTTGCATTTCCTATTTTCTTTTCAGCATAAAACTACTTACAAGTGAACATGCTTTCATAGTTCACACATACTAATAGTACAGTCCTGAATACAGGAGTTACAACCATCTCTCATAGCCCATTCTTAAGAAGTTGTCAACACTTTTGATCTCAGATTGTGATATAAAAGTAGGTGGAAAAAAGGAATATACACATTTCTCAGAAAAATAATTCAGAAACTCTTCTCTCTTTTCCACTTGCACCCAGTGGTCTCCAAAGATATCACAGAGGGAGCAGCTTTGATGCTTTATTCTGTGATGTTTCCTGAGCAGCCCATTTCAGTCTAAACTTCTATTTTAAGATGATGTGTTTCTAGCCATTTTCACTGCAAGACTGAGTAACATGTAAAATCTCATGCTTCCCTTTTCAGCTTAATGAATTTTCTCAGCATTATAGTTCCCATTCAGTTGTGTGCCCTCTGGCTTCTTTTAGAAACGTATAATCTTTTGCCATGAGATCAGTAAAAATTTATTAAAATTCCTTCCTAAAAACTAGAAGCTGTTATTTTTTCTAACTGTAATAAAGTTACTAAATATCTCAGTATCATACATCACACCAGAAATATATATATCAGTATATATCACCAAAAACTCCAAGTCAAACAACACGACATTTAGCACAGAATAAATGATATCACATCTTCTTTCATACTGTGCTCAGTATGGGGTCAATATCTGAAAAGATATTAAACAATAAAATCAATGTATCCACTGAATTAAGCTTCAAAATTAATTTCCCAACATTTTTATTGTAGGAGCACTATAGCATAAAACTATTAAATAAACAGTTTCTTACCATCACCTTTGTCACTGTTTTCCAAAAGCGTCTGGGCATTATATTTTGTTACTGAAATAAAAATTAAAGAAAGAAGATCAGACATATCCTGAACGATGTTTTGAGTGCACAGAGAGTAAAAAGACCATTCACATCCTGAAAGATTTCTTGAGGACTCAGCAGAAATTTGCAAACACAGCTGAATGCTGGCCATCTGGTCTGATTCTAGAAAATGTCTTAAAGAATACTTTGATTCTGTTTAAGTGTGGGATGCACTGTGTACAAGAATATTATGCATATTTTCCCCTTACATAATGTCCTGGATACAATGAGTAAGGACAGAACACACACGACTTATCAGTAGGAGTAATGGTAGCATGGAATAAATATTTGGCATAATAAATACATTTCTGTTTCTCTCATTAACTACTACCATGGGACACGAAAACCAAAATAAGTTTATATAATAACTATAGAAATTTAAGTAATGCTGTTTTGATGTAGAAAAAGGCAAAGGCAAGTTGACATCTTGTTCTTTTAAAAACAGAATATAAATTTCAATAACAAGGCTTCCTAGAACCTTCCTTTTGATCTTTGAACAATCACCACTCTGTACTTCATCCCACGTACATATGACTTGCAGATTGAGAACAAATAACCAAAACATTTGCTTATTTGTAACAAATTCTGACATCTGAAGAGGCATTTATATAGTTATATGAAGATATTTAATCCCATTTAAATAATTTGTGTTTGAATTTGGCATCAGATTAAATATTTCAAATATTTCAGTCAAATGCCATTTTCTTGGACAGAGCTTTTATAACTATACATACAACTATATATTAATACACATATATGCATGTATATACATATAATATGTGAAACTACTAGCTAGATTTTATTCTGTACAGTTTTTTCATGCCTTAAAAATCTGAGCTGAGATTTTCTATATGTGATTTCAGTTTCAGGCTCCAGGTATTTTGAGTTTGTTTCAGACAGTTTATTTCAGAAAAAAAATATCTTGCCATCTTCTAGTAAAGACTGATTGAAACTCTGCTAAAATTAACATTATTTTTTTTCTCATTTGACGTAAAAGACTTCATAGATAGATAGACAGACAAACAGACTGACTGACCTGATAATAGAGCTGAAAGTGAATTGCTTTTACAGTGTAAAGCCATGGTTTGCTATCAAATTATAAACTTCTTATTTTGTATATACTTAGGAAGCAAGTGCTTAAAACTTTGCCTGATTGTAAAAGTTTTGCAGATAGAAGATTCTGTCTGTATAGACTAGCCTCAGTGTTTGAGTCTAGAAAACAGATGGTATTTTGGTGAAATTCATTCCCAAAATTTCGTTAGCCTTGGTTTCATATCATCATCTTCGTCATACCTTTCTTCTTTTTTTTTTTTCTTTTTTGACAGGTGGTAACACTTCTGTTATATCTGCTTAGTAAGATACTCATCTTTTTTTTAAAAAATAAAAAAACAAAAAAACAAAAAAACAAACAAAAAACAAACAAACAACAACAAAAACAAAAAACAACAAAAAAACTCTTACAGAAGTGGCAATAAACAAAATCAAACTGTAGGCAACAATGTATTTTAAGATTTCTGAAAGGATCAGTCTGAGCATGTCTTCTCTTGCAGATTGGTACTGCTGACTGGTGGAGAAAAAATTTCAACAGTACTAATCTGCCCCCTTGTGACAGACCAAGAAAAACTGCTACCTCAACAAAACGTTGGAGTCTTTACAAATTGGAAAAAAAAAAGAGAGTTCAGCAAGTGAAACTTAAATCAAATCTCTGTTCACTATATCAAAGCTTCTCTATGCTGCTGTGAGAACCTTGCAACGCTAAATGAAGTCCACTCAAATTCAGCTATAATGTATTCACTCAATGCCAGTCATAGAAGTGCAAAACTTCCTGATGGCTTACACCAGTTTGGGTTGCTTTTACCCTCACATTGTGATTCCTCGTGTCATAGAGGAATGCCAGTGATACAACAGAGTAATCCCTAAGATTTATAAAATCTTCTGCAGAGTGAAATGTGCATACAGTTAATGTGCAGTTAATTTAGCCTATTTTTAAGACCAAGACTGTCAAGACGTTTTTGTTGTTGTTCTTGTTCTTGTTTTGCAAAAGAAAGCATGTTAATGTCTGAGTTTGGTTGAAGGTACCTTCATAAAAACAAATTATTTTCAGCTGCAATTCATCTGACTAAAAGTATAGCTCTAAAAGAATGATTTGAAAAGGTTACAAAGTAATTTTCAAGAACACTTCCTCTTTTATTAGCTCACATACATAGTTTAGAGAAACAAGGCTAACTAGTGATACTTACAAGAGCTGTCCCTCAGTTCCCTAATTAGAATGTTCTCTGAAAAACCTGAAAAGAGCCATTCTTCAGTTTCAACTTCATAAGGGAATGGAAAATCAAAGGAACATAACCCTTTAATTTACTTTATAAATGACTTCATGAAAGGACTATTCATTTACTGTGAAGCATGGACAAATATTGGATAAATTCTTATGTGTACTTTAAAATTTGTAATTATATTCATCAAGTGCATAGGTCAACACTATAAAACATGGAAGTAACATGACTTCATGAGATGAAAAGGTTGTGAATAAATTTTCATTACAGGGATGACAGGAGAACTCCTTGCAAAAACTGATTAAATGTGGCAATTCCACAACTAAAATGACATCTGTGTGAGGCAGGATACGAAAAATTTGCACTAAGTTCCCTGTTCCCAGAAGAAAACAAAACACTTAAGGGAAAATGTCATATAGCTGTTTCCACAGTGATGAAGCTAAGAAAAAGAGTGGATGATGCAGTGGATGCAATGATTACAGATGCAGACTACATGATGTGAAGTTGTCATTTGAATTTCCTGGAGCTATTTTTGTAACATTTGTAACATCATTTTTGTAACAGCCACCTGGATGGAGAATCTCAGTCTTAATACACTCCAATGACTGACTGCACATCGTGTCCTTTGCCCAGTGTAGGACATCCTTCAATCTTAATCACTCTGATTGCAAGTTTAAAAATAGCTCTTGTTAGTCACTTGTTACAATGGTGTAAGACCATATTTTGGCTCTTCCTATTTAGAAGACTGGTCATCATTTTTTTTAGAGCTGGCTTCTCAATCAGATTCCACGCAAGAAAGAAGCAGCTACATATATTCACCAATTCCAAGACATCATTAGAGATTTCCTATTTTGCTTATATGCAAAGATCAACTCTATTACACAGTTATAATCCTATTCATATGACAAGCAGAATGCACAACTACAAAAAAAGCAGATGGAAGGGTCATGACATTTCTGCAGCTCTGTCTATATAGTTACTTAAGATAGGCCCCAGATCACCCTGCCCATGTTCTTGTGCTGATGAAGAGACTCCTGGATGCAGTAAATGTTGCACCACACCAGAACTAATGAGGCTACCAAACAGCACAGTTAAGTAGCCGGGGCTGGGGGCTGAGTGCACACACTCCCAGGTGGCTCAAAACACTGACAGTGTGAGGTTCTGTCAGCTTTCAAAACTGGTGCAGAAAGTCTGTGCCAACTCACAGCATGACATGCAGGCATATTCAGAAAATAAATCAAGGGTCCAAAAGCACTAGAGAAGAGAACCTGACCATAAAAATCAGCGAGGAAAGGAACAAAAAATGAAATTAATCTCGAGACACTTGTACAGGGCAGAGAAATATAACATTATCCAGTATTTTCTTCTTTAAAACTAAGGTTCTGTGTGGGATTTTGAAAGTCAGATAGACAGCTTCTATTTTCTGATAAGTGTCTCAAGATACAGCTCTTCTAATCAAATAGGGACTACACTGTAGAAATCTATATGTGAGCTAGACATCTAGATACTCTTCACAGTTAATGGAAAGAAACAGGAATACTGAGGGAGCAATTAATCTCATTCTAAAGCAGATAACTGAGAGTATCTCAGGTGAGTAATACCCTAAAATTGGCTATTTCTCTCCATTAAATATAATAGAATGCCAGACCTTTAGCTGAGATGTGGACTACAGTTTTACATTCATCTAATGACATGAAAGTCTATGTTCCTTTAAGTAAGGATAACTGTATTTCTTAATTCATTAATTCATTAGAAGCTGTGACTAGTTGAAAGACACCTTCTCATGGACCACATAGCTATAAGAGAATTTTATCTATAACAGCATTTATAAAAGAATTCTTATCTCTCAGGGTATTTTGAAATTATATATATGGGACATTTTGTTCGTAATAATACCTGGTTTTATTCACATGTTTTATAAATACAAGTCAGCTTTATCTGTATTAGGCAGCTGTTTCCTAGGACACAAACTAAAGCCAAGTGCTCTTTTGAATTCATATTTCAGATTTTTATGCCCAAGTAAACTTTATTTATTTGCCCAAGTAAATTTCCAAATTCTCCAAAACATACACCAGCAGGTCCTTCTGATGGACTTAAAAGCTTAACTTAGATTTCCTCGTCTTCTCTCAGGTATTTTCATTCTCAGTATCTTTCCCCTCTCAGACTGAGCTCCACTGTTCTCAGTAATTCATTTTTTCATAGAATGTCAGGCTGGAAGAGACCTCAAGGATCATCTGCTCCAACCCTCTTAATATTGTTGTTTATATGAGATGTCACAGCACCCTGTCAAGTTGAGACTTGAAAGTGAGGGAATCCACCACTTCCCCTGGGAGACCATTCCAATGTCTGACTGTCCTCACAGTGAAAAAATTTTCCTCTTGTGTTCAATCAGAATCTCCCTAAGAGAACCTTGTGCCCATTACCCCTTGTCTTATCCAAGTGACTCCTTACAAATAGGGAGTCTCCATCTGCTTTGTTGCCACCCTTTAACTACTGGAACATCAATAATTCATATTCCTTGTTCCCATCATTGAAAGAGTTGCTGTATTCAACAGCTGCTGCCTGAAGCCTGAATGAATTACCTTTATCAACTTCTTTCAAGATCATAAAATCATAGAATGGTTGGGTTGGAAGTGGTGCATCAAAAGAGTATTAATATAAATATTAATTTTCATGCTCCCAGATATGTTGCAGCACTGATACTTTGCTAATCTTTATTGTTTGGATCTATGAGAAAACAACTGATTCAGAAGTTTTGTTATTGCTATAAAAAGAAGAGTTGGTTTTGTTCAGCCTGAAGGATCCTGGGAGAATGTATAGCAGCCTTTCAGGGACCTTTTACAAGGGCATATAGTGATGGGGTAAGGAGTAACAGTTTTAAGATGAAAGAGGGTAGATTAAAATAGACAGTAGGAAGTTCTTTACTGTGAAGGTGGTGAGACGCTGGAACAGCTGCCCAGAGAAGCTGGGAATCCTCCATCCCTGGAAGTGTTCAAGGCCACATTGGACTGGGCTTTTGAGCAACCTTGTCTAGTGGGAGGTCTCTCTGCCCCTGATCTTTAAGGTCCCTTCCAAACCAAACCATCCTGTTTCTGTAAGATCCAATTTAGTTGGCATGCTGCTGAAAATCATAGATGGTAGATCTCCAGCAAACCAACCTTAATCTCTGTTGCAGAAAGGCATTCATAGATTTTATCTCCGAAATGTAAGTTGCCAGTGTCTGAGCTCATCCAAGTTAGAAGTGGTGATTGTTTCTTAAGCCAGAGAGATCTGTATCAGAATGCCATCACACTGTTCCAAATGGTTCTATGTTATCATACATGTTGACACTCCTCATGGCATTATGGCTTGCAATTGTCCCACAGATGATACATCAAGAGTGTAAAAGCATCAGTAAAATTTTCATGATCCAAGAAAGGCAAATGTTGATGATATAGGACATTGTATCTCTTTACACTTATCCTTGGTGCTAGGCTATTCTTACAGGTACATATAAATAATGATTAATTCAACATACCCTTTGGTACCATTTGTTTATGGGTTACTACTGTCTTATAGAAATCAAAATATTGCATGGTATTTGCAATGATAGTATCATATATATATATATCAGCCTAAGTGTTGTAAGACTACTGTATTTACCTACATTAACCTAAGTGCTATGACCAGAATACTTACAAATATTGTGCATGATGAGTAACAGTGGAAATAAGTAGATATTTATAGAGGTTTAACAAGTAGCTCAAGGAAAAAGAATAGGCTTGTGAGTTTTCCAGTTGAAAATAATGTTCATGTTCACTATATTTGTAAATTGCTTTCTCAGAATACCACAGTAGTCAGCAACTACATGTGATTTTACTGCAATGCCAGGTTTCAATACACAGATGTGAATACATTTTTACACTCTGCCAAACATACTACCTCACTTTTTTGTGACCACCGCAAACAAGAAGGCAGCCAGAGAAGAGTGATGCCAGAAGCCCCTCTCTGAGGGGCTACCAAGGCCACACCTTGCAGGTGTGAAGCCCTGCAACCCCGGGCAGTGCCCACACTGGGCCAACAGCCCTCATGTCCCATGGGCTGGGCTGGGCCGGCTTTTGTCCAGACTAAGCCGGCAAGGAAGCCGGTGGGTGCTGAGGGGAGGAGGAAGCTGGTGGGCACTGAGGAGGGGTGCGAAGCTGATGGCGTTGAGGGTGGGGGGAGGAAGGTGGTGGGCGCTGAGGGCGGGTGGAGAAAGGTGGTGGGCACTGAGGAGGGGAGCGAAGCTGATGGTGCTGAGGGTGGGGGGAGTAAGGTGGTGGGCGCCGAGTCGGGAGGTGGGAGGAAGGCAGTGGGCGCTGAGAGGGACGGGAGGAAGGTGGTGGGCACTGAGCGCTGGAAAGCGGTGGTCGCTCTGGGGGATGAGAGGAAGGCGGTGGGCGCTGAGGGGGGGGTAGAGGAAGGTGGTGGGCACTGAGGAGGGGTGCGAAGCTGATGGCACTGAGGGTGGGGGGAGGAAGGTGGTGGGCGCCGAGCCGGGGGGTGGGAGGAAGGCAGTAGGCGCTGAGGGGGGTGGGAGGAAGGCAGTGGGCGCTGATGGGGACGTGAGAAAGGCGGTGGGCGCTGAGGGCGGTGCTGAGGGCGCAGGGGGAGTGGGGCGAGCCAAGGTGAGCGGGCGCGCGCGGAGGCGGCGGTTGGGGGTGACCGTTGGGCGGGTCGGTGCAGCTGGCAGGGAAGCTGCGGTGTCAGCTGCGGGCGGCCGTAAGGATTGTCGTGGAGCCTGGAAGAGGGAGGAGGTCAGCAGCTGCCTGGGGAAGCCTCACCTTGGACAGGTGAATGTCGTTTCCGTAACCAGCGCATTTATTTATTTATTTATTTATTTATTTATTTATTTATTTATTTATTTTTGGTTCTTCCCACCCGCCAAAGTTTGTCCCTCCTCTCCTGACACGTGGGCCTCTGCCTCTCCCTTGGCAACGTGGGAAAGATGTTTTGCCCTGTGTCAAAAGCTGCTCTCTTCAGGCAGTCGCTACAAGCCTGTAAGTAACCATGTGTTAATTAAAAAAAAAAAAAAAATAACGAATGTAAAACCTGATCAGAAAATACATTTCCCTGTGGACTCTCGGAGCTAACGAGGTTCTGGCCTCAGGATACAGTTAGTTGAAGCATATGGTGTTCCTTACACACAGGCCTGTGTTGATGGCTGGGTGCTGCTTTCCTAGTGAGAAGCTGCAGTTATTCCTCTTAGATGAGGAAATAATGTGCTCTTGTCTGTGGACTTGGTAATGTAGGTTAAAGGTATATTGACCCACCATAGAGAATGTTTCAAACTGTTTTAGCTAAGAGGACGAATTGGTAGGAAGTTCAAATATTCTTGTTGCTACTTCATTTACTTTAAGAGAATTTGCAGGGCACTTCTTCCCTAGGTATAAGACGATTTAGGTAACTTAAGTTATCTGGTCATAGCATCAGAAACCACTTAAGCTGTGCTCTGACATACAAGCCTTGACTTCTACCTGCAGTCATACATTCATACTCTTAAGACTCTCAAGCTTTTCCCCCTGTTATTCTTCTGTTTTTTCTTTATGTATTTTCATCTGAGTTATTTCCCCACTTTGCCTTCCTCAACTGTATGTACATGTAAGATTTTTATTCAGAACATTCAGATCCCTAGGAGCTCATGCTTTTGCTTTTTGCCTGGGTGAAAAAGAATTTCAACTATTTCTTACTACTATCTTAAAGAAAGGTTTACTTTAAATGTGCTAGTTCCAATCAAGTTTTATCTAGCAGAGCACAATATGATTACTTCCTCATAACATCCCTGTGAGAGAGAGGATATTAGCTGAATAGTTCCTCACTTCTCTGGGGAACTGTTCAAAATTTCAGACTGCTACCCACTTTTATTTGGACATGTCTCATTGTTGTCTATAGTTAGTATGGGAAAACAGATAAAAAGTGATTTGCAAGTCATCCAACTGTTGAGCTTTGGATTTCTTCAGAGCCAAGAGTGGTTGTATGCCAGCAGTATCCACCTGCCTATCTTGTAACAACTGTGAGAATATTAACCAGGTTTTCTCTGTAAATCTTTTTTACAAAGAAATTGAATATGGAAAATGTATTCTGCAGTCCAGAAACTGATGACTTTTCTCTCTTTTGTGTCAGGAGGGTTTCTTTCAAATTATTCCTTGTTTTTGTGTTAGGTTTGGTTTTTTTTTTTTCATTTGTATTATTATTAGTGTAAAATCCTCTCCAAATTAACTGATTGCCATATGGTTTCCCAGATTTTTGAATCAGTGTAATATAAACCACTTTGAATTCTAAATATACATTTCAAGAGTACTGATAAATTACCAAGGATCTCAACTTTGTCACTTTGATGTAAATCCAACAAAAACTGGGGGTTTGATTCCTTTTGAGCTGCAGTGTCCAACCAGCATCCAAACACAGAAATCAAAACTCACAATTTGGGTACGGATGTACCTCATCCAGTGCCTGTGAAGATATATTCCAATGTTGTCTGAGACAGTTCTGTGTAAAATTTTCACAACTGAAGAAAGTAAAGTGCTGAGTCATAGTTAAAAATCATTTTTGTTTGGATCATTCTAATATTAGGTCAAATAAGGTATTGCCTGTCTTTCTACCATCAATGTAAAACCAGAATAATCACTGTGTTGTTTCTGTCTCTACTCAGAAGAGGTGGTCTGTGTTGTCCTATCTACCCCAGAAAAAATTTATTCTGTCAAGTAACAGGAAGTCATATCATTGTAGTCTTGGGAGATTCCTGCATCTAACCCAGAAGACACCTTAAATTCTCAAGCATTAAATTGGGCATGGAATACTAGGGAATCTTGACTGGTTTCTCCAGACCTATTGTATAGTCAGTAGAATAAGATAGGCAGCAAGCAAATCACATCTCAGGAGGACCAAATCATCCTTTGCAGATGCTCTTCTTCCTCCCTAAACTTTAGACAAATTACAAGATATATATAACTTTGTCCCCTTTATTTAACTGCTTATAGTTAAATGGGATGATTTCAGGCCTTGAATTCTGACTGAAGCCTGCCTCTTTTGAGTTCCCATATGCTTTTATGTACTTGCCTACTCATAAATTCAAGAGTTTTCTTGTATTAAGAAATACTAACAATTTTGCTCCCATAATTGTTTAGCCTTTAAATTTTCTATATTTACAAAGATAATTGGCAAAATAAAATATGCCAAAAAATCACTTGCATGCAGGATTTATGTTAATGATGTTGGAACATCATGTCATAGCTTACATGGAAATTTATTCTAGTATTTATATACATACATTGTGGCATCTATAAGCCACATTGATTTAACACCTTTGAAGACATACATACAATTTTGTAAGTCCTTGTGTAGTTAACTCACTTATTAAACTGCTGTTCTGTTTATGGAATAATACAGCACATTCTTTAGCAATATGTGGTCATGTATAAAAGGCCCTATCACACAGGCACAGGAGGAGATAGAAGAAGGTTGCTATGGGAACCTTAGTTCTAAATGGTCTGGCTTTTGTTGGCTTAAAATCTCAAACATTGTGTTGCATTAATTATGGTTTTGTTGAGGTTGCTTGCACTGAGTATAAAATTTGTTGGATTGCTGTTTTAGTCCTACATGTATATATGCAACATTTTAAAAAACAAAATGACATGTTAGCTAATACAAGAAGAATGTATTTTATTAACAAATTTAACTATGGCACTGAAGAAAATATACTCAAGATATAGGGACAAGATTTTATTTTTATTCATCTAGCTAAATTTCAGCTGTCACTATTCTCTGTTATTGTATATGGATCATGGATCCTAACAAACTAATACAGCAGAAACAGTAATGCTAGGGAGTCACAACAAAAGGAAGGAATGAGGTGGCAGTTGTGGTAGAAAATGGTTGGAGAAATCTCCATTTGAAGCAAGGGGTTTTGGTACTGAGAGAGCAAGTGGAAAGAAGCTGAAAATAGAAACTGAGTGAAAGGCAAGACCCAGAGAACAAGATTTCAGGGAAGGCTCAGGGAATGGAAGAACAGGAGCCACAGGGAGAAGTGAGACAGAAATGGATAAAAAGTCCCTGAAAACAAGGTTGAGTCTGTCTGGGGAGGAGGAGAAGATGGTAGCTGATGGTAGACACCACAACATTTTAACATAGTTTAATATAGATAGCACCTATGTTGTGCTACCTATAGCCTTTTCAAATCTGCTGTATGACAGCAACAAACTTTTATGCAGTAAGAAAGGAAACATGCTACAGTACTGAAATTCTTCCCAATATATTTGAAGTGTTGTTTGATTGTTTTCCTCTTGGAAAACTGCAGGTAATGAATAATATTTAAATTTCCTTTATTTAAATCATATTATTTATTCTCAAAAAGACTATTATTTGGTGAATTTTCCATTGAATTATTGCAATCATTATTCATCCTTATGGGTGGTACAGAGTCTGGTATTTACATGATGAAAACTGATACAGCACTTTCAAACTTTTCAATGCGGAAAAACAATACATTTAGCTTCTATATTACAAGGCAGCAAACAGGGCAGACATTAATAATAGGTCAGCTCCACTTCAAATGTCCTGGCAACTGTATGTATATGGCAACTGTGATTTAAACATCCTGCTAAAATTTCACATTTATTTAGCAACCATAAATCTGCAAAGTACATAAATCTTCAAACTGACAGAAAAATAGGAGGTTTTATATATTTATTTTGATTAAAAATAAAGAAAATTGTGCTTGTAATCCAGGTATCTTTTATAGAAATTTATAGAATCTGATATATTAAACTAAGCAAATTTAATCACAAGTTACAAGGTTTCCTACAAAAAAAAAACAAAGGAACTTAATATCTTCATAATATTCATAGAATCATTGTTATGGTTCATTGTAACTTACAATTTTGGATCCGTGAGAAGAAACTCTAACCAGGTCAGGTGCAAGCATAAAGTTTTATTTAATAAATAACATAAGCAAAGTGATATAGCCCTGTGAACATATGGCAAGTATGTTGCGAGGTAAAAGAGAAAGAGGAGAGAAAAGAATGAGAGAGAGAGAAAAAGAGTGAGAGTGTAAGAGAGAGAGAGAGAGATGACCACCCACAGATCCAGCAGCGTCTGGTGATCCTTCTTGGGAATGACAGCCCGGTTCCAGATGGGGCAAAGGTGTGGTGCAGAGTGGTGGCTCTGTGGTAGGAGACAATGAATGAACACTTTGGTGTTCCTTATGTACTCTGTGTTTCCCACTGCTCTCAAGGTGGGCCCTGGAATCTTGCCTTTAAAATTTCCCACCACTCTTGAGGCTGATACAGGCTCCAGGAATTCTGCCTCTCAGGAGGGTCCCCTCACCCCACTGAAAAGGCTGTTGTTGGACAGCATGCTGACTCCACCTGGGTGAGAACCTCCACCCAACATTTTCAGTCAGTGTGAGTCTATGCCCTAATATTCCATTTGCCACATTGTAATTTGAGGCAAATGAAAATTCAAAATTCCACTGAATTCCTCAAAATCATAGAGTCATCATGGTTGGAAAGGTCCTTCAAGATCACCAAGTCCAACTGTCAGTTCTATACCACCTTAACTACTAAATCATCCCCTGATGCATCACATCTACCTGTTTTTTGAATACCCCCAGGGACATGAACAGTATCTTCTGAGCACTAAATAGTCTGAGTAATATGTTTACATCTATTCACAATATGCTTACAAAATGCTATGGACCTCATATGCTATGCACCCAGGAGAGACAAATAACTAACAAAGCAAATCTCAAGAATTTTTATCAAAGTGAAACACCAAAACCAATCTAATCTACTCCAGTAAAAATCTGTAGGCTGGTCACATACCAGTTATACTCACAGTGGTTAACATCTTCTTGGCTTTTCTCAAAATCAACAGTGATACTAGTGAGATTTTTATGTGACATAAGTGTGTTGTTATGGGGGCTCTGACAGTACTCAGAGGGGGAGCAGCTATTCCCTGTCCCCGTTATTTCCTAGCTTCTTGGCCTACTTTTAACAGTTACATGTGACTACTTGAAGAAGAACATGACCTAATGGTACCCATTAGGAATAATGCACCAATGACATCCTGCTAACCATAAGGATTATTTATGCCTGGAATGGATCAAAGGCAGTTGCATAATCACTGACATTGTCATTTATCAAAGAGCATAAGGATTTGCAGAATCTGTAAAGTTAACTAATGCTTGCTATTGGCTACTTTATAAACTAGGACAGCTTCTTAACAAATACTGCAGAACTCACAAATCACTAGGAGTAAGAACATCCTGTCCCACTGAGATGTCCTGACACAGTGTAACTGGAAGCACACAAGATTTCATTTCCTTAACCTCCTATCTTAAGACTCTTATTGCTTACACCAAAGTTCTCTACAGACGCCATCAGGGCCAAGGCTCTACTCCATGAATATTTCTTGCCTTTTCCTCCATAGGGATTATGCAGGGGTTAATTTAGTTATACCGTTCTGGAGAAAACTTCATCTTGCCTTGACCCTTTCAAATGCACATTCCACCATTTGACAATTACTATACATAGAAGAGTTTCATCTGGCTGCATGCTACAATTACAACATAACTCCATTAAAGAATGTAAGTGACATCTTCAAAAACATCAGCAGACATCCACATCCTTCTAACAGAGGAAGTAATGTTTGATAATGGCATTCCTCATCTTCTGGAAAATAAGGAAAACTGAGAAGACTAAAGAACTTTGGACTTCTACACAGAAATTAAGTTCTTACACATCTCTAGGATTCGTATTCCAGTCACCTGAAAATCACTGGAAAGTTTTGATGACACACTGCAGTCTTGTTGGAATACAGTCATTGGAATAGCTGGCATGTAGGGAGAGAATGCAGGTGATACTGGCTCTAGTAAGATATTAACCTCTCTCCTGTATGACTTCTTAAAGCTGAACCACAAAATAGGCTGCAAAATTGCACTCTTGGTGTTTCACTGACAGAAGTTTCTGAGAGGCACTTGATTCTACATAGGTTTATCCTGACTAGCATTCTATTATTCTCACTGCCAGACCACCAGTATTGCAAACACCAAACCAGTGGTTAGGTTTGGGACAGGATTAGAGTCCAAAGTGCATAAATTAAAAGAAATTACCTAAAACTAGCGAGGTGATATACATTGAAGACAAATAGAAAATAATGTACTTTAGGAGAAAATCAAATGAAGTAATAAAAAATGAGATATTGCTGGCTAGGGAACAACAGTACAGAAAAGGACCTGGAATTTATATTGGATTACAAATTGAACATGATGTACCCATGATATTGTTGAAAAATATTTTAGGATATATTAAAGGGAACTGCAGTATGTCAAAAGCAGAAGACAAGTCATTCCACTTTACTCAGCTTTGGAGAGACCTATATTAGTACTGCACCCTATTTTGAATGTCCCACTTTAAGATACAGCCAGGTTAAAGAGATTTCAGAGAGATTAAAATAACGAAAACTGAAGGAACTGTAGCAGATAGAAGACAAAAAAGCACAACAGAAATCTTCCAGTATCAAAAAGGTACTCAAAAAAGCACAGTGAACTTTAATTGAGGAAGAAGAAGAAACTTATTTGTAGAGAAGATTATTTAGGTTAATATGGTAAAAAAATTCTAACTCATTTTTCTATTTCTAATTCACTGTCTGTGAAGACTGATCAGTCTTAAACTGAGATTTTTAAGGGCAGATGCAAGTGACATTTGAAGTCTTTACAACTTAACACTATACAGAAGGACAAATGAAATTATTCCTTTACATCCTTCCCATCCTGTATTGTGTGGATTGTATTCCTACCAGTCCAGTTATTCCTACATGTGCTTTTATTGGTTCCATATCAAATACAAGACTGAGAACACTACTGCACTTCACCACTGAAGTACACAGACGAAAGCATACTCATCATCACAGTCCAGATCTCTAATATCCTTTGGGCAGTAAGAAAGAGGTTTCAGAAGTTCTTCTTATCTTAGCCAGCAGCATTAGCAGTACAGTGGTAAATCATGCCTACTGACTGTAGGTAGGATTTAGTGATTTTTTTGCCTCTGCTTTCATTATTATGATACAGCCTCTGGTACACAAATCTGATCTTTTTATTTGCTTTATTATGTATTTTTCCTTGTATGTGTATGGGTTAAGATTTGCCATTTTATGTGCCTGTGCCTTTTGTGTGTTGTATTTTATAAACATGATTTGGATATACACAGAAGTATCCTACATAAAACACATAATAACTTTTGCTAAAAGATTGTCTTAATGGTTCTGAAACCTAAGCATTCTCAAAACTTTAGACAATGTAATGAAACAGAAGGGCAAAGGTGATTCTTCTCTAAGAAATGTGACCCTGCTGAAACAATTTAATTTAGAGATTTTCTATTTATTGTATTTTTTTTTTCAAATAGGCATCTCTAACATAAAGATCCCAGACCATTTTTTATTAACAAATACCTCCAAAGATTTCAGTTACAAAAGTTTCCTCTTCTGAAGGCTGTGAGACCATTGTCATGACAGACCATCTCAAAGTGCTGTTAGCTGGCAATTAAGAAAGTATATTCCTTTCCATGAGTGATTTCTGTATAACTTAATACTAAAAAAGTTTCAGTATCTATTAAATGTGTTTAAAAATACTTTAGAAGTTGACTTAGGCATATTTCCCATTGGTTTGAAAAGCAAGAGATTACAGAGAGGGTCTCACCCTATGCATACATTCATGGTATGTTTTGTATGCTGGATGCTTTTGGATGCCTGGCATGCCTTAAATAACAGTCTGAGTCTTGCTGTGCTTTTAATTTATTTTTATTGCAGTTAAAATTTCTATTATTTTATTTTCATTTCTATTTGTCTATTGACTATTAGTCTATTAGTCTATTGACTATTTCTATATTTTATTTTAATATTTTGTGCTGTTGAGGCATTTGTTATATTTTTTTTGTTAGTAGATAAAAGACTTGTGATTATGCTATACTAATTACAATGACAAATGCAGAATTTTATGTTTCTCTTTCTTTAAATAAGTTAGAACTTCTGCTCTTGGTCGTAAAATTATGAAGCTATGTTTGCTACACTGAAAGACGAACAACAAATTTACACTGTTGCCTAATCATAAAGCTTGGGTTGCAATCTATGAATGTATTTCATCAGCCTGTAGGCAAAACATTATTTTATCACCAGAAAGGGAGTCCCCTTCTCTGGAGATATTCAAAACCCACCTGGATGAGGTCCTGGATAATGTGCTTTAGGTGATCTTGTTTTAGTGGGGAGTTGCGACTAGATGATCTGTAAAGGTCCCATCCAACTCTGATAATTCTGTGATTCTGTGAAAAAATAATAGATAAAAGAAAAATCTTATTTCAGATTAACAACAGGGTTACTTCAGAACACTTACTTCAGCAAATATGATAAAGTGCACCCAAAAGTGTTGAAATAGCTTTTATATATATCCACTGGGAAGTATATGCTAAGAATCTCAGATCTGATGGATTCTCTTGAGCCTTTTATGTGCCCTTCTTTTAACACTTACAAAACTGTAAATTGTTTTTCTTTGCTTTAGTTATGGATCAATCTTTGCCTCAAAATCTGTCACATGATAATCACTCAATGTACATTATTAAGGAATAGATTATCCCACATTTTTTCAGATGAGATATTTTATATTTGATTTATAATCAGTCATTTCTTCTCAGTTTATAACCCTCTCCAGGGATGGAGGTGATGCTGACTGGTCTGTAGTTACCCAGGTCCTCTTTCTTGCCTTTCTGGAAGAGTGGAGGGACATTTGCTTTCATAGACTCCTCAGGCACCTCTCTTTTTCCCAATGTCTTACCAAGATGGAGATGCAGCTTAGCAATGACATCCACCAGTTCCCTCAGCACCCGTGGGTGCATCCCATCAGGAACCATGGATTTATGGATATCCAGATTCATTAACTGATCCTTAACCCAGTCTTCATCAACCAAGGCAAACTGGTACTTTACTCTGACTTCCTCAGCAGCCTTAGGGGCTTGGGCCTCCTGAGGACATCCTCCAGCTGTGTACACATAGGCAAAGAGGGCATTCAGCAATTCCACCTTCTTTGAATCCTCTGACACCAGGGCACCCACCTCATCCACCAGTGGGCCTACATTGCCTCTAGTGTTAATTTTATCTGCTATGTATTTGACAAAACCCTTCCTGTTGTCCTTGACCTCTCTTGGAAGGTTAATTCCTAGGAGGCTTTAGCTTCCCTAGTTGCCTCTCTGCATTCTTGGACAACAGTCTTATATAATGCATGTAAATAATAACAATAGCGACAACAACAATAATATTAATGCTAGCATTAGCTTTAACAGCAAGAACAAGAAATAAGTCTGATTTTGCTTTTAAAATGCACAGTGAAAAAACAGGCATCAGGTCATAAGGACAGCAGCAAAACTATTTTTTTTTAACAAAGGACACAGATTGTGCACCATTAATACATTCGAGGAACAGTTCTAGGAACAACTGTGGAAAACAGTGAAAAATAATGCAGCCCATAACCATTATTTTCTGAAAGGTGAGACTGTTAAAAAACATTAACTTATAATCTGTAGAATGCAATCATGGGCTGTATATAATGAAAAATTACTCAAGGTGCCTATAAATTCCCTTAAACATTTATATGCAATTTATGTAGCAATAAAAAAAAATTAAATTATGTACACTACCACAACTACAGAACCTGCAGAACTGCAGTCCCAATTCCATTTTATTCCTTAATTAAAGAAATAGTGTTTCAATGGAGTAGCCACTCCTATTTTGTTGGCTAACCTTAAAAACATAGAAGGAATCAAGAAGTAATTGAAAAGAATCAAAAATACAAAAAAAAATTATTTTTTCCCTCATTTCAGTACTGAATCATCACCACATTCATTAATAATATATTCGCTATGAAAAGAGAAGGAAAAATTAGCTTTGTAACATAAAACAAAATATCTTCATCATTACCTAATAATCAGCTTTTCATTCTGTGCAGTGCTGCCAACAGAGCTGTGCACATGCAAATGTCTGTAAATTCAGGACCTTAGATTGTGATCTATGTTTGTCAACTACTCAGAGTTGGACTGGTTGGCTTCTAATGGTTGGTAAGGCCAGGATCTGATGCATTTCATCCTTCAGCTCTCACTCTTGTGAACACAACTGACACTTTGGTTGAAAAGAGAATTTTTTCAGCATCCTCTTAACTTTTCTTTCTAAGACTTGAGTGCCATCAGTATTGCATTCCCTCGTAAATATGTGTCAGATGAAAAACAACACTCTAAGGCTGGGAATGGACTATTAATAAAAAGTTAATGAAAAAACAAAATAACAAAAGATGTGACTACATACTCTAGCATCCTTTAACAGCTCTAAAATAAACAACACTGCAGTGAATGTAGTTTTGGGCAGCTTTTCTCTGCAAAAGGTAGATGTTAAATTATCTATCAAAAAGTCAAAAATCAAGCATACATCAGATGAATACTGATAACTTCTTCCTTTGTTATTTCTAAGATATTTTAATCTGCTGTGCCTCAGTTCACTAAGATTATGAAGCTGTATTTGATGCCTTGACTTGATCAACAAAAGCACCCTGCTATAAAATATTTATATGAATAACTCACAATCATAACTCACAACCCTTATATTTTTTCAAATTGTGAAAAATTAGGTAGACCTAAACTAGTCTGGTTTCAACTGTCGACAGGAACTTGATTTTGTAGATTAATGCTCTAACCTCCACAGTATACCCTGTCTAGACAATGTCTTTGAGATACAATGGGATATTTTTTGAAAATTAGTTTCTATATTTCATTTTTTATTTTGTTTGGTTTGTAATATTAGGTTTCTACTAAACATGTGGCCTGGCTTTCATAGAATTAGCTTGTACCGATTTTTCATAATTGTTTCCTGTTAATTTTACTACTAATAAAATGAGAGTATTTTCTGATTCCTTTTTGAGGAAGTTTTTTTTTATTCTAAGGAGATTTTGAAGATGGAGATATATAGGTTTACCAGCACTGTTCTAGCTTCTGGAATTCTGACTGCTTGTTAGCTCTGGTGGTGTGATGTAGCATTCAGGGAGCCTCTTCTGTCTTATTCCAGACCAGTTCTTCACTGTTTATTTTTACCTGTTGCTTGTGTAAAAACAGAGCTCTCTCACTGAAATAATTTTAAAACATATTGGCTTATAGATATGGTTGGTGTCAATACAGAAAATTTTGGAATGAAAACAAATGTAGAAGACTTAAAGGAAAAAAAAAAATTTCCTCCCTCTAATTTTTAATTTTCATATGCACCTAGGTACTTGAACCCACCTGATTTAGGACCTTAGTCTACAAACTCTTAACATCAAGCATTTTTGGAAGCTCACTGTTCAGTCATTTTAACAACTAGGTGCTTTAAATTACACATAAAAAGTCCCTGATTCTGCAGTAAAAGTGGAACTGGTCTAGGTCCAGATGAGGTTACCTGTCTTAGGAAAGGAGTACCCAGTTTTCTCTAGTTCTAGATTCTCATCATTTACCCTCCAGTTTTTTAAAGGATGTATGGTTCTGGCACTTAGATGTTTGCGCTTCACAGGAGGGCTTTTTAAAACCTTGTATGTTAAAAAAGGATTTAAAAAAATGTTTTATTTTAAAAGTGAAATGCATGTGAGGCAATGACTTGCAATTTCTCTCTATCTGATTTGATAACGCTGTATGTTTTGCAGATTCCAATTTTTAAATTTAATATGCGTTTATTAGGCCACAGAGGATTTTATGACTGAATTCGCAAGACCTGTTGTGGCCTTTTGCTTGAGTGTGAGCCAAGGTGAGAGGTCTTCGGGCCCTAATCCTGTGCAATGGATTCCCGTTCTCTTGGAAGTTCATTCATTTTACGCAGCTAAATCCACCTCCTCACCTCCCAAAGGCTGCTGCCTCCGAGCTTATCAAGGGAGGAGCGGGAGAGCCCGAGACATTACCGGGCGCAGCCCTACTGCGGCCATTTTATCGTCTAGGGGCCGAGGAAGCCGGAGGCTCCCGCTGCGGGTAGCCGAGCCGGGGGTCTCGGCTGGGGAGCTCTGGTGAGGCCCAGCCGCGCCGTTCATGGAGGAGAGGGAGGGCACCACGGCGCGCACCGTTTCCTTCTCCTCCCCGTGTGCTCGCAGGCGCCTCCGGCAGAGTCCCCGCCAGGCCCGTCCGCCCCTCCGAGCGCCATCAGCGGCGGCTGGGCCAGGCCCAGCAGGAAACCGCTTGGGGGGCGGCTGGTGGCGGACGCGGTGAGGGAGGAGCGGGCGCGCTGCCGCCGCTTCCTCCTGCACGGGGGCCGGAAGGCAGCGCGGCCCGGGACGCCGTGCGCGCGGACTGGGAGCGGGAGCGGGAGAGGGAGAGGGAGAGGGAGAGGGCCGGGTCTCGGCGGCGCCGCCGCCGCTGCGGGTCACCCAGCCTTCCGCAGTGGGGGTGGGCGGTGGAGCGCGCAGGCCGGGGGAAGGGCCAGGCCCCGCCGCCTCTCTGGGCGATGGAGTGAGGGAGCGAGGTTCGGCAGCAGGAAGATGGCCGGTGGCGGCGGCGGCGGCGGTTGCAGAGACAGCTTGTTTCTGGAAGGTGCGTGCATGGCTGAGAGGGGGGGAATGTGGCCCATGGGTTGCGTTTCCTTTCTTGCAACCAGTAAGGGGCACGGTGCAGACTGGGGAATGGGGGAGGCGGGCGTGTGTGTGTGTGCATCTTGGGGGAGGGGGGGGGAATGGTCCCCTTTGGGGGACGACGACAATGAGAGGAGGCTTGGTGGTGGGGGAAGGGTGGGTGCCATAAGGGGTGGTTTGCTTTGGTGAAAAGAGATCTGCTTTTGAGGGAGGGGTTAGCGAGGCCGATTTGATTTCTTTTTCTTTCTTTCTTTGAATGTTCCGAGGCTTTGGAAGTGCAGTGTTTTCTTTGTAGGGGCAGAGCGCTGAGAGCAGCCAGGGCTTGGTGCAGCAGGGCCGGTGTTGCAGCGGGAGGAATCTCTCGGAGGGGCGGTGGGCTGGTGGGCGGCCAGGCAAGGTTAGCGTTAGGTAAGGAGGGGAAGTGAGGGTTGCTGTGCCGCCTCCCAGCTGCATTTCCTTGCCTTTAGACTGCTCCCAGGCCCTGGCCTAGCTCGTAGCCTTTTTCCCCACCATAAAATTAGTCTCGTCTGCTTCTAAAATGCTACTTAAAAGGTTTGGGACTGAGGTTAATTGTGGGAGGGGGATCATTCTCGCAGTTGTGATACGAAGATGATGATGAATCTGTCATATGGAACTGAAAAAACCTTTAGCATAAAAAGCCTTGAGTAATTTTTTTGATATACAGGTTTGGTGGGGTTTCTTGGTTTTTTTTTTGCCACTGTAATGCTCTTAATTTTAATGCAGTAAGTCTCATTAAATTTGAATATCTTTAACAGTTGATCTAGAGTTTTAAAAAGAATAATTGAAGCCTTGCAAAATTGCTATAAGTACTAATGTTGATTACATAGACCAACAGTCTGCTCTATTCCTCTAAATTGCCATAAAGATAACAAAGAAATATATATATATGTTAATGACACAAGATGCATCTCTGAGTTTTTCAAGAGGGGTATAAGTTTAGTATTGGAAATGTCGTACATATTCTACAGGGCATACCCCTTGCAGATTTTGTCTTGCTGCAGGATGTTGGGTTTTGCTTTTTATTACTAGGTGTTCTGGATTTGAAGTACTGTGTGAATTAAAATACTGCTTGTTTTGAGTAACTAGTATGAAATTCTGATGTTCAGAAACTCTTTCTGGTTAATAACTTCTTTCATGTTACCTTCCTTCTGCCTTTAAAGTGTTTGGTGGTGAAATGCAGATGCTCCATTTTTTCCTTTAACTCTCTCCACAGAAAATAGTGAGGTTTCCTCAGACAGCTGAAAGTGGCAGGATGATGAATAGTCAGTGTCTTCTATGTGCACCGTGGGTACTTACGGGTTGGACAGGTGGCTAAGGAAAGACAGATTTTATATATATATTTTATATATTTGTGCACCATCTACACGTTTTTAACATGTGAGACCTCTTTCCAACAGGAGGACCAACACGATTGCATCTCCATTTGAACCTTTGACATTCCATGGTTGGTGAACTAAGTTATCAGCTGGTTTTGTGTTTTCTCATTAGATGGGGACATATTAATTTAAGGGCTGATGATGTGACAGAAACCCTAAGAGCGTGCAAATTTGCATGCACATATGAAGAAAACCTAGCATGGACAGTGGTGTCAAAAAATTTCTGAGGGTTGCCTAAGTCCAAATGGGACAGTAGTACTATAGCAGATCCAGTAGGAACTGGTGAACTTTGTGCTTTTTCAAAGCAAAGGAAAAAGAAGGCTTTCAGGCATTGACTTTAAATATTCATAAACATAAATATTTTAACTTCAAGAATGTTGACTTTATAGGGAGAAGTAAAGGCACAGAATATATGCATATATATGTGGGCTTTTGGCAGTCTGTAATCTGGAAATGTACAGCAGTACATTAGATCAACCTAATGATGTTAGAACCACCAGTAGCCAAAGGCTAGGCAAGCATGAGTGTCAGAGTCAAGAAACAAATGTAGTGTAGACAAAAACAGGGATAGAAGTGTATAGAGCAGGAAACCTGGCAACGTCTATTGCAAGATTATCATTAATATATAAGCCTGGAGTTGTATCTGTAACTAGTCTGAGTCTATATTTCATGGTTTGTGATGGAGTCTGTGTAGGCAACAAATAAAAATTGTTTACTTGGGTTTTGGAAGTGTTCTCTTAAATCCTGGTAGAGAGAAGGGGGAGGTAGAGAGGACAGAAGAATGGACTGTGTCCATTCTTTCCACTTATGTGCAAAACAAATCAGTTATATGCCAAAGGGATGTTAAATCTGTTACCAATTGAATGCAATCTAATGGAAACTGTGCTGTTTAAATTAATTGCTTTTAAATATGGTAGATGTTCAGAAATTTGGTTTTGATTCCACATGCTCAGTAAGATACTGCTTTTCTCTCATTTAGTATAACAGATGTTACTGTGAAGACATATGGCCATCATTCTGCTGTTAAGGTGCTTCCTTTAATAATTTTTTTTTACTATTCTCCAGTAAAACTAAATTGGCTTTTCTGGAAGGGTGTTCCCTCTGGTGATGCCATTCTTGAACATACTGATTCATACTAGCACATGGGTTTTATACAGTTTTGCATAGCCAATGTGTCATCGTTTTTATGCTGTTTTATATAGACTTTTATGGAAAATGTGAAAAAATGTCTCTAGAAGTATAACATGTGACTCTTTAAAGCTCATTTTATTATCATTCTGGAGCAGTGCTAATAGTTGGTATACATCATATGCATTGATATACATAACCTGTGTTCCTATTTTTCTTGCATGGCCAGGACTGTTAGAATTCATAAGTGTGGGTAATATCTTATTTTTGTTATATAATAAAATTTGCGACTGAAATTAGTAAAACTTTCTCCTAGTTTTCTGAATTTACTTTCCTACAATGTTATGGGAAGAATATGCAGAAAATCACAGTAACTAAAGCAGCATAGGAATTCTTTCCTGATACAGAGAACTAGAAATTTAGTGATTAGAGATCTCCATCTGCAGAAATTTCTGTGTTTCAGTTGATAAGTCACACCTAAAATATAAAGCAGCAATAGGCATATCTGTTTGGATTTAGAATAGGGTGATGTTCATCTTATGGGAATAGAGAGCACTGTTGATCATTGTTCTAGGGAAAAATGGGGGGAATCGTTGTTATGTTCCACCTCCATGTATTCCTAATGCATGTATTTTCTAGAAGAAAGGAATATGTCTTCTTGTTTTGATTTTCTGTCCCCTGGTGGTTATGGTAGTGATGCTGGGAATCAATACTGAAGTTCTTTTTGAGGACCTCCTTTCTAAAGAATGATGCCAGTCATTACCTTCAGAGTTGCTGAGCAATTTGAATGAAGTCATTGACAGGAATATGCTCAATTTTCATTCCATTTTCTTGACTACACTTTCCTAATAACAATAGAGAAAACTATGTGGACTACCCATTAGCATCAGAAGAAACTTCATAGTTATAAGCCAGAGGACTCCAGAAGAATACTTGTTTTTTCATTCAGCTTGCACGTGAAGAAATTTTCTTCATCAGAGCAAGGGTTGCAGACTTGCGTATCTTAAAGGTATCTGAGATTGTGCAGTGTTATAGAAGCACAGCGTTTGTGTATTGATCTAGACCTAGAGTTGCCATTTGAAGTGGCAGCCTTTGTTTTGTTTTTTTTAATCATTTTGAGAAATCTGACAGGATTAATACACATAAGTAGGGCAGAGTGGAGTCCATATCCCATAGAATGCTTGAAAATTTTTAACCTGCAGTGACTTCTCTTTATTTTTCTCTTAACAGTGAAATATAATTATTCATTGTTAAATGGTCTCTGAAGCAGTCTCTGATGCTTTGTTTATGACCTAGTGGAAATAAGTACTAGCTTGAAAATGAAGGAAAGGGATGTTTCAGGTATCATTCATCTTCTATGTGTTTACTGTAATTGAAACTCTTGCTTTAATCTCTCTGCATCAGTCCCATCAATGCCCCAATCTGTTCCTTTCTTCTGCTTTTCTTTAGAGTAATTTTCTTTCTAAAAGTGGGAAATTTGTGACTCTTCTATGGCTTCTATGGTCTTCCCAGCCATTCAACACATGCAGAATTTGTTTCCAGCACTGCATATATGTCTTCTCAGACCTTTGTTCATCTGGCCTTCCCAGTAGTTTCAGAAATAAAAAAACCTTCTCATTGACTTCAATGTCAGATTATTTTCTAGACTCAAACTCAGTTAGTGAGAACTGCTTATCAGAAAAGCCAAATGGAGACTATTTTCTTACCATCTTCTTTTTTCATCTGCCAGTCTACCTTGGATGATAGAGGGCATGAAGTATTAAGAAAGACAAGCTGCTGCTTAAAGCACATAGATACTAAAATAAACTTTACTTTTCTACTAGTGCTCTATAACATGTTGTAATATGCTTGGTAGTATATTTTAAAATAATAGGCTGGGACCACTTCTTCTTTCATATCATCTCCATCTTTTTAATTTTGGGACATAGGATTCTAGGAGCCCAAGCTTGTCCTCAACTTTTTGAATCAGAAAACATCTGTGTGCTATTTTCTGGGGTTTATTGTTAAAAGGGCATTTATTATTTGGTAGTTTTTCCTAAGCAGCTGCTGCTATAATAATTTTGCACATAGTAAGACATAGAAGCTTCAGGTGTAGGAGTAATTATCTTGTGTGCGATGCCTAATCAGTTATTTTCTGGCACTTGGATTTGGTAGGAAAGCACTACCCTTTTCTCTGAAGAAGGGCAGAAATCATACAGATTTTTTGTTCCCTCTCCAAAAATTAAATTGAGGATATTCCTAAAAGAGCTTCTTACCCTCCTCTTTATGTAAGTATAAATATATAAGTAATAGTAATAATGTCAATGTGTGGTTTGATAGCAGCCATAAAACAACATTTTGCAAAGGCCTTGCTTGGACAGATACTTCTATGGTGAGCCTATTTGGATATTTTAGTCTTTTGTTTCTTGTTTTATGGACAAGGATAAAACATAATGAATTATTTAGTGTAACGGTTACAACAACTTTGACTTTTATTACTTGTTTCTGGACGACTATGCATGGTTTTCAGTGCAGTATCAGACTTCACCTTTTCAACAGAATTTTAGCTCTCTCAGTTGAGGTAACTGAGGAGTGTCAAGATGTTTTGTGTTGTAGCAGATCCTATAATGTGAAACTAATCATAAAACTCACCACTTTTAAATATTGTTTTGTAAGAATATGCAGGGGGGTTGAGTAATTTTTTGTTTTGCCTCCTGTCTTCCCACTAGTAGTTACTAAACTTTTGTTTGCAGAGGAGTAGAGATCTGGCAGGTAAATAGCTAGAAATCTTGTGAAATTTTCCCACTTCCATAAATGAGAGAAGTCAAGATTTCTTTCCCTGAAGTTCAGCTTCTGTTGTTGGCCTCAGCATGGTTCCCTTTGCTGCTAACTGGGCTTAGTACATAGTGTGGCTGAGCAGTCAGAGAACAGGGCACCTGAAGGACTCAGGACACAGGCCAGTGCATGATTCCATCTCTGTATCTGTTGCAGAAAGGTGTGGAAGGGTGTACATGATAGCTTAAGATACTGCAGGAGGCTGAGAAAAGAAGATAAATAAAACCGGAGCTGATACAGTGGGGGGAGGCTGTAGAGATAGAGTTAACAAATTATTTTAGGGGAAAAGGGGCAAATGTAGTTCTCTGTTTTTTCTAAAGGTGCTTCTATTGGGAATGGAACTGGAAACAGATTTGGCAAGTTCCTTTCTTTGGCCCATGTTTTGGCACCTATTTGGTTTCAATATTCAAGTTTCTTTGTAAGGTAGTGGTATTCTGACATAGTTTGAAATCTCTCTGATATTCTGTGCTTGATTACTTTTTGCTTTAAATTAAGAAAATTACAGCACAAGTAAAAATGTGTGTATTCATTATATAGAATGTAACCTGGTTTTATCTTACACATTTAATGTGTTCTTGAACTTCTTACTAAGTTCAACAGCCTCTAGCATGTGTATTATTTTCATGTGAAGCTGATCTTAAGCTGTGGTGAAGTCAAAGTTTTTCTGTTTTTCACTGGCTAAGCTGGTTGCTTATGAATGTTGTGTTCACAGGAGTAAATGGCACTTGGGTAGTGGGTTCTCAGCAGCCTCTGTTGATGGATATCATGACACAAAAATAATTACCTGGCATCTTTATATCCTGGATCCTTCGCAAATAGAAAATAAAAAATGTTTTTTGTTCTGCTGTTTAGATTTATTTTATTTCCTTTTTTAATTTTATTTCCTTTAGGAAACACGGAAAAGATAACCAGTTCTTAAACAATGGGTTAAAATCACATGCCAGTATTTTAAGTTATTAAATCACTGCCTAATTCAGTGGTGCATGTTTAGATTGGAAGCTAGTTTGGAGAACTACTCGCATGTTGTAAGTAGAACTAGTAGCTCATCATTAGGTAAAGGCATTTGAGAGATGCCTTTTGAGTACTTTCAATGGAATTTTGTAAAAGTACTGAAAACATGTTTAATTTTCTTGCCTACTGTAGTCTCCTTGCACAGAACTGGGGATTGTGCCAAGTGGAATTCAGTCTCTGAATTACGTTCTAGTATAAATGAGAATACAGAATGCCTAATGGTTAGTTGGGTATTCTAGCTAACAGCAGTGATCAAGAGCAAATAACTTCTGAAAAGTTATTTTGTTTTTATATATGGTGTAATGTCTGCTATGAATTAGCAATGCTGTTGTTTGGAGAACTTTTTTCTAAATAATCTGTGTAAGGAATTATGTTCCAGTATACATCTCCTAATATATGAGGATAATTGATTATTAAAAGGATCACAGTAAATGCATGAGTAGTGATGTCCTATTGCTAATGTACACTCGCAGTTGGTGGCATGGATATAAAATTTGAAAATAACACTTTCAAAATGATGTGTCCAAAGCATAGTAAAATGACTAAGGTGCAATCCTATTGCCTCATACAAGGTAACGGTAAATTGGATGTATGGATTCTTTAAAGCGGTGAACTGTGACATTGCTGCTGTTACATTCAAAATGGAGTCACAGCATGATAAGATAATGTTGCATGCCAACTACTAGTGATTCTCTCTGGTGGCTTAAAATTATTCACTGTCTTGGGCATAGATGTAACCTAAGGTTATTAACTGAGTAGGGGGAGTTACGTGTTACAGCTGCACTGCTCTTAGGGCTCAGTGCTTCAGGTGGGGGAGAGGGTGGGGTCTCCTCCCCTAACTGCAGCCTCGTGGTGTGTCAGACTGTCCACCACGTCTGAGACTTACGATTTGGTTGCCAGAGAGATTGAACTTGCTGTGTACTGTCTTGCCAGACTGGAACTTTGCCAAACCTCTGTTGAATTTGCTCACTGGAGGGTAAGCAGGAGTGGCGCAACAATGGCTTGGACTGGGGAGAGCAGACAGACTGCATGTGAGAGGAGGAGGACTTCCTCCCTTTCATCTCTCTCTGGTGAGCTGTTGAGTCAGGTTAAGGTGTAATACATACCTTAAAGTTTAGGATAAATGGGGTTTTTTGTAACAGCATCTTTAATTCTGCCCAGGGAAATGCAGTTGTTTTAAATAACAGGTTAACTTCTGGGCAGAAGAGGTTTACAGTGAAGGCTGGAGACTGGAGGGAATAAATTAACAGGCTTTTTCAGTGGTTATTCTTCCTAGGTTGGTCAGCAGGCCTTTAAAAAGTTTTTGTTAATGGGAAAGTGCTGTAAGTGCTGCATGAGGCAAAGAAACATTTCTGAATGCATGTCCCAGTAATTTCTATGAAAGAATAATGTGGAGTGAAAGACATTGAATGTGGGATAGCATTCTCTGTCTGAATTTTGAATGATTATAAATAACAGTGGTGAGTGGGAAACTGTGCAAAGCCTATGGATTCATGTTTGGTTTTAGACTATGTAAGCTGTAGGTGGACCAAAGTCTCCCCAGGATTTTTTGTGGGTTTTGTTTGTTTTGTTGTTTTAACTTAAGTTTTGTTTGTTTCTTTGAGTTTTAATAACACTTGTCACAGCTATGTTTTAGGAATGATAAATACCAATAATATTTTGCTAGTGTGGTAAAACATAAGACTATATGACATGATTAATATTATGTAAACTCAGAAATTTATGTCTGTAAGAAACAGCTGCAAAGACATTTGTTATTTTCATGAGAATGTTTTTATCCAGTGTCATTCAGTTGTTCTACTAAAATTCATTCTACTGAGGTATTTTTATTAATATTGTAGGATATAATGTTGTATTTGTTTGGCATGTCCAATTTTTATGGCTCATTTAGCAAAATATTAATGTCTTGCTGATGACAGAATTTAATACGATGGTATGACAGAAAGATTATTCAAGATCCTATTAGCTGAGAATTTGAACAATGCAATAGATGTTAGTTTCATATTTGGAATTGCCTTTGCATTTTCTGAGGCTATCTTCTTTTAGAAACATTTACTAGAGTCCACTGTAACTTTATTTCTACCAAGGCTTACTGCTCAAGAGGCAATTTAAGGATTATTTACAATTGGGAGTAAATATTCAAAAGTGAATTTATGAACTACTGTGGTCCAGATTGTGATTGTTTATAGCTGGCACAGTGGGGCAATAAACTTTAAATGAGATTACTGTCTTAAGGCAAATACGCTGTGGCTCAATCTTTACCTGATAAATGGCACAAAAATGTAGAAAATGTAGTAAAGAAGTTCTTTGTGATTGACCAAAGCCTTTGTTAGATGGAAGAAGCAGTATTCCTTACTTGGAAGGAAGACTTGCCCTGTGCCCTTTGATAGATAGAACTGATTGATCAAAGTAAGCATGAGTTTTTTGTTTGGATGAAGGTGGCTGAAACTCATCTCCAGTTGCAGGATGAGTCTCAAAAAGTTGGATGTTTTGCTGCAGTTGTTATTTGAGTGATTTCTTGAACAGCAGGTTCATAGCTGGATGCAGTTAGCAAGCTGGCAAGTGTTATTTTGTTATATTAAAAATTAGTTGTTCAGTAGCAGGTTCTCGTCTTCACTGCCTTTGCAAGTAATTACTGAGGAAATGTTTGTTTTTCCAAGGATGGTAAAGTTACTAACTTTAAAAATAATGCCTGCCTAGTGAATTATAGCATGTTGTGGTTTAGTCAGTTGTCAGTGTTTTTTAAACTCATTGTTAAGTTTGATCCTTTAGTTAAAAATTTTTCTGTTTTTAACGCAGTAATGTAGTTGCATTACATCATGCCCCACTGCACTGATGATCTCTAATTGCAAAGTGAGTTGAAGTATATAGTGTATCTAGTGTAAGTAGGAGGCTATTGCCTGTATTTGTTGCATTTCTCACATTTTGTTTTTTTAAAACCAGACATGATTTACTTGATTTTTAGCACTGTGTGCATTTGTAGGTTTTTTTTTTTTTTCCTCTTAGCAGACCCCATGTGTGAAACCATACTGTATGGCCATGGAAGTCATTGTGCCCACAAATTCAACTCATCCAAGCCTACCTAACTGTTCTGTGCTGCCCAGAGTGACAGTCCTGCTGCCCCTCCCAGAGACACTGCAGTCACAGCTCTGCTTCAGTAAATGGCACCACTTCTATAGCTTCATGGCAAGTCGGCTGAAGGAGCTTATTGGCAGAAAACTAATCTTTAGGGGAGAAATGTTGGGGGAGCTAGTGTGTTGTTTTTCAGCCATATCACCATCTAAAGCAATTGACTGCTCTCTCATGGGAATGAAAGCTTACCAGTGTCACTAAGAATAGGGAGGAAACCAGGTCTTTATCCTTAACAGAAATGCAAATGCAAATTTTTCTCACAGCTTGGAGTTTAAGTCTTTTTTCATCCTCCTTTGATCTTCATTTCACCAAATTATTGAGCTTTTCTTGGTTGTTGAGTGTTTTCTCTGTGTGCCTTTTTTGGTGCATCTTTCAGGTGAATTTTGAACAACTGATAACATCAACTGTCTTGCTTTTTCCTGCTTTCATTACATTTAAAGTCCTACATTTGCAAGTTATTTTCTTGTAGCATTCTCGGAACCTTTCTGTATTTCTTTGACCTTGTCTTAGAAGATTTGCAGGATAAATTAAAAAGTTTTAAATAATACAAAGTCTTGATTTTATTTTTTTTTTCTTTCTCCCTTTTGATATCTAGATACAGTGCTTTATTTCAACTTGTTGCTTCAATTATTGTAGCAAACCTGGAAACCTTCTAAAAGCATTGATTACCTAATGTCCAGGTAGTTAAACGAGGGTTTTTAAATCTTACTCTTCGTGTAACTGCCTTTTAGCACTTTCCAAAAATAGATTGCTGTTTGTTTAGTGCTGTTGTATTCTCAGTTGCACAAGCTTACGTTTTTTTCATGAAGATGGATCCCATGGTGCATAACTAAGTCTAAAGTATGAAGTGTGCAAATTGGATGCATTATATACTGTAGGTTTCCTGCTGTGTTTTGTTTATCTTGTAAAAATAGTGTTCAGAATTTGGGATCATATGTGATTAAGATCACATACTGATTTTCCACAGAAAATGTGTTTTAGAATTCTTGTTCAAGTTTCATTTTCCTTGAAACGGCTTGTTAGCTTTATATACTTTTTCACATTTTGTGAGTAAATTGAAAGTGCAGAAATTGCCTTTGTCCTAACCTTTTATCCTACAATTTTTCCTATAAAAGACACCTCTATATTTAGCTTTCCTGTAAAAACACTGAAATTTTCTTCTTCCTTTCTGAATTTGTAGTATATCTCCAGTCTAGCAATAGACGTCTTACATAAGTGGAAAAATTACATATATTCATAATGCTAGAGATGAAAAAAAATACCTTTTTTTTTTTTTTCTTGCACGTGTGGTTTTTTTTCTTATTACTCTATTGTTGGATCCTACTTTTGATGTTACTTGTGTGGAAAGTCGGAGTGGGTGGCAGACATTCAGAAAAAGGAAAGAAAGTGACTAAGGTAGTTAATTTTGGAAATGTTTGTGATGATGGTGCAGTTGCCTTAGGTGATACTTTGTACCTATGAGTGCTCACTGATGCTGCTTGACTGCTGGCTGGAATCATGTAGGTTGGAACATCCTGTTCAAACCAAGCCTGGTTAGAGCAGGTTGCTCAGGACTTTGTTCAGTTTCCATGACCTCACATAGCAACCTGCCCAATCTTCAGCACCTTCATGGTAAAAAATTCTTTAAGTAGGAATTTTCTGCATTCCATCTTGTGTCTATTGTCATTTTGGTGTATATCTCACTGGAGAGTTTCGCTTCACTTTTTCTCTGCATTCCCATTAGGTAGTTGAAACCAGCAAAAAGGTCTCCCCTCCTCCCTTTTTAATGCTGAGTAAACCCAACTTTTTAAACTTCTCCTTATGTGTCATGTGCTTGCTCACCCTCATCACTGCTTGACAGCTCATCACTGAACTTGCTCTAGTGTGTCAGTATCTTTGTTACACTGGAGAGCCCAAAACTGAACTCAGTATTCCGGTTACAGTTTCATATGGAAGTGGAAAAGGAAGAGTCACTTCTCTTGACAGCTGGCTAAATTTTTACACATCATGTGGTTGGCTTTCCTTGCTGTGGGTGTGCAGTGCTGACCCATATTCAGATTGCTGCCCATCCAGTTCCTGTTGGAGAGTTTCTTCCTAGTGAGTTGTCCCCTAGTCTGCACTGCTGCATGGGCTTATTTTATCCCAGATGTAGGACTTTGCATTTGCTGTCGTTGAACTTAGTAAGGTACTCGTCAGCCCCTTGCTGACCTGTCAGGTCCTTCTGAATAGCAGCCCTGGCTTTCAGTGTATCAACTACTTTCCCTGGTTTGGCATCTGCAAACTTGCTGAGTGCATTTGGTCCCAGTATTCAGATTATTAACAAATTAAACAATATTGGCTCAAGTACTGATTGCTGAGGAATGGCAGCAGCTGGATTTGTACTAGTAATCATCACCCTTTGATCCCAATGGTCCAGCTGTTTTTCTCCTCACCTTCTCATTCATTTTCTCAGTGCAGTCTCTCTATCTGGTCCTATAAGGACCTCATAGGAAACCATGTAAAGGGCCTTGCAGCACGTGTCACTCTCCTCTTACCTACACAGCCAGTCAACCCACTGTGGAATGCTGTTGGGTTAGTTGGGCACAGTTTGCCCTTCAAAAATCCATGCTGGCTGTTCACTTTCTTGTCATCATTGACAAGACTGGGAATGGATGCCTGGAAGATTTAATCCATAACCTTACTGGGAGTTGAGGTGATGCAGGCTAGCCTGTAGTTCACCAGGTCATCCTTACTGCCTGTCTTGCAGATTGGTATGATGTTTTTCCAGTTACTGGGAACCTCTCTAATGCCATGACCTTTCAAAGATAATGTAGAGTGGCCTAACAGTGACACTGGCAAGCTTCCTCAGCACCATCAGATGCACCCTGTCTGATCCTATGGACTTCTACATGTACAGCTCCTCAAGTGTTCCAGAATCCTATCTTCCTTTACAGTGGGCTGTTTTGCATTCCCAATGATCCTGCTGGTATAACAAGCCCTCTTGAAGTGCTTGTGGGTTGTTTTTGATGCTTAGGTGATAAGTCTACATCTCTATGGGGAGAATTGGTAGAAAAGGGCAAGAAACACTGGTTGTCTGTTGTGTGGTTTGTCACTGCTATCTTACCAGAAAAACCTTCAAAGGAACTGCAAAGAAAATGTTTATCATACCTTAGATATTCATCATCCTATTATCCTTCTTGGTTACTCCTTGGGGTACTTAGAAAATGTTCAATACAGTTCAGCAAATGATCAAACTTAGCTGTTCTGTGTTCTTGAGTCCAAACATTCTACATGATGCTGTGTGCTCTGTAAGCAACCCAATGTTGAAACTTCGGAAGAAAAGAGTCATTTATCCAAATATGCAAATGATTTCCCATCTTTGAAATACTGACCTCTTAAAAATGTGTTTTCTCTGCAAACTTTCTGTCCATCAGTGGATACTCTGTATTTATCATTAGTTTCCTTTGATATAATGTTCTTAAAGGAGTGGATTTTTTTTAAATTGGCTATCTGAGAAATTAAAGTTACCTTAATGTGTAAAAGAATGTACTTACTTTGTATCCATTATGCTGGTATTGTGGAACTTTACTACTGAATTCTGCTCATGTAACATCTCTCTATCAGTTTATGATTCCTGCCTATTATTGGAAGTGATTTTGTCAGATTTTTTTCATCTGCAGCTCGTTTAGGGAGTGGAAAGTTAAAGCAATAGAGCTCTAAATCTGTATCTGTAAATGTAGGTTAGGTTATTGTTCTGTGCAATTTTCATTATATCCTTAGTGTCTAAAGCAGTCTCAGTTTCTAGATGCCCTTTATGCAGTCACAGCTGTGCTATGATAGTGTGGTTAACAGAAGAGGCAATTTATATGGTTGAAAAATTAACTTTTCCCCTCCCCCACTGCCCAAGGTATTTTTTCCTGAATTAGTTTCCTTCCCCAGGTTTGCTTTCAATGAAGAAACAGCTGTTCAGACATGCAGGGTGCAGGCTGGGAGCAGGATGCCCCAGCTTTTAGAAAGAGTGAGAGATGCATAAACTTGTTCCTGTAGTTCTGCTTCAAAATGTGAAAGTTCAGCCTCGCAGTGGTTATGCAGTTGATGCACTAGAGCTCATGGTGTTAAACCTGGAAAATAAAAAGCTATTTTGCATAGAAGCTTGAAGAAGCCTGTCTAAAAGATAATGAAACAATGGGGAAAATAAAATAAGTAAAAAATATTTGTGTCAGATTTTTATAAATGCTTGTATCCTCTTGGCAATATATGTGATGATTCTAAATGAAGAACAGATGAGAAAGCTCAGCAGCATTCTTTTTAATTTACTTAAATATGTGCCTGGATGAAGGCGATGATTCTGGTTACATTTAATTTTAGATTTTTTGTGTGTATGCTGCAGTAGCTGATAAGTTGGTTCCAGTTGTGATGGTCTAAGCATTTATAAGATGAGGCTTGCATTATTTCTTTTTTTCAGACCAGTGTAACTAGGGAAAAAGAATGTTCAGGTTCTCCTGGAAGAACTGCTTGGTCCTGAACCAAATGTTTATTTGAATTAGGTTTCATATTTAGAGTGGTTCTTGGAAACATAGAGAGAGATGTGATCTCAGCAGAGGAAAGACTTGTAAAAGCTTCTGTTTTTTGTAATAGAAACCCTAAGGTCTTTGTTCCTGTATTCTGGGGGTGATGAGGAGATCTGGCAAATGAATGATACATCTGAAAAAGCTGCTTTCCTAGAAATGTTGCTCTTCATATGGCTGGTAAATGCATCTTGCATCTGTGGTGGGTTGACCTTGGTGGGATGCTAGGTGCCCACAAAGCTGCTCTGTCACTCCCTTTCTTCAACTCTACAAGAGGAGAGAAAATATGATGAAAGACTCACAAGATAAAGGTGTGATCACTCAGCATTTACTGTCATGGGCAAAACTGACTCAATTTAGGGAAATTTATTTTAATTTATTATCAATAATAATATTACCAATTTATTACCAATAATTTTGGATTCACAGCCAGCTGAACATGAGCCAGCAGTGTGCCCAGGTGGCCAAGAAGGCCAGCAGCATCCTAGCTTGTATCAGAAATACTGTAGCCAGCAGAACTAGGCTAGTGATTGTCCTCCTGTACTCTGCAATGGTACTGTGTTCAGTTTTGGGCACCTCAGTATAGGAAAGGCACTGAGGTGCTGCAGTGAGCCCAAAGAAGAGAAACAAAACTGGGGGGTCTGGAATCAAATGTTATGAGCAGCTGAGGGAACTGGAGCTTTAGTCTAAAGAGGAGGAGGCTGAAGGTTTATCTCACTGCTCTCTACAACTACCTGAAAGGAGGCTGTAATGAGGGAGCATGTGCCTGTCTATTATCACTAGTAACAAACAGTAGGATGAGGGGAAATGACTTCAAGTTTCACCAGGATAGTAGGAAAGCATTTCTTCATAGAAAGGGTTATTAAGCACTGGAATGGGCTGCCCAGGAAGTGGTTGAATCACCATCCCTGAGTGTATTTAAAAAATCACATAGATACCATGCTTAGGGACATGGTTTAGCAGTGGGCTGGTAGAGCTAAGTTAGTAGAGTTAAGTTAAAGGTTGAACTGAATGATCTTACAGGTCATTTCCAACTTGAACTGTTCTGTAATTGATGCTGTGATTCAATCAAATCAGAGTAAGATAATGTGTAACGAGCATCATGAGAAATTAGAACAAATCTAAAACCACCTTCCCCTCACCCTTCCCTTTTTCCAGGGCTCAACTTCACTGCTGACCTCTTCCCGACAAATAGCACAGGGGGACAGGAAACGAAGGTTGTGATCATAGTTGTCTTTGCTCTTCTTCTCCTCACATTCTTTTCCTGCTCCAGCATGTGGTCCATTCAATGGGAGACAGTCCTCCACAAACTTCTCCAATACAAGTTCTTCCCACGGGCAGCAGCTCTTTGGTGTGGATGCCCTCCATGGGGTATAGTCCTTCAGGAACAGAGTGCTCCAGTATGGGCTTCTTTCCATGGCACCACAGGTCCTGCCGCGAGCTTGTTCCTGCGTGGGTTCTCCAGATGGTCACAGTCTCAGGCATCTCCCTTCTCTTGTGTGAGGTCCTACGTGGCTGTAGTTAGATATCCTCTCCACTGTGGACCTCCATGGATTGCAGGGAGACAGCCTGTCTCACCATGCTCTTCACAGGCTGAGAGGGATCTCTGCTCTAGCACCTGGAGAATGCCCTCCCTTTCCTTCTTCACTGACCTTGGTGTATGCAGAGTTGTGCTCTCATATTCTCACTCCTCTCTCTGGGTGCAGCTGCAGGTTTTTTCCCCTGAAATGCATTATCATAGAGGTGCTACTACTGACACTGATGGCCTTGGCCAGCAGTGGTTCCATCTTGGAGCTGACTCACACTGGCTCCCTCTGACATGGGAACAGCTTCTGGCATCTTTATAGAAGCCACCTTTGCGGTCTGCGGTCTGCATCTTCCCCGTATCTCACTACCAAAACCTTGCCACTCAAACCAAATACAGCATCATATCCAAAACAATAAAAATAATTAGGTGTTTTTTTCAAGTCAGTTATAATATAGATTCATATAGAATGATTTGCCTTGGAGCATAAAGTAAAAGACAATCAAAAAGAATCTTTTAAGATTATATTTTCTGTTAGGAACTAGGACTTTATATGCTAAATACTGTATATGTCTCTTCTCACTTTAGTATTTTAGACAGGATTTTAAATGATTTTTTTTTTTTTTTTTTTTTTTTTTGCATATGCACAACTTTACCATGGAAATTGTGAAATTTTTTCCTTTTATTTAAGAATTGTGTGATGACACTGTTGAATGATTCTGTCATTCAATTTTATTTCAATTCCTGGTAAAGGAGTTTACAGAGCAGTCCACACAGTAGCTTGAAGGCATTAACCTGCTTTCTGCCTCTCTTCCTACAAGAGTACTTAATTTTGTAGTCCAAAATTTGTTAATTGGGCTTTACACAAAAAGAGAATATAGGGGCTTATTTTTAAGTGACTTCAAGATTTGGCTCACACTGCCATGGAAGTTTTAATAGCAACTAAAATACAAATTATTTTTTCAGCAATTTTTTTGAATTGGCATTGTTCGTGTGTTGAAAAGAACACATCAGGGATCTATGCAATCCTGAGTGGATAGAGAAGGACTACTTAATACTACTTTCCAAAGTACAAGAACTGAAGGAATGGAGCGCTAAGGGGGAGCTAAAGATGCCAGATTCAATCAGGACAAACAAAAGGAGATACTTATATAACATAATTAAGCTGAGATACTATCTACTGCAAGATACTGTTAATCCTATAAGTTAGGGTTGCTTAAAAAAAAAAAAAAAAAAAAAAAAAAAAAAAAAGAGAGAGAGAAGTAGACTAGCACAGGTTCTTAAACACAAAAAAAATTACCCATGGTTCAAGAAGTCCTCAGTAGATGCAAGTAGCTAGAAACAGGTTCTCACAGCTTAGAGGTGGCTCAGGGGAGACCTCATTGCTCTCTACAACTCCCTGAAAAGAGGGTGTAGCCAGGGGGGGGTTGGTCTCTTTTCCCAGGCAACTATCAGTAGGACAAGAGGGCATGGTCTCAAGTTGTGCCAGGGGAGGTTTAGGTTGGATATTAGAAATAATTTCTTCACGGAGAGGGTGATCAGACATTGGAATGGGCTGCCCAGGGAAGTAGTGGATTCTCCGTCCCTGGAGATATTTAAAAAGAGACTGGATGTGGCACTCAGTGCCATGGGCTGGTAACCACAGCGGTAGTGGATCAAGGGTTGGACTTGATGATCTCTGAGGTCCCTTCCAACTCAGCCGATTCTATGATTCTACGACCAAAAACCAAAGGACAGAATTACTCCCTATTTTCTCTCCCCAAAGGGAAGATAAAAGGGGACTAAAGACTACAGACTTGAAGTTGGAAGTTAAACAAACAGGGGAAAGGCAATAACAGAAAGGATGAAGAACAAAAATACAAATGTATACAAATAGGTATATAATGCCGATCTAGAGGCCGACAGGGTTAGGTGCCTGAGGGCCCCTTGTGGCAGGGCCGACTCAGGAGGGGGATCCAGGGCTCTTCCCATCACCCGATGGATGCGGATTCTGAAGAGCAGGCGGGCAGGAGGTGGGGAAGGAGCGCAGGGGAACAGCAGCGCAGCGAGGAGAGGGCGGAGGAGAGGGGGGGCTGGGGTCTGCCTGACCTGGAGAGAGTATGGGCAGGAAATGGGAAGGAACAGACCCCTCTGTGTTCCGCCCCTCAGGAGTCTGAAAGGCCTCCTTCTTTAGTTCCTCATACTCAAACTATGACACAGGCTGAATATACAATAAATATTTCTGTGTGCGCTGTTTATTCTAGACACCTGTTCCTGGTTATGTTGGTTGTGTTGTTTCTTTTTCCTTTCTATCAAGTCACGGAGTTGCGTTAGTTATTTCTAAATGCATTTCCAACTATGTAATGAAATACATGGTAAGAAAAGACAAAAATTGTACCAGAATTAAAGCTGCTGCATAGTTTGTCATAGAGAATTTGTGTCAGACGGCTCTTAGTAACAACAGTTAAGGCCTGGGTGGACAGTGCCTTCCTTGCCTTAGTGAGTGGTCCTTGCTCTGTACCTCCCTTTATTAAAAGGAGTACTCCCATTTCATCATATTATATGAAGATCTCTGTACTTTTTGATATTGCAGTAGATAAATCTGAAATTTCATGTGGTGTTGACTGTTCTCAGAAAGTTCAGGTTTTTACTTAGCTGATGCTAAAGCTGAAATTTCAGTTAGCATCAGAAGTTAATTTAGGTCATTGTCAGATGCTGAATTAAAAAAAAAAAAAGTGTATAATTTTGAAGTTGTGCTTGGGGCAGTTTGGAACTGTTACTTTTATCCTGAAAACTGTTACTTTTTTCCTGAAAAATTAAATATATGATTGTGTATTGGACATTTAAATAATTAATTTTAGGATCCTATCTGCTTGTGGCATCTAGTTCACACCAGAGAAGCAATCCTTGTATTTACAGGTATCACTAAAACCGTTGAAATCCTTATAAAACTACCTTACGTCATAATTTTTAATAGCTTGCTGATTTATTGCCTTAGTAATCAAGATTTTGGCAAGTATTGACTTCTTTGTACTTAGAAAAATGAGTCACTAACGCATGGATGAACTGATTGTGTCAAATAATTGTTAAACATTAACATCAACAAAACAAATACTCGGGGAAAATACATTCATCTGGTTTACTCCTCTAGTTTGTGTTGATTAATAACTCAGCTTGAAATCAAGACTTATCTTAACTTGTTCTCATTTCAGCTTTGGATAGATCACAGTCCAAGAGAGATGGAGGTTTTAAAAGTAATTGGAGCTTTGATCATGCAGAAGAAAGTGAAGGAGATGCAGAGAAAGAGTAAGGATTTTTTTATCTAGGCTGTTGAAAGTATAAGTGTCTATTTATAAATAAATACTTTTTTTGTAATTTATTAATAAGAAACAATATATAATATTTTTTAAAACTCAGTGGTTAAGAATAATTATTTCAAATAAGTTTATTATTTTAAATAATATTGACATATAAAATGCATTAGAACATAAATTTAACTATGAACATAGTGCTTAGTGCTTACAGCATAGGGCACAGTACATTTCAGAAGTGTTTCATTTGTCTTTGGAGCTACTGTGTAATACTAAGGAACACAGACAAGAAATATGTTAAGGTACAAAGTAAGGAGATGGACAGGTAGGGTGTCCAAGCACCTTCAACTTTTCTTTTTAGTGATGCTGCTGCTGAGTACTTCACAGTTATGATGAAGGTACTTCAGTAGTGGTAGCCCTGTATCAAGTTAAACTGAGCTCCCTCGTGCTTATCTCACTGGGTGGAGCTAAGGCTAGTTTTGTCCCTCAGTTTATTTCTTTACTTAGTATGTTTGGATTTTTACTAAAACTTAAATGATTTGTGCGAAGTTTGAATACATACTTCATCCTTGTGACATTCTTATTGTTATTAATATATTTTCCCTTTTATGTATGTATTTCCAAAACCACTAATGTATTCTTAAAAAGAACAAGTTTCATCAAATCACAAGATTGGTTTGGGTTGGAAGGACTTTAAAGATCATCTTGTTCCAACCCCCCTACCATGCCAAGGGCACCTTCCACTAAGTCAGGTTGCTCAGAGCCCCATCCAAGCTGGCCTTGAACAGTTGCAGGCAGGGGGCATCTGCAACTTCTCTGGGCAACCTGTGCCAGTGTCTCACTGCCCTCACACTACAGAATTTTTTCCTAATGTCTAATCTAATTCCTAATGTCTAACCCTGTTCCAGTTAAAAGCCATTACCCCTTGTCCTGTTTACTACATGTCCTTTTAAAAAGTCCCTCCTCAGCTTTCCTGTAGGCCCCCTTCATGTACTGGGAAGCTGCTATAAGGTCTCCCTGGAGCCTTCTCTTCGCCAGGCTGAACAACTGTAGCTCTTTCTCAGCCTATCTTCACAGGAAAGATGCTCTAGCCCTTCGAGCATCTTCATGGCCCTACTCTTGACTTGCTCCAAGAGCTCCAGGTCCTTATGTTGGAGGGGCTAGAACTGGACAGAGTACTCCAGGATGAGTCTCATGAGAGCAGAGAAGAGGGGAAGAATCACCTCCCTTGACCTACTGGCCACACTTCTTTTGATGCAGCCCAGGATTACAGGGGTATTCTTTTATGTGCAAAGGATGCATGCCAGCTTTATTTGTTGTTCTTAAATATTTGGAAAATAGGCAAAAAGACAAGTTTAAAAAAGATGCTATGGTTCTCTAATAAGGAGAAACTGGGTCCTGTGGTCAGGTACAAAAACAATTCTTAGCTTAATTTGTATCTTGACCTCTGTCTGTACTGATCTAAAGAGACTGCCATGGATTTGCATTTCTAGTAGGTAATATTGTTCCAAATATTATGTCTTGAAAGGGAGATAGGCAAGTAGATACATAACCACTTAGTCTTCAGCAGTAGGCTATGCTTCGCTATAATCTTGCAAAAACATTCTTAATGTGATAATTAAGTAATTAAAAAATGACTTCAGAAGCTCATTAAAGGATGAAGCATGCATGAAGAGCTTGTGGCAAAAAAGAACTGTATCAAAAGTTAAAAGCAATTTTTGAAAGGTTCTTAGACTAAGGGCATTTTAATTTTATAAGATTAAGCTTGCTTTTTTTTCCTTAGTAATTTTACATTAATTTCATAGAATCATATGATCATAGAATGGTTTGGGTTGGAAGGGACCTTGAAGATTATCTAGTTCCAACCCTCCCCTGCATGGGCAGGGACACCTTCCACTACATCAGGCTGCTCAAGGCCCCATCCAAATTGGCCTTGAACATTTCCAGGGAGGGGGCAGCCACAACTTCTTGGGCAGCCTGTTCCAGTGTCTCACCATCCTCACAGGAAATAATTTTTTCCTAATGTCTAATCTAAGTCTCCCCTTGCCAAGTTTTAATCTGTTTCCCCTTGTCCTCGCTACACACAATTTCTGGTGTACTGTAATATGTTTAAGTACATACAAGATAGTATTTACATTTTACTGTTTTCAGATATATAGTTTGCATTTGTAAGCGTAGCAGTTTCTTGCTTCTAGTAGTTCACTGCTGTTTTCCATCTGTCTCCAGCTCATGTTGACTTAAAAATACAGAATAAACATGTACTTTGTAGGGATGCTAAAAAACCCAAAAGTCTGTAAAACTGATCATGGAATGTGTTTTATATAGTTATCTCTGATTTTAAGATGGTATTTCTGAGTGATTTTTCATTCTTTTCAAATATGCTGTACAGTTTCCCATAGCCAATATTGAAATGTTATTACCTACTCACATTTTTTATACCTGTGAATTACACAGAATCTTATCTGGAAGTAGGAGATAAAACAGTAGTTGAAAACTGATTTAAAGTGGATTCTGGCCTGCTTTGCTTACACAATTTCTGATATTATTTCAGGCAAATTCTCACTCCCCCCAAACACCTTTATGTTTTAAGCTGCCCTCAAATTTTTTTTGGTAGCACCTGTTTTTAGTTGTGTTTTTTTGTGTGTGGGTTTTGTTTGTTTTGTTGGTTGTTTTTTTGTTTCTCTGTGTGTGTTAGGTTTTTGGGTTTTTTTCCCCTAAGGCCTCCAGCATTTTGAAATAATTTGTCTGGTTTGCTTTCCTGATTTGTTTTTACTTTGTGTAACAGAATACTGACAGAAGGGAATCTTTAGAATGCAAGTGATTCAAGAGTAAATTGTTCTTTTCTTTCTAAAGTCCCTTACCAAAACATTTCAAGGATTAGCAGCTTTAGTTCATAGACTTGTTCCAGCATAAAACTTTGTATATATCCAGTATTTTGAGTATTCTGTGTAATAAGTATGTTTTCTGGTGATTTTTAAAATGTCATTTGCTATGGTATGCTGCTACTTATTAGCAATGCTGCATTTCTGTGTGGAGAAAGCAGTAAATCTGAAGTAAGCATTTGAATGCATCTCATGCTTTTTGTTGAGGCACTACCATTTTAGTGTCTGACCTTATCACAGCTTTTGCCTCCCATAATGGCAGACACATAATAAGTTTATTTTGAACTTGCCCAAGAATAAGATTCCAGCACCTAAAAGATTGGCTGTGTTCTTGTATTTATTACCCCATGAGATTGTGCTAATGCTGTTAGTCAGTATTGGACGTCTGCTTGGTTTATCTTATCTTTCCTCAGTGGGATGAACACGAAATACTTGGCTAATAACCCATGTTTTGGTTTTTTGTTTATTCTTTTTTGGTGTGTGGTTTTTTGGTTTTTTGTTGTTGTTTTTTTTGTTGTTTTTGTTGTTGTTGTTTTTGTTGTTGTTGTTTTTGTTGTTGTTTTGTTGTTGTTGTTTTGTTGTTGTTGTTTTGTTGTTGTTTTGTTGTTGTGTTTTTGTTGTTGTGTTTTTGTTGTTGTTGTTTTGTTGTTGTTGTTGTGTTGTTGTTGTGTTGTTGTTGTGTTGTTGTTGTGTTGTTGTTGTGTTGTTGTTGTGTTGTGTTGTTGTTGTGTTGTGTTGTTGTTGTGTTGTGTTGTTGTGTTGTGTTGTTGTTGTGTTGTTGTGTTGTGTTTTTGTTGTTGTGTTTTTGTTGTTGTGTTTTTGTTGTTGTGTTTTTGTTGTTGTGTTTTTGTTGTGTTTTTGTTGTTGTGTTTTTGTTGTTGTGTTTTTGTTGTTGTGTTTTTGTTGTTGTGTTTTTGTTGTTGTGTTTTTGTTGTTGTGTTTTTGTTGTTGTGTTTTTGTTGTTGTGTTTTTGTTGTTGTGTTTTTGTTGTTGTGTTTTTGTTGTTGTGTTTTTGTTGTTGTGTTTTTGTTGTTGTGTTTTTGTTGTTGTGTTTTTGTTGTTGTTTTTGTTGTTGTTTTTTGGTTTTTTTTTGTTTTTTTGTATGTGTGTGTTGGGTTTTTTTGTTTTTTTTTATAAGCCCACTTTAAGTATTGAAAGGCTGCAATAAGGTCTCCTCTGAGCCTTCTGCAGGCTGAACAACTCCAGCACTCTCAGACTGTCTTGATAGGAGAGTTGTTCCAGCCCTCTGATGTTTGTGGCCCTCCTCTGGATGTGCTTCAACAGCTCCATATCTTTCCTGTGCTGAGGACTCCAGAACTGGACAAAGTACTCCAGGTGGAGTCTTACCAGAGCAGAGGATAGGGGGAGAATCACCTCCCTCAACCTGTTGGCCACACTCCTTTTGATACACCACAGGACACAGTTGGCTTTCTGGCTTTTCACATTGCTAGTTTACATCCAGCTTCCCATTCACCAATACTACTTAGTCCTTGTCTTCAGGGCTGCTCTCAATCTGTTCATCCCCCAACCTATATTGACACCATGGGTTGCCCTAACCTTGCACTTGGGCTTGTTGAATTTTTTGTTCAGAGCCTCAGTTCTTAATTTTTGAGCAGTTTTAGTTAAGGTTATTTTTAACAGGTGCCATTGTCCATCAGTTGAATAATGCTATTGCTTCTCTAATAGCTCTAATATCAGGGCTTTTTTAAGTGTGTTGCCTACCACCATGTAATTTAAAATCAATAATATTCACAGTGTATTGCAAGGGGAAATAGGTCAGCTTCCTACTTTTTTTTATTTATGAGTTTTTGGAAAGAAATTCTAACTATGTTTGAAATGCAGCTGAAGCAGTTGGTAGTTGATAGCCATGTTCTTGTTTATTGGAGTGCAACCTCAATGGTCATCAGAGGTTTAAGGTTTGGGTTGCTTGTAGATAATAGTAAATTGTAGTCTATTAAACTCTTGTACATGTTTTAATTATTTAAAATTAAACAAATGGTAAGTAAACAGAATTTTTTTTTCTTTTTTAATGTCTAAATTTGAATGAATAACTATGAACTCCCCTGTGGAAGAAATGTTGTTAACAGAAATTACTGCTTCAAATTTTTTTTCTTTAGTAAAGACTTAATGTCAGGGCTTAATGGACACTTAACTTTCATTTTTTATAAAATTTTAATTAAAGTATAAAAAATGAGGAGTTACTGTTCTAATGTGAAAATACCTCTCTTTGGTTCCCTGGATAAGCGTGACAGTGTGGATGCATAGCCTCCTCCCAGCAATACCATTGAGGTTCCATTTCAGTAGTTCTAAAATGTTACTGTTTGGTATTTGGGAGGTAGTGTTGTTTTTTTCAGTCTGTATGAATGACATCTTTTAAGCAAGCAAGCAAGCAACTATGATCATGTGATCCATGAGCAGATAGACATCTACTTAGTTGCTGTGCATTCTGCTCTCTGAAAAAACATGCTTTCTGGTATGGATGCATATACTTTGCATTCCTTAAAATCTAAAAATACTGGTTCTTTAAAAGCATCAAATTCCCAAATATTTTTCTAGTCATGTCATATTCTTGTTCAGTTTGATTTAAGGATTTTTTCAGTGTTTTTTGTAGTTTGTAGTCCATAACGTCTGTTACCTTTTCACCCTCACAAATACCCTTTGTGGAAATGGTTGCAGTATTGTAGGATCTTGAAGGCCTTAAAGTATAGACACTGTACAAGGGCATCTTGAAGACTGTAATGATTTTTGTACAAGCTGGAGCTGAAGAAGAAAAATATGTGTAGAAATGACCTGGCTAAGTCAACAGAGTATGTGAAGGCCAGAGCTGCTGTTACCATAGGCTTCTATTTATGTCTGTGCTGTGGTGTTGTACTTATTCTTTAGGATCTAGAAAAATTGTGAAATCCTTACACTCACTGCCTTGTGATGAAGAGTTGAGAAAGCTTAGTGAGTCTCCCTTGAAAAAATAATCTGTCCTGAGAGTGTTAAAAAAATATTACAGTATTTTAAAATGTTAATATTCATGGATAGTCTGTGCAACTATACTCTTTTGGACACTGAATATTGGAAATCAGTGATGATTCTCCACAGTTTTCATTTTACTGTTAACACACCTAGAATCATGGTCTGTGAACAGAAGGAAAATGCAAAAATGCCACTGGCTAAGTGTTGACAATTGCATAATTTTTCCCTTATCAAAACCACAGCTACACACAAAATCTTACCTCCTGAATTTTCAGAATCTGCAATTCTTAGCCTATGAGTCCAGATTTTTTTTCTTTTATTCTATTATCTGTATTGCATAAGATGGAGGAATAATCTGTAACATGAATGCAAATCTTGTGCAGGAAAGAAGTTTTTAGGAAATTGGGGTGGAGTTCTAAGTGCTTACTTTATGTAGAACTAAAGTCATTATTGCAATATATTGCAGTCAAGGTGTCATAACCTGCAGCTAAGAAATGTTTCCATCTTAACCTGCATCATTGTTTCTCTTTTGTAGCCATTCCTTAGAATTCCTGGAATAACTGCTTTTATTCCTAAGAAATTTCTGCCTGAATGATTTTATGAAATTACAAATTGGGTGAAAGTTCTATGATTTTATTGCAGGATTGATGAGAAGGGTTTATCTGCAGGTTTTGTCTCCTGCAAGCAAGAATGTCTTAGCCTAATCTAGCTGCTGTCAGTACAAAATGTATGATTGGGGTTTTAATTAAAATACTTAACATTACTTGAGGCTAATTACCTGTTACTGGAAAGAGTACATTTTCATGGTATCATGGGATGGGTTTGTTTATCTTCTTCCCTGTTATAAGAGCTGAAATTTACAGACATAGAAATATAAGAGAAACACATTTTAATGGGCCGATGAGCCAAAGAGAACACGTAGATTTTAGGAAGGCAAATTTTGGCATTAATTGCTATGGTATAAAATTCAGTTATATAAAAATTTTTCTCTTAAAGCAACAAGAAGTTTGCAGTTTTAAACCACATACCTGAACATTGATATAGGTGACTAATACTATCACTAATACTGTGTTTTACAGGTTAACTTTGTATTTGACTCAATTTATGCATAGGGTTGTGTAGAATCTTTCATATTTTCAGTAACAATACCACAACAAAGCTGAAGGTTCAGTGATAGTCTCTATTTTGATTTAATAATATTTTTATTTTGCTTCTTGTGACATAATTTGATGTATAGTTTAAATTCAGATTCACCTAATATATCTGGATCACTGCATTGTCAACTGTATGTTCCAGTTGGTTTGGGGCATATATAAATACAATGTGTTTGTGATACCTTTAAATTTAAAGAAGGAAGAGAAAGTAAGCCTTCTTGTGCTTGTTATGTTTTGCTGATGCTCTTATATTATTACAGTGTATCTACTTTTTCTCTCCCACTCTTGTCTAGTGAGGCAAAACTGCTCAGCATAGATGACAGTGATGCTCCTTTCAATCTCAATGAAGAGAGAAAGGTGAGTTCTGTTCATCTTATGCTGAAAATGTATGTTTAAAGCTTGCTATGTTCTTAAACCATGTTGCAGTCACCTGTGCTTTCTTAAGAAAGGAAAGTTAGTATTTTTGTAGCAACATATCCTGAAGGCATTTAGCTGTCTACCCTTAATGTTTTTGTTTTCTGACTCCTATAGATCTTGTTGGTTTGTGTAGAATAAAGAATGAAGTTTAGGTAATCATCATTAATGGAATTATTTTTTAAATAAAAATTATGGATCATTATATCTCATGGTTGCTTATGTCAGATTCCAAGTTTTTAATTCATGTATGTATGTGTATATATGTAAAAGGATGCAATACATAGGCAAAACACATGCTTTTTGTGTTTGATGTATGCTAAAATAGCTTACCACTGCAAGATGCTTCATAATACTTTGCAAATATGAATTTTTTATTTAGTAAGAAATTCTACTGAGCAGCAGTGTGCACAGGGTATATTTTACGTGAAAATTGGTACAAAAGCCATTTGAAAATGAAACCTAAGTAATATTTATATAGATATTTTGTAATTTGTTTTTTCTTAACTTTTATTTAAGTATACTTAATACATGTGAACTCTCCTGTTACAGTCACTTCGTTGTCGGCCTGGAGCTGTGGGCACCAGTGGTGATTCTATAAAAACATATGCAAGGCGAGGCAAAGTTGGAAGTTTGAGATTTTTTAAAGGGAACTCAATTGGCCTCAACATGATGGGAAATAGCAAGAAACTGAGGTACATTTAGTTTTATGTTTACTTACCTGCTTGAACTGTGATATTAATAAATGCTAAATGAACAGTACTAGATAGTTACTCTCTTTCTCCTTCCAAAATGTTAAATATCACTATCAGAATAGTACTAACCTAGAGTTGGAGCATTAACTGGAATAACAGTCAGTGCATTACCAATTTTGCCTGCATGTGCTATTTTTCCCTCTATACAGTGCTAGCAACTGGAAGAATATTTCTAACACTCCCATCAAGAATTTCTTCTTTTCATGTCTGTGAATTGCCAAGGTTAACACAGGATGCATTTTCTGTTTTCCTTACTGTAAGATACTGTTTGATTTATGAGTCACAGTCTATTCCTTTAAAGGATTCAGCAAATATCCATACACCTACCTGACTGCTTGAGATTGTTGCTTGCATTTAGAGATGAAATGAACAGTCTTTAAGCATTCACTTCTGTAGCTGTTTGTTACTCCTATCCCTAGCTTGTAACAGACTGATCTCTTTATTTAATATATAATAAAAAGTTACATGTTTATGTAAGTTTCTTTTTGCTAAAATGTACTCAGTTTGGTTATCTTTGCAGGAAGGAAAACTTTGTAAGATAGCTAGCTGTAAGTTGGAACAGTCATAAAATATCTAACCCATAAGTAGCTGGAGAGGGATGTCCTTGCCTTTATTCTTGCCTGCTGATCTCCAAGTGTTCTTGGTTAGTGGGACTGTCTTATCACTTGAGCAAATAAATCCTTAAAGTTCTCTGTGATGTGTGTCCTCTCCTGTTGTTCTGGTCTTTGAGCCTGATCTACGGGGAACAAATCATACTTTCAGTTATGGAATACTGAACCAACTGTTTGACAGAGAAGAACAAATACAAGAATTGTACATATTTCAGTCAAAATAGGGACTCTCCTTGCATTAATCTGTAATTGTAACCTATTTTCACGTGTATTTATATACCTTGTTGAATTTCAAAACCTAGATGGCCCTTCTCCCACTATCTTAACCAAATGTGATATATACTGGTCTAATTTAGTTTTTCTGTGTCTTGTGGATGATCTTAAATTCACGCTTTTAAGTTAACAAACAAATGTGCAAAACCCCCAAACCAACCAACCAACCAACCAAGAAACAAAACATGGCTACTCCCACAAAACATGAATTTTCAGCTAAAAGAAGGTTAGTTATGAATGTTTTCTTGTTAGGAGCTACTGCTTAAGGACCAAATAAACAACTGTTTAGCTTACTAGGTGAATGAAGGATATTCTTATCCTGCATTGTTACTTTAGTGGCTGTCTTGACAAGGAATAGTGAAACCTACACTGATGAGTGAAATTCTGCACTTGAGAAATTCAAGTTATTAGTATAAAATGAACGTTTCGTTATATAGGACATTGTTTGGGTATATGCTAGAAACAGGAAATACTAGGAAATTTTTTAATAAGCTTAAGTGTTAAGGTTTCAGTAATTCAGCTTGTTGGAAGAATCATGATTTCTAGCCAAATGTTATATTAATGAAGGCAAAAAAGGCACGTAGGCTTACATGAAGTCTTAACCTCTCCCAGTTTAAAAATTCATCTCTGCCCACAGAGTTTTATTGTGTAGGGTTTGTTCATATAACTTGAATCAAAATCACTTCCTTCCCAATGTCCAGTGAAACATAAATCAAATATTGCATTCTCTACATGTTTCCAAGTTTTTGGCCTGCTTCTCTTCAAATTGGCCAATCCTTATGGGATTGTCCTAGTTACTTGCATTCTTTAGGGTTCTGTTTTTTAATACAGAAATAAAGATACAACTTCATCTTAATATAGACTGCTTCGTTCCATTTTGGTAGTGAAGAAGCCCATGCACATTTTTTATATTTGTTGTTTGTTTTGAATACACCTAATGGTGGTGATTTTTATTGCAAAGTTGAAGTCTCTGTTTTGCACTTTGTCTGAAGAATAGGGACTAAAAATTCTTCAGATTGGTAGAGTTAACCTGAAATTAATATTGTTACAGTACAGTATTCCCTAAAATTTGGGGAATGAGTAACAGAAAGAAGGAATATGCAAGGACAGTGTGAAGAAATTTTCCCTGTACAACTCCACATGCATGTATGAAAATTTGAACCAACTGAAGTTATCATCTGTTATCTGGTTAAGCAAATGCACTATCAAACTCTTAACTTAATAGTTTTTTGCTGTCATTTTGTTGGGTTTTTTGTTTGTTTGTTTAAATCATGAGGTCTTACTTTAAATTGCTTGTCTCTTCACTAGTCTTCAGTAAGTTACATCAAAATTTCCCACATAGTGAAATCCATCCTAGATTTTTTTTTTTTTTAATATTCTGAGTGCCTTGAGACTTCTAGAACATTTGTTCTTTCAAGGAACTTCCCAAACATAACATCACCCATTTTAATGTTGAATGTTATTTTTATTGCAGCTGCTGTGCAAACCCAGATTTCAGTTTGGATGTGCCCATTTTGCAGCTTACTAGAACTTTATGGTTGAATTTTCTGGTGATTCGGTCTGTACTGAATATGTGCTATTCAAAGAACAGAATTATAGAGCAGATTGTATTTTTTACAGCTGTCCTACTTGGAAGCATATCTGACGCCATATGAACCATTTAAGTGTGCCATCTAGAACAGTCTGATTTGACTCAAGTCTGATCACCCAGCAGACTGTGATATTCTTTTCCAGGACCTACTGGAGTTTCTCACTGTTTGAGTATCAGGCAGAAAGCAGAAGCACTGCTTAACAGCTTTTTGTGCTGCAAGGGCACAAGACTCAAGAGTTTCCCATTCATAATAGTTTAGCAAAGCTCAGGTTTGACAAATAAACTGATTAAACGTGGCAGTATGTGGGGTGAGTCTGTTTACTTACAAGGGGTTGGTGATTTTTATGGGATGCTATTTATGAAGTTATTAAACTTCATATTCTAGAAAAGATAGTCTTGCCATTTTTTTGGACATTGATAGGCCTTGTACTGTTATGTTCATGGTTATGTCATGATTAGTCAGATCATGTTATCTTACAATCAGCTTGAAACACTCTTTAAGCTTCTAATATTATTTCCTTATGATGCTTGATGTAAATGTTGTTTCCCAAAATGCTTTTGTATTGCTAAACTGAAAAAATAATTTGAAATGCAAGCTAGCTCACTTCCTTCTTTTGGGGGAATGTAGAGGAAGGATTAGGAAGTGGGTGATGGCTTTTGGGGGAATTCTGCTACTTCAGTTTGTCTCATTGTTCTTAACAGGACAAATTGCAGGACCAAATCTTCTGCTGGATAATATTTCTGAGAAATATTTTGAAACAATCAGAATGCTTTTTCACAGCATTTTCTTTAGTGCAATTTAAAATTTCCAAGTAATTTTATAAGCAAAACTTGGACATGCTGTTTCCATAATTTGAAACAGTTTGCATTGTCAACAATACAGTCTGGTAAAAGCTACATGTTAAAAAAACATTTCAAATGTACTATTGTGTATCTTGTCACAAAAGCAGGGAGGATAATTGTTAGGGCCTAGCAGTATTCAGAGGAGTGATATTGATACACTGTAGCTTTATATTAGCTTTGGCTAGAGGCAATATTGGTAAGTTATCTTCACTCCATAATTACTTGTTTTACATACTAATGACATTAAAGTGTCACAAGACAAATGAAGAAACTAAAGAAATGCTAAAAGTCACTGACTAATCTGATAGCCTTCTGTGATGGCATGACTAGCTTAGTAGTTGAGGGGTAAGCAGTGGTTGTCTACCTTGACTTCAGTAATGCTTTTGACACTGTCTCCTATAGCATGCTCATAGGTAAGTTTGGGAAGTGTGGGTTAGATGACAGGGAGGTAGGTTGAGAATTGGCTGAATGGCAAAGCCAATGTGCCTTGTGGCCAGAAAAGCCAATGGCATCCTGGGGTGCATTAAGAAGGATGTGGTAAGAAGGATGTGGTCAGCATGTTGAGGGAGATTGTCCTCCCCTCTATTCTACCCTAGTGAAGCCACATCAGGAGTATTCTATCCAGGTCTGGGCTCCCCACATCAAAAAAGGAACTACTGGAGTCCAGTGGAGGGCTACAAAATTGATTACAAGACTGGATCCATCTCTCTTATGAGGAAAGGCTGAGAAACCCTGGTCTGTTTAACCTGGAGGACAGAAGACTGAGAGGGGAACTTAACAATGCTTTTGAATAGCTAAAAGGGTGGGTGTCAAGAGGATGGGGCCAGACTTCAGTGACAGGAAAAGAAGCAGTTCGCATAAGCTGGAACACAGGAAGTTTCACCTGAACATGGCAAAATACTTCTTTGAAGATGGTAGAGCACTGGAACAGTACAGAAGTTGTGGAATCTTTCTCTGGAGATACTAAAAACTCACCTGGGCACGATCCTGTGGAACCTGTTCTAGGTGAACCTGCTTTAGGTGGACTAGATGATTGCTAGAAATTCATTACACCCCCCACCGTACCATGATTCTGTGAGCATTATCTCTCTGCAGAGTCCTGCCGAGATGTTTGAACACATGAGAATCCTTCTCTTTTCAAGATGCTTTGTGTCGTCTCCATTACCAGCCATCTTGTATCCATAAATTTGCTGTGGGTTTTTTTTTCTATCTTTAGAGTAGTTATGTGAGGTAAATTCCTGGGTGTGCAGTTCAATCTGCTTACATGTTATGCCCTTTAAATAATGTTAAAGAAGTTAATATTTTGCCTTAATAAAATGTAAAGATAAAAATTTAAAGGTAGTGCTAAATTATTATAATTTATTTTAAAATAAGTCAGTGTCTTTGCACAGTGGTGAGGTTGAGTAAAGGACAGTTGGTTCAGTGTTTTATATAGTGGTAAAATTTAAAAAATACTTGCCTTCTAGAGAAAAAAAGAAATAGTGTGCATTTTTGTCTTTTTTATTCTAGCACTGTATGTTTTATGCCTGTCAGAGCGTCCTAACAAGCTGTATTATTGATTCAGAAATACTTTGGTGTTTTTTGGTTTTGTGTGGCTGTTACTACAAAAGCACAATAATTGTTAGCTAAGACAATTTACAAATGTACCAGAGTCTTTTCTTAAACCATTTTTCTGTATATTTGCAGCGAAAGTGCTCAGAATATGTCTTGTCCTGTAACTGTGGTACACGGTCGACGTTTTCACCATGCACATGCGCAGACAGCAGTAGTAAAAACAGCAGCCCAAAGGTAAGGCTATGTTTGTTTCTCCCCATGTTCCCATTGTTAAAAGTATTTTCTGGTTTTGTATAATGATTTTACACATGCTATGAAGTTATTAAGGAAATGTAGTAATTACATGGGGTATTCTTGATCATGAGGTTTGCTCTTAATTACTGAAGTTTCATAGAATTTACTATTTAGGATTTATTATTAGAGATCTGTTGATAAGATGGAGTCTATAAATACAGCATAAATCATATAAACTAGAACATCTCACAGAAGCAAGATTTTGCATTTATGTAAATAATTGTTAGAACTAGATGACTGGAAACTGGAGATTTTAATTTAGCTATGCGGAATTATTCATTGTTTTGAAAACTTAAAACTACATCGGTTCTATAAATTGCAGAGGGTTTTTTTTTATATTTTTGTTTTCCTCTATTTCATCCTACTTTACTCTCTTTGATTTGCTGTCTTCAGAAAAATAAACCCCGTGTACTAATGGGAATGAATGATGTGATCCAAACATGTATTAGATTAATCTGGTGTTAGAGAAACAGACTGAAAAATCGATTTTGCAGTCTTGTCCCTGAGGACCTAAACTGTTGTTGCCCTTTCTTCTATTTCAAACTTTACTATCATCTGTAAATAGAAAAGAGAATGGTTGTTTCCTTCCCCTTCGTAACAGTGGATGCAGCAGAGGAAATTTCCCTTTTCTTTACATTTCTTCACATCATTGCAAGACAGGGTTGACAAAGGAAAGGTTGGCAGAACTTTTCTCACAAATTAGACTTAACGTTAATAATAGACTTAGCCTGTGATTTAGGCTGAAGCATCTGTGCTCTTTTCTTCTTCATGCACTCCTTTCTAAAATATTTTTGTTCATTGAGGAAAGAATGGAGCATGTCTAAGTGTTCATGACTTTACCTTTCACTTTTTTTTCTTTTTTTTTTTCTTTTCTTTTTTTTTTTCTTTTCTTTTGTTTTCTTTTTGTAATTCTAAGGGATAAAATCTTGATCTGCCGTAGTAATTAAAATGATATGAAGTAAGGAAGATCATGTGAGACTGCTCTTTCTTGGACCTCTTAATGGTGACCTTAATAATATTACTGTACTTGATTAAGCTTTATTGTAAGATTATTCTTTTGAAAAAGCCAGACAGTGTGGAGTCATCTGCAGTTAAGTGCCATAGGTGGCTTCAACATGCAAGAAAGTCTGTTCCAGAGATTGTTAATTGAGGGGATGTTACTTGCCTGCTTGCCTTTCTCACCTATGGGACTTGCTTCTTAATAAACCTACAGTGTAATGTGGAAAAAAAAATAGCATCTTCATATGCATGACACACAGAAAGAAAACTAATGCATATATAAGCACGGTGAATATCGCATGAAGAATTGTGTAGTAGTTGTTTTGAATGTTTCTAAGTATGTTTCCTCTTGGAACTGTTATTTTAGTTCTTCACAACCAGAAAATTGACTCTTACAGTCAGAATATTTTAGAGTTTCAAAGGCAGGAAGTAATCATAACAATTCCAAGCAATATTTTGCTATTGGAGGATTTAAGGCCCAGCATGATCTAATTGTGGGTGATTTTGCAGAGGAACTGTGCAATGGAGATTCAATTTCACTATCTTTTTCTAGTTGACTCAATTGACTACTTTTTAAAAGCTTCTAAATCTGGTTCTGAGCTAGAGGATTAAAAATTATTAGACTATGACCTCCTGTCATACTTTCTTTTTTAATTAACAAAGAAGGAGGAGCTTAAGGCAGTTTGATATGTAAAATGGGTGTTTCTAAATGAGAAGACAATTGTTAGAAAAAAAAGGAAACTGGACTATTTAAAACTCTTCACAATACAGAATTCCAGTGCAAATAAAGTGGGTAATTTTTTTGCTGTTTGGGAATTTTTGTGTGTCCTTTTTTGCTAGTTTTTACAGACCCTAGACAATACTTGAGTTTAGTAGTAAATTCTGTTGGTGTCTCCTTAGTAAAAAGTAGATGCAGAAAATGATGGGTGGCATACCCAGAATGAAATTCTATGTATACATCCAGACAACAAAAAACTGGTATCACAGAAGTTGAGTTTTAAGCTGTTGGGGTTTTTTTCCTATACTAATTTACAGGCAACACAGGCTTGTGTTGTTTTACATTGTTTGCATTTTATGGAATTGTTTTGTGCTATAGTGATCAGTAACAAAATAAGGCAAATAGTGGGAATCAACCTAACATACTGTTCTTCAATCTGCGGTGAATTATTGAAAGGATAACCAAAAATAAAAACATAATTAGTTCTGAGCAGATTAAGTCTCTGGCACTGACAGTACAGATTCTGTTATTTACACTGGGTTCTTTGAGTAGGAATGGTGTCACATGGGGCAAGCTAATTATGAAACTTGGTTGTAATCTCTATCAAGTTGAATTTGGAACTTGTAATGTGTACTGTATTTCTTATTCTTTCTCCAACTCTTTGCACATGCATGTTAAGTTAAATTCTGGCTGAATATCTGTTGCACCCATATTAAAAATATGCTTCCAGTAAAATGCAATTTGGCATTTCAAAGCAATATTTTGAGAATTATTATTTATGTTGTTTTCCAGTGAAATCTGGGGATTAAAATTTGTTCACTTCTGATACAACAGACTTTCAGATACAATTTAGCCTGGAGTTGTTGATTCCTAACTATTTAGCTTCATTTAATGGATATACATAATTCTGTTTTATGCTGTTGACTGTTCTGTAGGACTTGGCATTGTAATAGCATGTACATAAAGCACATCCAACAATTCTTATGCATGAGCTGCATGAGGCAATTTGTAGGAACGTTGCTTTGGGGATCTCGCTGGGATTCTCATTTCTTCCTGAGATGTAAAAGTGAGATTTCTTTTAAATGTATTATATTAATATGGGAATTAAAACCAAGCAAGCGAGGCATCTAGTATAATTATAGTATACAGTATTGGACAGTCTGGAATTTTATTTCCTCCCTTTAAGTTTCCTTAGCATTAAAATTTACAATTATAATTCTTAACAGCTGGACTCTTCACAACACATGTGAACAGTTAACCCAAGTTACATATTAACAGTGCCAAGGATACAAAGATACTGGGTATGACTCCATACAGCCGTGGTTTGGATCTGACTAGATTTATAAACTCTGATGAGACCCACAATGTTTATTGTTTATGAAGGCTAGCTCCAGTTGGCAGTAATTTTTTCCCACTTTCATGCAACGTTGACTCATTACCCCCTCCCCAGTCTCGGATGCAGTGGCCACATTCAGTTTTCAGTTCCTTCTACTGCTTTCCCAGAATCCAGAGCACTGTGGAGATTGAGAGTGTTTTTATAGAGCACTCCTGTAGGATTATCAGGATTACCTTCTTACTTGGTTTGCTTTCAGTCCTGCTGTTACTCTGAGAAACAGAGTTTGCTGAATTTCTCTGAGTGTTCTGTTAGTGAAGAGGAAAGAAGAATGAGTTTATATTACTCTGTAATATTATTACTCAGTTTAATTCGACTGAAGTAAAACTCTGAAGAATTTGCATTTGTTCTGTTTTAGCATAGTGTCAGTGACATGGTTACATGACAGAAGTTTGTTAGACTTTTGATATTTGGGAGGACCAGCCACGTAATTAAAACATTTGCAGCATTCGATATTGCAAGTTTTGAAAAGGCAAGAGAAATATACTGATTTCAAGTTGTCTTTGTGCTGTGCTTATTTAGATGTATTTTTATGTCAGTCTTAGTGTATGAAGGACCCATGTTGTGAGCACCAGCTGCATTTGTTGATGTTAAAGGAGACACTTATTAAACTACTAGCCCTAATTCTTAAATATTTGTGGAGATCTTTTTAGCCAAAACCTCAGGAGGTAGCTGGTCGCTTCTCTTTTTCCTGCTCTGTCCACTAGCTGGTACCATTTTGTCTCCTAAATATTTAAGCTGTGGTTTCTGATTTTTGTTTTCTCTTTAGTTTAAACACTTAACTTGTTTTCAGCTATTAAAAATGTATTTATCCTCTGTCACATGGCTATCAGAGATTGGAAATGAAGCCTTATCTGAATTCATTAGCGTTCTGTCATTTCAGGTTCTATATTGCAGTGAATTAAGTGAGATGATCAGGTTGAGTTCAGAATTAATCAAATCTTACATATTGAAAAAACAGCAAGACAATGTTGTATTTAGACCACTGACTGTTGCTGTCTGTAAAGTAATATTTGCTTGTGCATTTATAATTACTATTACAGAAAATAATTCTCATCTGAAAACTAGTCCAGTGACTGGAAGAGGCAATGAAACAGTTATCGTTTATATTTAATAAATTTAATGTAGTGATATGCAACACATGTGGGGCTTTGCATCTTATGTTTTTTTTTCTTTTTTCATATTTTAAGCAATCTGGATCGAAAAGAAAGGTAAGCTTACTGTTGATGAAATGAGCATGGTAATAAGCATTAAAAAAATTAACTGAATGAGTGCTACTTAAAGAGTATTCAGTCTAGTCAATCATATCTGCTCATGTCTGAGGGAGGGTTGCTTGGTTTTTTTCTGATTTTGTGGTTCACTCATGCCTTTTTACCAAAAATGACCTTTATGTCCAGCTCTAAATAATACACTAATAATATGAACTGTGGATACATTTCCACTGGAAATTTATCTATCTATTTATCCATTGTGCAAATAGATATATTAAAATTTTCTTTGGAGTTAAAAATTCACTGCTAATACTTTTTGTAGAGCAGCACACTTTGTGTAATAGAAAGATACCTGCTTCAAGACTATAGTAGAGCTTTAACTGTCATCTCAGCTTGGTTTTAATAGCATTAAAGGTTTTCATTACATTACTGCGTACATTCTGTTCATGAAGTGTATATGTTAAAGCAATTAACAGAAAATGCATAGCAAAAACATCCACATTGTAAAGTTCATTTCTCACTCATTTTGCATCTGTTTGTTGTTAGTATTGTGTTAATATTTAATACTGTTGATATATTAGCAATATGAAATACCATACATTTTTTTAAAAGCTTAAATTTAGATGTTAATGCAAATGTTTTGTTGATAGTAATGAATTTTTGAGTTATTGTAAATATCCTGTCTCTGTATGTGTTTTTTGGCAATATACACTTGATATCAAGTTGAATTGCTTAAGCAGTATATGTAACACTTAAACAATGGTAATATAAATAACAAAATTCTATTGCACATCTTTTGTTTGCAAATTCAGGATTTTCTAGATTTATTTCAAAATCAGCCGCAAAAGCAAACTTTTCCGTTTATTTCCTTTTGTTATATTTAAAAAAAAAAAGAGAGAGAGAGAGAGTGATACACACATGCCAGTTAGATTTGGCCCTTTAGAAAGTGATTTATCGTCCTCTTGCTGCCTGGGCTTTGACTTCATGTATATTTTCCTGGGTTTTTTGGTGCTGCATTTATTAGTTAACTATTCAGCTATTAATGTTTTAAATTTGGTACTGTATGTCACAGGAGGACTAGAGTTGAGTTGCATGTTGATGAGCTTAATTTTCCCTTGAGGACTACTGCTTCTTCATAACCTAGTACTAGTGGATAGCTTCCTTCTTCCTTCCATGCTTTTTGCTGCTGTCCTAGCAGAGAGAGGCACCTGATTTAGGCAGGAACTGCTAAATGTAGTTCTGATCATTAAGTGCAGCTGCAACTCCTGACTTTCTGGACTTCCTGGGGCTACCTGACTGGTGTACTAAAAACTTAGCTGCCTATGCTGCTGCTTCTCTCTTTCAGCCTGTGACTTTTGTACTCTGCTTTTCCTATAAGATACACTAAAGTTAAGTGTCACCTCTGCAGTTTGGTTCTTCCTGTCTTACCATGCTTTGCTCTGTTTCTATGTAATGATGGAGAAACCAACAGCCTACATGCAGTGGTATACTTCCCATAGCAGTATATGGAGACAAGGGGAGGAAAGACTGAATAAAAAGAGCCTCTGAAAGAGGCAGGCTGTGCATTAAGCAGCTCTTGTGTGAGCCTGCACCTCAACAAAGTTAGGACCTGGTGCAACCATGCACATACATGGTATTTCTGGTGTGGCTCTACCAGATTGTGGGTAGTTTTGAAAGCTCTAATCTAAGATAGCATTATATGCAAAATTCCCAGATCTAGATGTTTCTTTAGGTTTATTCCTTTCTAGCATACACAGAAATTGTCCTTGTCTTGCTCTTCCCCCTACCCTCCTCCCACCCACTCCTCATTTTTTATTTCCCAGAGAAGAAATTTTAATATGCAAATTTCACTTTGTCTGGGGAATGACACAGAGTCTGTCTACCAGCCCAAGGTGAAGATAGTGAAGTCCAATTTCAGAAGAATTCATCAAAAGAAATGGAAGTAATTTTGAATGTGTGCTGAAAATACTAAATCAGTTACACCATTCAATCTGAATAAAATACATTTAGTGAAAAATGCTGTACCATTTAGATGTTAAGATGTGTCAGAAGTTCAGGACACTCTTAACTGAGTGTCTAAGTCCAGACTATACCTCATTATTTTTGTCTTTTGCAGGAGGAGCCAGTTATTTCTTGGTCTTTTGTTTTGCTGTTTGATGCTTTACTAATACTTGCTTTTGGCAAATACTGTTCTATCTCCCTTGTACTTAAAGGTATTAAAATTCAAATAGCCTGTAATGGATGAGATAAATAAGATATCTAATGTTATCTAATCTCTGAGCTAAGCATGGAACCTTGTTCTTAAGCGAAATCTAAATCTCATAAGAAATACTTGTAGGAAACATAACAAGAAAAAAAAGAATTTTTAGTATTTGGTAGGATGGCAGCAACAGCAATCAATTTTTTTTTTTTGTCCTATTAGACACAGGATGTAGATAGTCTCCCATTTCAAAGGGAATAAATAAGGTATCAAATAGCTAAACAGACCAAGATGCAAAACAATTAGTTCAAGTTAGGATTTAACAGCAAGGCTTTTGTTTTGAAGCACTTAGGTTTTTTTAATTCTTACAAGCATTTTTTTTTTCCTTTGTCCTTTTAAAAATAGGTGCCATGTTTGATTTTAAAACACCCCACTCCATTCTAGTTCTGCATTGTACTGCTGAGTGTACTTACTTTATTGGGGAAAGTATCAATGCATCTGCAGATGTTCAGATGTCAATAAACATTGTGCTAAGTGAAGGGGCTTCATTCTGTCATCTGGAAAACCTGTAGGGTGCTGGGCTCTGTGTTTTTGTTTGTGTGTAGGTTTTTCATAATAGAAAACGAGCAGAAGGGGCTTCAAGTTGCTGCCCTGTTGTGAGAGGGCTGTTAGTGTCTCCAGGGAAGAATTTAATGGATAAAATCTACAACTATATTGGTGTTTAAAATTGTTGTAACTTTAAAAAACACTCTTGTGCTTTTCTAACTCAAAGCAATTTCAAATCTGACCTTGAACTTCTAACCAAGTAAACCTATGCTGGGAAGTCTTAAGTTGGCTTGGAGCGTTTTTTTGTAATTTATGTTTGTCTGTTACTGGTTCATTGTGAGCATATGATTAAAAGTCTGACATTCTGGGAGAAGGAAGATACTCATTTTATGCTACCCCTTGTGTATTCCTGCAAGTGTTTGGCCATTTAAAAAGTATCAGTAAGAGTCTAAGCTGGTAAAAAAAAATTCAGATGAGGGTAAATAATGCTACTGTATTCTGAATTGTTACGAAAAAAATACCTAGCACTATATGGGCATGAATTAATAATCCTTAAAAGGAAAATCTATGTTGCATGTTAAAAATTAAATAAAACCTTGTATGATTTTTTAGAAGAAAAATCATAACTTACAAGTGTCCAGAGACCTTGAATCGTTAAACTGGTTTTTAAAAGAAATTTTAATACTCTTTAAGATTTGGTTCAGTTTTTGTGTGTGCAGGCAGTAAAACCACTTTCTTTTGGGAGGGGGGTTGTTTCACATTTTTTGACACAATGGGTAGCAAATGAACAACATAATCTGTCATCTGTGTTGTGCTTATGGGCATTCAATTTAATGTACTATATTTTATGGTGCAATCCAGCCATGCTTATTTTTCAGTCTCTGCCTGGGTTTTCCTTCCTGCTGCAGCCTTTCAACACAATAAAACCTGTTTGTGTGTTTCATAGGGGGCTGATACATTTAGTGGGGCAAATTTGGTAAAAAAGTATCCCAAAGGGCATTGTAGATTGATCTTGCCCCAGGAATGTTAGTAAATGATAAAGCATGGCAAAACCCTGAGAAATATTACTTAGAAATGCAGCGAGTTTAAACATTTTATGATTTGATTGGATTGTTTGGATTAATCCGTTGGAAAATTCTGTGCTGAAAGAAAGACAAACTTATCCTTTGTGCCAAAATCTGCTCCATCCATAGCTAAATTTTTGTCAGGTGAATCCTCAGTATTTATCTGTTAGTTTGAGATGTTACTGCCTACAGCTGTTTTCTTTGTGTTTTTGCTGTTTGCCCTGTAATCAGAGGTAGCAGTGCATGGCTTAACTTACTAGTAAAAAGCTTCTGCTGAAGTTTGGCAAGGCTTCCTGTGTTTCAGAGGTGTGCCATCTTCTGAGAGGAACAATAATGTAGAGCTGTGGAGTAGGATGTGACATCTAAGAGAGAATTGCCACAAACAGTAACTGAGATACAGTGAGCTTCAGCTATTAGTTTGGTGGGAGTACTGTTGGACACACTTACATGTAAACTGAAAATATCTTTCAGGAGACTTAAAAAAAAAATATCTTACTATCATGCTTTAATTTGCACAAGGCATATTATGCAAATGTTATTAACAAAACTTTTATTATGCACTAACTTGCTTATATTATATTTTTTAAAACAGATAGAATCTATGTGTGTCTTCTTGTAATTTTTAACTTTTGGGCCACACCAATTTTTGACATCAGATATTTTTTCTGTTTTACATGTTCTCTCTCTAGTTTTTGGTTTTTTTTTTTAAGTTGAGGAATGTGTGGAATTCACTGTAATATTAAAATAATAGTTGTTTCTATTTTTTTATTTTAAAATATCTATCTGTTGTGTTCTTTGTGCATGAGGAGAAGGAGATGCAGGCTTCAGTCTTTGAAGAATTAGGTGAAAGCAAGAGATTCCTGAACTACTGATTGCTATCAAAGGGGATTTAGATCAGAAAAACTTCTAAGAACTTTACTGTAGCTGCTCCTAGTAATGAAGCTCTAGTAATTTTTTTTTTAAGTGTACAAATAGCATGTAATAGGAGAAGTTTATTGGTAGCTTTGAGATACAATTCTGGTTAATTTTTTAATGTATAATTATGGCTAAATTGGAATGGTGTTTGTCAAAAGAACAACTGTATATCTAAATTATTTTCCAGAAAAGAATACCCTCCTCAGCTTCAGAAAGTAGAAGCAGACCATATTAGGTTACCACGGTCTCAAGGAGTTGGTAAGTTATGTTGAGAGTTCTCATTTCTTTTAAGCAGAATAGTGTTTTTTTTTAAATACAAGCTTTGAGTGGTGTGTTGCCAAACTTTGTGTAGCCTTTAGTTACACATATCCATTTCTATCCTTTTATTGTTATTCTGTATTTATTCACATTTTTACATGAAGGGAAGATTTTTCCCCTTTTTGACAGATTTTTGCAACCTGTCTAGTTGTATTATAGTTAGTTTTAAATTAGGCTTCCATTATTTTAAGAATGACTGAAATTTGAAAAAATTTAGAATTATAGAATTATTGGAACAGATCTCTGGAAGTCATCTAGTCGAAGCCCCCAGCTTGTTCCTGAATTGACAAGGAACGTTTGTATGTGCAAAATTTAACATGGTAAATAACACTTGGTAAGAAGTATATTCAGGTCCTGAAATAGTGATAGAAGAGTCAGCACTGCCCCATAGCTCAATCAAATATGCTCTTACGTTTTTGCTCCTAGATAGTCTAATGGAAAACACTGAAGAGTCAGAATCTGAATCAGAATCTGAAATTAAAAGAAAGGTGCAACAGAAACGTCACTGCAATTCTTATCAATCTGACTTGTCTCTATCTTCTGCTACAAAGAAGTGCTTAACCCAGTTAAAGGTAGGTTAGATTTTAAACCATGTACATTTTTATTTAACTTTAAAGTTGATGCATATTTTAAAAACAGTTATAAAATAAGTTGATGCTCTAAAATAGCTTAGAGTTAGGAGGAACATTACATAATTCAATTTTTAGAAATACTGGTAAGAGATATTTAACTATTAATATTGATACTAGCTATGGAATATTTATTTTCTGATTTGAACAAACAGATGCTGCACTTGAAAGAAAAATAACAGTGTTTTAATTGATCAGCTGATCAATCAAACCAGAACCTGATAATTTTGGTTTGCTATCTGTGAATCAGAGAAGCAATATTTTACTCTTTGAAAGAATTGTTTTTTTAAATGTCAAGATTTTCTGTTCTCATTATAACAATAAAGATGGGGATACTGCAAAGATGGGAATATGTCTTTAAAAGTTACTCTCTTTCTAACTAGTGCAGGTGTCCAAATAGCACTCTTTGCACTAGATACAGCCAGCCAGGATTTTTGTCTGGAACTTTTCTGAATATCATTTTTTCTAAATATCATATTTTGGAAATTCTTTTAAGAATTCTTTTCGTATTTCTTCCAGGCTTGCTATGGAATATTAATAATGCCCACTTACAGGTCATACTATATGACTACCAAGGCAAAACTTCCTGTGATGAGAGCTTTATTTTTTAAAAATTTTTTTAACAATTAGTTGTTATATATAATCAGGTTGTGTTTGCTCCTGTAGATTAGAAAGTCAGTCAGACTGTGCTTCTTTATTACGGTGAAACAGTTGGAACTACTAGTGCACATTTCCATTATATGTTTAGTTAATTAATATGATGTTACTCAGAAAGGTTTTTACATATGTTGTCTATAAAGATGTGAACCATAAAAGCTAAGTAATGAAGTAGCAAAGCAGTTTAAAACAAACCAAAAGACATTATAGTTCTGTGAGTTTTGTTTTAATCATTACAGTGATAACTTTGTTTAAAGAAGTAAAATATTCATTGCTTATGTCCTTTCAGGTAAGAGACAAAAGCAGAAAACGGTCTTCTTGATTGAAATGGTCACTGAAGAAAACTATTTTAAAATAAATAGAATCTTGTCACTGAATAAAACAATTTTCAGTCTGAAGACCTAACAAATGGCATCATTTAACACACACGTAGTTTCTCCCTTATAAATTCTGTGAATTAGCATGAGAGGAAACAGAGTAGCCTCGTGATTTGTGGCTGGACTGTTATCTGTGTAACTTTTTCTTTTGCAGTAACTTTTAGCAAGGTGTGGTCTTTGAACATATTCTTTACATTACAAAGCCATAGTTCTGTGCCAGAACTATTTCCTGCATTGTATACAGATGGAAGAGAGGGCTGGAGCTGCGTGTAGAAGCACCAGCAGCTTGGTGCTTGTGAGCCAGACTGCATGTAGCAGACCACATTGCTAAAACAAGCTGTTCTCTGTCTCCCTGATAAAAAAGCAGCAGGCTTGATTATGCTGTTCCAGAGATAGGATTTCATTTCCAAAGAAAGATGGCAATTGTAAACATTATTTAATAATTACATCTTGTACTTTTTTTCATGCGTATCTTAGAAATCTGTAAACTTGAGAACATGAGCAGTCATGAATTGACAAGAGTTAGTGTTTCTCAGAAGAGCTGAGTGCCTGTAGTAAAACTGTAATAGTAATTAAAGTAGCTTAAAAAAGGTGAAACCTCCATGTTTTTCACATGGTATATTGTGAGATTTCAAAAGGTGATTGATAAAATATGTGAGGCTACATCATCATGAAAGAAGTTGATTTAAATTCAACTGTTAATTCAGGGCCTGTCTAAATAGCTGTATTTTACAGCAAATTAGGGCGATGTATCTTTACCCTGTTGTGCTCCCAACTATCTGTCACTGGCCACCATCCAGAGTACAACACAGGGCTAGATGAACCTTTTCTTCTGATTCTGTAAGACTGTATAATTTATTATACACTCTCTGGAAATAGAACAGATTTTGCTGTAATTAAATGTATATTTGTTACACATCTTGGAAAAGGGTGGCAATAAACCTTTTCCTAATACACTAAGGCCACTATGAGGAATGCTCTGTTGTTAGGCAGGCACCTGGGCTGAACTCAACAAAGAATTTGACTAAAATGCTCACTACTGACAAAGCTGCTTTATCCATCTGTGGTGGAGCGAAGGAGTGGCATAAGGAGATGTGAAGGAGACAAATTATATTCAATATTTTGCAGTACAGTGGCTATGTCATTTGAGCTCAGTGCTCCAGGAGACAGTAATAGACAATTGGAGATGAATAAATTTCAGTTCTGGAGGTGTGCCATATTCAACTCAGTTCACATTTCATAGCTTATGTATTAGTATTGAATCCCTGAGACTTGGAAGTCCAAGTTCTGAACTTGTGATACATAATTGAGTATACGTACATTTGGGAGAAGCAGAACACATCTCTGTCTTTACAGTGATAGGATATATTTTCCCTTGTAGCCCCTGCTTTCCTCTTGACACTGGGGAATTCCTTTTCCTCAAGTGCTGTTTTCTCCTGAGACAGTGGACTCTGGAGCAGTGTGTTTCTTTTTTGGTTTGTGTTTCTCTTTTTTTGTTTGTGTGTTAGAAGATATCTTGGGAGAACAGATGAAACTTCATTACCTAGGAGGCTGCTTCTAATCCTTCTTGGCATTGCTCTGTGGATCCTTAGGTCACTTTATATTCGTCCAATAAAACTATGTTTTACAGAAATGATATAACTACCTTCTTGCTGATGGGCATTTATGTATGGAAAGAAAAAATGCAAGAAGGAAAATCTGAATTGCCCAAGAGTAATAACTTCTAAAAAATTGCCACAAATAACATTTGTTCCTCTTAGAACATTTCTCATTTTCTAAATGAAAAAAAAAATCAAACTGTCTTTGAATGTTTGTTTTCTCTGCTTACGGTAATTGCTAATACAATGTTGTCAATATTCATTCTGAACAAAAATTTAATGCTAGATTTAGAAAGCTCATCTTTGTACTTGCACATTTACTGATTTTGTGTGTATCCTCTCTAGCTTTTGGAACAAATTGATTATTCTACTGATTGCCCAAATTGTGGGCGGGGAAATGAAAATCAGACCAAATGTCGACATTGTGAAAGTGCTTCTCTAAAGGATTTGCAAAGAGTCTCCAGACAAACTGTGACTTTAAGTGAATCTCTGGCACCTTTATCACGTTCTCCAATAAATCAGAATTCAACAGGGCAAAAATCTTCAGGTACAGGGTTCAACACAAAGAAGTTTTATAGTTCTGCTGTTGGGAAAGGTCCAACGGATATTCTACTGAGTAGTGAAGTTGTAGGACATTCTATGTTAAGACAGAATGGAAAAGTTGGTCTTCTAACTGGGACAAAAAATCCTAAAATTACAGGAAGCTTAAGACAGAGGAGTACAAGACCATCTGAACTAAACGATCCAAGTAAGTACCTTTTTATGAATATAGCCATAAACTGGAAACCCAATGTATTTTATAATGAAGGAACAATACTTGCAGGTTTACATTAGTGTTTTTGTGTGGAATATTTTTGTGGGGGTGTTCTTGGGAAAGAGGGACAGACCTTTTTATCATTTCCTTTTCATATACTGTGGTATTCTCTGAGAGAGAGAAACATCAGGGAAAACATTAGTTAATAAATAATTAAAATTTTATATTTTAATATATATTTTAAAATAAAATATTAATTAATAAAAGCTGTTATTTAATGAATTTATTTTGTTTAAAGACATGCACTGTATAATTTTTAAAAAGCATTCTTAGCAAAATTCATCATTCTCTCAAAGGGAGCTTGATTTTTATTTTGTGTTTCTTCTTTCTTTTTGAGCTATGCATGGAAACACTATGCAAGTTTCCCCATTTATTTAAATTTAATAATTTGTAAATCATTAATTTTTGTGCTTTCTTCATATAAACTCTGATTTATAAGCAGGAAGGACTGGAATTCCAGAAAGGCTATTTCTTGTTTCATGCTTATTTTGCTAGACAGAATTGTCCTACTTATTTGAACAATTTGAGTCATACTTTCTTGTCAGTTTTTCTTGTGTTATTCAATGTCAGGTCTTGATTAAATCAAGAAATGTATGGCTTCACCCACTGGAAGCATATTAATAATAAACCTCTTTTATATAGTTAGTTGTGAGAAATAAAAAAAAACAGGGAGAGAGCACCTGTGAGCAGATTCCCAATATTAATAAAAGGATAATATATAATGATAAATATGAACTTGTTTTTGACACTGCAGGACAGTTAACTAAACTACTTTTAAGCTATTGCTTGAAAAGAAATTTATGTTACAGAAAAATGTAGTGGTTGAGAATTTAATATTTTTTGTTTAGTTGTTTTGTCTAGTGATGATGATGAGGAGGAGGAGGATAGTAGCAGCACTAGGAGAATGGAAAGCATTTCACCACGTCCTGCAGATTCAGCCCGCTCCTCCCCAGCTCCTTCTACAGGAAAGGTGGAAGCAGCATTAAAGGAAAACAGTTGTGGAATAGAACAGAGAATAGGTAGTATAACAACAGATACAGAAATTGCAGTCACACTACCAAGAAAAGCAAGAATGAAAGATCAGGTACTTTTTAATGCTTTATTTAAAGAAAACAAAAACCGAGTCACAACTGGAAAATGTAAAGGCTTGTCTTGCACTGTCAGAATCTGATTATATTTGATTGCTTTTCTTACTTAGCAGCTCATCGAGTAGCAACCCTGCTTACATAATACTGGAAAGATAACAAAATGTGTTTATAGTATTTTTTACAAGCATTCCTAGTTAGTTGAATTAAGCTTTTAACATAGATTCTTCAGTGCTGAATGTTTACTCTTTGAGACTGACCAGGGTGTCTCTGTGAAACTCAAGGGCCTACTTAGTTTGCAGAAGAATGTTTGTACCTGCCTTTGCCTGGTAAGGGTTTGGACATTTGAAGTTAAATATTAAAAGTGACACAGGGAACAACAGTGGCCAGTAAAGTAAAATACTTTAACAACTGTCCCGATGAATAGCACTTATTTTTGGATTTTGTGGTGGGACTTCTGTTCTTCAGTTGAGTGCCATGAATAAACAAAGACAAAAAATGCACTATGAGTGCTGTCAAAAGGGACTCCTTTCATGTTTTCTTTTAAAAACTTAACAACCTCAGTAGTGAGCCATTAAGAATACATTCCCAGTGGCAACTGATGTCTAATTAATAATGCTGATTAAAACTGTTCTTGGGCAACCTGTCCAGTTTCACTATTGTGAATTTGGCTCAACAAGAATCTCTGATGACGTTTCCATTTCCATTCCCAAATCCTATGTTTTTCTGAGTTAGAACACTAAAGGAATGATGCCAAAACCTTCATTCTGTGTTGAAATTCAGAAGCCAACATTCTAGTCCTGTATTCAATGAAATAATGGATTATATAATACGGTGTATAATTGGTCACCATTGTCCAGATAAAGCTGTGAACTTGTAACCTACAATAAGGCTGTGAGGTTAAAAGCCTGGATGATAAAAGACCTTTGAAGTTCAGCTATTCTGGCATTATGTGCTGGAATAATTGAAAGCATTACACTCTAAACACACTGATGTCCCAAGACTTCTGAAACTCCCAAATGTTTTAATTGTGTAACCATGTGTTCCTGTTCACTACTATTTAAGAACCAGTTGTAACGCTGGAAGTTTATTGTATATTTTAGACAAAAGTAGAAAAGAGCTTACTTCTGAAAAGAAGAAAAACTTTTTTTTTTTTTTTTTTTTGGTGAAAGTTAAAAAAACAAGAAATTGATTTGATGAAACTACCAAGAATTGAAGGTATCGCAGTTATTTGTAAGATATGTTAGAAGAAGCTTTAAGAATTTTTTTCATTTGTTTTCCTCCCAGACTAGTCATCAGTTCTTTCCTGAAGAGGCTACTTGAATATAGCACCACTGTAATGTTTACTGTCTTACTTCTTTGAGCTTTTAATAATATTTGTCTAGTCCAGCAGACAAAAATGAAAAGATGTCTTGATTGTCCTAGGTCAATATTTTAATTACAGGGATATAGAATCTCTGCCTTCACTGTATTTAAATGAAGCATCCAAAGATATTTTTTCAATTATGGCCAACATAGGATACTTGATATTTAGTATCAACAGAAATATTGAATCCCTTATTAAGTTTTTCTATGGAAGTATTATTGTATTTTGCATTAATGGACAAAAGAATTTGCATTAACGGACAGTTTTGTTAAAGAATATCAATACCAAAGAAAAGACTAGTGTGCAAAAAATCCTTCAACGAAGTAAAGCTATATAAGCATGACAACAAACAAATATATTTATCTGACAGCTGTCAGTCAGCTTTCTGTCATTGTTGTAGGTTTTAGTTCTGCTGGTAAACAGAGACTTCATTGATGTTAAAGCTTCAGTCAGCATCTAGAGAATTTCTTGAGCTGGAGCCAAACTCCACATGGCCTTCTTTCAGTGTTTAGTCTTGAGACCCCGGAATCTGTCTTAAAAACATCTTAATAGTCTGTTAGAGTTTCTTTAAGGAATTTTTATTTGGCTTTCTTCTTTATATTTTTTGGAGTCTACTCCTGCTAATGTGGTGATGCACTGTGCTTCATTAAAAAGTTGGTGTTTTCAGACATAAAAAACCTGAAATATAAAAATAAAGCCATACTGTGGTGATTTTACAGAGTTAGTGTTTTTGTATAAATAAGCAAATAAAATATATTAAAAATATTCTGGCTTTGCTGGGCTGCACAGTGTTTCAAAATGATGAAAACTTAATTGTCTTTGGCTATTTAGAAGCGTTATTTGTGATTTGGAAATGTTAACAAAATGTTTGCAAGTGTTAGCTTACTTTTTTTTTCTTTGATGTGGCAATATTATCATCTTCAGGTGTTACAGAAAGTGGGAAATGTCTGCCTTCTGTAAATTGCTGGGTTGGATGCTGTAGTAAGTTAACCTATTGACAAACAGAAAAGTAGCTGAAAATTTAGTCAGTAGTTTTCAGTAATGTTTTAGCAATAAATCATAGAGAGACATTCTGAAACCTTGAAAATTACTTTTCAGTTTGGGAACATTGTGTCTAACACTCCAATAAAACGTCGCAAAGTTATTTCTCAAGAGATTGTAACTGAGGCTGTACCTCTAACTTATCAAAATTCCTGTGAAAGTGTCATTCTGAACTGCCGGAGTATACGAATAGGAACGCTACGAAGAATGGTAGTGGAACCTGTGATTGTAAGTAAATATGTTATTTGATAAATCTCCTTAAAGTTTTTGATGGACATTGTTATTTTCATTCTGGTACAACATAGTATTTTGCCTTTGTCTGTGGAATAGTAACTTTGTCTCTAATTTCTAAGGCTGTGATTTCCAAAGAATCCAGAAGTGCTACTACATACTAATGCATATGATATATTTCTGGTGTTTAGTAGGAACATCATGCCTACAGAATCCTTGAAAACCCTGTTTGCTTGGTTGGGGATGTGTCTTGACCTTATGAATTAGCATACATTTGTTAAGAATATTGAAAGCAACAATTACTAAAACTGTATATTAAGAGGTGGAAGGAGCAAATATGCTTGCAAAGGAATAATTTTACTTCTATGATACAATGTTTTGGGTTTTCTTTGTAAACCTTGTAAGTTACATGGAGAATTTCAAGGACACACTGAATTTTAGTTGTATGCAGTGTGCCAGATAAAATACATACTTCTTCCTGAGATGACCACATGAATAGCAGAGGTATTACTTGTTCTTTCCACATCTCTGCAAAAGCCTATTGTTTCATTTGCTTAAATACTGACCCTATTAGATGATATTATCTTTTGAAGTGTTTTGGTTTTTTCCTCCCTGTAATTTCTACTTTTCTGAGTATTTTAAAAGAATACTTAGGAAAGATTGTAAGTTTCAACAGTCAATATGACTAAAGAGACTCTGAATGGTAAAGAATATACTTGTTTCCTTGAGTTGTGCTAAAATGTACACTTAAAAAAAATTTACATTTTTATTTTAAAATTTTCATTACTAGAGTAGTTAGTTGAAATATGTTTACTAACAGTTAAAAGGTATAAAGTAAATTTTAATTTGAAGAAAAAATCAAATATTATTATTATTTTGTCTTTCACAGTTTTGCCTGGATTATATCAAAATACGCCTAGAAAGTCAAGACGGTGAGTGTATCTTTCATTTTAGGTTAATACTCAATATATATATTTTGAATGATGTAACTTTGTCTAAGGAATTAACAGGTAGAATTATAATAAAATAGTGATTCTGGTTTTGTTATGTATGTGATGAATTATACCGAGTCAGATTAATAAATTATACTGTTGTCAGATAAGAGGGGAAAAAATTGAGAATATAAAGTTGATCTGAACTGCCTACTGAAAAAAGAAAACAAAATGATTTTGCATTATCTCTACCTTTTACTAAGAGAAACAAAATTCACAGATAACAGGAATGAGCACTTCAGTGTGTATGTGCAACTGTGTCCTAGTTCTTCCCTTTCATCCTATATAAAAATCTGTATATATTCATTTCTTTGATGATTACCAAAGGTTGTCTTGAAAATTATTAACAAAAGTAATAGGCAAGAAAAATATCTTGTAAAACATGTTACATCTGACACTTCTAGTTCTTTTATTTCAGGTACAAAAGTAGAGAGTACAAACCACACAGGAGTTCTAGACTTTTCCTGTCTAGATCTCCCTTTAAAATTTTTCCTTCTCCAGCCTATAGGGCTTTAATGGTTTGGATTGGGGTTATTGTTACTATGGTATGCCCCCAGAACCGGGAAATTAGGTGAAATGAATTCAGGAAAGTGTGTGCATTTACAAAGGAGAACACTGAAATATTATCATAGAGGCTGCAGTATTACAGCCCAGTCTTGGAAAGCTGCTTTGTTGTTTATTTTAAACACAATGAGGAGAGGACTCTAGGAGTCATCTATAAACATTCATTTCATTACTAGCTTCATTTTATCCTATGTAAGTCCCTACAGAAATGAAAAATCAGTGGAAGAAGATGGACTTGTTTGATCCATGTGTCATAGTTGTGCTACTTTTTTCCTGATAAGATGACAAGTGACTGTTTTGAGCAGTAAATTATGCCCTGTCAGCTTGAAGGAACCATGTTGCTGCTGCAGCCTGATTCAGCCCCACCTAGTGAGACAGGGATATAGGAAGTTTAGAAGGAAGGGAGAGTTGCTTTCCTCTGCAGTCTCAGCCAGTGGTTGGCTTGCTTTGGGTAATTGTTGTGAATTGTTGTGTCTTGAAGAGCAGTAGACTCCCTTTCTGAGAGGCACAGGGGTGTGAATTCAATTGCCAACAAGAAGGGAGAATGTAGAGGGCTACTGCTGACAGTGATTGCTAAATGCAAGGAGACAGTTCTTAAAAAGAGAGGAGGTGGGGTGAGGAAAAGCATTACCTCCACTAATAATAAGAACCTCTAATAACTGTCCTTACTTAGGTAGAAAGTAACTGAATGTTGTTGTTTGGCTCTTTTATCATATAATTTCATGCAATTATGCTCTGGGTGATGCAAATTAAATCTTTATATGGTAACCTTTTTACTAATTTTTACTCACCATCATGAAATATTTACTAGAATTTAACTTAGGAATTTAACTTAAGCTTTAAGTGACTACCATTAACCATTTTTCTGATGTAGAAATAATTCTTGGCATTGAATTTCTGTGTGCTTTCACCAAATTTGAGGTATTTTGACTTCACACATTTTTCTTTCCATTTTTCTAATTCAGTAAAACCTGTAAAATACCCAGTATTGGCAATGGAAGCATCACATGTAGTGTTAAAAATTTACCATGTTGGTGACATTTCTCTTTGATAGTAAATTGAGAGCAAGTACTTTATTTTCCTCAGGTAATCAGGTAAACTCACAGAATTGTCATAGGTGGAAAGGACCTCTAAGATCACCACATCCAACTGTCAACATCTCCCTGAATAAAATATGTATATCAATATCTGTATCACCTACTAGAGCATGTTCTGAAGTGCTTCATCTACACATTTTAAAATTTTCCATGGATGGTGATTCTACGTCCTCCCTGAACAGCCCATTCCAAGACCTAAATCCCCTCTCAGTAAAGAATTTTTTCCTCACAGATAGTGTAAACCTCCCCTGGTGCAACTTGAGGCCATTTTCTCTAGTCCTGTCATTGTTCACTTGAGGCCAGCAACCACCTCCTTACAACCTCCTTCCAGGTAGTTTTAGAGAGTATTAAGGCCTCTCAGCCTCCTCTTCTCCAAACTAAACATTCCAAGTTCCTTTAGCCTCTCCTCATAGGGATTGTTCCCCAGACCCTTGGTTGCCTTTCTCTGAACTCACTCCAGCACCTCAGTGTCTTTCTTGTAATGAGGAGCCCAGAACTGAGCACAGTGCTCAATGTGCAGTCCCACCAGTGCCGAGTACAGTGTCACAATCACTTCCCTTCTCCTGGCCACGCTGTTTCTGATGCAGGCCAGGATGCTGTTGGCCTTCTTGGCCACCTGGGCACACTGATGGCTCATATTCAGCCAGGTCTTTTTCTGCTTGACTGATTTCTCAGCATGTGTGTATTCTCCTCTTCATTTTAAAGTTGCTTTTCATAACGGAACTTGGTCAAAGATGACGCAGCAAATAAAGTTCTACAAAATAATTTTTAAATGTGTCGTAGTATTAGCTGCAAATTTAAAGTTGTTAATGGAAGTGCTGTATTTTTCTATGGAACAAACATGTAAATTGGTTGAGCACAGTTTGTTTCTGATTCCTTTCTTCACTTCTTAAAGGTGACAGTGGAGTTCTGTTCATCTTTTAAGATATTAACTAAAAAAATTTCCTGAGTATGTGTTACTTTTAAACTTTTAAAGAATTACTTTAATATAATGTAATTATGTTGTTCTCTAGAATCAGAAGGTGATATCCGAGAGATTAACCTGAAAACTTCAGAACTTACCAAATGTGAATGGTGTAGTGTCCGAAAATTACCAGTAGTTTTCCTACAAACAATACCTTCAACCTGTAGTAGCCTGAGAGACCAACTGAAAATGAGTAAAGATAATGTCTGGTATGAATGTAAAGGAGACAGTAAGTAAAACAATTTTAGTGTACTATTTCACTTTAAATTATGTTCTAGTGTTTTGGAACATGGCTGACTGCACTAAAGAATAAAACTGATATAATTGTCTGGGGCAGAGGTAGTGCCTTTCCAGACACCATCACCGTGTCAGGCTGATGAGGAGTACAGTTCTGAACAGCCTGGCAGAACTGTAGTCTTCTGTTTGTCCAGATGTCCTTAGTGTAACTTTTTTTCTGTAATATTTGTACTAAATGGAAGCAAGTTGGTTTGTTTAGTTTCTGTATATGGAAACTGTTGTATTACAGCTTTTGGTATACTTATTTCTGCTTTCTGTGCTGTTCTGCTTCAGTAGAAACTGGTGTGTGGGTTGGCTTGTTTTTTTTTCCCCAGATGCTTGTTAGTGACATTGCAATGTAGACAAATATCTGATTGGAAAATAAGTGGATTGTTGTTATGTATCTTAAAATTAATTTAAACATAGTTTTCCTCAAGGGTCTAGCATCTTAATTTTCACATTGTTTTTTCTAGAGTGCTGAGTGAGCCCAGCTGCATGAGGCTGAGATTAACAGCCTGAAATCATACTCCTGTGTCTGTCTGAATAGTTCCTCTTAGTGCAATTTACTGCTTTTGTATTTTTCAAATTATGTGAGTGGGTGGTATTTATACAATAACTGATTGGACTCACATTCTCAGCTTCTGGTAGATGTATAGGCTGACCTGTTGAAGCTAAAATACTGTACCAAAAGAAATATAGGGATTATTTCTTCTAGGAGGAAGGATGAGAGAAGACCTGAATTTATGCTGTTCACAGAATGTTCACCATCCCCAGCGAGGTTTTGATTTCTTTATGGTACAAGACCTGAAAGCAGGGTTTTGCTTTTCTAGGTGGTGAGATCCCTTTACCTGTGTATGGAGATGAAGATTGGATTACTGTAACAATTTAAACTGCTTTCCTTGATCAGTTGCATACTTTTTAGATGTGAGAACTGATTGTGGGATTGGGGATCTTTAAGTGATTTCTGTTTCTATGGTAACAGAAAATTGATCAGAGAAAAACAAGTATTTGTTTTGAGAAATTACCTGTACAGGTTTTTGTAGTTATATACCCGAAAACATGTGCCTATTATCAGTAAGAGCATTTTTGTTAGATCTTTGTGCTTCTAATATGCAGTATACAGCTGTAATACACTTTAAAAAAAAATGCTTATTTTCCTGTTTAGGTCTGGGAACAATCATGTCAAAAATATACTTTTTTCCCCCCCTTTTTGTATTCTACTCAGATTCTAAGAAGTGGTTTACATTTTGCATTCTACTTGGTAGTTACCCCAAGTTAAAATTGGGGTTCTCTTTTTCAACCTGTAACTGTTTCTAGTTCTTTAGTTTCTAGTTTTCTCTTTTTTATTTTCCCTTACCTTTTTGCAATTGTATCTATTTGAATGTCATAGAAAACAATGCTGAAATCTTTGAAAATAAAATCCTGTAGAGATGTTGAAGGGGTTAATTAGATGAAAGTAATTTTCTAATAAACATGCAGCCACAAAAGCCCATGTACATTCTTAATACAGTTCTCCTTTTCCAGTAAGTACCCACAGATGAATGTGACTTCACTGATTTTTGGGGGACCTGCTCTAGACTTCTTGGTGTTGACTTGAGAGAAATTAGGGCATGGAGCTTCCCTGTGTAGAGAGGAAACTATGCTGAGTACATTATTTCTGAAATTGCATTGAAACAATAGGATAGGAACTATTTAAAAAAAAAAAAAAAAAGGAAAGAAATATTGATGACTGAGTCTTGCTGTCAGTAAGTAGAGAAGCTGGTATTTCAAGATATGTTTTGGCTTTGCATTCAGTGTCTTAAAAATGTATTGGGTGTGTGTAATAATTATTACATCTAGCTAGATTAAGGCAGAAATTGAACATATTTTTGCAAATGAGGGTAGAAAGGTTTGGTAGCTAATCCTTCTGTCTCTTTGCACATGTGTAGTATATTGCTTATATATGTTGTCAGCAGTGTGTACAAATCTGCTTATAGTTGTGACATTTTATTTTGCTTCTAAATGAATTATTTTCTCTTTTTTTGTAGGTCAAGAAGAACAGTACATAATTTTGATTTTTGAAACTGGTCTTGATCCGCATGCAAACTCAATATTTGAAAAAATAATTACTGACATTGGCATTAGAAATAATATTTCTGACTTCTTTGTGAAAATTTCCTTTGAAGAAGCCAATGGCAGACTTGTTGCATTTACTAAGAGCTTAGAAGACAATTCCAAAGGAAGCCCATCTCACAGAGAAAACAAAATGAAAAATGTAATTATGTTTTTGTTTTAGAACAAAGTAATTCTATTAGTTGAGTTGCAGATACACTGAAGATAGTGTACTAGTCACTAGACCAGAAAACAAGTTTAAATGGATTTTGTATGAGGATTCTCAGGCTTGCCCCTGGGGCATTATGAGTGTGAATTTTATACTGCTGGACTTGACATAGCTTGTTACCTTTTTGGTACATGTAAGCACAGTATGAAAATTAATCTTATTTTACTCTTTTAAGGTTCTTTCTGAGTCCAAAATTCAGCAGCGAAATAAACAGTTACCCTATTTTGAGGAGGAGGAGGAAATTGGAGAACCACATACAGTATTTATTGGTCCTATAGAAAAGTAAGATATTAAACTTTGCTCTGTAAAAAATTTCTGAGTGTTTTTTGTTTATGTTTTGTTTGTTTGTTTTTGGTATTTCATGTTTATTATTGAATGCATTTGTCTTTTCAGGTTGATAGTTTATCCACCTCCTCCAGCAAAAGGTGGTATTTCTGTGACCAATGAAGACCTCCATTGTCTAAATGAAGGAGAATTTTTGAATGATGTTATTATTGATTTTTATTTAAAGTAAGTTTTAGATCAGTTTTGAGTCATCCTTTACCGTGAAACTTGAAAAGCTGTGTCATTAAAAATTCATAGGTCAATTGATACCACTTGGTCTCCAGCTATGTATAGTTCTAGTTTTAAAGGTTGTTTTCTATCTTTGCAAGAAATCTTGATTCCTCTCATATCTTGTTTGATAGTGACATTGGTCTCACTTACAAAAATGCTTTACAACTTCTTAGAATCTGAAGGGGAATTCTAACTCCAATTCTAACACTAACAGATAGTGTTCCTTGGAATTTCATTTGTTTTGATTAGAATCATAGAATCATAGAATCATAGAATCCTAGGGGTTGGAAGGGACCTCGAAAGATCATCTAGTCCAACCCCCCCTGCCAGAGCAGGGCCACCTAGAGTACATCTCCCAGGAACGTGTCCAGGCGGGTTTTGAATGTCTCCAGTGAAGGAGACTCCACAACCCCCCTGGGCAGCCTGTTCCAGGGCTCTGTCACCCTTACAGTAAAAAAATTTTTTCTGATATTCAACTTGAACCTCCTATGCTTCAATTTACACCCATTATCCCTTGTCCTATCACTGGTCACCACTGAGAAAAGCCTTACTCCATCTCCCTGGCACTCACCCCTCACATATTTTGTTATATTAGCATATAACAAATTTTTTTGGTGTCACTGATGTTACAGATGTTCGAAGCAAATTAAATTGTTGCATCCTGATGTGTTTATGCTATATGTAAAGTGTATGTGTATAGTTTTCAGTCTATTGAAATATTTTAGAGGTAAAAATCAGTCTATGAGAATTTAGAGAATTAGTGGCTCGGTTACAAAGTCTTCCCTAGTTAGCTCATAATGTAGCAAAATCATTGAAAATTTGGTTTACTGCCAAGACATAAAAATAAATACAACAGCAGCAGAACAGCAGAACTACTTTTGATTGAGCAGAGAACTTAATATCTTGAAATACTGACTCAGATACTCACATTTTGCATTAAGAAGTTCCTGCAGATAGTTAGCTGTTTTGTGAAAGACTGCAGCAGCTTAGTGGGGTGGTAGCACTGTTTACAGTCTGGTGATTAATACTTTAGCAACTCCACTAATTTTCTTAATTTTTTTTTTAAACTACTTAGATATTTGGTACTTGAAAAACTCAAAAAAGAAGATGCTGATAGAATACATGTGTTCAGTTCATTCTTCTATAAACGCCTTAATCAAAGAGAGAGAAGAAATATTCCTGAAACTTCAAACCTTTCGTAAGTCTGTTGATAAGTCAGTTTAACTAAGAGCTAAGTGCAGTGAAGACTACAAGAACAGATGCTTTACAGCATATTATAAATCCTTCCAGACAATATTATACCAACAGAACTCTACGAAGAATCCAGACCTGTAACAAATGTAGAGTATCCCTTGAAAATCTTAGGAAGGTGAAAATACCTGGCAAAGCAGTCTTTCATTTAAAGTAAGCTGCACTACAGTTGATGTGTTTGTTTCTTCTTGCAGAATACAACAGAAACGACATGGGCGAGTAAAAACATGGACAAGACATGTAGACATTTTTGAGAAAGATTTCATTTTTGTTCCCCTTAATGAAGCGTAAGTAAAAATACCTTTTTATCACGTTTAGTGAAGTCTTAAGCTTAATTGTTCTAAAATTGAAAGTTATATGAAACTGTGGACTGAAGTTAAAAATTAATATCTTTTTTCAGGTGATAAACATAATAGTAGTAAGAACTTTTGGTGCATTATTGTAACTTAAGTATCAGACAAGGTAAAGTCTCTGCTCAGAAGAGCAGCCAAGGTGGTGAAGGGTCTGGTAAGGAGAGACTGAGAGAATTGGGGTTGTTTAGTTTGGAGATGAGGAGGTTTAGGGGCAATCCTCACTCTCTCTGCAGCTATCTGAAAGGAGGTTATTATGAGGTGGGTGTTGCCCTCTTCTCTCAAGTAAATAACAACAGAACCTAGAGGAAATAACTTGAAGTTTCTTCAGGGGAGCTTTAGACTAGATCTGAGGAAGAAATTCTTTATTGAAGGACTAATCATACACTGTAACAGGATGTCCAATGAAGTGGTGGAGTCACAGTCCCTCAAGGTATTAAAAAAGCATGTAGATGAGATACTTCAGGACATGCTGTAGTGGACATGGTGTTTTTTCTGTGTTGACAGTTGGACTTTTTGATCTTAGAGGTCTTTTCCAGCTGTGACAATGCTGAGATTCTGGGACTCTGTGGCTGAGCAAAAATAAACTTGCCTGAGTACTTTTTCTAGGTTTTACCTGGTTCTCTCGAGTGTTGTCATTGGTAACTTCTGGATTTACCTTTTTAACAAACCTGTATGAGAAGAAAATGCATTTGAAAAGCTCTAATGCCCTGCATTGGAAGTTTTACTCTTTTTTTATATTCTTTTCTCTTAATATTTTTCTTGGGTGAGGAAGCAGACTGTTAGCATTCAAATGGTTTTTAAGGACTTTGAAAGATTCTTGTTTTTCTTAAAATCCCAGCAAGTTATCACAAACACATTCCTACATTCCACAAAAAATATAGGCAGTCCTTAAGCCAAACTGTTTAGGAAAGGTAAACTACTGCATTCTAAAAATCTTCAATAAAAACGAAAATAAATTAAGAACAGAGAGATAGGAAAATAGTAACTGACTTAATATAGGCATACCTAACATATTTTAACAATTCAATGAATAGTTTGGTTTTTTTTTTTTATTTAAAAATTAATTTTTTAAAAATTTTTTATTTAAAACTCTTCAAAGGAATTTAGTATCTAGATACTATGCCATTGTGCACTGGGATGAAAATTTCTGAACGTTCTCTTTTCTTGCCTACTCCCCACCTGGAATTATGAGGCTGTGTGTAGAGAAGCAGTTCTGAAGTATGAGGTTATACTGTATCCACATATCTGTGTTTGTTACAAAGTCATCAGTAAATCTGTGATAAAACTGTTTGCATGCACTGACTTTAGATTTTGAGATTCTATGACCTGTCTACAGCCACAGGATGACAGCCAGTCCACACTTGATGAAAAGGACTCAGTTGTACAATATTCCCCCTGTCTACTGAGGACTTCATCTTTGCCATCCCTTTCCTGCAAGGCTTTTAAGTACCAGAGTTTTTAAGAGTCTATTACTTTAATTTTAGTTGCCTTAGAGCTTGATATATTGTTTATTTCCCACCATCCTCTCTTGTGTCATTCACACATCCACACTGGTTATGCAGAGAAGAAATGAGACTGATCATGCTGCAAATTCTATACAGTGTGATTTAGAAGTTACCTTAAAGTGCAAAGAAATAGTTCTGTGGATTTACAAGAATTAGTTATACTGGTAGTAACTTGGCACTTGGTAGTTTGCATTGTTTTGCTCATTTACTGCTAAGCAACTAAAACAACATCTGCCTTAGAAAGTAGTACAGCTTAGTAATAGTGAATTTGCAGAACAAAACAGTTTGTACTGAAGGCATGATGTTCACATTGTGTGTGGGTTGGGGATTTTGCTTTGAACTGGCTTGGTCTCATAAACACATGCAGTAGTGATTTGTGCATGAGAACTGTACACTTGGTGTGCATCTTTATTCTGTAAAAAATCCTGTTACTGCTTTATGGAACCATCACTGTGAACTGAAACTTGGTAAGTGGTGATAGTAGGACATCAGTTTGCAAAAGTGGGTTCCTGATAGCTCCAATAAGAGCATTACAGAGAAGAAAAAGAAACAAGTATCCAGGGAGATGAGAAAGTAGTGGTTTGGCAGGGGGAGTAGGTTGGTATCACAGAGCAGAAAGGAGTCTGGGGAGCTACCTGGAAAAGAACACAAATAATGGCAAATATAAAAGGCTTCTACACCTCTGTTCCACTAGCAAAGCTGTCACTTGCTTAAGTGTCTCCTCCTTCCTTATATTGCTGTGACACAAAAGAATAACAGATTTTGCCAGGTTACTAAATATTTGGCTGCTCTTTTCATGTGCTTCAGAATGGATCAAGAGCAGAAGACGGTGAAACCTTGCTTTTGTGACAAATCAACATTTTTATATATTTATAGTTATGATTTGTATATTACTTGGCTTCTTAATCTGTAGTGAGCTTTTTGGGTATGGAAGTTTTATGAGGAAGGCCATGGGCTGTGACCTATCATCTAAACTAAGTTGTAGCTTTTCCAGAAATTCTGTTGTGTGGCTTCTTCTGTGCTATGCAATTTCCTCAAATTTTCCTGTGCTCCTGTTCCTCACTTGCAGAAAGAGGAGTGTCATGCTTTAGGCTGGAAAAAATGGGCATGTTTAGATGCTGTATGTTCAGCACAAGGTAACTGCTAATTACTTGGTGAAAACATTAGGAGCACAGAGAATTAAGAGATGAGGAGGAAGAGCCAGTAAATGCCTGTGGTGTATAGAGAGGAAAGTACATGCCATTCTGTGTGGTTTCTGGATAAGTGGTTTTCAAAATTGTTTCAACATGCCTTTGCCTGGACATCTGTGTGTACAACCTGATATAGTCTAGTAAGGCTTTCATCACCCACTTCCCTTTCAACATTTTATTCCTTGTCTTCATAGATTATGATCATAGAACTCGCAGTACAGCCTTGAGTTGTTTAGAATCTCTCAGTGGTTGCAACTTGACACATTGCAGCACTGCAGGTCTTTTTCAGGAATTTGCCAATATGGTGCTGGTAATTAGTCCTGTTCAGAACTTTCTCTCTGTTATAAAATAGTGGATGAAAGCTATGGGAAAGGTTTTTTGTTTCCAGTAAAAAAATCTGCATTCATTACTATTTATAAAAGCTTTCAAACCTTAATCTGTGGTAAAATTAGTCTGATTGAGAACCAATCTTGGTTTATTTTGCTTCTTTACTCTTAAGTAGTATGTGAAACAGGTTATTCTAGCATTTGTGAAAACTTAAGAGCTTCTTTCATGTCACATGAATGCTGGTGGTGATCGCTTCTGAAAATGCTTCTGTGCTGCCTAGGTTGATGGGCATTTTTTCATTCGTTTGTTTTGGGTTTGTGTGTGTGGTGTTTTGGTTTGTTTTTTTCCTTTTAGGGCACAGCTCTTTATTCTGGTGTCTCTTAAAAGAGTATATTCTAGAAATGATTGCTTTGGAGTTGCTGGACTTCAGTGTCTACTTCCAGAAAGTCTTTCCAGACTCTCCCATAACCACTCGTTTAGGGAGCATAGGCTCATCATCTAACAAGTTGTCAAACCTGCAGTATCTGGAGATGGGCAGGGTAAATATAGGGGATAATTAACTTCATCACAGATGGCTGATTTAATTGTGACTGTGTCAGTGTCCTTTGGCAGTACAGTCCTTTTTTTTCTAGTGGAAATAAGTTGTTCTTTTAAAAGGTACAAGCTCTTTTGTTTAGACTGAGGTTAATTTGCTTATCTATTTGCATAATTGATACATTAGGTCTATTTTAGTAGAGTACACACACATTCTAGAGTCTGGGAATACTGAATATATTGGTTGTAAATTATTCAAGACAAAATGTCCCTGTATTTCTCAAGGTGCTTTCAAAGGACGCTTACATGAGTTTCATGGAGTTTCATTGGAGCACTGGAATTATTTCAATGGAATTTAGGGTTCATAATAATCCATTTTTTTTTAAATATGTCAGGTAGACATGCATTTTTAGTTCCTGCTTTTTCTTTTTTTCTGAAACACATTGAAATGTGGTTTCACCTGGATAGTAAACACATAGCTAGGTTCTTTTTTGTTATTTGCTGCAGGAAATCAAAGAACCTTCAGAAAATTGCTAAATTAAGTCAGTCAATATCTACTTGCAGTGCCCTAATCCCTGAATTTGCTGCTGCTCCGTTTCTGATTGAGTGACAAGTCTGAAGAGACAAAGAGATAAGAAAGAAACTGGGGCAAAACTTACTTTGTGTTGGTGGATATAGCTGTTTTGATCCTAAAAGGGCTAGAATGTCAATACTGTGAAGATTGAGGAGCACAACAGCATCATGGTGATGGCATTAAAAACACTTTTTTCCTCCCCTTTGGTAGTTCATTGTTGACAAGACTTTTTTAAAAATATGAAGCATCATATACAACTGGAAGATACTGTAGGTGTAAGAATATGACCAATTCAGCTATATCATTATATCTGGCTCCTTGTGTTGCTAGTGCTGAACTACAAGAACTTCATACAGCCATAAAACATGAACTCTACAGTCTCTAATTCATGCAGTGATAAAAAAATGTTTAAAAATTACAAGCTTTAATTCAGGGAAGGAAAAGAAGGTAGAAAGTATGAGCAAATTGAAATAAATATTTAGGCAGTACCTGTTTTCAACTAACTGCATCATATTAATTTGTTAGTTGCTACTTGCATGGAGATGTCTTACCTTCAGAGAAGACTTTGAAGGCTCAAAAAAAGTGAACATCTGTTACAATCTGTCTTTGATAAACTATGGTGGTAGGGTTTGGGTTTTTGTTTGTACATACAGACACACTCAGTGTTTTGTTTGGTTTTCCCCAACTTCAGGTTTAACTGTGAGCATGAATGTAACTGGTATTTTTAAATGTATTTTTTTCCTTTGCAGTGCTCACTGGTTTTTGGCTGTCATCTGTTTTCCTGGTTTAGAAAAACCCAAATATGAACCAAATCCCCACTATCATGAAACTGCTACAGCACAGATAAAATCTTCCTCTTCAGATGGAGAGAGCAACACACCATCTCCTTTGCCAAATGAATTAGATGCACAAAACTCCCCTTCCAAGTCCGCAGCAAAGAAGATGTTGACCAAAAAGTATAATACAGCTTTAATCGACCCAAACACTGAAACAGAGGACAGTGAGTCTTCATGTTGTAGAAGAAGTCCTTGTAGGGGAAAAAGTGCTTTCAAAAAACTAAATCAAATGGACAGTGGTGTGGAAGAACCTAACACTGTGGAATCAGCATGCCATAAACCAGACCATAGGACTCTGGACGAAAACGGTATACAGGGTGAATTCACAACTGCTAGCCAATCTATGGGTATGTAATTGTGAAAATATGCACATTTTAATGAAAAAAATGGAGATTTCACATCTGTTACTGCTTTTGCAATTTTGTGAACTTGATATTTTGAAGGATTAGTATGTGGCTGAAGTTTGAGTGCTTGCAATATGAGTAATTTCTAGTGATTGCATATAAAATGTTTTATGTGGATATTGACATAATTCTTACGGCAAAGGGCCAGAGATGAAACACTGTTTTCCTAAGTCCGACAAATTTTTCTGTTGTGTGACCTTTTTTTCTCACAGAAATATTTTGTAGATAAGGCTTTACATTATAATACTGTAATTGTTAAGGAAAGAAAAGTAGTTGACCACGGATCTTCATAGTGTATGTTCATGGGGGAAAGCTTGAACACCATTAAGTTTGTTGGTGTCCTATATGCAAAAAGAGTAAGAAAAAAATAATTTTAAACCTATATACATATAAATTCTCTCAACACGACCTCCCCATTACATTTAGGGAGGTTTTCTCCGTTCATCACTGCTGTGGAGGCTGATTTCAGTCGTCTGGAACAGCTTTTCTACCAAAGTGAACATAGAAAATGGCATACTTGTAAAGGCAGATAAAATTAGGAAAGGATTGTTTTCTCTGCTCACTACAAGGTTTGGATCCCCTTGAGGCATAGGCTACAAAACATCTGGACATGCAAAAACTTTTAATTCAGTCACTGGTAGTATTCCTACTGACTTAAAATACACATTAAGTAATTACATAGCTTATAGTACAGGATCTGAAAAGATTATTAATCACATAGTCTAATCTGTATTCTAAAGGGCAATACCACTTCAATATCTGTGTATTGAACTGTATTGAATATTCTACTTTCTAATCAAAATTTATTAATTTGTCACTTCTGGGATGTCTTGGGGCAGTGGTTGTGGTGGATGAGGGTGTGTGTCAATCTGCTCTTCTATTTCTTTCATTTTATATGTGATTATTACTGTTTATGATACTGCTGCTTTATGATATAGTCTTACATCTTGGGTGCTGTTACTTTCATGTAACTAGTTGAATGTAAGATGAATATTTTTGCTAGGTTTACATTTTTCTCATGGCTGTGTTGTATTGGTGGCTGATGGTCATTCTGTTGCTGACTAATACATTCAGGCTCTCTTGCTCAGCTGTTGCAGGTGATGTACCCTTTCATTAATGCAGACATTCTTAGGGCTCACAGTCCAGGTTTATTAGTGAGATTCACTTTGAGATTGACAATGAGCGTAAATTTAGGCAGCTAAATTTACATGTGCTGGGTTTAGAAACTTCCATTTCCACCAGATGGAAGGAAGATGGGGATGTAGGCTTTGGATTTTCTTCCCAGTCTTCAGCTGTTGCTCCAGAAGCTTGTGGTTCTTTACTCAGCCAGATCCATACATTCTGATTGTCCTACTACACCTGGAAAGACTTGCAGGTGCCTCTTTGATAGGATAATCAGTGAAACCAAGAGACCACCTCTTCTCATCCTAAAGAAGATGCAGAGTAGCTGTTCAGTTGAGTAGCTTTCTGGTCTGATGATGGTTTCCACATAGCCACGTGAGACCCTAGATGCCTATTGTACTTGAAAGCCTAAACTTATATTTCTTGATCTCAGACTAAACCCTACTGTTAGACTTGTAAATCAGGAGGACTTGGTACCTAAATAACTTTGAAGAAATAATTCAGATTTTATATTTTTTATTACTTAACTAACCATTTTTTTTATTGCTTAATTCTTGTAGAAGATGTGACTCTTCTCAAAACCAGTTTTTATTTTTTAAGGAAACTGTCAGCAATAAGTCACATTAGTATGTGGCCTAGTTCTTGTGCTAAGGTCTTTTCAATGATACTGAGTAAGATTAATTACCAAGTTTGCCCTTGTGGGACTCCACTGATAACCTCTTTTCCAAGTGTACAGCATCTCTGTTGAAGTATTCTTGGATGCAGATCTTCTCCATTTTTTCCATTAGCTAGTTCATTACCCTATTTGCTGTTCATATAGAAATCCTGGTTTTCTTCACTAATCCTGCAGTGACACTATAATAAACAGTTCTACTTTTGTGATTGTTTAGATGTATTGTATAGCCTTTGTCAAGGAAAAAGTTTTCTTATGAAGATTTCGGGTTATTAATTATTCACTTATTCCCACATAGAACAAATTTTGTGGGGAAAAATAATAAACAAAGTCTATTATGGTAGGATAGTAAGACTAGTGAGTCTGTAGCTGTCTGTTTCTGCTTCTTTCACAGGTATAGCTATAACTTTTTATTATTCTCAATTTCTCATGATCCTGTTTCCCAAGTGACTAAATATGTAGAGGCAGTAAGGAATAAATTTACAGATACTCTTTTTATGTAGTAAACAGTGAAATTTCACAAAGATTTGTAAGCTCCTGCTCCCAGGAGAACTGATCCCTCATTCTAACCTCCCTAACAGTGTGTTTCTGGGCTGCCTTTACCTTTCTACAAGTACAGGTCAAATATAAGTGAAGAGCTAATCAAGGAACTGATTCAAGTTAAAAAAGTAATAAGCTTGTGACTGACTTTCTCAGTCTGGTCCTGCATGTTTGGATGTGTTGTGTGTCATGGAAGAAAGCACCAAGAGGTGAGAAAAAGCAGTAATATTAGGGACCAAATGGGACTGTCCCTTTTGGTGTCAGCACCAGTTTATACTGTTTTAAAGGTTTCGAGGAACTGCAGGGTAATTTCATGATGGGTTTTAGTGTACATCTCTAGAATTATTCTTATTTAGGCTTTTTGCAGAATAAGGAACAGTTTCTGCTGTGTTACCTAGAAAGAACTTTCCACTGTTGTTCATATGCATAAATAATAAACTACGTCAGCTGTATCACAGAGTCGTTATGAGCAATCCTGAGCAAATCCAAGATATTTAAAATTAGTTTGGTCTACAAAGATGATGTAGTATCTTATGTTTAAGTATTCTACTGTCTGTGATTGATACAGATGGATTGCACAAAATCAGGCTACACTATAGTGAGGACTCAGCTGATGGCAGTAAACTAAATGAAGATGAGCTTATAGATTTTTCTGAAGATCAAGATACCCAGGTAAAGAATTTAGCAATTTCATTTGAGAAATATGAACTGTTGTGTTATGTTCTTGAATTGGCAGCTTAAAAGCTTTGTTCACATTGTAAATGTGGGTTGTCTAAAGCTAGTTATCTCTACAAATGTTAAATCAAAAGCAATGGTTACCTAAAAAAAATTTCATATTTAGCTGTCAGGAGAGGGTTGTACAGCTGTTCATTAAACTGTTTAATAGCAACCTACTGACCCTGGATTTATTTTTTGTTTATCTCTTGCATAGTGGCAGTATCACACAATGATTTTTGTGGAAACTCTGAAAGTCAAAACATTTCACCTCCACTGCCCCAAGTTTTATCTACCAGACCCAAGAACAAGTTACTCTTCTTTCAGCTGCATTTTCTAGACATAAATAGGCATATGCAGATGTACATATGTAAATGTTATTCTTTTGTTTTGTTTCGGTGGTGCTTCTCCAAAGCAAATGTAAACAGCATGGATTTATAATCAAGTAGTGTTCTTGTTTAGATTGGAAGTGTTTAGATGTTAGAACTGTGTAAAGACTGTTAATAATGTCCCTTACTGACTCATCACTGGGTGTGAGGACATTATTCTGTAACCCTATTGCTTCTACAGTGTGAATTCCATCTGAGCAAGCTAGGACTTACACATTTACTCTTCCTAATTGCCCTTCCTGTTCATGTTCTAGGTATATGACACCCAGTTGTCTGAAATAAAGAGTTGGCAGCTATCAAGTAGACAGACTAGGAATTACCTATTTTTCACCTTTGAGTCCAGAACAGAGAGTTATTTACCAAAGTCTGCAGCTATTTGTAATGATGTTGAGGTATATGTGTGCACACGTATAAAAGCTCCAGTTTATGTTGAAACCTAACTGTACTTTTCATACAGACTAAACCCACCTGTCATGCCACTTGTCTAAAGGATCTGTGATTCTTGCCTGATGGAAATGTTTTTCTGTCTAACTGGTAGCATTTAGGAGTTCCCAGAAGATGGAGAATGAGTAGTAGAGTGTTCTCTGGAAGTACATGGCATGAAGGCAGGGAAGAAAGCACGGGGCCAGCTGTGTTCCTTGAGAGTATGAAAAGATGCTGAGTTCCTTTGTTGCAGTGTAGCTTAGAACTTAACTCAGGCTAAAACTGTCACTGATACCTTCTAGAATGCACAAAGCAAATATAGAAGTGGTGGATTGTGGCAGGCTGAGTGCACCTTAGCATTTGCCAAAAATAGAGCTGAGGCTGCAACAGAAAGAAGTGTGTTTGGAACTAAGAAGTGGTTTTTAGTATAACATCTTCACAGCATAGCATGGAGGTTTTGGTCATAGGATCCTGCATTGTAGCGAAGCATATGTAATTCTTACCAAAAATTTCACAACTCATAGTGACATGGGGGAGTTCCCATTTTTGGAAGGTATCTCTTTCCCTGTAGCTCAGTGGTCACTGTTATAGTGAACTCAGCAGAAGGGTGAGAAACTGTGGATCATTGGGATCCTTTTAAATAAAATGACTAAGTGGTTTTGTTCGTAAAACTTCGATAGCCTTCATAGCGATCAGTACTGAAATGAAAAGGTCAGAGGACATTCCCAGGTTTGTGGCATGACTGTTTTGCAGCCCATGAGATACCACGGCAGTTTAATTTCCCTTTGCCCTAAGAACCAAGTTGGTGTATTCTGGAGCAAATTCAAAATTTTACTTCTAAGTTCAGTGCAGATTTTGTCTCATTTCATCTAGAGCATAGCATACATGAAACTGACAAATAAGTTTCTAGTAATCATTAGCAAGAGAAAGTATTGATAATTTGGATTAACCAAATAAGAGTGATGCACCTTTTTTAATCCAGTAATGCTCTGAAAATGTTGGTTTTTTCTAGTTCAGCGGTCATTAAATAAATAAATTGAATTAGCACCATTCATGCTGTGTCATTCCAGCGGCGATTTGAAAAAACACGTGATTAAAAGTTGGTAAATTTACAATGAATGGTTTCAGATTAAAGCTACCACTTCTTTATTAAATTTATGTTAGTAATCTTGAATACAAATGGTGAGTATAATAATACTTTCTTTTGCATCTGTTTGAAAAACAGTATTTGCTTTTAAACACATATAAACATATTGCTTCTGTAGGAAGACAGTAGTGATGATGGTGGCCTTGTAGACGATAACTGTAATTCAGAAATGGGACAATGGCACTTGAGACCTACTATCTGCAAACAGTAAGTATTAAAAAAATTGAAGTGGAAATTTTGTAAGAATATGAAATATAAGAGACAGTAATTTTGGAAAATGGTCATATATCAGTGTTTGAGAGAGAATTTTATACCACGTGGTATCATAATCTTCAGTGAATAGAAAATGTAATGAATGAAACTAGGATTGAAATAATAACTTTTGGGGTTTCTGTTAGGTCTGTGTGCTGGTTCAGGTAATTGAAGATTGTTTCTTCAACTAAAGCTGTTTGATTCTAAGATTGACTAAGATTGCTAGAAAAAGAAGGTGCAGAACCATGAAAATAATTAAATTAATACTAAAGAAATCCTTTGTCACTGCTCAGATTAGTACAAGAAAATGGGAATAATTTTTAACTGTACCCATTTCTTATCTAAATGTGTTCTAGCTGTTTTCCTTTATTGTTGATTTCTGCTTGTGGTGTTATTCTATTTATTCTTTCTTTCTCGGTTCTTAGTATTATTCTTTTTTTCCCTAATAAGGATGTTGTACAATACTAAATTCAGTTACTTTTTTTTTTTTAACTTTTTCACTTGTTTCAGTTATTAATAATTTTTGTTGAAACCCAGAAATTATTTATTAATAGGTTTCTGCATTTGCTTGCATTTCGGTGTCATAGAAGAAATGCATGATTCTGAATCTAGAAATACTGTCACTACTATTGCTGTCTTCACAATGTAGTTTGTACTTTTAAAATTTATCAATTTTTCTATTTCTTTGTGAATATCATAGTTACTAGAAAGGTACAGGCTTTCACAAAACATTCTTAGGGTGCAGGATAAAATTGTAAATTTATATTTTATATGGAACGTGTATGAATTGTTCTTAATACATTTTCATGAAGGGCTAAAAATCTATCCATATTGTGAGTTTTAAGCATATTTATGAGCTTCTGATTATAGCTTTGCTAAATTTGTCCCATTCTAATGATGGATTAACTGCACATAATACTTTCCACAAGACACTATTTTAATCCAGACATGAAATTTCGTAAGATCTTTGACACTTAAGTATCAAAAATCCTTAACAGCACATAAATAATATTCACATATTTTCAAATTCCTTCTATATGAAAAAGAAAATTACCTTGAGAAGCGTTTCATTTCTTTCTCCCTTCACCCTCCACTCCATTCCTCCTTTCCCCTCCCAGCTTCCCCAGATTGTGCACATTTATGTAGATAATGCTCTTTAAAAAAGAATTACATGTTATCAGAAATTGAGGACTAGTAAATGCAAATACTAATGAAGTCATTATATGCTTATGCCTAAAAAATTACATACATGTTAAATTAATTTAAATACAAACCTAAATGCAAACAAACCTATACATAAATGCATGCAGCTAGTTGATCTGAATTTATTAGTTTGCAGTTTCTGTAAAGGATACATGTCTATTATTGTTAGAAAAGAGAAAGCAGAGTCTTGTGAAAAGTAATCTACGTGTTATCTATCCCTTAGAATAATATCTTGTATCTAATGTTGAGATTTTGAACTGTGATATGAGTTAGGTTTGTATGAAACCAGCTGTAGCATATAGGGTGACTGGTATGATTGCTGTGTTCATAGCTACTGCAAAGGTAGTGTCCTGTAGGTGAATTAGTTGGATGCAAGCATCTATCACTGTGCAAGAAGAGAGTGTTCATGGACACTTGGTTCTCTAGAAGGTGATTGTTTATGGATAGGTTATTTTTCTAAAGTCTTTAAAATAGAGTATCTGTTTGTGTTTTGCTTATGAGGTAGATTTCAGATTCATTGGCTGGAATCAGTGCTTGAACATGCATACCTGGTGGCATTTGCAGTGCTGTGCACTGTTCCACCTGTCCTCTAGCTGCTACTACAGAAGGTGGTTTGTGGGTTCTGTGTCTTACTTGCTAGTTTCCTGACAGTGTCCCAGATAATTTGTGCATCTAAACAAGCACTGGTCTCCTGAGGAGGTTTTAAGCAGCTAGTTTTTGCCTGTAATAAATGCTTTCAGTCTGACACTACTGTACTTTCTAAGCTCATTATTAAGTGTACTTACTGTATGTTTAAAGATCACATTGCGTTTAGTTATCCAAGTTAGGGGATTATGGCAGCACCATAGGAAGCCCCACAAACTATTTCATAGCTACCTGTGTAACATTGTTTTCCAAACTGATGTAAAATACTTTGTACTTCAAAACTGTGTTCTCTCTTAGGCCCTGCATTTTGCTTATGGACTCACTAAGAGGCCCTTCTCGGTCAAATGTTGTGAAAACACTAAGGGAGTAAGTTGTCTACCTGGGTTTTTTGTTTGGTTGGTTTGTTTGTTTGTTTGTGGGGGTTTTGTTTTGTTTTTGTTTTGTGGGCTTGTGGTTGTTTTTTTGTTTGGTTTGTTTGTTTGTTTGTTTTCTATTTTGTTTGGGTTTTGTTTGGTTTGGTGTTTTTTGTTGTTTGGGGTTTTCTTTTTTCAAAGTTCTTCAAGAAAAAAAAAATTAATTTGCATGGTCTTCTATTACAGATATTTAGAGGTAGAATGGGAAGTCAGGAAAGGCAACAAAAGAAGCTTTTCCAAAGATGTCATGAAAGGTTCCAACCCAAAAGTGCCACAACAGAACAACTTCAGTGACTGTGGAGTGTACATACTGCAGTATGTGGAGAGCTTTTTTGAGGTATGTATAGCAAGTTTGTCTCCTGAAGCAATCAAAGATGAGCTATTTAAATAATTTTAAATTTTAAAAGGCTGTCCAGTTTGGTTCTTATAGCTATTTATTAGATTATTCATTGTAAACTAATCTATGCATTAAGATACGTAATGGTGGTCATCATTACTATTTACACATAAGCACTAGAAATTGAAAGCCATGGAATTTTCTGAGAAAATGCTAAAAAAATATGCTTAGAGTTTTACTTTATATTCTTATAGTGCATACCCTTAAAATATCCAGTAAGAAACTGAGTTCAAATTTGAGTTAAAAATATAAACTAAAGGTGTGTTAAAAAAAACTTTTACTTTTTTCTCTTAAGGAATGTGACTCTGTATAGATACTTTAATATGACATTGCTGTTTTAGACTCTTTTTCTTGCATGAAAACATCTAAGTGGAATAATTACAGCCAAGAGCCAATTCTTGATTCCACTGAACAAATTAGTTAAACTCTTACTTTAATTGTCTTGGCCATCGAGTTGCAGCTCCTTTCTTAAGAAGAGAGTATCACCCTCAGGTCTGGGCTGTGAGAAAGAAGATGGTCAAGTGAGATGTTGCCTGCATGGGACACTAACTCAGTTTGCATTCCATAGTACTTTAGAGCACTGCTCCCAAATTCTCCTGTAACTAAGCCTTTCCTAGGGAAGCTGGCTGTTTCTTCTCCATTCTTCCACCCTCCCTCACTCATACTTCATATGAGAGCAGCAAGGCTCTAAGCAGTGAATTATGCAAAATGAAGCACAAACTTAGAATCATAGAATAGTTCAGGTTGGAAGGACCTGATCATGTAGTAATAAATGGTTTTGCTTTACCAATGAGCCCTGGAGAGCTTAAAACCAGCCTTGAGTACTTCCTATTTTGTACACAGGCCATATGAGGAGCAACCAAGTTTTAATATTTTGAACGCCTGCTTTCTTGCAAAACTGACTGAGTTACGTCAGGCTGAATCCCTGGAGCTGCCAGGGATTTTCAGGGCTTTCAGTCTTGAGCAGCTTTTCTGCTGGGGGAAAGGGATGGCACACAGATGTGTCAGACACACAGATGTGTCAGACAGCAAATCACAGGTTGTTCTCAGAAGTAACACGAGGGGAAAAGGAAAACTTGAACTGGCTGCACGGCACTTGGCTATCTTACAATTATTGAAGTAATCATTTCAGCTGCTAATGTATTATTAAAGTTGTACCAAGACTCATTGTTTTCAGCAGCTGTACAAACTGAATGGGTAGCATGTGGGGAGAGGTGTTTAATTTGGACAAGTCAGGCACATCTTTTTGTTCTTTGTGGATTTATAGTACCTTCTTTTTAATAATAAGGCTTAAAATAATGACTTGTATTTTTTAAAACCTTGACTCATTTGACAGGGTAAGCAGTGTAATAAGCAGCATACCTGACATCTCTCACAGCAGGTAGTTTTTCAGCCCCACCCTCACCACCCTGCCTGCTGAACTGTGCCCTCAGGCCCAGGAGATGCAGCTTTTAGCGGTGGCCCCCAGTTCCCCCGGGACAGTTTTGGGGGGCCCGGATCAGGCAGGGGCGCGGCTGCTGCCACCAGGGGCCGCCGTGGGGCCACCGCTGCCACCTGCGGGGCTGGGACCCCGGGGGAGGAGCGGGGGCTTTGGGGATCTGGGGTGCGGCAGGAAGCCAGAAATTAGAACTGGCTAAGGAAGGGGGGAAACTCCCAGACAGAAGAGTTTCTGACCCATGTTCCTGCTTTTCTGCCCTAAACTGAACAACAGCAAAAAGCTGTGGCAGATTAAGTTGAAATATTGTTAGTAACCACGCAAATAGATTTGTTAATGTTCTTATTCTGGTCTATTTCATAATTGAAACAGTGGGAAGCCTGTTCAGTTTTTGCCCCTGGATTTCTGCATTTTTAGCGTCATTCTTCTGATGGCTGCTTACTGCTGGTGCTTGCCACCTTCCCTGGCAAACTCACTTAAACATAGAGGGTTTTATTGCTGTGTTGATGTTCTGTTTGGTGTGTTCATGCATTGTTAGGCATTGACAAGTTCCTGTGCAGAACGTGACTGCTTTTTTATCAAGTAGCCTTGTGAGTGTTAGCTCAATGGGTGGATGTAATTCACTGACAAATAACCCTGGTAATGCTGTAAACTGCAATACAGAAAGGAAGGAATTTTTTTTTAGAGAAAGCACTATTCCATGAACTGCTGTTTGGTTAGGGTGCAATTGTGTCACTGTAGTGGCATAGTTAATGTCTCCTAATAATCATAGGATGGGTAGCCTATAGCAAGAAAACAGAATTTAAGTATAAAAACAGTTGGTGGCAGCCAGGAGCTTTTGCAGGCTATGTTTTTTAGGGTGAAATGTAAAACTGACTTTCCTAGTTGCTTGTGGTCCTAATGGTATTGGTCACAACAGGACAGAAGTATTTAGACAGCTCTAGATTTTGATGCTGCTTAAAAAAAAGTGCTATATCAGCTATATTTTGTTTTTTAAATTAGAACAATTTTACACATGTATGCAGTAAAATGCTTAATCTAAAATATTAGGAAACTGAGCATATGATGAGCACTTTTATAACTAGAACTGTGATCTGGATGAATGTTACTGAAGCTTGACTGATTTTACCATATTATATACATATATAACACACAAATTTTGTTCCAGGCTGATGGACTGAGATGAGTAAGAATGTACTTTTCCTCACTACAGTTCCCTTCAGTCTTTTAGGTTATACCTCCTTACTATAATATCCAAATAACTTTTCTTTGCAGAATCCCATTCTGAGTTTTGAGCTACCAATGAACTTAACAGACTGGTTTCCACGCCCCAGAATGAAAACCAAAAGAGAAGAAATAAGGCAAATAATCCTGAAGCTGCAGGAACAGCAGAACAAAGAAAAGAAGGGACAAAAGGACCTAAGTTCAATGGAAAGATCTTTGCAAGAAAAAACAGAACAACTTATCAACAGCAGCTCAGACTGAATGTTGTGTCTGTTGCATGTTAGCTCTACAATCAAAACTGAAATACACATTTCTGTCTGCCCAGACTAATGATTTGACGTATTCTCTGCTCAAAGTTACTTGGGAATGTTTAATGCCTGTATAAATGTGTGTCATAAAATGATTTAATTCCCACAAAGATGTGTATTAAGTAAGCGAGTCTGTACATATGTTAATGAGGCCAACTTTTTCAGCATTTGTAATTACTTTTTTCCACTTGTTAGGGAGCTTTTGTTATGTATTTCTGTTAATAGAACTTAAATAGCAACTTCTAAACATAAAGCAAATAAAGAAAATATTTATAGGATAAAATGGTTAGCTTTTTCTTTTTCAGTGAAGTTATAATGTTACAGGCTTCAGTAACACATAGGGAATGGTTTGGTAGAGGTAATTCATATTTTGACCCTATTTAGTTGCCCTTTACAAGATTATTCTGCTTGTGCTACAAACAATAATATGGGTGTCTCAGTGTACCATGGCCTCAGAGAGGGTGATTCCCATCCTCCCAGTATCTTAAGTGTAGGCAGTATAATAGTTAATAGGACTGCTTCAGATTTGGGGTTTTAAAAGATAGGCATTTCAATTGAAATTTCACCCTTGCTTTAGTGGGATGTGCTAGGGAAAGGAGGAGAATGCTCTTTGACCAGAGATTACTATTCAAACAGTATTATAAAAGTGGTTTCAATGAAGTGATCTTGAGTGATACTATTAAAACATATTTTGTGGATCCCAGTTGTTGTACAGGTGTATTTTGAGACTTTCTTCATTATAAAATTGTATTTTGGTAAGTGTACTTGGAATAGCAGATTGCCCACATTACATTTTCTATGTTACAATTCTGAATGTTACATTCATACGTGCTTTATCTAAGTAATGAACATTTAGAAAGAAAAAAAAGTGTATGATTACTATTTTTTGTAATATCCATGCAAAAAACCAAAATACCAGTGTTCATTGCTTGCTTGTTTGTTCTTGGCTTTAGGTAGCATCAGACTAATGTTGGGATAATTTTTTTTATAATTCCAGTGTATTTTGATTTTACAGTAATCCTAAATGCCATCGTTATTTAAACTGCAAACATAGCCTTTTATCCTTGTTATAGAAAGGGTTTGGTATTCAAATAAGGAAAACAATATATATATCTCCAGTTTTCAGCTAATGTAGGTATCTTTGAAGGGAATCAGAAACTGTCTTTTCCCAGGAAGAGATCTGACGACAGAAGAGAGATCTCTCCTTGCAGATAGTATTTTCTCTCGTGATGTTTCTACTGGGAATATCATTTGTCATTCCCTTCTCCCAAACAGAAGCAGCAGAGAATGCATTAGCTGAACTCTGTGTCCCCTGAGATTACTGTTTATACACAAGATCAAGTCTAACCCAGTACTTCAGGTTCTCCATGAGTTGTCACTCTCACTAAATTCTCTCTGAAAACCCAGCTGGTAATGACATTACTGCCAGGGCATTTCTGCACAGATAACTTCTCTGTGACACCCTCTGTTTAAAAAGGGGTTCACTCTCCAAGGCAGTGGTTGCACATAGAGCAATACAACCATGGGCTGCTAATCTTTTGCACAGATAACCCGCAGGATTTAGGGGAGTTACTCATTTCCCTTATCTCTTTCTTCTTGAGTAGACCCTGGGCTACATGGAGAATATGTAAGCACCAAGTATATGTTATATCAGAGGTGACTCCTACACAGGTTTCTTGTTGAAAGTATGTGGGGGCAATCTTCTGGACTACAAATCAAATATGTAATGTACACACCTCCAAGTTGTTTCCTCCATCAAATTTGTCCAGTATTCTTGCCATTGTTGGGGAAAATCTGTGATAAAATAGTTTCAGACTGTTTGCCTGCAGGGTCTTGTATATCTGGCTTTAGTGCAACTGACAGACTGGAATAGTAGTTTATATTAATGCAAGTAAACCAGCAGTGGCTTGTGGAGAAGGAAGGAAAATAATTTCTTGGAAATAAAGAAGAAACAATTTAAAATACAATGTACTCCTTACCAGACTAGTCTTTCCCAATGGTATGTTCTAATTATATGGAATATGTCCAAATTTGACCAATATAATAGTTTTCCTTTTTCTCATGTTTGTGATGCAGGTTCATAATTTGATGCTGTAGAGTTATTTGGTTCTCTCGCTAGGAATGGCCTGGTGCTTCCTCTTTTTCCTGACTCTTTCCTGTCCTCCCTTTCTTCTTCCCTCCCCTTTTTCAAAGCTGTGAAGAAAGTGTTTGATTTATTATCATTTAATGTTAAAGGTCTTGAGATCTTCAGTCATATACAGCAAGCTAACATACATGTTAAATATAGGAGAGTTATTTTTTTAATAAAATGTGATGTTAATAGAAAAAAAACAGAATTAAGAATGAGTTATTTAAAACCTTACTGACTTGGTTTTAAAAGCTTATGATCACATGTGCTTGTTAGGTATTTGTTCTTAATATAATGGTGAGCTACACTACAGTGTTCTAAATTCTAACCAGGAGTTTTACTGGTGAATCTCCTGAATCAGATTTATTGAGTGGAAGTTAATGGGGTGGGTACTAGATATGTGTCTTTAATAATTATTTGACCACATATACACTCTGAGGAAAGTAGTGAGTTGTATATTCATCTGTAAGATTTAAGATTACAAATACTTTCAGAGTAACATGACAGTGTTTGGTGGTATTGAGGTATCAGATGGCTGCCTAATTAAATGTATCTGTCTGTATTGCTTTTCACGTCGGGTAGAATAACAGTTAGGAATTCTTATAAAAGTTTTAGATTACTTGGCATAAAAAATGCATGTACTTCTGGTGCACATTTGCAGGATAGCTGCAAAAGCAGAAGAGACATCTAAGTAGTCCATTGTGACATTCGTATTTTTCTTGATTAAGAAACTGAGCACACTCCAGAGACCAGACACTCCAAACACAGAACTGTGTTGTTGATTTTTGAGGTTGCACCACATTCTCATCTTGGAAGACTAACTTCTAAAATATTCAGTGAAAAAATCAAGCAAACTTTATACCATGTAAGAAAACCATGCTGTTGATTTTAGTATTGGTTTTGGGTTTTTTTAGTGTTTTGCATAGCAAATAAGTAAAAACAAAGAAGTTTGGTTTGGATACATGATTTTTAATTCCTATTAACACAGTTCCTCTGGAACCTGGAGTGACTCACTAGACCTCTAATGCACAAGTGGCTGCAGTTTCCTTAGTTTACCAATCCACTGTAACTTTTTCTTCAGATTTTTAAATAGAATGTATTTTCAATCACTGTTTAAAGCTTTACATGGTCGTTTGTGGGTAACATGATACTTTCGTTTTAGCATGTGAGCAGAAGTAGCTATCAAGCTCCTTGTTCTTTGGAGTACTTGTTCTTTTGGCCATGATGACGGAAGATATTGGAGTATGGATAATGGATGTTATTTCATTTTGGTATGCCACTTTGTAACTGTCTGTCTTGTTCTGTAGAATATAAGATATACTCAGTATCCCTAAAGAACCTCTGTGCAGTGACAGGTTCACAAAGGTACTTCATCTTGAGTCCTTTGACCCTTCTCATTTGCCTCTGGAAATCAAAAGGGAGCTGATGTTATGAACTGCAACTTAGAAATTGTAAGAGTGAGGTAACAGCCATTTTATTTGTGTTTTGCCACCAGATTTTAAAACCAAATCCTTTCTGCTTAACTCAGCCATGCCTGCTCAAAGTGATGAAAGAGGTCTGGTTTGTGGGCTCCAGCCCAGTTAAGTGAGGATGTGACCCGGAAAGTGACTGTTCTCTCTGTTGTGGTCTGTTGTTTTCTGACAGGCTAGATTTTACTTGCATTTAACAAATTTGCATGTGGACTTCTGCAGACCTGTGGTTAGAAAAGGAAACTTAGTAATATACAGCATACCTTGGGGATTCTTTATTCAGTTGTATGAGTAATTGTTAGCCCACAACCTAGATTTCAACAGCCAGGCTGTTTCTTTGGTAGTGCTTTTCTCTTTCTTTTTTTTTTTGAGGCTTGTAGTGGATGTTCTTGGGGGAGAGTAAACAGAGCTATTTGTGATGCATGATGCTTATAAAGATGTATGAGATGTTCGTAGATGAACTTAGATGATCAGAAGGTTATATGGATTGAAAAGTACCCAAATTCTAGTAAATGAGACTTGTCTGCTTTTTAATATTTTTTTTTTCTACCTTAATCTTATTGTTGGGTTTTGTGATCAGATTCTCTCCGGTGTTCTTTGGGGTATGACTTTATCCAAAACATTCATTAAAATACAAGGGGAAGGGAGGCTAGATGACTGTTTATTTTTTTAAATAATAGATTCTTGTGTATGAGGAGAACAACAGCAACAAAGAAAACTGGCTGTGCCTTATAATTACATTGTTTATTTTAATGGATAGTAAAATCCACATAGTATATGTGTCCATTTGCACATTATATCATAGATTTAGATGGTAATTATCAAGTCCATCTTCTGGACCAGGTTCTCTTTTTAGTGTAAGCTGACTGAATACCTTTAGGGTTTCTGGGAGCCAAGTTGGTTTGTTTCTGCTGAATATCTGTTTCTCTGCATAAGGGAAAAGCACCCTGCTCTGACCCAGCCTCAGCTTCTTGTGTTCGGGTTATGTTTAGACTCTGGTCTTTAATCCAGAAATTAAAACATGTTAGATCTCCCCGGTGGTTTAATTTTTAGTGGTGTTTATCAACTGTTTACACAAAAATGTCTGTTTAAATATAGTGCTAAGTTTAGGAACTTTGTTTAGTTTTGCACATATACTGGTATCAATTCAATACATACATACTAAATATACTGATGCCAACTCACAGCAGTAGTTTACAAGTTGTTGCATAAACTTCTGCCCCCATTGTCCTCCAGATGTAACAGTTTTTAAATCAAGCTATATGGCAATGTCTGTTTACATCAAGTTTGTCCTTGAATCATAGTTTGGAAAACTAACTTGTGTTTCCCTTATCTTTACATGTATGTAAGATGTAGTGCAGCAGTAGCCTGGATAGGAACATCAGTATGTAATGGAAAAAAACACAACATTAATTGTAGGAACTCTCAGAAAACACATCATTGGGAATTTAAAGCTTTAGGATGAGCTCATTATTTATGCAGCAGGCTGAAAAGAGAGTAATTAATTTAGCTCTAAAAAACTTCACATTCTCTAGTTTCAGGTCTGGAAATTTATTTCATGCTATATATCACTGGGTTCTGTAACACAAGAAAATCAGGCCAACCCCAAAAGAGCACTGTTAAAATCGTGACATGTTTCTCACAAAATGACACTAAATGAAACGTAAGTTATGCTGGAATGCAAACAGTTGGAATACGTTTTTTTACTTAAAAGTTCCCTTGGTTCCGTAACTTAAACTGCTTTGTAAACAATATTGTAATAGTATCTGTCTGTGTTACAAAAGGGCAATAAAAGGCCGTGAGAAGTTGCACAGCTTCCTCTCATCCTACAAGATCACTGAATTTTCTAGACTTGAAAAAAAAATTTGAACTGCTTTCACTGTAAAGGAATGTTTGGGTTCCAGAATCAGGAAAACGTTTTTATTAAATGTGTGGGTTAATGTGTTGAACATGTTTGTATGGACATCTTAGGATCTGATATGTAATTAGAAAGCCATAACCCTTTTTTCTGCTCAGCCCCTCAAGGAAGCATGGCTTTTAGTTTGCAAGGGCAGTCTTCCCAGATTTATTAGTTGGTTTTTGCTCTAAACCTAACTGCATAGTGAATGTTCATGCTGCTCCTAATTATTCTGTCTTCCATGTACAGTTAATGCTTTGGATGCAGTGTAGTCAGTCAGATTTCAGTATCTTACCTTGCATCCCTGTGTCTCTGTCATCGGTCTAAAGCAAGTAAGCTGAATCAAAGGAGGTTCCCTTTGTCATAATTTTGTCTAATTCAAATACTTTTGTCTAGACACCTGATTTTTTCAGGCCCCTTAATAGATAGACGGGGTGATCTTGATTTCACTCTTTATCTTGTTGCTTGATATCATTACCTTCCTTAGGCAAATTGAGTGCTGAAGTTGAGGGAACAAGGTTAAAAGCATTTAACCAAGGTAAGCTGCTCCAACTAAACTGAAATTCACACTCCAGCTACTCTGACCTGAGGGTGTTGAAAAGCAAGCTTAAAAAGATACTTGTTATTTACTTAGCTGCTTGAAGAAAGAAGCTGATTTTGTGATTAGGAAGACTTTGCCTAGATTGAAATTTTATTGACCTGGGATTATCAGAAGCCAGTGTCAAAATGAGTGTTTAATTATGTGTTCTAATTTTTGCTCAGATCTTTACTCAGGCAAGGGCTTCCTGTGGTTCTTGCACAGAGCTGTTATTTGATTTCTTTGGTTTTGCAAGGCTGACCCTAAGTGTCTCAATAACACTGCTTGTGACCCCAAGAAACACTTTTATGTAGCTGTCAAATATCAGATAATTTTCCTGTAGCAATGGGTCATGTGTTCATGTCTGAAATGCAATATTTAATTGATTTAGCACTGTGAAATACATTTTTGTAATCATACCTTCTTAGGGAACAACAGGAATCAAACAGCTTGTAGTTGTCTTTACTGTGAAGTTTTAAGTTTGTAACTGTCTTGCTTAATGAGTATTTTGCATAATTGGGTTTTCAGTATACAATGGTCATTCATAGAACTAGTTCCACAGTTCTGATTCTTACTATGTAAGCAGTTATAGTATCCTGTCATTTTCTTGCTCAGAGAGATGAAAACAAGGTGTGCAAATCCCAGTGATAATTCTAGTTGTTTGCCAACAGCAGAGGGATACTGGTGCACTTCAGATCTTAGTTTTGTTCTTGGGAGAGCTTGTTCTGGTGGTTGTTACAGATTCTTGTCCCTTGCACCACTTATCCCTTGCTGTTATCACTCCTCCCAAAGACCAGATGATACCCTTTCTTCACTGGTTCTTCTCTCAGTCTTTGCTCTATATCTGTTGATCTTTTATCATGTCTGTAAGTTCAGTTCTTCAATCTACACTCCAGGAAAAATGGCCACTGCTGTCTTTTTCCTTTGTGATCCTCTGTTGCCAAAGGAGCTTCAGCAGCAGAGAAGCTGAGAAAATAGAGTCTGGATGAGCAGAAGGCGAGGTGGATTGAATAATGGCTGAAGAGCTGGCTCTGGAGAGGGGTGATCAGTGGTACCAGGCTTAGTTGGAGGCCTGTAAGTAGCGGTGTGTCCCAGGGATGAATACCGGGTGTAGTCCTGTACAAACACCTTCACTAACAATCTGGATGATGGGACAGAGGGTACAGGTGATACAGAAAATGGGAGGAGTAGTGGATACACTAAGGGGTTCTACTGTCATTCAGAGGAACCTCAACAGCCTGGTGAAATGGTCTGATGGGAACCTTCAAAGGGAAGTGCTGGCTCTTTGGACCAGCTGGCCCAGACCCTGTGCAGGTACATCTCCAGGCACCAGGATATGCTTGGGGCCAAGTGTCTGGAAAGCAGCATTGCAGAAAAGAACCTTGGGGTCCTGGTGAACACCAAGTTAAAGGTGAACTAGTAATGCACTTTTGATGTAAAGAAAGCTAACAGTACCCAGGACTGCATGGGGAAGAGCCACCAGCACATTGTGGGAGATTCCTCTCCTCAGCACTGGTGAGGCCTCACCTGGAATACTTTGTCCAGGTCTGGACTCTCCAGTACGAGAGAGGCATGGACATACTGAAGGGTACATTGAAGGGCCACAAAGATGATTAAGGGACTGGAGTGTCTCTTCTATGAGGAAAGGCTGAGAGAGCTGGAACTGTTCAACCTAAAGAAGAGGAGACTCCTGGGTAGAGTGTCATCAAATTGTTTGACTACCTGAAGGGATGATGAAAACAAGGAAAAGCCAGCCTGCTTCCAGCAGTGCCCTGTGACAGGACCAGTGGCAATGAACACAAACTGAAACACAGGAAGTTTCCTCTTAACCTCAGTAAAAACTTTTTTACTGTGAGGGTAACTAAGTACTGGCACAGGTTGTCCATAGGGGCTTGGGGAATCTGTCTCCTTGGAGATACTCAAAAGCCATCTGGACATGGTCCTGGGTAACTGGCTGAAGGTGTCCCTGCTTGAGCAGGCTCAGATCACCTCCAGGGGACCCTTCCAACCTCAACTGCTCTGTGATGCTGTGACCTTGCCCTCAGTTTCTCTACTCGGTGTGGCAAACTTGGCAGGAGCAAGGTGGTGCAAAGGAAATCCTGGGCACTGCTGCAGCCAAAGCACTTTCCATGTACTCTGCTCTGAGGATGAAGCTCAAGGCCAGCCCGTAGGTAACACTCATAAATTCACAGCTTGGCTAAATTTGGTTGCTTTGTAAGATTAACAGCAAAAGGTACATTCAGACAAATTGCTTACTGAGTATGTCTACACTACAGGTCTGTAAGAGACTTTCTTGGAAAGTTTAATCAGTGTTTCTGGTCATTGTGAGCAGAACCATTTTAGCTAACATTCAATTTGCAGTAAATACCTAATCTGTAAAATTTTGAACTGAGCAGCTGAAGATTAGTGAAGGTGTTACAAGCAACTGAAGGCAAAACACGGCAGGTTTTTATACCTCCTATTTTTCTTCAATAATTAAGGTATTCTTTCTGTTCAGCAGAGAGCTCTTTAAATTAGTAACTTTTAAAATTCATTAAAAAGGGTATTTTAGTGCCTTGAAAAAGCATTTATAAAATGGTTACAAAGTTTCATAACTACAGACAAAAGAGATCCGTGACTGCAGAACAGAAATATGACTTAACTGCAGCTATTGTGAGGAAACATACAAGCTAGATGTGCTTTAAATTAGAACTTGTCAACAATATTAACTAGTGTGTTTTATTAATTATTTCTGCTTTTTGCTCATATGACACACTTCAGTTTGTGTCCCACTCAGCCAGCTGCTATACAAAACTGTCCTCATTTTTCAGCCAGTGTGAGACTAAATAATTGTCATCAGCAGCCTGTTTATATAGCCAGAAATCCCCTGAGTTCAGGGAAGTGGAGGAATTATCTTTCAATTTCAAACTTAATTTTAGAAAGTTCATTCTCATTTGTCTGAGAAGCCAATTTATAAGAAGGACTGCTATAGGCTTCTGAATATACAAAGTTAGATTTTTTTTAATGCCAAAACCTCATTTACTAGTATTTGCACTGCATGTCCACACTTGAGTTGTCATTTTGCATCTGTTTCCAGTGCGTTGTTTCACAAGGAATTAACTAAACTGTTTTTAGTCTTTTCCACCTGGTTCCCATTACTGGAACTATCTGTGATTCAGATTATTAGCAGATTTAGTAACTGAGTCAGAACTGGGCAATTTGACGCTCCCTGGGCCAAATACACATGCCAGGAGGGAATGTCATGGTGTGGTGGGTATTTACCTCTCAGTGAAGATTCTTCACCTTGTACTAAAAGTCCTATTGCAAGGTGGTAGAACTAAATGTGGGTGTAAAATCCAACTCGCAGGCTGTTCACCAGCAGTAAAACACTTGGGGTGAGATTTAAGGTAATTTAGGTAGTACACCTATGTGAAAGGGTATGGGGAGGCAAGTTTAGTCCATCTGTGCTTCTGATAGCATTCAAGTGCATGTGTCACCACTGCAAAGGAAAAGGGAGAGATGCTGAAACAATGAGCTTATTTGGCAGCCTCCACTTCTGGCAAAATTTTATTCTTTCTTCATGCAGCAGTGGTTCCCAGGCAAGTTCGTTAGGTGGGTATCAATGGCAGACTCTACATCTTCGAGAGTGGATTTATTCAGTGTAAATTAAACTCTCTGTTCTGTATAATGACCCCACAGTGATATGTGAGGGCTATACAGGAGAGAGGCACCTGCAAGAGCATCGCAGAATTTAATTGTTGTCTAACCAGCATCAGCCATCTTCCCTCTCAGCCTGAAAGTGTGTTCCTCAAGCTGCCCTTTAACTGAGATTTTTTTTTTTTTTTTGCTTTCTTACATCAACAGGAAGCATAGGAGAGCCACAGCTGGACTCCCATATTTTGTAAGATTTCCTTTGGGCCCTGCCCAAAGATGTGGTAGAATTTCAAGGGGAATCACTCATTCCTCTTTAGCTTTCCTTTCCCAAGACTGGCTCAAAACCTGAAGCTAAAAATGCCTAAAATGAAATGTCTGAAGTGGAACGGTAGAAAAGTCCTTATCTTCATGTTTAACAGAACACAGTAATTTGGGAACATGCTTAGATGAGCAGTAGCCTTTATAAAAAGACTTTAAAACATATCAGTATCCTCACAATATATAATATGCCCACAAAATTCACTTAAAAAGTCTCCATTCCCTAAGAAGTGTGAGAAGCTATCAATACAGTGATCTATGGAATTCATACTGAAGTTCATTTAACAGCAGGTGAGCAGCATCTGCTCTGTGAAGGAAGAACAGCTTTATGCTTGGTATCTGTAGCTATTCACTACAGGATACATTTCTTATGGGCTTGCTGTGATTTTATGGACAATCACTGTTCATCACCAATAAGGAAATCCGTATAGGTGATCACAGAGTGCAGTGGGAGAGTGGGGAAAAGGAAAAAAAAAAAAAAGCCCAAACAAACCAACAAATGATGGTAATTACTATGGTGTTTTATCTATGTGGTTTTTGATGGGTTCTCATTCCTACACTGCAGCTTCTCCCTGTCGTCCAGATGAATTATCAAAACTCTTGGAGCCCATTCTACTGCTAATATGCGTGATACTTTGGGGACCATGATACTTTTCAAAGATAATTTCACAAAAACAAAAGCAGATCTTTTCCCCAGTTACATGGAATGTGTTCTCCAGGAATGGAATCCATCTGTCCTCACATACTGGAATGATCTAGGAACATCTTCCAGCTACTCTGGGGTACTATAATCTCATTTTCCTGTCCTCACTATCTGGGTTTATGAAATGAATCTGCTCCTAAAAGTAAACAAGACTTTGTTTCTAACACTGGACAAGTTAGTGATTCCTCTTACCTCCCTGCATACTATTACTTATAAAAGTCTATTCCTCTGGAGTTACTCACAATTCTGAGTAATCTATTTGCTTAATTGAATTATCCTTAAGGAGAGAAAATAGAAAAATGAGGCCAGTCCAAAAGACTTACCCTCCATTTGAAAAACGCAGCTTCAGTAACCAGTCACACATTGCTAGGAGTAGAAATGCCAAACCGTAAACCTTCCCTAACAAATATACCTGATAACACAAAATAAGAAACTATTTACCAATTGCAATGAAACAAAGAAATTTTAAATAGGAGCTCTTGCCTTTAAAATTTTTTGTATCTTGAACAAAGCTGTTGGAATAAGAGTGGCTCATGGAAAAGTCCAGAGTATTAGAAAAAATAGGTGTAGTCAAAAAACAGGTGTTCACATAAAAGAATGAAAGAAAAAATATCACTTCAAAGCTGTCAAAATCAGACAGCTGTAGCACTAAGTGAAAGGAATTAGATAAAATAAGACTTACACACCACTTTCCAGTAAATAATTTACATGCTAAGGAAATTAATAGCACTTATCTAGAGTAAGACTCCTTGGAAAGAAACCAAAGGTTGATCCCGAAAGAAACATGTTGGAGTTGGTAAGTATACTGCTGCTAAAATGACAGCAAATTTTCTTGTCCTTTTTCTGCCTCTGAACATTAGCTGCTAAACCTTGAGCCAGCTAGAAATGCTCTTTTGCAAATAGGAGCAAGCTATTCTTCGTCCAAATAACAGATACATTGTATTGGAAGTACTATATTGCCAGCCACAATAGCTACACTTGCAAACCCTGTATGGGTAAATCCAAAACTTTTAGAACTGGTGAGGTTAAGCCCATTTTTTTTTTCTTTTTGCAGAAATGAATTGCAAAATTATGAAATAATTTTAGAGAGTACCAAAGCTCTAAAATGAAATTCTCAACAGTCAGGAAACTCCAGGAGCTGATGCTGACGAGCTGTATTTTAACACAGCCACATTACATAGCACTGTAATCACGTCACATTTGTATATATTTAGGGTATGCCAACAAAGCAGTGTGAAGTAAGTAAACTTCTGGCCTCATTAAGTCATCGTCTATGACTTAAGACACCGCCTGTGGCCATTTTTATAGGCAGAATTTTACCCATTACATGTGATGTGTAAAACAGCTACATGTAATCCATGGGGAAAACCAGCTAATACTGGCATGATTTAAACACAAGCTTTCTGTTTGAAAAGTAAAGGCCTGCAGTTGATGTCAAATCTGATTTCTGCATTTACATTTTCATAATAAAGTGTGGGGAGAGAAATTTGACACTCACAATACTAACCACTTGAGAACAACTACCTCAGGATTGAAATTTCTAGCCATGCAAATGTGAGTCTTTACCTTTTTGTATTAATACTGAAGGGCCTAAATTTTGATTGACTGAATTATACATAAGAATTCACTTTCATAGAAATTTAAATAGCCACAACATTTTATTATATTCTTTAAAGACAAAACATATATAATATCCTTCCAGGGTTTTCTGACTATGATCCTTTACCTGCTCATCCTTTCTAAAGAACAAAGGTGAGACAACTTTCCTGACAGAATCATCACAGTTGGAAAAGACCTCCAAGTTCACAGAGTCCAACTGTCCATCCAGGTTTAAAAAGAAACCAAAAACCTACCACCATGCCCACTACAGTGTGCCATAAAGTGCCTCATCTATACAGTTTTTGAATACCTCTAGGGATGATGACTCCACCACCTCCCTGGGCAGTCCATTCTGGTGCCTCTTTTGGGTAAAGAAATTCTTCCTAATATCTAGTCTATACCTCCTGAGGTGCAACTTCAGGCCATTTCCTCGACTCCTATTGTTATTCATTTGTCAAAGAAGAGGTCAGCATCCACCTCCTTACAACCTTCTCTCAGATAGTTGTAAGAGAGTGATGAGGTCTCCCCGCAGCTCCCTCCAAATTAAACAGTCCCAGTTCCCTTAGCCTCTCCTCACAGGACTTGTTCTCTATATCCTTTCAAAACTCTTCAAGAAACTTTATTATAATGTATAACAACCTGAATTCATAGTAAAATATTCAGTTTTAATATCTGGGGGAGTAAAGACAACTCAGATATCTGGGATATTGTCAGTTCTTTGCAGCAGGGCTGCAGCAAAGTGGCACATGTGGATGTCAATAGTCCTGCTGAAATGTTGTGCTGCTTTGTCTCAGGGACTTTCCTGCCTGTGGCACGCTTGTGAGATTCCTGTTAGGCTCTCTAGTCTATCAAGTCTGCATACTTAGGATAGTGCTAATATCTATTACTTGTTCATGATATTTCTTGTTTGGCACAACAGACCAGTGTGGCCTGATGTGAACCTGGCTCCATGCTGACAAAACTCACCTGTGCATTGCAGCCCCAAAGGGATGCTCTTCCACTGATGTTTCCCTTCCCTGACATTTTGAGGATGCAGGAGGAACCGGGTGATGCAAAAGGTGTTCTGCATTCTCTCACAGCCTCAAATTGTGTCTGTCCTTTAAAAAGCTACTGAGGAAAAAAAGTTGCTTTGCATCTCCAGTCCACCCACACTCTTCCTGATGTTCTGAAAAGTCTTGGTTACACTGAAATTACAGAGGTTGGTCCAGCTTCCCTAGGAATTAAATTGAAAAAGCTTCTTGCCTGCCTACGCAAAATACATGCAATGGATACAGTAAAATATGTTTTGCCTTGTATTTCCTTTCCATCTTCCCCCTTAGGTTGAATTTCTCACACTCAGATTTTACTTGTGTGTGAGTTTTCCTGTATTTTCCCAGAAGATTTACAGAACAGATGCTGCTGTGCCTCAGATTATTTTTAGGTTTCCTAGGGAGGAAAGAGGGAGTAGAGATACGCCCCTCCTACAAGGGAGCAGCACATCAGATAGTGCTCAGCACTGCTTGGCTTCCCTGGTGCCACATAATCAACTGGCTTGTTTAAACTTAAAATATTTTATTGATTGTTTCCTGACGCAGTATCCTGTTTTGATAACAGAAGGAGTTTTATTCAGTCAGCAAATTTACATTTTCATTTAGTTTTCCAGTCATTTACTTTTTCCAGATATAATTATCCTTATCTGCCTTTTACAAATAAAAGTAAAGCTGAGCATATGAAGTACTCCCCTAAGAGGTAATGCCAAAGGTAAACTCTCATTCTCTAGAAGTTCTACAATATTTTGATTTGTCAAAATTGTTCAAGATTCCTAAATTACATCAAGTGAAGACGTAGCTGTCAAATTCACCTTGCTTCTTTGCAAGTGTGTGGAACAGTTAAAAAACCAAAACAAATTCACAGCACCGTTCAGAAATTGTGGGAATACTAATCTGGACACAGAATTTAACTCCACCCATGCTCTGCCCAGGATGCAGGATTACTAAGGCAGTTTGTGTACTCCCATTTTCCTTTTAGTGTGTACATCCACTATGACCCTTGACAGAACTTTTCCCTAGGGAGCCCCCTGGGTTTTCTCTTTGTTTCCTAAAAGAGGCCAAGGCATGGTTATAACTATGCTGTCTACAGAGGTTGACATGGCTGGAAGAAAACATTTCGTATAAATTATTTATTAGTTGGCTTCTGTACTCACAGTGTCCCTGGTATTGTCCAAAGACTCAAAAATGATGCAATAAAGCACACGCTGGCTAAAGAAACATTGGTAGGGCTGCAAGAATAAAGGAAAGCAGGAGAGATTTTGAAGCATGAACTGATTCGTTTCCCTCTGTCAGCACAATACAGGAGAGTTCTGTGTCCATCGGGTGAAGAGCAAAGAAGCTTTGTGCATACAGTCAGGGCCATTGTGCCACTGGTAAAGCATTGCTTGAAGAGAAGCAAAGTGTTTACAGGAAAGCTGACGAACCAGCAGGCGATGCTAGGAATGAGCGCTCATAAAGCATGGGATGTGAAGGGAAGGCAGAACTCCAGCAGGGCAGGTCAGGGAGGGGCAGCTGTGGGTGACACCTTGGCTGGCTGTGATGCAAGGCTGCCCAGTCGAGCTGTTCTCCTGAGCTGTACCTGCTGCCGGGATGGAGAGCTGGGTGTAGGCAGGTGTTGCAGTGGTCAGCAGCTCTGTTGCCTCACAGGAGACACAGGGTCAGAGGGGACAGGGCAGTTCTGCCACTGAGCAGGAGCACGACCAGCTCTGTCCCCACCTGTGAGCAGCCTGCCAAGGGGGGTGCCAAAATGGTGAGGACAGGGACATCGGGGGGCCGGGCTCTGAGGGGTGAAACAAGCTCGGACTTCTGAGGTTTGCTGCAGCAGGAGAGCTGCTACCTACTCTGTACATTTCTTTATGAGGTATTGGTAAATCAAAGCAAAAGCAACCCAAACCCTGACCCTTTATTTGACTGCGTTGGTAAAGAAAAAAAAACAGGGAAAAACTCCAGACTCTCCCAGAGCGACTACAAGCTCAGCCCTAAGCAATGCACATCCTCAAACCAGTCCCCTGAACAGCCCCTCGGGTGCCAGGGGGCCCGAGAGACGCCGGGCCTTGCCCTGCCCGCACCGGCTGGGGAGGCCGCGGGAAGTCCCGGGGCGCGATGCGGGCTGGGGCTCCCTGTCAAACGACTCCGGGCCCGGGCTCAGTTTTCCTGCCGCCGCCACTTCTTCCTCCTCCTCCTCCTCCCACCGCCCTCACCGGCTCAGCCCCCGCCCCCGGCCAGCCCCAGCGGCGCTGACGTCCCGGGCGGCCGTGGCGGGCAGGGCAGGGCCGGGCCGGGCCGGGCTGGGCTGTGCCGTGCCGTACCGGGCGGCCGGGGGCGGCGCAGAGCAGCGCAGCAGCCGCGGCGGCAGGGCTGGCAGAGGGGCGCCGAGCGCGGCGGCAGCAGAAGCGGGAGAAGCCTCAGGTAGGGACGCGGCGCAGCAGGGTCCCGGCTCCCTCACCCTCCTCCGCCGCCCCTGCGCCTCCACCTCCCGCCCGGTGCGGAGATGCCGGCCCTCCGGCCTGGCCGCGGCGCGGTGCCTCGATGTCTCCCCGCTCCGCCGCCTCCTGCCCGGGCCCGGAGCAGCGCGGCCCGGCCGGTACGGCAGGTGCGATCGGCTCCCGGTGAGGAGTTCGGGGAGAGGACGGGGAGGCGAAGGAGGGAAGAGGGCGGCTTTACGCCCGGTGTCTCTCACCTGAGACGCCTGCGTAACGAGGGCAGCGTTCGCCGCCGCTGCTGCCGCCGCTCAAGGGATCGGCCCCGGGGTCTGCGGGCTCGGGTAGAGCCGGTAGCTCCGGGGGAGCGACCCGTGGGTACGGGGCCGGGCCGAGCCCCTCCGCGGGGTGAGGGCTCCCTGTCAGCCCTCCTCGGGGCAGGTGTGCTGTGCCCAGACCTCCCGGTGAGCTACAAGTGCAGTCTGAAGTGATTTTAATTTTTTTCTTCGCTTCTTTAAGTCAACTGTCATGGGAATTGCTTCCCTGTGGTTTTTTTCTTCTTCTTCCTCCCACCCCTAGCATCATCCTCTGCGAAATGCCATCCCTCCTCAGGGTCAGCTGACCCTCGCCTTGTTTCAAAAACATTTCTGTGGTGTCTAGGATTGTCAGTATCACGGAAAATAATTTTTTTACACAGTATGACCACTAATGCAACTGAAATACATCTTCTCTAGGACAGTTTCTCATTTAACTACTTTTTGCAGGCTGCGTTTTTGCAGCGCCGTGGGGTCTAGTACCCAAAACTCAGTTCCTGTAGCTTGAATTCATTAGTGAATAGGAAAACTTAAAAAGGTTCATCCCTCTAATGGACCATCACTTGAATACAGCTTGCAATGCAGCATATTTATTGTTGATGTTTGCCTGATATTTGGCCCTCAGATTCCCAACTGGTAAATCCTAATGCCACCAGAGGCCTGTAAGATTGAGATAGCTAAATTAATAGACTACAGGCTGTGTAAATAGGAGGTTGTTACCTCTTACTTCATCCAAATACTGATGATTGTCAGCCCGTTTATACAAAGGTAGAGGGAAGTAGTATGTCACCACTTGGATGCTGTCTCTCCTCAGGGGGGAAAGACCTTTGAGGCCATCTAATTTCTTACAGTTCATTTGGCATCACTGGGCTGCAGAGCAGCCTATGAACAGGGTTTACAGCTGTTGAAGTACAAAGGTTGGTCAGGAGGCTGTCTTCCTTCTGTTGCAAATGTGACAAATTAACAGGGCAGGGATGAACTCATGAGTTAAATGTCATCTGCATTTTTTTCTTTTCAGGACAGAGGGGAATGATAGAGGGAAAAAAGCCTAATTGCAATAGAAATTATGCAAGTTACCCTTGTGCAAATTTAAAAGTATAAGTAAGTGTCATGCAATGTTTGTTTAAATATCACAAAACTGTTCTAATGTACAAGTTAACAATGAAGTGTATGGTTTATAAAATAACTGCAGAAGACACTGAGTGTTGCTGAGGTGGCAGAGTAAATATCAAAGTTGTCAGCACAGGTTAGAAACTTTTGCAATGTTTTTACTAACATAGAAATGAGGATTTAGTTTGCTGGGTTTTGTAGTGGATGTGTTTTTAATGTGTATAAGTTAATAAACTATCTAGTGATGGTAAAGTTATGCCTTTGACTGTGAAACTATAAAGCCAGCCGTGCGAACAGAAAGGCAATAAAATTTGCTGTGAGGCTTAATAGCTTTCTGAATTAAAACCATGTCAGCATAAGCTTGCAGCAATTATAAGTAAGCTGAACTGATTGCCCTAGCCCATGTTTCTAGCCCAGGTAGGCATTCAGGTATTATCTGCACGAAGTACTGTGTCCTTCAGGATCCAGGATCACTGTGCACCTTTCTTTTGATTCAGGGTCAGTATTTTGACCCATTAATCACAGTGTTCTCATAAACAAGGTGAAGTAGTGTTTGCACAAGGTACCTGGTGTGCAGGGGTGGAAAAGGCTTTGTGATTCAATCTAACCTATATGTTCTCTTACTATTTGGTAATGCTGAAGTTAAGTTCTGAAGAACACTTTGATGTTTTAAAATTTGGATGGTTTCATGAGTGATGTGGCAAAGTGGAGTAGGGACCAACTTTTTTTTTTGTCACTTTCAGTAGCTAATGTGGAAATGTGAGATTAAGCTGGCAGCTTCAAAACAAACAAAAGGGGGGTGTGTTTGTTTTGTTCCAGTGTGTGGTTAGTTAAGCTCTGGAAATCCTCCCTGAAGCATGTGGATATTGAAAAAGACTCGAAAAGCAGCTGGGCAGATTAATGGAAGAAAATGCACTAAGGTTTACTTGTACAGAGTACCTCCTGTAGCTCAGAACATCACTGAAATGCAACTGGGCCCTGTGAACATATACTGGGAAAGTACTGTTAAGTATTTACCAAATATTTTTATGCATTTCAGACACTGACTACTGGAGGCAGCATAGTAGAGACAGCAGAGCTGCCATCTGACCCAGTAGGACTGCTATTAGGAATATTGTTTATTCACCTGGTGTGTTTGAGAACAACTGAGCCAAAGGGACCAGGTCTAGAGGTAGCGACTCCGAATGGTTATTCTTCTGGAGTGATTGTGAGTTGTTATCAAACTAGGAAGTCAGCTTAAGTGGTGCTGGGGTCACCGTGGTACTTGATGTTGTCATTGATCAACAGATTTAGTGTTAAGTCTGAAGGAGACCAAGCAGAGGTTTCAGGCCGTAGTTTTGATGCTCTGTTTTTGTGGACAGGAGGTTTTTGGTATGCTCAATGCTTGCATTCAAGTACAAGTTACTCTCTTCAGGAAGGAGATCCTATAATCCATATGAATAAAGTCAGCTGGGCAACAGTACCATGGAATCAGATATGAGGGTTATGGGGGATCATGATGAGAAATGAGATGCAGTGCTGTTGAGGTTTATCACTTAACTTCATACTAGTGAGGCTTAAATTAAGAGAATGTGTTCAGCTTTGGCCACAGCCCTATAAGAAAGAGAAATGCAAATGTCTCAGTTCAACAGAAATTGTCATCAAGGCTTAAGAAGAGTTTGGAAACCATCATCTTCAGAGATTATGTGTTTGGAAAGTGTGTTCTACAAAGGCTAGACAAGCTCAGTTCCAGAAGAAAGAGGATGACAGGCCAAGATGTTGTTACAGTGTTAAAATTAGTGGAAGTGGTCTGTGTCCTGTCAGTGACTGTACTGAAAAAGATTAAACTACTTTGTACTGAAGTTTGATGTACTTCATGAAAACTGCTATGCTTTGGAGAAAATGGGAACAAGCTGAGGTTGTGTAATCTCCTTTTTGTGACTTTAAAAGAGTCAAATAGGACTTGTGTTAACAATATATTAAAGACTTTCCTCCCTCTGTTTTACTTGTTCTCACAGGGGTCTGAACCTGATGATTTCTTCAGGTGCTGTCTGTATTCTGGCCTGATTTTGTGTGGAAAAAGTAGTTTTAGTGCTCAAAAGAAATGCAGTTTCTGTGACAAAGACCTAGAATCTTTCAGTTATTGCTGATCATCTCATGTAACAGCTTAATTTGGTTTTAAAAGAATATTGAGGCAAACTGTTGCATCTGACAGCAAAATGTTGGGGTTCAGCAGTGTAGACTCTAATACTGTAGGAAATGTAGGTTCAGGATCATGCCGTGATTTGAACTGAGGAAATCAGAGGGATAAAACCCAAGGTATGAATCCTCTGCTGTGGTATATACTGTATGTGGCATCATAAACTGTGTCCAAATATTATAGCACCTTCTGTTCTGAAACACTTTTAGAGAACTGTCAGCCTATTAAAAACAAGAAGTCAGACTTGTTAAGTAGTGTGTATTTCTTTATGTACCTTCATTTTTAATCTGTTTTTTAAATTGCACATGGGCAGATAGAAATGGCTTTACATTCTGTCATGGTTTAACCCCAGCCAGCAACTGAGCTCCACGCAGCCACTCGCTCACTCCCCACTCCGGTGAGATGGGGGGGGGAATCAAAAGGGTAAAGTTGGGAAAACTCATGGACTGAGATAAAGACAGTTTAGTAGGCAAAGCAAATGCCATGCATGCAAGTGAAGCAAACCAAAGAATTTGTTCACTGCTTCCCACTGGCAGGAAGGTGCTCAGTCCCATCCAGGAAAGCAGGGCACCATTGCACCTATTGGTGATTTAAGAATCCAGATGCCATCATGCCAAATGTCCCTGCTTCCTTCTTCTTGCCCCATTTTTATATAATGAGCATGACACCATATGGCATGGAGTATCCTTTTGGTCAGCTGTCCCAGTTGTGTTCCAACTTCTTGTGCACCCCAAGCCTACTCACTGGTGGGGTGAGGAGCAGAAAATGTGACTCTCTGGAAGTAGTGCTCAGCAACAGCTAAAACATTCCTGTGTTATCAACACTGTTTTCATCAGAAATCTAAACCACAGCCCTGTGATAACTACTATGAAGAAAATTACCTTGACAAAACCAGCACACATTTTAGCACAACATACCATCTACTTAGGTTTTTGCTTCACTGTTTCTTGGAATGACTGTAGAACATTCATAGTAGATACTGGTGACTGACATGTTTCTGAAGTATTGATGTTTCCATGTAATAATATGGACATATAATAGCCATATAATATTATAATATGGCCATATAATAATATTCTTCATAATTATATAAAGAATGCAGAAAAAACACAGTTTTTGAGATGAAGTCTGTGGGTGAAGCCTTTTTTAAATTTTTCTTGTTGCCAAAATATCGGTTTTGCAAAGCTAACTGAGGTATCAGCAGACTTCATGCATTTTTCTAAGGTTTAGTTGGCAAGAAAAAGACTGATAAATCCATGAGGCCTTTAATCTCTCTGGCAGAATGATTTCTGTAAGTAATGACTGTACATAATTCATAGAATGTAATTTATTGGAAAGAGCACGCTAATTCTGTCATTCAATAAGCGACTATCACAGAATACCAATTTAAGAAAAATTGGTTTAGCCAAAGCAAGTTCCTGCTTATTCTTCTATTGCACAGCATGCAAAAACAGAGGGCTGGGGAGGGAGGGCTGGTTGGGTTCAGCCCTGCTGCTGTGCTGCATGCTGCAGCTCAAAGGCAAAGCCTGCTGCTGCCTTTGGACCGAAGAGCACAGCCTTGTGCAGGTAGTTTGGGAGCCCCTGCAGCACCCTTCTCACTTTTTCCCCAGTGAAAAAGGAGTGAGTTGCAGGCAGGTGGTGGTTGCCCTGCAGTCAGGGTGCTGGCTGCTGCAGCTCTGCGAGGTGAATTGCAGCTGCTGGCAGCAGCAGGGCAGGCACAGATGCTGGGTTAGCACAGGTTGGTATCAGTGCTGCTGTGGCTGCACTGCAGGGCATACCCAAAATTTATGTGACCCCTGGCGCAATTCTGTCAAGCCAGGAGGAGTCTTTCCTTGTCAGCTGAATGCTGCTTCTCACTCTGCCAGCTGATGGATGGAGGGTAGGTTCTGCTTGCTCCAGGGACTGAGAAAGCACCTGGAGTCAAAGGTCACTTTTCTTATCTGCCACTGCTCAGCTCACCTGAGCTCTGAGTGGTAAAGGTGGAATGGGGCCATTCTCCAAAGTGGGATCTGGCCCTGGCAACACTGAAGAGGGCTGCCAGAGATAGGGTTGACACACTGGTTTGTGTGTCTTTCAGGGTTTGGTTTGCTCTCAGAAAAATCAAGAGAGAAATCCTCAGAGTCTTCAGCTGGAAGTCTGAGTGAGCCCTGGATTTGTAATTGCTCAACAAAAGGCCTTTTTTAACTTAAGAGGAAAATTTTCTTTGTGGTTTTAAGTAACATGGCTTGAACAAGCTTGATAAATTCTGCAAAAATAGCTAGATTATTTGTTTTCTTTGTAATTAATAAGATTCAGCTGACTGATTTGTAATTTTGGCAGAAAAAAAAAAAAGGGAGCAAGGAATATAACAAAGTCAGTGGTTCTCAAAAAAATGTCTCTGATATCAGCAAGATCTCTGATTATCTTGGTGGCAGCAACTTTCTGAGCTGTATAGAAGTATTTCCATGGATCCTTTAGGTCTGGTCTGAACTCACGTAAGTATTGTAATGCTTCATATTTTGAGCAAGTTGAGCCTGTGATTTTTCATGTCCAGAACTCTATCCTTCTTATCTGCTGTGATCTCTTTGTTGCCGTGACACTCTGCAAGGTTTTAGTGATCTCAAGGTTCTCTTAGTGCCCCAGGTCCAAAGGAACCTGACTAAAAGGTGGGACTGTAAAAGCTGTGTTTCAGAAGCAGCTGCTCAGAGGAGGGCAGTGTGTCCTCCAGTCCTGTGAAGGAGACCTTGCCTGCAGTGGGGTGAGGACACCTTCTTCTGAGTTCTCCTCCATGCTTCCCTGTTTGCTGATTTCTTCAAGCACAACCCATCACACCTGCTCTACAGCGCCAGAGGTGATAGCAATAAAAATCTCCCACAAAGTTCTTTGTGATTAAAAAAATGGATATTTTGCAGTGCCTTCCTTTTTCTCAGGTGGGTGAGCACTCTGTTCAGGCAAGCTGAACCTGCCTGCTGTGGTGCTCTGCTTGTTGGAGGGGAGGCACTGGAGGGTTTTGGGAAGAGGATGTTCTGTAGCTGCTCTGCTGCTTTGAGGTTTAATGGCATGCAGTAACCTTCTGTGCTGCCAGTCCTGCTTATGGACTGCAGAGTTTCCAGGACAGGGAGCAGGGCATTCAGGAATGAAGAATCTGACAAATATTTTTAGGAATTCCAATTTTAATGATCCTGTAAGGTTTCAGTTTTGGAGTCGTTGAGCTGTGGTAATTGCCAGCTGGTCCCCCAAAAGGCGGGAATCTTTCCATGGCAGCAGCCTCCACTCTGCTCTCTTCCCAGATGTCCTGGGCTCTTCCACACCTCAGTGTGAACTGACGGCTCTGCAGAAACCATCAGAACCATCAACTTGATCTTCTCTATATTCCTGCTGCAGAGGGACATCCTGAAGTTCAGCGTTTATGCAAAGGGGAAGCAGGAGCATGTAGGGAGGAGCAGAAAGGATGGGAGGCAGAAACAGTGTAGCAAATTGTTACCCCTTCAGCTCACCCTGTGGGCAAACTGCAGTGTTTTTTTTCAGTCTCTTAAACCTGTGTAACAGCTTTATTGCTTCTACCAAAAGGTACACAAATGCCTCCAGTATCTCTGTTGCAGAGAGAAATGTGGACATAAAGAGCATATGTAGGGAATTTCAAAGCCATAGCAGTACAACCAGAAAGGATTTAAAGATCATGGACTTCAGAAGGCCCCAGATAACATGGACTTTTATTACTGTAGAGATAAAAACACTTGGGTTTATTACATGTTGTGGTTTTAGGGGTGGGGAGGATTTCTTTTGTGGTTTATTTTTTTTTCCTTAGGAAAATGTACTTACTTTATGGGCTCCCAACAAGTTTATATTTTTGCAATGTTCTCTGATTGCTTTAAAGCTTTTGGTGTGTTCCATTTAACTTTCTGGCAGGTGCATGGTTACAAAAATGGTGTTGTAAATCTCTGCTCTACTACAAGAAGTGCTATTTATGTAGGGACAATGCTGTTTCTCCTTCTCTCACACTTGTTGGCATGCCTTTTGATGAGTGTCCTGCCAGGCCTGTTTTCTCCTCCTCTTTTATTTGTTTTTTTTTCCAAAAATAGACTTACTTGCCAGCTGTGTATTCATTTGTGGGAATACATGTGCATGTTGCATCATTTCTTTATTGTCCTTGTTTTCTCTTTGCTGAGATCATTTCTTGAAGACTCTAATAGATGTTCATAGATTTCAATAACTGATCTTCTCATGGCTGTGGTTGAGAGCATTGCTTTCTAAGTCCTAAATTTCAAAGTTCTTGGGAAACAAGAGAAATGGGCTTGTCTGTCATAGTTTTATTGAATTGGAACTGTTGGAAACAAAGCATTTAACTGCAGGTGTACAGAAGAACCAAGTTTCAGAGATGGTGAGATGACCTTTTGTCTTCAGTTGCCATCCTGTTACAGTTCTCTGGCATCTTAAATGAGTCAGGGTCTGACACTCAATCTCAGATTATATGGCCCTTGACATAGTGTTTTGTTCACTGCATGATATATTGTAGTAAGTGTTTGGAGATGTTCAGGGTTTTTGAAAAAATAGTGCAACACCCTAGTATTTTAGTATATATGTTATTTTTAGATCACTTATGCGAGTATAAATTTTAAGGTTTGGTTAGGGAAAGGATGCTTTTTCAAATAGGTTTTAAATTCTGATGGTAATCTGAAACAAACATAGGTCTTGTTTTATGTTTTGCTTTGAAGATCTACATGCTTTCAAATCCTAGGGAGAGGAATCTTACACATGTAGTTTCTTAGTCTGTTATCATGCTGTACAAGTCATGTCTTGCTCAAAAGGTCAACACCCACAGAACATGGTTTTTGCAGTGCAGTGGACTAACTAGCTGCTTTTCTTGGGGCTGTAAAAGTCTTTCCTATTGTAAATAAAAATGCAGTCTTTTGATGATAGGGCATCTGATGCTGTGGGTATTTCTATGTTAAATGCGAAATTATAATTATATATATACACAACATCAAAGCAGCAATGGTATATATAAATAATATGCTGATCATATACTATTCTGGATTATTCTCTTAAAAATTAAATCCTTGCAGCCTTTCCCAATTTTTCATACATATATATATTCTTAAAAATATGACATCAGATTTCTTTTAACTTGGAACTGAAAGTTATTTTTTTTAACAAGTGTTAGAATTCAGCTTCTTTATTTCTGTTGATGCAGAGTTTTGTGTCTGTTCATGTAGTAGTGAAGAAGTCAGTCTAGCAGGGGTTTTAAGATATTAAACTGGTTCATAGGTTGTTTTTTTTTTTTAATTATTATTTTTTTTAATTGTCCTTCACAGCTTCTGTTGTAAACTCTTCTGTCCTGGATCAGTTTCTGAACTCTGTAAAAGGAGAATTTTTTCATCCTCTTAAAAAAATGCAGTCCTATTATTTTCTGATGTTGTTAATTTTTTTAATTATTATTTTTTAGAAAAAAATTGGAATCTATCTGAGTAGTAAGCACCGACTGCTTCAATGCATCAGATGGAAGTTGAAATTTTTATGGTGTCAAAGAAACTGGCTATTTAAGATGAGTTGTTCTCCGTATTAATCCCGGCTTCTTTATGAATCCCTGTGGGAGGGAGGAGGGTGGACAAAGGCTACTTTGTGCTGCTGGCGTGTTTGCTGAGTGACTCTGCTGCTTTAGCCCTAGGGAGGAGGTGGAAGCAGGGGAGAGGGAAGCAGGGAGAGCAGTAGTTTGAGGTCAGCTCCTTCTTAACACGTGGAGGCTGGAGGATGATGCCACAGTGGGAAAGGCTGAGGAGATGAGAGGACCAAAGGGACCTCAGCAGACTCAAGAGACTTGAAGACTGTAGTGGAAGAAAAATGCTGGTTTGAGTGCTTGAAGATAAAACATGTTAGCATCAGGAGTTGCCCTTCCTATCATGCCTGGGCTGGATTTCAGAGCTATGTTTTTCTTCTCAGCTGGCAGATGCTGCCTGTTCCCCATACGTGCCCAGGCACTGACCCCAGGTGTGCCTGCCAAAGGTGTAAGGAGGCCACAAGGCCTTGCAATTTGGGGTATTTCACCCCAAGACAGGTAGAGGTTTTGGAGTGGCATCTGAAGGTGTGCTGAGGTATGGTTAGTTGTAATTAATGAAAGCTAATTGGCTCATGTTTTCCTAGTACTCAGTGTGTTCTCTCTAGCAGCTTCACTTATTTCTGTCCATCATCCTGTTGGAAATGACCAAGGAGTTTTGAGAGGGTCCAAATAAGACAGGAGCCTTCTCAAAAGGATCTGTTACTTCCTCTACTCTTACTTTATGGAGAAGTTTGGACAGGCAAGATACTGCTGTGCATGAGCCTCCTGTGGGGTTTGGGTTTTTTTGTTTAATTTGACCATCTCTTCCAGTTTAAATTTATGGCCTCACTTTGTGATGAACATCTCTTAGGCAGGCAAACCCACAGAATTCTAATGAGTAGTCTTCAGTCTGGCAATGAGGTAAGCACATCTGTGTAATAAATACAGGATTTTTTTCAAGTATCTAATATTACTTTTTTCAGGCCTTTGCTTAAGAAAAAACTGTAACTATCATACACCTGAAGATACAAGAGAACCAAGTTGAATAGAAAATAGCCACATCTGCAAGGAAAACAGTTTTATGTTGTGAGGAATTATTAGCCTAGTGATTTTAGCAAGCATTTCAACAAAGTTTGGTGGTTGGTGTTTGCTGTTTATTTTTGAAGCTCATGTCTTAGCAGTCTTGAAGTTACTGACTTGGAAAAAGATGTGCGTTTTCATTTTTTCTGCCACAATGCTGCTTCCCTTAAGCATCTCCTGCAAGTGTTTGGACTATACTGAACTTTTAATATAAGCTACAAGGTTGTACTAGTACCTAGGGAAGTTAGAAAAACTAAAGCACATTCTCAATTACTGTAGTTCTGTCAAGGTCCTCACATATAATTCAATACTAACAAGAAGAAAATGTGGGAAGAAAATAAAGAGTTCCTTTAAAGGTCTGTGTGAGAGAGAATTTTCCACTTTGTGGGTGGCTCTCCTCCAATGGCCCCCACCCAGGTGAGAGGAGAATATCTTGGTGTGGAGCTTTGGTGCTTCAGGTATAGTCATACGTGGGATGCAGACCTGGGTTTCTTGATAGCTGATACCCCTCTTTACAGTGCTGGATGTAATGGCAGTCAAATTTTGACCCAGATGCATGTGATAGTGTTCATTTCGACTTTGCCAGAGTGCAAAATGTAATGAACACTCCAGTATATGTTGTTAGCATGTCACCTGAATTGCCTTCCTGGGTTGCATTGTGTCTTGCTCATTGTTCATCTGCCTGAATCAGTCTGGCACCCGGGCACCAGTGGAGGTGTGGTTTGGATCCTTGGTGCTTCAAGCACAGGTATTTCTGGGTGATTTCCTGAGGCTGCTCTGAATCAGGCATCTTTTTGCAGGATCAGCTGCTGCCCTTACAGAAACCCTTTCTAAATTATAATACAGGGTTATAATACGGGTGTCCCAGGACACCTGCCTTGCTTTTTTTTTTTGCTTTTTTTTTTCCCCTCCCTCCCCCTTCTACATTGCTGCTTCCAGGATATCCTGCCTTTTGTGTTTCACAACTGGCTGGAAATGAGAAGGATTTGCATGGCGTCAGGCGTACAAATGAGCATGCAGCTTCACATGCTCTTTGTGGACTGTGTATACCAAGAAAGGTTGCAAATGGAGTTTGTACAACAGAGCAAGTAAAACTGGCTGCATCAGTACAGTTTTCTGAGGAGGCAAGAGATGCTGGTTTTTGTTTTAGTTGGCAGCCAGACTTATATTCTGGTAGTGGAGACACACAGGGCAGAGCATCTGGTAGAACCAAAATTTAAGGATTAGAAATTGTTATAATCAAAATCCATATTTTTTCTCTACTCTGTTTTCCCTGTTTTGTTGATGAACTGTGTTATACTGGTAAGCTCTGGGCTGGGGTGTGCTGTAATTACTTGGAAGCTGTCAACCTACAATTAACCCTGCTCATCAGCCTGAGGTTGGGAGAGTGACGTGGAGGACACAGTTGCTGTGGGGAACACTCCTCACTGCACGCTTTGCTTTGCTCCTGTGTGCCCAGCAGAGCCTGGCAAGCCTTGCAAGCCTTGCAGAAGAATGTGCTTGCTCGCCATGCGAATCAGCAGGAAGAAGTGTTTTTTGTTGTTGCAGGCTATTGTGGGATGCTCTTCTGCTGCTTTGGGCTTCTTCAGCTACTAACAGTGGTCCTTGCACTGGATCTTCTTCTAGGTTAGCAGAAGCACTTTGTCACCATGGCAAGAGCACCCTAGAAAGCCCTATAACTTTTGCCACCCATAATGCATGTGGATTCACTAGGTGCCTAGACCAAAGTGCTGGATCCTGCACTTTGGCCACAACAACCCCATGGGGAGCTCCAGGCTGGGCACAGAGTGGCTGAGAGCAGCCAGGCAGAGAGGGACCTGGGAGTCTGGATTGACAGGAAGCTGAACAGGAGCCAGCAGTGTGCCCAGGTGGCCAAGAAGGCCAATGGCATCCTGGCCTGGATCAGGAACAGCGTGGCCAGCAGGTCCAGGGAAGGGATTCTGCCCCTGTACTCAGCCCTGGTGAGGCCACAGCTCGAGTCCTGTGTCCAGTTCTGGGCCCCTCAGTTCTGGAAGGAGATTGAGGTCCTGGAGCAGGTCCAAAGGAGGGCAACCAGGCTGGTGAAGGGACTCCAGCACAAGTCCTGTGAGGAGAGGCTGAGGGAGCTGGGGGTGTTCAGCCTGGAGAAGAGGAGGCTCAGGGGAGACCTCATCGCTCTCTACAACTCCCTGAAAGGAGGCTGGAGCCAGGGGGGGGTTGGGCTCTTTTCCCAGGCAACTTTCAACAAGACAAGAGGGCATGGACTTAAGTTGTGCCAGGGGAAGTTTAGGGTGGATATTAGAAAGAATTTCTTTACGGAGAGGGTGATCAGACATTGGAACAGGCTGTCCAGGGAAGTAGTGGATTCTCCGTCCCTGGAGATATTTAAAAAGAGACTGGATGTGGCACTCAGTGCCATGGTCTGGTAAGCGCAGCGGTAGTGGATCAAGGGTTGGACTTGGTGATCTCTGAGGTCCCTTCCAACCCAGTTGATTCTATGATTCTATGATTCTATCTGTGGGAAGTGGCAGTGTGGGTATACTCAATACTACTGTATTGAGATCCAGATGTGCTTTACAATCTAATTTTAATTGCAGCTTAATGTGTAAGGGGGAGGCAGTTTAGATCAGAAGAGCTTGAGAATGGGAGTAAATACCAGAGGTACAGACTTCATAATGCCTACACCTCCCATGCAGGGTGGCATAGGCAGAAGCAGGCAATTGATGTAGGGAAAGCAAAATCTGAAACAGCGGCTGCCAAGCTGTGGATGTGCTGGACAGAGGAGGCTGAGAAGATGTGGTTCACCTTCCAGGTTTGCTTTCTCTTCAGAAAGCAAAAATGCATTTTCAGGCTGGGAGAAGAGATAAACTATGGGATACCGAGAAAAAGGGGGGAAACCAAGGCTGAAGAACATGAAAATGACTTGCTACAGTCAAGGCTTATTTTTCTGTTGCACGTCTCCAATAGAAGGGCAGGCCTGGCAGAAAATTAGTCCTCCCTTCTCTTATGCTTTTCAGTATTTATCTAGTTCAAGAGACCTAGAGCAGTAAGGACTTGCAGGATGGCTGCTGTAGTTGTTAGAGCATTTCCTGGGTGGCTCAGGAATGGTCTCTGAAGCCACACCTGGTGTATTAGGGTTTTCTGTCCTATTATTACAGCACCCACTCTGTATGTGCTTCTAGAATGATGCCAAAAGCTTCTGTAGCAGAGGAGGATCACCACATAGCACAGCTGAATTACAGCATCCAGTAAAACTTGAATGAGTTTTATAGAGCAGCAGCTGAAAAACTAAATAATTTTTTTCTTTTTGAAGTGTACTTGCACTTCTCTGTTGTGTGCTTAAGCTTGAGCATCAGCAAATACTGTCATGTTTAAAAAAAATTTAAACATTATTATATCGTAAAAGACCAGATAAGATACAGATATTTTTCTTTTAACAAAATGAGATTTGTATCCTTCACAGGTTGTAACACTGGGAGGTCAGCCAGCATGGCTCTCCTTTTTCTGTAAAAGGTGTATAGGAAATTACTATTGCTGATTGTGCAAGCATTTGAGAAGGCATTTGATTAATTTCATATTTTCCTTGCTGTTCCCAAGTTATTTGGTTTATTCAAAATAATTCTCATACAGTGTGTCCTTCAGTAAAAGGAAATGTGCATCCCTGTAATTGAAGACAGGTATGCTGGTGAGGAGGGTGGAATGTGAGCCATGGTGAAGAGAGGTGGAGTCTCCATTAACATGGTGTGACAGGGGTACTGATTCACCTCCTGAGGCATTTTGCAAAATTGGTTGTGGGTTTTTTTGTTTTGTTTCAGCTTGTTTTAGTTCAGTGGGTTGTGAATTGGGTCAGTTGAGCTACTTTTTAAGTATCAAGAATGAGTCAGTTCAAAAAGAGTAACATGAGTTCTTCCCTCAAGTTGTCATAAAGGTCTCTGGGAGGTGACTGCACCCTGTGTGTTTATTGCTTTCTCTGTGTCAGCACCAAAGGAAGGAATGGGGCTTTTCTGGGTTCCTGAGGAAGTGCCTGATTTACATTAACCCTCTAAGCTCTTAACTGTAGTCAGATTTATCTCTGTTCTACACATAATTGTTTCTTATACACTGTTTTTTTGTTTTTTTTTCTAAGATGACCTTAAAAGATCTCTAATCATATGGTGTTGTAAGACCACTGTACTTACAAGCTTTTAGTTCTAGTTCCCACAACTAATTCAAAACCCAAAAACTCTTCCCTAAAGAAGATTTTTAATCCAGAGAGGAAATACAAGACATCTATTAGGACCTTAGTATTAACTCCCTATGTTCTTCCAAGAGAGTACTCAATGGTGTGAAGAAATATCCATCATAAAAGCACATTTGAAATATGTTAGGAATGTTAGTTGGACATATCTGACTTTCATGTGGAATTACCTGATCACCATATGGTCCTGTGGTACTCAAATTGTGAGTGACTTTACAAAAAAGCTAGATGGACCATGTGCCTCTGCAATAAAGAATATATTATCTGGACTATAGGAAGTGCTGAAGACCTCCAGCCTAGAGTCCCTAATAGAGTGCTTGAGTGAATATGAGCTGTAGACCAGAATTCCAGAAAACTGAACAGGATGCTTTGTAAAGCCCTGAACAAAGGGAGTCATTGGGTTGTCTTCTTGTGGATGTACTTACGAGAAATTTCACATGATCCCACAGTCTTTCCTTCAATAGCAGCAAAGTCTCTGCTGCATCTTTGTATGTGTGATATTTTTCATCTTTTAATAATATGTTAGTTTTCTGTGAAAAAATGAGGGACTGTTTTGTGCTTTACTGTTTGGCAGTCAGCAGGGAGGGTCTTTTCTTGTCATCACAAATGTATGAATTGTTTTTATCATCTGGATATTGCATGTGACTTTTTGAACTCTCTGCTTTGGGTTGACATTGCTGACATTTCTGAGTATCTGAAATATCTACAAATGCTGAAAATGGCTTGGAATCATCTCTCAAGTGTTTCTGGCAGAAGGCACTAGCACTTATCTTGGGCTGTGTCTGTATATGTACTGAAAATACATTGCAGACTGGTTGTGATGTTTTGCAAACCAGAATGAGAAAAAAAAAAGGAAGAAAAAAAAATTGTGTCCTGATTTAAAATCTGTTACTGATTAAAAGTAATTCTAGAAAAGATTTTTGAAGTCACCAATGGTCTTTATATTTGAAATAGTGCCCATTATGAATCTGTGTGGCCTCTGTTTCTAGTGGATATGTATTGGAGCTTTTATCTGCTAGACAGAAGAATTCTGTAGTCTTTTTTTTCAATTGTAAATATTGCAAATATTTACAAATTGTACATTTTGTAAATATTTACAATTTGTACATTTTGTAAATATTTACAAGTTGTACATTTTGTAAATATTTACAAGTTGTACATTTTGTAAATATTGTACAAATACAATATTTGTATTTGTCTAAATACAAATATTTACAAATTGTAAGTATTGTGTATATTTAACCCATGATTGAAGGTTTGTTTGAAACTTAATGGAATCTGTGTGTGGCTGGTACTGAGCCTTTAGAGGAAAGTTGTAAAGATGTACAAGAAGAAAACTTTTTGTCTTGACCTTGGGAAAACTGGAATAAGTGCCTTCAAGGTTAGGAATTTGTAATAATCCTAATTACTAGTTATTTTAAGATTAGTAATATTTTTTTAGTGGGAAGGTTTTTAAACTGTTCAGTTAGATTGGGCTAGAATTGGACGAAGGCTTTAAAGATGCAGCTTTTTAAAGATGTGCTTAAAGATCACAGAAAATGTTTGAATAAATAAAAAAAAAGTAAGAAGATTTAGGTATCTTTGAAGCATGCTTAAGAACTATATCATGCTATCCTCTTCTATAATTGATTAACTAGATAATAGGTTTAAATGCACCAGAGAGCAAAAGCAGTGGGTTCAGTGGGTTTTATAGGAATTGATCTAAGTTTGTTTTTTCCTTTTGTGTCACCTAATGGTATATAGGTGGTTTCATTAAACTGGGTTGTGTTCATTTCTTGGGGATGATGTTGAGAAAATTAAAAATTCCTTCAGTAATTCCTTTTCTATTCAAGTTCAGTGCAGCTCTGCTCCAGCTGTACCTGGTTCTTCTTGCAAATGTAAACTATTGAACTGCCTTTCTTGATATTGACTTCACTGCCTTGTGGAGTGTATTGACTATACTTTGTATCTGCAGATGTGTAGCTGATACATAGTTTGCATTTTTTATTTCAGCAGCTAAGTTTCTGTCAGTAGCCACAATAACAATTTAGTCTTTTTGAAATGGACCCCCTAATATTTCTCCTGAGCACCTGGAATCTGTTGGAAATTTCACATCCCTAGGGTCTTTGGAATATTATCTTTTCTTAATACCCTTTTGGAGGCTGCCAAATCAGCAGTTAAAAATACCTGTTCTGGAAGAGCCTTATTTAAATCCTAAAAGTAATAGTGAGTGAAGCATTACACAGCGAGTTAGGGGGCTGAATTGCCCTGGCAGGGACGTTTTGCTTGGTTTATTTGGTGAAGGTATCTGAGGCTGGTTGTGAAGTGTACGTTGATTTTATATTTGTGAACTTTATAAAGTTCTGTGTGTGTGCCTTGCACACTCTCCTCAGGGATATTTTTATTGATGTCTTCCAGTGTGTTTCTGAAACAGTTTTGAATTATATTTTATATATTGCCCCAAAATGAAAGAAAAGTTAACTTTTTATGATGTGGTGTTGGAAGAGGAGCAGAAATGTAGGTACATGGTTATATCTGCACAACTGCAAATGTTAGCTCTGCTTTTGGCTTAAAGCCCTAATTCAAAGCTCTCCTGTCTGAGGAGCAGCAGGAAGATTAATCTCCTCTGGAGGGAGGAGGAAACCACCCCCAAGTTTCAGACAAAACACAATGATTAAAGTTATTTGTAGGTTGAGTAAGCACAAGCCTTTGTTTGGGAGAGCTGAACAGGGTTATGTTGAAACATGCAGGAAGAGGACTTATGCACATTCCTGTTGCTGCTGCTTCCAGCTTTCCAAGCTGCAGCATCATCTGATTGGAAGCCTCTGATAAATTACTACCTGAGCATAGAAGTGATATGTTACTTGGAGACCTGTTGCTTGATCAGACAACACTATCTTGGGGTGTCCTCCTGTAGCTGGGGTGAGGGTTGCTTGTCAGAATGCAGTGGGGTAGAGAGAGGAGGAGGATTTTTACCAGAGGAGGGGGAGGGAGAGCTGCCTGGTGGTGGCTTATGGGCTGGGGGCTGCTGGATCAGCTTGGGACACTTCAGAGGGAACTGAAGATAATTTTAATGATGCTTTGTGTTTAGAAAGCAAGATCACTACGGTTGTGTAAAGCCTGAAGGGAAAAACTCATGATATTTGAGCTCTGCTTTTTAGAAGAAGCATACATTTTAAGTATTGAACTTTAGAGGCCTAAGGGAAAATGTGTTGTAGTGGGAGTCATGCATTGTTGGGGATGGAAGAAGGAGCGTAACAGTTTATATTATTTAAAAGAAAAAGATATGAGAAGTTCTATTCTATTGTTTTAAGGCCTTTCTTGCTGTTTCAGTAATATTATATGGCCAGTAGATATCTATGACGTGATAATGATGCACAGCATTAGGGTATAAAGTTTAGATTAAAATGGTGGTGAAATGCAGATAAAAAAGGAGAAAAATGTCCTAAATTTTCCTGTGACTATTTTAAGGCGACAGTTGGCTATTTCTGTCTTCTCCTATGCCAGGAGCCATCAGCAGCCAGATGAAGAATGTAGAAGTGTTTTAATTTGTCTCAGGAGTTTGCTCTTGTGAACCTCCTGCTTGTCTTCACTTAGTACACTGTAGCTCCAGGCACCAAAATGGATCCTTTTGGGATGAAACCTAAGTGAAAGATTCTCCTTAGAAAAACACTTGATATTCTCCAGCTGTGAATTTGTATTCAGTCCAGGGGCCCAGACTAGAGCCATTTGGTACTGAATAAATTTAGTAAAAACTTCCGAATGCTTCTAGTATGGCGCTGGCCTCTCAGCACTTCTGTTTTACCATGCAAATTTGTTCCTATTGTACTGTTACTTGTTAATATGGATGTATTCACTGAATTTAAAACTTGTTTTTCAAATTGATGTCAAGACAAGTAGTGACTTGAAAAAAAATGTGTAAATAATGCACCCTACACTTTTGAAATTTGTCCCTTTATTGAGATAATGGATATTATTAAAATCTCTGCATTTAGTAAAAAACAACTCAGACACCCCCCTTTCACCACCACCAAATCAGATCTAAAAATGGTCATACAGGGTTTTTATATGACTTCTCTGGCCTTATTCTAAAATGTGTGCAATTTAATTTAAAATATTGTAGGAAGGGCTGTAAAGCAACAAAATTGACAAGAGGTGTCCTATAGAGTTGAAAGTAATACCAGTGTTTTAATTTTTCATTTTGTTCCTGAGGTGAACATTCATGTAGTATGATCCTAGCCCTACTGTAATGTTGAATTCCGGGATAATTGTTAAAGGAAAGAAAATTAAATGGAAACTAAATATTCATGTGATTGAAGGTGGGGAAGGGAAGAGTGGTTGTGATGAGTTTCCTAACCTCTGGAACTGTGCCCTTTGTATAAAATATTTCACATAGTCTGAAATGAAACCCTAAGTGCCATAGATAACTGCTCTCATCTTCAACCTGATGAGTCCAGTTAGGAAATAGCAGTGGCAACATGACAGTACTCATTCTCCCAGAAATTTTGATCCAGATGTAATTGCTCAGGAAGTTTTGAATTTAAAAACACCTAAGCTACATTTTGCGGCTGAATTTACAACCTGACTGAAAGCTTCTCTTGACTCCACTTTTGGCCTCCTTGCCAAAATAAATAGGCTATTCTTAGCATGTGACCACAGTGGTTTGTCTTCTGCATGGGTTTCTGCACAAAATTTGTAATTACACTAAAGCATTGGTCATGGTAGCCGTGCTTCTGCATGTGTTATTTTCAGTTAAATTTCATATCGGATTTATTGAGGCCATGTGTGCCTGTGGTTGCTGTGCTTTAGTACAATTCCTGGCCTCAGGGATGACCAGCTGGCTCATGAGGAGTCAGTGTGTCCACTCTGTCACCTGCAGCAGAGACTTCCTACTGAAAGCCTTAAAGCTACCCTAGATTTCTTCTGAAAGATGGATTTGGCCAAGCCTGGTCTCTTCTATAGGTTTTGTAACATATGGACAGCAAAATATTAATGATTTCTGTGGTAATGCTGGTTGGTAACTTTTAGTTGCTGTTGACTGTAATGGAATCTTCTGAGCAGGGATACACTTTGACACAGCATTCCTGTTAAATTAATGAATAACACTTTGTATGTAGTGGGGGTGGTGAGCAGTGTTCAGATGCTGTATTTGAGGCTTTAAAATTAGTCAGTTTTATACAACTGAAATTTGATCTCAGTCTTCTGCCTTCAATCTTCTAACCTTTTTCTCAACAAGAAGTCAGTGTGATGTTCCTGAGCTGGATTTCTTACAACTTGTGGTCTGTAGATGTATGAAGCTGTGGGAGCTGCATCAGTTACTTGGTGACCCAGCACTAAGAGAAGCAGCCTGACAGGAGTACATTTATCTTAGGTTGTGGCAAAATCTTAGCAAAGATTAGCTTTGGTCCAGAGTCCATGTTCTGCTCAGCCTCATACTTTGGGGAAACCCAGGACTTTCTCAAACCTAGCAAAGAGTTAGTGTCATACCAAAAATGAGAGTTGAGCTGCGTTAGGATGTGGCTAATGTGGAAGCTGTCATGGTTTGCAGTTTTCCCTGCTGCTGAGATCCTGTTGGTGCTAATGGTAGGTTTGTCTGCTGTTGCTGTTCAGATGCCTGGCCTTTCCAGCACTTTGCCTTCCATGAAAATACAAACTCTCCTGGAATAGTTCAAGCATTAAAGGTTATTTTAGACCCGTAGAATGGCTTGTGTTGAAAGGCTCCTTTAAAGATCACCGAGGCCAACTGCTCTGCCACGAGCAGATCTCCCACTAGATCAGAGTGCTCCAAGTCCCACCCATCCCTGACCTTGAACACTTCCAGGGATGGGATATCCACAGCTTCTTTGGGCAACCAGTTCCACCAGGGTGTTTCACCACCCTCAACATAAGAAATTACCTCCCTTACATCCAATTTAAATCTGCCCTCCTTCAGTTTAAAACTGTTACCCCTTGCTGTGTCACTAGAGGCTCTGGTTAAAAGTCTCTCTGCATCTTTCTTACATGTGCCCTTTAATTATTGAAAGGCTGCTATCAGATCTCCCTGAACCCTTCTTTTCACTGGGTTGAATGACCACAAGTCTCTCTGCCTTTCTGCATTTATTCCAGCCCTATTTTTTGTGTATTTTCAGTGGATTTTATTAAAGCATATGTTCCAAGTCGTTTTTTTGAGATTGCAATTGTGTAGATGACTTTTTTGCAATTACTGTCTCTTGCTGAGATTACTATTTGTACATTCTTGCTTCATCATAAGGGGCCTGCTATACTTAACTCCCCAAGAAAACTGATGGATTTACTGGCAAAACATATTCTGTGTCACGTTCTCTGGGTAGCTCTGAATAGGCATTTTTTTTTTTTTTTTTTTTATGTCCTTTGCAGTTGATAACTGTCTTAAATGGCTGTCACACTTGTATGCTAAGAGAAAGGTTTCAGCCTCATCTCTCAAATTTTCTTTAGACTCGAATGAACAGATTTGGACAGGAATCTTTCTATTTTGTAGTTCCTCATTTCTGAAGAAGGAGTTTTTCCAGACTTCCTTACAATCTGTAGAAGATTGTATTTCAGCCTGTCACCTAGAAATTACAGCTTTACTTTTTGTAGGAAGTACAAGCTGATATGAAGAGATGAAAAAGTAGGTAGCACCTAATAATGCTGTCTGACAATTGCATTATCTGTCTCTGAAAGAATTAGGGCTCTTGTGCAGAGGGGGATGACAGTAAACAGTTCTTGGATTGTACCTGTTAATCTACAGATGCCGATTGTCATTAGCTTCTAGTATTTTTCCTTTAAAAAGTAGACAAATCAAAGTTTGTGCTTTTTCACAGCCTCTGATTTACTTGCTATTTGTTATTCTGGTACTAGGACGGAAAGCACAATTGTCTTTTTACCAGTTCAACCTCTCTGCTGTGGCCTGAGGTCAAGCATCTGAGGTTTCCTGCAGACCCTTCAACAGCCTTTGATGCTGCCATCTGCAATGCTTCGTTTATTTGATTTGACTTGGATCCTAGCTGAGTGTATATGCTTATTTTTCTAAAATATGGGTTCCATTTTCACTTTGATATGTGCCAGGAAGTGGCGTTTGGCAATGTTTTCTTATGGCTGGACTTTAAAAACAAATTACCATGCAAATGTGTCTCTCTGTTATTTATAGACCTATGTCTTTATCAAACTGATAAAACTCAGTGCAGGTGGCTTTCTTGCTTATCTTTGTATTGACTTACTTTCTGCAGTGAGAAAGTTATATAGCTAAAGTTCAAAACTCAACAAGACAAATGAGTTCAGGGAAGTATCCAGGCTTCTGTGTTTGTTGGTCACTCCTGGAGTACATCCAAAGCATTCACAAGTGCAGCTGGGGAGAACAAACTTAGTGAGAGGCTTAAGGTTATGATTCAGCTCTTGAGTTTTCACTGTTGGAACTGTAGAGTTGCCTGAACTTCAGGGGCTGAGCTTTACTCATCAAAAAGGACAAATTATATGGTATTGTCACTAGTTACTGTAGGTCTTAAGTATTTTTCTGAAAAAAATAGTTGTTAGATAAGAGTGCTTGAATTATGGATAAATTACCAGAAATTCAAAAACACTCAAAAGGTTCCTTTTTTATTATTATTTTATTTTTATCTTTATTTTTCCTTAAATTGGTGCATACAAATATGCCTCTGATTTACTTGTGAGGGGCTGAACTTTGCTGGGCTTATGTGTTCATGTGAGTTTAATCTGGTTGAATCTGCCTCAGTCTCTTTCTGAATCAGCTTGGGAAAACTGATGTAAAGTGCAATATATGCCAACTTTAACTGTATGAGCCCCACCTGGTTTCATCAAGATATGCTTTTAGAAAATTACAGAGGTTTAAAATTCTGGGATCCCAATTATTTCTCGTAATGTGCAGCTTTTGCCTTTCAGAGTATGCAAGCTAGTGATCAGATATTTATGTATCAAACCAATATTTATAAGTGATAGCATTTCCTTTAAGTACTTCAAGGAAGGACTTCAAAAGGAAGGACTTTTTTTTTTTTTTTTTTTTTTCCATTTTTTCATTTGTGTTATCTGTTTTTCTACTTTTTGTGCTGGATATTAGGGCCCTTGTATTTGGCCAGCCTGAGGCTGATTGGTAGCATTTGTTTTATTATACAGAGCTCAAGAAGAAACAGAAACACTTAGAAAAGTGCATAGCCTTAAAAGAAAAACATTTCAAACATTGCATTAGGTCACCTGAAGATGAGCAATAGGTTGGCAGCCGGATGCATTGGGTGGGGTACCAGGGCACTCCAGTTTAACAGTAGGAGAATATGAGATGGTGAAGATGGATATTTGGGGAAGGCTGGGAAATGACATTACTGGAGGAGAATTTAAACTTCATTAGCTTTGAAAGAGTTGTCCTCAGCCTTCGAGAAGTATTTGTTCTTTCTGATGTTTACACCTGGAAAACATGATACAAGAGCGTGTAAACAAAGACACCACTGAAGTGCTCGATGAAGGGGTTTGAAGTTACCTCAGTGAAGCTGCTCCTTCAATGTGATGTGAGCTGGCCTGCTTGAGCACTACTATCAGTGGTCACAAAGTGTGCTCTCCCAGCTATAGGGATAGTTTACTCCAAGGTATTCCTCATTAGCTTGAGCTGCTCCAGCTAGATCAGTAAAAGATCATGTCTGTCTGCTTCATACTTTATCATGAGACAGCTTAAGGTGCCTTTGATTTGGCTTTGATGCCTTTACCTGTTTGCTGACTTCTGCCTTGTAGTTCCTTTCTTCCCCTCTCACTGCCCACTGGTTTCACTAGGGCTGGCTTGCAGAGTCTCAAAACATTCATTTGATTTAAACAAACTCTTTCAAGCTCTGTTTGCTAGCCATTTTGGTTTTCTTCTGTTTTTCTGTTCCTCTTTTTTGTTTAGTAGTGATTCTGAAGTAGTGTCTAGGCCATAACTGAGGAGTTCTTTCTTTAAGTTCAGCTTTTTTAAAAAATTATTTTCTTTTGATTTTTTTGGTCTTGCTGAAGGTTGGCATTGTGCTTTGCTACTTTTCCCCTTTCAGCTTGTAGCTTGTCAAAAAGTGCTTATGCAGTTTTCCTTGGCATATTTACTTGTTGGTTATAACTAGCAAGAATTTTGTTAAATTGATTAGTGCTGTGTTACTGCAAGTAAGATCTGTTTCAACCTATCTTTCATGATACTGAGAGATGCTTTATTAATTTTGTTTTCATTTTTCTGAACTGTTAGTGCAGTAGGATGCTACTGCATAAGCCACATCTCAACAGATACAGTCAGTACTTGCTGTGGGAAGCTCAGGAGTGAATGGTGCACATCAGGTGCCACAGAGGTCTGCTGTGCCCATCAGGTGTGGTGAGGGATGCATTTCCAAAATGTCAGGTTGGGCAGAGTCCACTGGGAACTCAATAACTTGCTCCAGCAGCCCCTGTTGTTGGCAGAAGGGGAAACTTTCCATCAAGGTTTCTGGAGCTAGCAAGTTTGTTTAGGCTTAATAAAAGTGAGATGTTGCTTTTTACAGAATCACAGAATTGTCGTGATTGGGAAGAGCCTCTAAACTCATCATGTCCAACCATTTTTTGGTAGATTTGAAATTTTTGAAGCTGGAGCTACGTTTAACATTTTTATAATTTCATATAAGATTATGGCTTTTTTCTTTGGCAGGTCTGAGCAAATGCTTCCATACTACAGGTTGCAGAAAGCTAAGTCTTTAGGCACTTACAACACATGGAACCTGCTTGTTCCCTTCAGTTTATTTTTTAGGCTTATAGAAATTAGCTTTTATTTTTTACTCTTCATATAAGCCTTGTTCCTTCCTCATGGAAGTATGTCATGTAAGGAAAGTCACAGTCATGATTTAAGATGAGCCAATATCAATCTGCTAGTTAATATAAAATGTGTGGTGCTGTCTTCCTTTGCTGTGTCTCATTTTACCTTCCATCTTTTCCACTCCTTGCTGTCTTCTCACATGGTACAGTTCATGAGGGTGTTAGCTGCTTCTCTGCTGGTGTGCAACAAGCAATCCTTTTCTGTCTCCAGTCCTTCTTTTGGCCTCATTTCTTCCCATACCCTCAGAGCTGATGTGTTCGTAGCCCAAACCCTCCTTTCTCTGGTTTTCTTGGAGTTTCACTATAACCTCCAGTGGCAGATTTCCTTGGCAATTCAGTATTTATTTTTGTTTCTTGGGCAGTACTGAGGCTCTTGGCACTTGGTAAACAACAGCCAGAAGACATCTGGCCTTTTAGAAAACTTGTGCTAAAGTACAAAATACGTCAGATAAGCTTCCTATGATAGGTGCTTTTTTAGGTTCACATCTTTGTTATGTGAATGGTACATATACTTACAAAAGTGATGATGGATTAAACATGATGAGCATGAAAAAACTGTATTTCAAGACTGAAGGACCTTGTGTCTGTAACACCTCATTTTCAGAATGGTGAAAAATATGGAACATTCATTTCCTGTGAAGGAAATTTCTTATCATTAATTGAATTAACAAATTGATTCTTTTTAGGAAGTTATTTGGATGCAACATCCATTTAAACATTTGCAGACCAAATAGTTCTGTGTGTTTTCAAAACATGAACCTGTTGCAGCAAGTCCAGAGAAGAGCCACAAAGGTGATCGGAGGGTGGGAGCACCTCTCCTACAAGGACAGGCTGAGAGCTGGGATTGTTCAGTCTGGGAAAGAAAAGGCTCCAAAGAGATCTTTCAGAAGCCTTCTAGAACTTGAAGGGGACCTACAAGAAAGCCAGAGAGGGACTTTTTCAAGATGAAACAGAAGATTTGGATTAGATATTAGGAATAAATTATTTCCTGTGAGCATGGTGAGACACTGGAACAGGTTGCCCAGGGAAGTTGTGGGTGTCCCATCCCTATAGTGCTCAAGGTCAGGTTGGATGCGGCCTTGAGCAACCTGATTTAATCAGAGGTGTCCCTGCCCATGCAGTGGGGTTGGAACTAGATGATCTTTAAGGTCCTTTCCAGCTCAAACCATTCTATGATGCTTAAGTAGACCATGTCCTGCCCTACATCACTATTTCTCAAGTTGTCCAGGCAGGGAAGAGGCAGGATCAGGGAGCAAAGCCAGGATCATGGCTGAGGTGAATTGGTTTGAGCAACGATTAAGACACACAGGAAGGTGAGGTGGTTTAGAAAAAAACGTGCAATTATTTCACTAATCCTGTTCCTACCACACCCCTGCTTCTGGTCCTTAAAATTTTTTCTTCCAGGAGTGCGGATGTTGAAGGAAAAGGTGTTTGAGAAATTATCTGGAGCATTTCAGGCTTGTTTAACCAAAGTTCAGAACACTTTTTTCATAATCAGGAATTGCCATATTTACTGTGGAGAAAAGAAAACAAGATTTCTTCCCTGCTTTAAGCAGGAGTAATTGGCTCATCATTTCAAAAACATTCCCAGTAGTAAACACAACAGAGGAGCTGGTACTTCCCATGTGAGTGCTAAATATAAAGTGAACACAAATAAAAGAGTGATTCATATAGAAATACCACATAAATCTGCTTCTAGCTGCTCAGTATTGGAAACCTGTTCATACGTGCAAATATACAAGAAACAGAGCATGCCATGAAGATAATTTAATCAACTGCTGTGCTGAAATTGTCTCTAGCAGTCAGAGTATGTAACTTTAAAGATTTTATGTGTGAGCTATCGCTCTTTGTTTTACTTTCATACATCTACTAAAAGGTTTGGCAATTAACATGTTAGCATTATTTTCAAGTCAAATTGTTTCTGAGGATACCTTTGTGCTTCTAGCCCATTTTTTTTCTTTCCTGGGCTGGCAGAAGTCTCTGTTTAATGCAACTTGCTGATGCCATTATATACATGTATATATATAACACTGCAAAGCCCACCATCTTTTTGCTTTCATAGTTTTCAGAAACTGTGTGGTGTTTCAAGAGCGTAGTGAAGTTAACTGTATATAGAGTAGGTTTAGGTGGATGCACATGGGAAAAAAAAATAAATTGTTCTGCTAATTGATGTTATTGAATAGTCTCTAACCAGACTGGAGTTATATTTTTATGGGGAAAATAGTTTGATATGGCTAAATTGGAGGGTGTTAGTGCATAGAAGTTTTATAGTAAAACAGAAAAGTAAATAAGAAATAAAAATTGGGTTTAACATTCAGTTAAACTACGCAGTTATGACTGCATTGCATTTAGCTGGCAAAAAAGATACAGACCTCTGTACTATATCTGCAGCTCCTTTGAAAGATTATGTCACCTGCAATGGGGTGCTGAATGCTGCCTAAGCTTTGATTCGTCCAATTCTATTTGAGTTTCAGTTAAAAATAGTGAACTAGGATTGAAAAGATAACAACTGACAGTAAGGTACCATTGGATCAATGCTTTGCTTTATCTGATCTGTCTGGTATTTTTACAGGACCTTTCGTAAAGCATTCTCATGTACCTGATGTGATCTGAAGAATTTTGAGCATCATTTCAGTCATATGGTGATTTTAGTATAAATTAACCAATGTAATTCCACTTTTACTGTGATAATTTGCTACTGTACCTGTTCTCAACAGTCTCTTTTTCTTGGTTTTATCTGAACTACTGAGATACAGTCAATTGTTTAATGAAGTTTAATTTTTCATTTGTTTTAATTAGTTCATTCAGCAATCAGTACAGTGCCTTGGTATGGTAAACTATTCATAGGAGAGTAGGTAGGAATTAGATCATGCAAATGCCTACCTCTGGGCTCTGGTGACAATTTTAAAATGGCATTACTCTATTTTGTTTTCCTAGAGTTTCAACTGATATTAGTGTTTGATATCCTCTTGAATACACTACAAAATTGAAATGTAGTTGTATTATGTTCCTTAAAAATAAATAATATTTAAGTAAAAATAACAGAGATAATAATGTGACAACTTTCAACTGAGGAATTCTTAGTTGTTTCCATATACTCAAATGTGTTATGTAGATAATCTTTTTTGAGTAACCCTATCATTAAACATTCTACAAATAAAAGAATAACAGTGAAAAAAAAAACCAAACCAAACCAAACTTAAAGAAGAGCTGGTCAGTGCTGTTCTTGCTGTTGTCATCTGTGCAGCATAGTTTTGTCCTGCAAGCAGTTTAGATGGCTGGCTTACTAGTGTTTAGTAAGTACCGAATGTATTGAGTACTATTACTGATAAATGAGACATATTTAGAAGGTAAATTACTGCTTGACAGTCATGAAAATATACAGTCAGAGATTTGAAGAAATAACTATTAAAATGAACAACTTTAGACAATGGCTTGTTTTATTGCTGTCCCTCTCCTGTTCAACAGAGATGACCTCCTGCTCTCTTTTTCTATGGACTTTAGGAAGAGGGTTTTCCAGGCAGCTGGTTTTCCAGTTATATACATAATCTTTTTGAATTCTCTCCATGGTGTTGGAAGAACTCATCATTGTGGAGACCAAAATGACTTAGCAACATATAATCAACTACTTTAATCTTTGCGAATACCTATACATAAATTAAAACACGGAAGGTGACTCATTTTAGCCTCCTTTATTTGGAAGCATCATTCAGGTGACTTTCAAATGTTGCTTTAGTGCTTTTACCTAGGCTGTGAAACTTAGAATCACAGAGTCCTTGAGGCTGGAAAAGGCCTTTCAGATCCTACAGTCCAATTGTAAACTTAACATTGCAAAGCCCACCATCTTTTTGCTTTCATAGTTTTCAGAAACTGTGTGGTGTTTCAAGAGCGTAGTGAAGTTAACTGTATATAGAGTAGGTTTAGGTGGATGCACATGGGAAAAAAAAAATAATTGTTCTGCCAATTGATGTTATTGAATAGTCTCTAACCAGACTGGAGTTATATTTTTATGGGGAAAATGTGATTTGAGAGTTCTCTGTCCAAATCTGTATTTTTCCCACTGTCTACTCTGATATGTATACTTTAATCAGTAAGGCATAGTTTCTCATTTTAAAAAAGTGCTGTTTTCCTACTTAAAGAACTTGTATCAGGTAGCTGAACTTTGAACTCCTTTTGTTTTTTTTTTTTCCTCTTGAAATGCTGGGCTGGAAACTGGCTGTTCAAGAACTGGTTCAGGAATAGATTTCATGCATCTCTATCAAGGGCAATGGCATATACATCAAATGGAGGGGTAGATAGTAGAGCAGGTATGACCTGATAAGTTTTGGTATCCAGTTTTAATGTGCTGCTTGTCAGAGTCCCAGCTGACAGAGATGGGGTGGTGCCAAACCCAAAACTTTACAACTGTTTTTTTTTGTTTGTTTGTGTTTTTTTTTTTTGTTTTGTTTTTTTTTGTTTGTTTTGTTTTTTTTTTGGGGGGGGGGGTTTGTGGATTTTTTTTTTTGTCACTTCTCAGGCAGAAAACTGTATTTGTTTGACAGGTTGGATGAGGCTTTGAGCAACCTGGTCTAGTGGAAGGAGTCCCTGCCCATGCAGGGGGATTGGAACTAAATCATCTGCAAGGTCCCTCCCAGCCCAAAGCATTCTGTGATTCTATGAATCATTAAAAGTCATTGTCTCATGAATAATTACTGCACTCTGGTGCTTTCACCTGAAGGCTTCTTAGACTTCTGCAAAGCCTCAGGTATTTTTCTTAAGCATCCGTTTTTCTGGTATTGGCTGAATTTGATCACTACTCTGTCCTTAAGGAGAATTTTTTTAAACTTGTGGTGCTCCCCTATAAACATTTTTAAAGCATGAACTAGGCTGAAGAATATTTAAGAATGAAAAAGCCCATGTCACTGAGCAAAGCAGAAGCCTCTAGATGCTAACTGGGGAGGTCAGTTTCTAACTTTTGGCAGTAATTTAAGGGTTTGTATGTTGTGCAACATGGTTGTGTCTGAAGCCATGGCTGTGCTACTCGGGATGTAAAAGAAAGCCTTGCTTTTAGTGGTTGTGTGACATCACTTAAGTACCAGTTTGAACTAAAATTTTAAAAGCAAATGATAGGTTTGTGAAGAAATGAAAGCTTGGTTTTATCCAGAAATAAACTCAGCTGTTTAGCAACTGTGCTTATGGTGGCAGTTGTACTCAGAGGTCAGATCTGGCTGAAAAAAAATCCATAAAACTGTGGTGCATACTAGATCTTACTCACAGTTTACTAAAGTAAATAGAAAATGGCCAGTATCCAATTGTGAATGAATACAGGTGTTGTTTTATAGAATTTATTGTGTGATGCTGGCAATACATGATGAAGATGATGCTATTTTGTAGAGTTTATGGGATGTGGCTAAAGGTTTGGAGTATAGAAAAATGAATATTACACTCAAGATTTTAGAACATAAGCTTTCTATGAGTAAATAAAAGAAGTTAATATGTTCTGTTCATGAGGGGAAAGTAAACCACAAGCTTTCCTGTATTGAATAGAATGGTTTAAATAGCATGAATTGCATGAATGGAATGCACTAGAAACATTTGTTAAAATCTTCATGAGCTTCTTAGATTCTGGACTGCATTTGAGGAAAAAACCTAAGCTGATTCACTTGAGTAAATTTTATGACAAAGTCAGACATCAACACTAAATTAAGTACCTCATAACTAGGATTTTTTTCAAAGTCTCTTCAGAATGCTATTTCTTTTGAAAAATACTTGACTTTTCATTGTGAGTCAATGCTTTAGAATTATTTTTTATCTTCTATTATTTAACACTAAAGTTAGCAACAAATTGTCAGTTCCTTGAGAAGTAAGATGCTGAGACCAGCGTCATTCTCAGAGTGGTCACAGCAAGCCTTTTCCTTCTCTTCAAACTTTCCTAAAGTCCTTGAAGACTTTGGGTCATGTGCAGTGTGTCCTGACAGATTCTCAGTGGGACAAGAGTGTCCTTTTCTACTAATGTTGTGCAGCTTTCTGGTGGGCCATTGACTCATTTTCCTTGTTGCCACTAGTAGCAAAAGGTTCTGCAGCCTTCCACGGTTGTGAGAAATTTTTCAGATGTGGCAAAAGAAAAATGTGGGACATGTTTTCTACCTTTGGTTCATACTGAATGGCAAGATAGACCTTGGTAATACGAGATACTTTTTACAAATCTTGGAATCACTAAAATATGTCAGTTTAGTATGTGAGTACATTTTGGAGAGGAATAAGAAACTGCTTGTACAAGTGATCCTTTCAAGCTGTGTGGACTCCCTATCCTCATTAGGGTAAGGACTGTAAAGAAAGCTTAGAAAAGAAAGAAAATACCCCAAATTCTGTGTATTTAAAATGGCACTGTTAGCCATTCAGAGTGTGCCAATCCTGGCAGCTTTCCTGGTTAGTTCAATGCGCATTGCATACAATCAAATTCTCCTTTTAATGTGGAGCTTATTTAGCTGCATAACTTGAGGAGCCTCAGGTTTGAATGTCCTGGCCTTTGCATCTATTTCACCTGTACATCATAAATTCCTCTGAAAAAATTTCATAGCATTTTTAAAGAGAGTAAGGTTGGTGTTCCTTAAGAAGCAGAATTATAATGTTACAGTATCAGAGGTCAGTCTTTAAAAAGCATATAATATAAATAAATTCTGAACAGATGTATTTGTAGGTTATTTAAAAGCTCTATGCTCAGACACATGAAAAGAATGAGCATGTTCATTTGTCTCAGTTGACAAGAGACTGGATTGCTGCTCACATGCCCTTTAAAAGAACTCCAGTATTTGCACACCAGATCAGGTACAGACAAGTATCCATCAGCCGTATGACCTCCTGCCTGCACATGTATATATATGTGTCTGCACATGGGTATATGTATATACATATATACCCCCTCCTAGTATAGTCTTAGCTTTGAACCTGTCTTGTACTTCTGTTTTGTTTGTGAGTCAGACTCCTTTTTTGGTTCACAAGTTAGGGAAACTGGGGAAAGAGCTTCATGGGGAGCAGATTGTGAAGCCCTCAAAATGGATCTGTTCCTGAATATTCTTCATACTCAAGTCTGAGGTTGTCCTCTGTAAGCAAAATGTCACGGATTGGAAAAAGGCTGGAAGAGTCTTGTCCTGACAGGCTGACTCTGGCCTGCAGGCTGGCTCCCTCCACCCTGAATAATATGAATAAACATAGAAAACTAAAGTAGGCATAGTGAATCCTGACAGTTTACTAAATTTGTATACAAAAGGTTTTTTGTTTAATTTTTTTTTTAAAATTTTTTTTTTTTTTACAGGAAATACTGGATAGATCCCACAATGGAGGACGGGAAGCCCGTTTGGGCTCCACACCCAACTGATGGATTTCAGATGGGTATGATTGTGGACATTGGCACTGACAACTTAACTATTGAACCTTTGAATCAGAAAGGCAAGGTAAGTGTCCCACAAACAAAGGAACAGAGAATAGTCTTATAAAACCCATTTCACCTGTAGGCCAGATCTTTGCCAATATCTACAGTTCTAAGAAAGCCTGAAGGAGCTGAAAAGTTTTCTGTTCAAAGTTTGGGTAAGAATCTTTGTTTAGCTTTAGTTCAAACTGCAAATGAAACATCCCACTGATAAGAAATGCATGCCTTCTGTCAGTTATCTGCATGTGTGTTGTGTAGGTGTTCATGAAAGACAGAATCATTCAGTCTTTGTAGACATTTGATTCAGTGCTGTATACTTAATTTTTTCTAATTATAGATAATAACTGGTCAAGAGTCTGCTGTTGAGATTAGCTTCTGTCTTTCCCCTTAAACACATAGTGGTGTCCTAAGTTCTGGTTTACATTATGCACTTCGGTGTTTGGCTGATGAAGATTGCAACATGGACTCTCTTACCTCAAATACCTTGAGAAGTATCCTGTTTTTTACTAACTGGGATAAAATCAGACACTCTTTTAGAAATTGCAGGTTTTGTCTTAGGGAATGTGTGATGTGTGCCCTTTCTAACAGATTTGTCCTTTCTATATCTTCTTGTGTGGAAATGGCAACACGGAACTTTTTTCATGTCAACAGTAATAAGGAATACCTTGTTACAGGCCAAAAGGTTATGCAGCAGTTCTTCCTCTGGGAAGGAATGTCTTGTTTCTCTACATCTTGGAGAGGAAATTGATTTTGCTTTCCTTAGAAATATGAAGAAAAGTTTTAAGTCTTCATTTTTGTGTGTGAGAGAGAAAGTCTTTAGGTTTGCTAGTAGTAAAATGTATTCTTCAGTTGGGGAAGTGAAAAATTATTAAGATGAAAATACTAAATGTTCCAAAACTATGGTAAAGTAATTTTTAACTGACTGAAATTATTTTTACCCCCATTGCTATTTCCTTTTATATCCTCAATTGGTTCTGATGTGATAAAGACCAAAAGTCTATATACTGAAACAGAAATGGGCAATAAGGAGATTCCTGAGTCACACTATAATTCTAACTCCTTTCAGGGAACATGTTTCTTTTTATAAAACAAAAAAAAGTGATCCTGAAAATACAGATATTTTGCTTCCTGTTTCACAGTGGACAGTTTCTGTTATCTAGGAGTTTGATATCCTCCTGTTGGCTGGCTGTTTGGTTTTTTTTTTGTTTGTTTTTGTTTTTGTTTTTAAATTTGTTTTTTGTTTGGTTTTTTAATTTGTTTTTTGTTTGTTTTTTTTTAATTTGTTTTTTGTTTGTTTATTTTTTAATTAAGCAGGTCAGTTGAAGGCCTGATGTTCACTCATTTAAGGGAATGAGGACTTCACAGGTGCTTAAATACAATAGAGCTTATGGTCCTATATTTCTAATTATCAAACTTTCTTATAAAAGGAGGTGGAGTTAAACATTTTCTTGATTACCCTCCAAGGCTTTTCAAGGTATTACTGATTTCTTTTTATAGTGAAATGTTTCTCATTGCTTTTTGTCTTTTTAAGAAGACTCTTTTCACATGCACTTTGACCATCAATTTAAAGTAATCCACAGTAATACCCATTATTATCAACTTTGTTTACTCAAAATAGTAGTTCAAAAGTGCTCCTAAGTAAGAAGGAGAAGCTCCAGAGTTGCCTATGATAATTACAGGGAGGAGAGGAGTAACCTGATCTGGTAAACATATCCAGGCAGTGTAACATATTATTATTTTTTAATCTGGGTCATTACCATGTCATATATATTCTCTGTAGACGCTGGTAGTTTACTAGAGATCACAGTCTAAAAAGGAAATGTGTATGCATGTGTGGGATTATTGCCTTTTATATCACTTAATGGTTGATGGAAATATGTTGTTAATAACTGCAATAAATGCTGCAAGGCAGCAGTTTTATGATTTCTTAAGATTTTCCCTCCCTTCCCCACCCATTGCTAGCCCTGGCACCCTCTCAGCTCTGCCCACTGAGCTGTGTGTGACACAGGAAATGAGGTCAGCAAATGGATCCAACTAAAAAGTGAAGAAGTGGAAAGTTTTCAGTGGAAAGCAGGAAGCAGTGGCAGGAGGATGGAGGACCTGAGGCCAGTGTAGCCATGGATTGCTTTGTATTACAAAATCAACTTACTCAGTCCAGACAGGGTGAAGGTAGTTGGCCAACACACCAATTTACTTAAAAACTAGCAACAGCAGTTTTGAGTACCACAGGCCATTCATAGTTACCAAAAGCATTTACATTTCTGTGCAGGGGCTGGGTGTCTAAATAGAAGTGGGGATCTGAGTCACCCAGCCTGTGCTATACAAAGAAGTGTAATCCAAGCTCCAGGAGGGTGCTATCAGAACAGAGGATGCATGTGTTACATGATGGGAGCTACTGTAGGAAAACTAGATCATCAGCTTGCAAGGCTGATAAATGCCATGACTGGAAAGAAAGCAGAGAAACTGGAGAGGAGGTTACTAATGATCGTGGCCCTCCTAGGGCTGGAGTGCTGCCCTGAGAATGGGCTCTGAGCTGGACCAGTGTCCCACCAGCAGTCGTGTGCTGCTGTACAAAGAAGAAGGCAGGCAGAAAGGCAGACAGTTGTTAAACTTGACTAGGGTTGCATTTACATTTCTACTTGGAACATACTTTTCTGGACTCTCTGGGAATCCTAACCACATATATATAGTGCATGTATTTGGTTGTGTTGTTTGATGCTATAACAGGGAAAAGGCAGATAACAGTGAATTTCCCAAATGGGGAATTAACTCCTGTCCTGGAGGTAGCAAATTTTAAGTAAAATGATTAGGAAGAGATGTCTTGCTGGAACTTGATCTGACGTGCCCAGGACCCTTATGGCACTGAGGAGCTGGGAGGTTGCTGGGTGCTGCAGACACCTGCTGACACCCCTTCTGCTGTCAACTGAGAGGGACCTTATGGCTCTGTGCCAGTGCTGAAGAGTCATGAAAGGCTTTATGGGGCACTAGCTCTGCTATGATGGAAATAACCAGACAGGTATTTCCCTGGGCTAAGTATAAATGAATTAATGTACTTGGAAAGTAACGATCAGAACATCCAAAGTCCAGCATTTCAAGATAAGGACTTTTTTTCTTTTTTAAATCAGGTAGTACAGCTTGCTTGTGCAAATGAGGTGTATTGTCTGTCTTACACACTGTACTGCTTTAGGTTGATTTGTGAAATACAGCTGAGGGTAGGGATGTCTCCTGTCTGTATAGGGAAGGTATAAAGGAAGGCATGGTTACATGTATTAGATTACATGGTAGAAAGAAGATCCTGCTTGAATGGAAAGATATCTTTTTTCACTCATCTAGTTTCTGGGAGAATAGTTAAGATTACCATTGGATTGCAAGGGGTGCTTCATTAAGAAGAGGAGGAAAAAACCCTACAAACCCCCCTAACCATTCTGTTTTGCCTTGTGAGACCAGTGGACTCACAAGGGGTCTGATAAGGTTAATAACCTCTCCATTTTAATCTATGCCTTATGCAAAAGTCTTCTATAGAATGAATGCCTGAAGTGTTTTCTTCCTACAATAAATGTTTAAAGAAATAATAACAGAGCAACATATTGAATAATTTCTTTGGATATGTTTTTATTGATAGACGTGGGATACTTTGCCTGTTTTCTAACTTAATATATTAGATTTTAATAGTAATTGGCAATACTCAGAGCTCTGCACCTCCCACTAGCATACTTGCCTACATAACAAATAATTAACTGCCTTACATAAAGAAGTGGTCCAGCTATGACATTTGGGAGTGAAACTCTTTGTGACATACTTAGAATTAAGCTTCATGTTTTGATCTAAGTAAGTCTAGCAGAAAAGCATCAGCTTTCAGATAAGTTTTCGTATTGCTTATTTGATTTATTGCCTCTGAAATATTCTAGAAATTGATTCAGAATTCTTACTGACTGAAAAAAAAAGAACAAGACCATAATACAGCATGATTTATCATTAGTTTTTTCATTGAAATTTACCTGGGGTCAGAAGGCTGAGTAGTGATGACACTGAAAAAGCTCTTCCTCTTCTGAGATAGATTGGGAATAGCTGGCTTGAGGTCTATGAAGCATTAAAGTGTTAGAGACTGGCTAACAGCTGTACAGAATAGTTGGGTAGTGTATTCATTCTCTCCTGTGGAAAAAAAATAAATTGTCTCGTAGTGGTTAAACTTTGGTTACACATCAGCAGACAAGAACAAAAAATGAAGTTAGATTTTTGTGAAGCCAGCCATGGTCTTTTTAAATTTTCCACTCTTTCATGCACAGTGAACTGATTATGCGGATGGTGTTGTGTACAAACGTATCTTTATCCAATGAAATATACCTTTATTGTTGGCAAAATTGCAGACAAAGTTCTTTGTATAGTATGTCCTAACTGTAATAATATGAGAGAGAGGAAAGGGCAGGGAGAGGGGAATCCATGCCTTATTAAAACTCTGAATAGCAGCTGACAACTTTCTGAGGCAGGTAAAGGTGTTCAAGTCCTCCAAGACTCCTCCTACCTCTGATAAAGGGTATTTCTGAGGAAGTATGGACATTCAGACATTCCAATGTCATTGAGGAGCTCTGTTTCCCTTAGGAGAGCTTCTTGTGCATATTTTTCTGCATTAAATTCTGATAAGGGTATGACAAAATATAATTTATTATGACTGCAAATTGCATACTTTATGATAACTTTCTAGGGAAGCGATATCACAGTCTTGCTGCTTTCCAACTGCAGCAATTGGTTCTGTTCCAAGACATTTTTAACCCTTCCCACTTCAAAGAGAGCTGGAATTTGTGGCTGTTCATGATGCTGTAAGCTATTTTGTCCATTGTACCACAGCAAAGATATGAAACAAGTCACTGTATTCACCTAAAATTCCATGTGAGCTGTTTCTCATGGGACTGTCTTCCTGAGTGCAATGTTAAACAAGCAAACACGTTTGTTTACTGAGGTCATTCTTTAGATCCAGTTGGTTGCCTTTTCAAATACTAGACTAGACTTCTTGTCTCCACTTCCAGGGGGAAAAGGAGCCTATGCCTGCAGCACCATGGCTGCTGTCATGTTTAATTGGCACAACGGGGGTTTTGTTCATTCATAGGTAGCTCTAACAAGCTATTACTGCAATAAACAAAAAAAAAGTATAATTAAAAGTGTGCCTCTTACACTACATTTTTTTTATGTGCAGATGCTCTAAAGCGTGTGTGCTAGGATGTTTTTCCTTCCTTTTCACAGCAATATAAATTATGATTTATAGAAAATAAGGAAGAAACAAAGTTGCTTTTGTTACAAAATTTTGGAGTTGGACATGAACACTTGACAAATAGCTGTCTTGTATTGAACAGGGTTGAAGGAAGGTCTTATTTTGCTTTAATATTGATTTATTGAAGAATAGAAACAAGCAACAACTGAAGCTACAGTATTTGAGCATACAGAGGATACTATGTATTGAACAGTTATATTTTAAGAGGGATGTGTTATAACAGCATATAATAATGACAGCACAGTCCTTTGACTGAACTAATAATTTGTAATAATTATTCTTAGTTCTTCTTTACAAAACTGACAAAGTTGAGTGTCCTTTACAATGTTGTTTCCTTTGTAGAACTTGTTTTAATCTTTATTATCTTATATTACACAGTATTACAATTACAGTGCACTCGTTTCATCTCCTCAAATGTCTTTGAACTATATTTCTATTTTTATGGAATTCTGATAAGTTTTATATATTCCATCCTCTAGACTTTCCAGGCTGCTATCAATCAAGTCTTCCCTGCGGAAGAGGACAGCAAAAAAGATGTAGAAGATAATTGTAAGTTATGAGTTATAAAAATAAATCATGCATATAGAAAAAAACATTTGCATAGAAGATAATATTGTTTCCTTACAAGCTTCCTGCTTCTTCCCTGTAGTTTTTGTTTTGCTTTTTTTTTTTTTTTTTTTCTTGAAGTTATGTTTAACCTCTGCTAGTCCTTTAAACTTTATTAAAGTAAGCTCATTTTTAATATAATTGCTTTTATTTTTTGGTTGAGCAGTTCAGAAGAACTCATAGTTACATTAGTCCCACATACAACTGTCACTTGATATCAGATACCTGTCAGCTGTCACCTAACAACATCAGCATCAACGGCGTTCAGCATTGTGGGGGTTAACTGTATCTTTTGTAGTGCAGCAAAAGAATAAGTTGCTTTATCAGCAGCTGCGTTGTACAACATAACCCATTTCTCAGATAGCATTCCTGTGGAAGTACAGGTAACTGAAAAGAAATTTAAAGATAACATTCCTGAAACTGGAGACGGGAATCTGGGCCCGCTGGGGCCACTGGAAATGGAAATAACCAACTGAATTGGATACAAGAGTGCTGCTGGAGAAGGAGTTCTGAGGTTAACCCGTGTAACAGTCTTTGCAGTTGATCTACAGGGCTTTTATTTTGTTAAATACTTCAGTCAGATGTGTAGAAGCAAATGCAGTATTCAAATCTGGGGAGAGAGTAGCAAGAAAGGAGAGTAAGTGCTGGGAAATGCTTTTACAGAACTGTTGAACAAATACTTGACTGCTGTTGCTCCATGTCAGCAAATCACACAGACTCTCTTGTCCTGAAAACCTGATGAAGGCAATTCTTTTACATGTTTCCCATGGTGTTTATGAGCTTGGGAAAATACTGTTAACTTTGTAAGTGGTGGGCAGAAGTATCTTCTATTGTTCTTCATTTAAAATGGAAGCTAAGGCTTTCAAAATTGTTTAGGTGATTTAACTGCAATTCCTGTTTTGAAATAGAAGTTAGTATTTATATCCAGTGACAGGAAATACAGCTGTTCAGCTTCTCTGCAAGTAGCAAGAAGATGAGACCTGAGGCTTATGATCTGACTTAGGTGGCACAGTGTTGTTACAGGTGGAAGCAAACTGGTAGCCTTGTTTCCAGTTGCTTATATTTTTGCAAACATTAAGTGGACTGAAACCTTTCAAGGATGGTACCTGTATTCTCTGTACATGATGATGGGTTAGGGAAATGTATTTAACCTCTGCATCTGTCACAGTGATTTTGCAGAGTACCTTCTGGCACTTCAGTGTCCTAATCAAGGAATTGAAATTTGGAATGAGATTATGTAAATAATTTGACATTCCAGCAAAATATTATTCAGTTAATTTAAAACCATCTTCCTGTAAGAGAAAATGTTTTCTTTGGCTTGCTGAGTAAAATATAAGACTTAAAAATGCTTTGCCCAGTAATCTTTTCTCTGTCAAATGTTATTTCCAGACTTTTAAAACAAATTTTAAATTTTTGTTCATTAGTTCAGGTTTTTCTCCAGGATGTGTGAAACCCAAGTTCAATTTCTTATTCTGTCAGAAAGCACTTCTGCTGAGCATCATTTACCTTTAAGAAGAAATTTTAAAAAACACTTGAGTGCATTCTGTCTCACCTTGTTATACTGTTCTGAAAAATCCTGAGAAACTAGTTGATCATTAAACTTACCATTCCAACCTATGCTTTAGTGATTAACTCCCTTCTTGGAAGCACCCTTAGTCATCTGTATCCCAAATGCACTAGCTGCAAGAGATACCTTTTTGAAAATCTAGCCCTTCCTCAAATGTGAATTGTCAGAAAATATTGCAAGCAATGCAGAGACAAAGCATTTGTTTTGTTTTGCTTTGGTTTTTTTGAAATTATTACTTCTTTTCTGCTCCCCCCTATCCCCACTCAGTTTTTGGGAGGTGTCACCATATGCGGAGTTTTTATTTTCTTATGGCCAAGAAAAAAATTTTTTAATTATTTTTGGGGTCAAGCAATTTAAAAAAAATAAGGGGTGTACAGAGTATCAGGTAAGAATCTTAAAAAATAGTTCTACACATGCAGAGCCTTGCAATTACATGATAAAATTATTTTCCATACAAATCCTACTTCATTCTGTGCAGAGGGGAGGCAGTGTGAGTAAATTTGACATTTAATTTTCCTACCTTTTACTGCCTGATTTCACTTCTGTGAACTTTTTGTGTGTATATAAGTAAATATATGTATTATTAATTGCACCTACAAACACTGGTTATAATGAACCACATGAATATTCAAAATTCTTTCTGCAGTGACTTCCGTTGCCTCTAGATATGGATGCCTCTCTAAAAGGATTTATTTATTTTGCATTTTAAGCTGCTAACATGAGCCTTAGTTTGCATGTCTTGAGTGAAGCTGGTGACATTCCCTCAGGGAGCAAGCTCCCAATATGCACCAAGTCTGCAGGTATAACTGCTTTAACAAGGACTTGCAAAGAGAGTACAGGGCTTGTAATGAAATATCTGGTCCTTTGTTGTTTAGATAACTATTCAATTTTTATTAGGATGTCTCCTTTAAAAAATACTGTAAACCCTGAGCAGTTCTTATGAAGATACAGTCAAGGGAAAGGATTATTTCTTTAAGTGCCTGTAGGCAATTACTGTATAGTAGTTTCTCAACTCAATACTGAGAGTCCAAATGACTTAAAAAATTAGCAAACTTCAGAAGTTACACCCTGCCCCCCTCAAGGCATACAGAAGGGGAAATTTTAGTTTTCATGAGAGCAAGCAGAAGCTTCTGTTTCTGGTGCCTTTCCTTGTAATGTCTGTTTCTTTTGGGATGACTGTGTGAAAAAAGGTGAAAAGGCAGAAAGAGGGCAGTGGAGGCAGAGCTGCAATTTGTGGTCCCAGTGCCATCTGCTCAGGCCCATGGAGGAAGCAGGTGGGCAGGTCCCTTATGGCTGGGGAGAGCAGGAGGAGAAGTCCTGCTGTGTGACACCAGGAACCCACGGGTGGCTGGGGAAAGCAGCCGTGACCTTGGGTGAGGGGTGGGGTAATAAGGTCTTTTGGGGTGGCAGGGGACAGCTGTCATGGTCAAGGCAGCCCTGCTGTGAAAATTGCACACAGGCCTGATATCAAGGCTGTTGTGGTCCAAAGGGAGGTTCTGCTTGGGGTAAAGCTCAAGTGGGTCTTGTGTGTCCCTGCCAACACGGGGCTTTTTGTGGCGGAAGATGGTTTCTTCTAAACAACCCAGAAGTTCAAAGGTCCTTTGAAAAGCTTGAATGACTCCTGCAACTTGAAGCAAAGCTATATTTAGTTGTGTAAGGGAAGGAAGGGCTGTTGCTCAGCAGAATTATGCAAGCCAGAGGGAGGATACTGAACCTACCTCTGCTTCAGGCCATTCTGGTGTGGGTGGTAGGAAGCAGAGCCCCTTCTCCATTCACTGCAGATGGAAGGCAATAAGGTTGAAAATGGAAATGCAGATGCTCTTCAGAAGCTCTCGTTATCCTTCCCCAGTATCTTTTGGTTCAGCAGGAGGAGAATTGAAGAAGATGCTAAGAGCTGCTTACTGAGCTTCAGGTGTCCTTGCAGGGCGAGGTGGCTGAGCACATTGACTTCAAGTGATAAAAGCTGGCAGCCCTCTTGCAGACTTGTGTAAATAAGTTGGAATACATTTTTCTCTGATGGAGCCCTCAAGAAAGGTCATCAGGTCATCATCAACTTGAGACAACTTCATTGGTTCATAGATGTGGCCCTCGTGAGGTGTGGGGTAGCAGTTAGGATTACAGGCTCAGTGCTTACCCTTGTCAACAGTAGTCAGATGTAAACAACTCTTTAAGTGGTGCTAACACTATAAGGTTTACCTGTTTGATAGTCAGTCAGTCAGTCGTAACAGGGCAAAATAGTGTTGTGCACTGAATTTTGAGCACTGAATTTTGAGCAGCAAGAAAAAGAAGATTAAATGTATTTGAAAATGGAGACTGTGTAAAGTGCCCTCAGTTGGTTTAGGGATAATGTTTTTAATATTGTTACAATGGGCACTAGTAATGATATCTGTAACTAAGGCTGCTAACACTTTCCAGTGCTTTATAGCTGAAAATAAGGACCAGCATTGCCAGAATGTCAACCTGTACAGTCTGAAACTTTCTCTGGGTGCCTGGTAGCTGCCTTGAGCCACTGCCTGGTAATATTTCAGCAGAATTTTTTCAGTTATTTAATATTAACAAGCTAAGGAGAAAAAGAAGCTAAGTTTTCTTGCATTTTTTTGCCCTCCAGCAGTTTCTTTGAGGAAGCTAATAGCAAAAAATAAATCAGAATTGAAACGTTGCAGGTTGTGTTGGTGCTTGGTGTTGCAGTGATTTCCTCATTGAATCAGTGAATATAAATATCTAAAAATCACCACAAGCCAGCAGTTACTTTAAACATCAACCAGGTGGTGTTACCCCGGGGACACTGTGGCTGAGATTGGAGAGGGGAGCTGGAAGGAAGGAAACAGTTGGTGTTAGGGATTTTGATAGGCACCAATTTCTGTGCTTACAGGCTTGGTGTGGAGGAAAATGCACAGTGTTTGTATGGAAGGGTGGTAAAAGAGAGTCTACACAGAGCAGGGCAGACTCCTGGAGTCTGACTTTTTGTTCAGCAACCTTCCACAACTCCATTTGTACAGTGAAGAGCAGGTCTGTGATTTTTACAGCCCATAATTGAGTCAGCACTTCTGCCTCAAGACAGTGTAAAGAAATGATTGATAGGGTTAAACTGTAACCGAAGAGAGGGGAAATAAATCTTTTTGTTATCCTACGATTTAGGTTTTCATCTGTATATGAGAATAGTCCTGAACTTTTAATGGTATATGATCATCTTTTACTTTCAGGTTCCCTTATGTATTTAAATGAAGCTACCCTCCTCCACAATATCAAAGTTCGGTACAGTAAGGACAGAATTTACGTAAGTATTCCGTGTCACAAAAACCAGTTTTCTGGTAGATGTCCTTTCAAGCAATCAACAAAGTGAGTGTTTCCAGTTACAATTTTTCCTGTAATAGTAAACGAAAGTGGTAACACTGGAAGCTTAGGAAGTTTTAGACCTTTTATTTTTTTTTCTTTTTTTAACTTTCTACCTTTTTGAGATTTGAATCACATTAATCACAGTAATTGTAGCTAATTTTTACCAGGCAGAGCAATAGATTTTTCTTTTCCATGTGCAACCATATCAACAGCACTGTATCACGAAGGTCTGTTCCTACAGGTAACTTACTTTGCCAGCAGAGTAGCTGTTAACAAAGATGGTTTTCTTTCTTCATTATTTTTGAACGAAGCAAACAGGTGCCGTCTTTGACACCTCCTAGCTCAGATGTCCATCTTAATCTTTTATATTGCTATCAAATTGCCTAATTGTAGTTAATGAATTCTGGCTAAATTACATTTTGTCCTTGCCATCTGCCCGGACACTGACAGCTGTGAAACAGAAGAAAGATAAGAGGTTTTTTTCCTATTTTTTTTCCTATTTGGAAGCTGGATGGTTATAATACAAAACAGTTCTACATACTTTTAAAGTGTCTGTGTTAAAATAATCAATTTATGTATTAGCATATGGTTCTAAAATGAATGGAGTTAAACCCTTGTATAGAAATATTAAAAGCAAGTATAGTTGTTTTTCTTTGTTACAGTTAATTTTACATGGCCATAAATTCTTCATGGACGAAGATAAAGCACCAGCTTTAAAATAATATTAAAAAAATAGTATTTTAAATTCTGTTCTGGAAAAATAATAATAAAACCCACAAACTATAAAGCCCTCAAGGAAGTAAAATTGTAAATCTGAAATGGTCAGGAGGAAGCATAATATTTAGGTTCATGCAGCCTTTCTTCATTGTAAACAAATACTACTAATAGGCTGTCCTGACCAAGTGTGTTTTCTGGATTAAAAAAAAAAAAAAGAAAAAAGAAGTTCAGTTTATATTTTAACTACCTTTCCCCTTAAGATAGTTTAAATTAAAATTTTTTTTGCCTTTTAAAATGCTGTTGAACAGTATTTGTATTGTCACTAAAAGGAAAACTAATATTAGTACTTGCAGTTCTTGAAGATATGTTTTCCTTCAGAGTGCTGAAAATGGAAACATACAAGAAAAATCATATATTGTGTGTGATCCAGCATATATCAACATATATCACAATGGTGTCCAAATTTCAGTTGCCTAGGGATATGCTGAGTAACAATAAAACAAGTAAGTTATTCAAGCTGAAGGTTTATATGATTTTCTTCAGACCTGTTCCTGCAAATATATGTATTTTTTCTTGTGATTCAGACATCTTTCTTGTATGTAATCTGGCCATTATAAACAAGCCATGGAAGTTTTTTTCATAGTCTTCCTTACCCTATGGAAAGGTAAAAAGCAGTCTTGGTTTGAGATTCTGCTCAAATCCCTTCTCTGTGAGAGAACATTTGCATTCTGTAGTCCTCACTGTGGAAGCAGCCATAGCTAATTCCTCTCAGCTGAATGCTTTTATTGCCTGGCTTGAGCCTGTTCCCAGGCAGGATCCTGTCAGTCCTTCCTGCTGAGTTTCTTCTATTAGATAGTGAAAAATTATCCCCCTCACTGGAGAAAAGTGCATTATGCTAGGTTATTCACTTTTGAGGAGGAGGCTGTGGTGTCTTACCCTTGATCCCGTAACTAGGACAATAGGAAATAATTTAAAAGGAGATTGGGAGAAGGGTCAAATTTAGGACGTACTCTGCAGCTCAGTGCTAAGGAAATTCTCCTGAGAAGTGCTTTTTTAATAAAAGTCATGAGAAGATAATTAGAAAAACTCTAAAAATGTATATCTTTAATCTGCATTTGCTGCAGAAAACTGTAAATGTGTTTGTTATACTTGGACTGTATTCTTTAATAGGAAGAGAAAATTGCTGTCAACCACTTAGTTGCTTAACATCTAATAGTTTTCTGTTAATTGTTTTCTTCACAGACCTATGTAGCCAACATTCTTATTGCAGTGAATCCATATTTTGATATCCCTAAGTTTTATTCTTCAGAAACTATTAAAATGTACCAGGGTAGATCACTTGGAACGTTGCCACCACATGTTTTTGCTATTGGTATGTATTGAGGTTGTCTTTCATAAAACAAGAATTGAATATTTTGCTGTTATCTATGAATTGCCATCTGTAGCAGTGATTAATTTACTTTGACATATTAAAAAATAGAAGCACTGATTGCTAAAAGTGCAAAACTTTGATCCTTGAAATACAGTTAGAGTAACAGCAAGCCTGGCAATTTTGTTAAAAGTTATTCTGCACTTCCAGGGTTTCATGTCTAAGCAGTTTAAATATAACTTAAAACCATGAAAAAAAAAGAAAAAAGAAAGAAAAAAGAAATTCAGATTTTACAAGTGAAGAATGATATAATTATCATTGGCACTGTCTTTCAGTGTGATGATTTCTTAGCCTTTTATTATATTGCCAGGGCACATGCACTATTTCTTTTTACATGCTTCTGCTACAGGCAGGAAGTGCATTTACATATTACTAGGATAAACCTGATTTCAGTCACTTAAAAAAAAAAAAATTGGAAACTATAAATCAACATTTGACTAGGTAAAAGCTACTGTGTTGAATTCTGTTTTGTAATCAGAAGTATAAATAGCTGTTTTCATTACCTGTTGCATAACAAGAAACTTGCTTTTTTCTGAGTTTCCTTGTGTCAGATACTACTGGTTAGGCAGTACAACTGAAAGTTTCCCTCAAAAAAAACATAATAAAGTCAGGTTGGTTACTATTTTGTAAAAACAGACAATTCAAGAGGTTAAGTTCTAGGCGGTTGTTTTTGGTTTGTGTTGTTCTGCATAAAGCTGGTACATGCTAGTGTTTGAGAGCGAGCAACTATAATGTAACTTAAAGAAAAACATACTTCAACAAGCTGTAATTACTCAATCCTAAAGATTTACCTTTTTATTCTGAAAATGTTGCATTTTAATTTTTGTATTGTAACTTAACTTTATGCTTTCAACTCTCCTGAATATTAATTTTTGCCACTTTTTACATATTCTTCTTTTTAAGCCGATAAAGCATTCCGTGACATGAAAGTGCTCAAGATGAGTCAGTCCATCATAGTCTCTGGAGAATCAGGAGCTGGCAAGACTGAAAATACTAAATTTGTTTTGAGGTTTGTACTCTTGGAAAGAATTTATTCAGTCAGTCTCTTGTGTTGATGCACTTGGTTGATGTACACACAGAGTGAATTGTGAATTAGTCAGTACATTTAAGACACCGTTCAATAAAGTATTAATAAAAGAAATTCATGGTGTTAAATGCTGACACAATAACATATGTAAATACCTATACATTCACAGAAACCTTAACTTGGTTGTAGTCACAAAATGTAGTAGTTACATCTTATGATCCAGTCATTTTGGTATTTCACATCTGCTGTTGTGGTAGGTTAAAATGTAACTAGGCATTTTAACTGTATTTTGCAAGAGATTGTTCATTTTGCCATAAATGTGCATTTCTATGTTTTCCCTTTGTTTCCTAAGTTTGTTTAAGCATCCAGTGTTTTTAACTGCAGAGATTCTGTAAAATACTTCACCCTAATTTACTGAATAAGATTGAGTAATAGGATTTTAAAAATTTATTATTCACATATGACCAATACCAAATGTAGAATATTATACTATGTTGATAGAAGAGGAAGCAAAGCTGTTATATATTACTTTAATGATTTTGATCACAATTGCTTTAAACTTTAACTTCTTTAAATCACTGTGGAACACTGTAACTGAAAAGCAGTTATGTTAAAATCACCTGTATTACAACTGGCTTGATGATCCAGGAAAGCACAGTGCAGGCAGTGTGAATACTCTTCCTTCCCCACCTTGTCCTTCTTTTCCAGCATAAATCTTTATTTCCCTTTTCTCAGATATCCTGTATTCTCTAGTATGTATGTATGGTAGTGTTATTTATTATCTTCCCCATCCCACCAAGAGTTGTCACAGCTGTCTGTCTTTCCTTCATATTGCTTTTCTCTGCCTCTGTGCAACTTTTAACAGATGGCTGTAAGAATTACTACAAGGTGTATTTAATGATTTTTACAGGCACCATCCTAATTTTGATCCTGCTAAGAGTGAAAAAACAGACAGCAGGCATTGGGATAACATATCCTATGGAGGTTATTCTGCTTCTCAGCAAAGGAAGTTCTGATCACACAGCAGGCAAATATTGCTACTGCTGCTTCTCCCCACCACCCGCCTCCAAAGAGTCCATGTAAAAACATAATTGAATTTAAAAGCAGTATCATTTTTTCCCTTGTGTGATCAGAGAGCAAAAGGTACTAATACATCTCTGTTAGTGCTCCTGATTTCTATTTGGATGGCCCCGTTTCCTAGAACTGTCTCTAACTTGTCCCAGATTTACTTGTGAATTTCCAGAAGGCATGCCCTGTGCATAGGGGGGAAAAAAAAAGAAAGCTGTCAAGCTGCAACTTTAGAGCAAGTAAGCAAGTGTGTTGTGGTTTCATTTTCAAGTTCTTTCTTCAGTTGCTAAGTTGACTCTTAGGCACCTGCAGTTTCCTATATCAACATCTCCATGTGGGATTTTTATTAACACTAACAGTTGTGAACACAGAAACTGTAAGCGTGGAAACAGTGTTTAATTCAGGAAATATATATGAAACCTTATTTATTTACTAAGATTATGAATACAGATTGTGCAATAATAATTTCATTATTTTTGTATAAAAGTGTAATTTCATATGCATGTCTAGAAGAAATTTGGAGTTTGTCTTGAAGTATGGAAAAAAATCTGAAGCTTACTAGAATACTTTTGCTTTAACAAAAAATAAGTCAAACCACATTTATTTTAAAAGATAAGGTATTTGGATCTTGTAATGAATGTTCTTTCCCACTGGTAAGAGGTTAGCAAGTATGGTGCTCAGACACAGAAGGAGTTGGGTTGGGTTGGGTTGGGTTGGGTTGGGTTGGGTTGGAAGAGACCTTAAAGATCATCTAGTTCCCCCTCCTTTGCCATGGGCAGGGACATCTCCCACTGGACCAGGCTGCCTAAAGCCCCATCCAGTCTGGTCTTGCATGTGCTAAATCCTGTTGGATTGATGTAACCTGGCAGGTGAAAGATACCAGTAATTTCATCTTGCTTTACAGGTATTTGACAGAATCATATGGTACTGGACAAGATATTGATTACAGAATTGTAGAAGGTATTGAATTTTCTTTATTTGAATTAAAGTTTGCATTTTTTTTTTTCTTCCCTCAACTTTGAAATGTCATTATGCAGTAACTAAATAAAAGTTAGGATGGAACTACTCTTGGACTTCCTAGGGCATCCTTTATTACTGGTAATTTACCTCAATCCTAAATTCTGAAAACTTTTTTTGTGATTCACTTGATTTTATTTACTTTATAGTGTCATATAGTTCTTGATCTTGAAAATGTCTGAGTGTGTCTTGGAGTTGAACTTCACATACATGTGTACCCAAGATTGGATTTTATGCTGTTTGAAATCTGCAAGGGTAAAATTATGTCCTCATTATTATCTGTTAGCACCAGGAAAGAGTAATCCCTCTCCCTCACCATAAAAGTTACTGATAAATCAGATAAATCAAGCAAGTTCTTCTAAATTATGGTTCTGGGACTTTTCTGTCAAAAAGCATGTAATTCAGATTAACACTTTTTTGGTAACTATCTTTATAACAGACTCCCAAACAACATCAGAAAAGACTGTGTTGATCGTTCACTTCTTAAATAATGGAAAATACCCTCAGAAAATCTAATAATGCCTCTTGGCAGTTTTATCCTTCTATAGCATATGGTAGATTTATTTCTATATTACTTAAACCAAAACTTTTAACTTTTTCTTTAAATTTTCTTTCTTCAAATTCGAGCCACTGGATTGTTTAGAAGAACTATTGCAGGCTTTAGTCTCTTGTTGCTTTAGGTTTGCTTAAACCAATTCCTTAGTGAAATCAACTGCGTGCTAAAGGATCTTGGAAAATGGCCAAGAGTTGGGTATACCTGATGCAGTATGCTCTAAAATTAATTGGTACCTGTAGGTACTCGTAGAAATATTTGAGTTTTTAAGTCTAAACCTGCATCTGATGCATGGCTTCTTAAGGTTTTTAGGCACAATTTTGATGAGTGCACTTATTGCATATGTATTACTAGAAAACGTTTAACCTGTGTGAAAGACCTCTTGCAATTTGTTTTTATTTCTAATCTTTTCCTCAGCACTGTTAATATGGAAAATAGTTGAATAATTATCAAGATCTCTTGATAAGAAAATCTCTTAAGAAGACTTTTTTGAAAGTCAGATTTGCATTTATTAAGCTTGAAGTATTAAGTAAGAATCTAGCAAAAACTAAAGCGATGTTGATGTGGTCAAACAAAGTGATGCATTATCATCCATAATTTATCCAACCATTATAGTAATTCCTTAATTCTTTAATATTCTTAGGAGCAGATTTGTAGATGGTTGTCAGTGGAGTTCTGCCTCAGTTTCTGCTCACTTTTTCCAATGCATATATTTTTTAGATAAAAGACTTAAAAAATCTTGTAGCTCTTTTCAGCGGTTTATTGTTAGTGCAGTTCCATAAATCAATTTTCTTTGATTTTCAGAGGTACTCTGTGCAGTCTTTCAGAGGCCTTGTGTTTTATAACTACTAAATTATAAAACTGCTTGAATTGTGCATGTTGTATATATATATATATATATATGCTTCAGATTCTTGCCACTTTTTCTTTATGGGCTTTAAGGTATTTGAAAAATTGAAGCTAGTACAAAGTAAACTCACTCAATCACTTAATTGACTCAGTTGAAAAGGGCATTTTAATGTTGTTTTTAAAATCAACACACTCTTCTAATAGTTTTAGTTCCCTAATCAATCTAACATGTTGCCTGCATGACATTTAAGTGGCACTGTTGAGTCTGAGATAAGTAGGTAGTTTAATTTTATGAATAGAAACTCATTGGAAAATGTCAAATTGTGTGTTGTCTCATATAGTTATATATCAGTTATTTCACTGCTTACTGTAGAAGAACACCACTTAATAATTTTCAGTGTTTGCCTCTGAATTTCTTACAGTATTGATTAATATAATTTGCAATGCTATGTGATATCTGAGGACTTCATTTTAGGTTCCACCAGAGTGGAAGTTTGCAAAATTAATTATTCCTAATAGGTAATATTTTTCCTTTAATTTTCAAACCTTATTTCCATTAAGTTCACAGTCTAATTATTAAGTATTTGTGATTTCTCTTTGGTTGTTTTTTTTTTTTTGGTAGATTATTGGTCAAATTTTAACATTTTAAAATTTTTAATTTTTTAAACAGCAAATCCCCTGTTAGAAGCTTTTGGAAATGCAAAGACTGTTCGCAACAACAACAGCAGTCGTTTTGGGAAATTTGTAGAAATTCACTTCAATGAAAAGGTACTGGAAAACAGTGATGGGTTTTTTTTTTGGTTTGTTTTTTGTTTTGTGTTTCTTTCCATAAAATGGTAATGCTAGATGGGCAGTAGGCTGAATAGACTTCTTAATCTTGCACCAAACAGTTACTGTCTTTTACAGTTAGAATTTATATTCTCTCACCTTGAAAGGAAAAGCAAAGACACGCGCTGCTGCGTCACTGGTGGGTCGAGTCAGTAGGAAAATTGCTTCCATCCACAAAAGAATAAAAATTATTCCCTTTCATTGCAAAAAAGGTGAAAAGGCATATCTAGAGAAGAGCTTTCTTGCTTTTAACTACTTATGCATTCGTTTAATGCATAAATAAGTGTATGTTCTGTATTAGATATTATATATGTGGCAGAAGTAACAGAATTGGTTTTTTGTCAGGAGTACTACTCCCTGGGTAGCTTATGAAAAATATTGTTTGGGTGGAGTTTTGCATGTCTACACACATGTTCCACAACTAAGGATGACTACAGCTGTCCAGCATGTCCAAGTTAAAGACTTCTGTTGACAGTCCCTGTAGAGGTCATGAACATGTCTTCTCTTTTTTTCTGGTTGAGGACATAATGGATTGAATTCTTGCAGTTTCTTCTTGCAGAGTTTAAACTCATCATCCGGTCCTGAGCTTGTGGTCTTTTCCTAAGCTTTCATCCCTGGTTTTGTAACTAAACTTCAGACTTGTGGTTAATAGTTTAGGTAATAAATAACTGAATTATTTCAAGGGTGAAGGGACTTTGTGTGTTGGTCGTGTTCATATTAATCAGCTTACGGAAAGGAACCCAAATTTCTATTTAGAATGATGCATGACCTGTCAACCTACCTGTCAAAACTTACATGGTGTTTCAGATTAATCGTTTCAGCTGAAGCAAACAGCACTCTTCAGAAACTGCTTAAAAGCCTGTTTCAGCTTTTCAGGGCAAAATCAGCCTATTTACTTGAGTCCCTTTTTTACAAGGCTAGATACATCACAAAACTTGACTTCACAACAACCTTATTAGGTCTGATTTCTCAAAGGAATATACGCTACAGACATGAGCCTACTGCATGAGTGGCAAATTTGTCAGTTAGTAAATCTTTCGTGCTTGCTGTAATGACCATGAACTAAGGAATTTCCTTGCTATTAAGATTTGTCTAGGCACAGGGAATTTTACCATAGGCAAGCTAACAAATGACTTTTCAAATATGTGTTGGACTTCCATCTCAGAAAAGAAATGCAACTTTTTGACATAAGATGTTCACTCATAATTAGTCTGCTACAGCATAAGGGTGGCTGTAGCAATGCTCTTTGCATGAACTACTGGAATTGGACCAAGGATTTCTGCTTGCTGGGGTGAAGCAAACCATTCTTTTAAGAGGAATGAATGCAATATATGAGCCAGGGGGAGAAGTTATGGTGAATGCAAAGGTTTCTTTCCTAAACTTAATATGTATTAGGTATAGACATGTTTGAATACTCCTTGGAGCAGTGTCTGTTGAGTGAACCATGATCAGACAAATGTAAATTACTAACTTTTGAATCTCACATAGTAAAAAATAAATTATTCAGATAATCAGAAAAATATTTCTTCCTCCTAGAACTCGGTGGTTGGTGGATTTGTATCACATTACCTTCTGGAAAAATCTAGGATCTGTGTGCAAGGCAAAGAAGAGAGGAATTATCATATCTTTTACAGGCTTTGTGCTGGTGCTCCAGAAGACATTAGGGAAAAACTATATCTAAGCTCTCCCGACAGCTTTAGGGTGAGTATCAGTGTTTATAAAGCTTCTCTTATTGGCACACATGGAATTTTCAAACAGGTCTTATTAAAATCTTAAATTATTATCTTTGACTTTTACAAAAATGAGGTTTTGTGTTAAAATCTCTTTGATCCTGAAGTAAAGCAGCCTGACATTTTTCCTTATTGGAAAATTTCCTGTATTTTTTCTCTGTGTCTTAAAATTGAGGAAAATGTACTGTTGCATCCCCAGCTGCTAGTAATGTTGTGGGCTCTTCTAGAGGTGTAAAGTGTGAATTTCTTGATTTGTGGTTTAACTGTAATGTGGATAACCCATCTTTTCAGTCCTCAAGACTGCATTTATTTCCCCTTTTCCAGCCATGTGTTTAAGAAGATGTAGGAGTTGTCCCACAATTCTCTTTCTTCTTGTAAGAGAAGTATTCTTCTCTTACACTTCCTGCTAAGGTGACAAGGTTGTTGTGCTTTATTCCAGTCTTTCACATCACTTGTCCTTTCTATTCTGCTGCACTCTGTACCTATCACACTATACTAATTTGTACTGCACCACTTTTAAGCCTCTCCTGTTTCTCTCATCATACTCCTCTGTCATTCTTGGTTACTCCAGGTTACATGATAAGAACACCAGTCCCTTTCAGCTGAAAGCTCACTCTTCTGTCTCCAGTTGACACAAAGTTCATGCTCAGCTCTTCCTGCCAAGAAGAGCTTTTATTCATTAAGCACGATTCTCCTTCCTAGGATTTTCTTCACCCCATTTATTCTTTCCTGAGGAATACTTACTATTTCTGCATTTTGCCTGTCTTTCCACAACTTGTCAGTCATGTAGTGGAGAAGCCAATAAAATGGAAATAAAATCAATGCTGACTGTAATACTCAGTATGTCTAAATGAAAGCAAACAGTGGGGAAGAAAGACTTGAATCATAGTGCATGCTTCTTTAAAAATGTTAGATTTGTGTTCAGTGTCAGGGGAAAAGCAGGGGAAAATTTTAGGAGTTTTTAGGAAAGTAAGAGAGAATGAAACAGTGAGTTATGCTGCAATGTACATCTGTATCTGTATTTGTAATTAACATAAACAGTTGTGTCATCCCTGCTCAGAAAGAAACTGTGAAATCCTTGGGTCAGTCGGAGGTTATGGTTGAAGAAGTTTTTGGATAGTATGGGCCTTTACTTGTAATCCAGTGTTCCTGTTCTTATGATTTCTGATTTGTTTACTGCATTCCCTTTTTCTCTCCACGTTTTATTTTCAGGGTTTTTGCCCTTTTCCAAGATTATGTGGTTTCTCCTGATTAACCTTGTTTCTGTGTTACGTTTCTCATAGCAATCCCACAAAAAGTCTGGCTTTCTGTCCTACCATTATATTCTTGCACTCTTTTCCTCCCATTTTTTCACTGAATGGTTTTACTACTTTAGTTTAACTTTTTCCTCCAGCTTTCCATCTTCTTACCTTCATTGTGTTCAGATTTCACTGAATTCTGTTAAAAAATGATCAACAAACAACATGACATTTCCTTTGGCTTTCTTTCCTTCCTTGTCAGTCAGGTTTTGTCTATTTTATTTTCTCTTTGCCTGTGTGTCTCCAACCCCATTTTTCTTATTTCTGAATTCTCTTTTAATTTCTTAATGGTTTAAATCTCAATTACTGCAGTATGTTTTTTTTTCTTGAGGAAAAAATTGGTATTTAACTCTTTAATCAAATTCTACTGGTAAATAGTGGTCAGTTATTTGCTTGTGTTCTCTCATTTGTCTTCATCTCTCCACTGTCTCTTAGTTTAAGGTTGGCTTGGAATCTTATGGAAGCAGAATTGAGTGTTTTTCTAAAACACACAGACCAGGTCCCTGCCACAAGTCCCTGCCATGGGTTTGAAAAAGTTTTGTAATGCAACCCTGGAAAACACAGGGTTGCAAGGCTATAAATACAAGGATGTAAGTTCAGTGACTGTCATCTTTTTAGACTTCCTTGATCTTCTGGAGGAAAAGGAGCACTGATAACAAAGCATTACCTTATTATGTTGATTGTTTTCTTTGTTGGTGTATCTACCTACTTCTTTTTCTAAATAAAACTTGGTCTGTGCGTATCTGTTACTTAATCCCCCAGATCTCTTGTACTTAGCTTCAACAGAATTCAGAATTCAGCAGTGGCTTAGAAGCCTTAAAGATACAGAGCTCCTGCTAGTTTTATCTATGCAAAGCAGTGGTTGCCTAGATTGCTCTTAATTAGGGCAGACATTGTGGGGATGTGGGTGTTTGCTGGTGACCCAACAGGTTGCTGCTGCCTCTTGGCCTGGCCAAGTCAGTCTCTGCATTCTGATGAATGAGCCAGGAAGCAGGCACAGAGCTTCAGGCTTAGGTTGTTCACATCATACATTTACATTGTGATATGATCTACATGATCTTGCTCCCTAAAAGCTATGGAGTAGTTTAGGGTATGTTTCATTACTTCCACAAAGGTGTTTCTAAGTTCCTTTATAGATCTTGTATTATTTCTTTAAATATTTAATTTGTGTTTTCTTATAGCTCATCTAATTGTACTCAGTTGAGCAATGGAAACTTGATCTGATGCTTTGTAAGAAGGAACTGCCTCTCTTCTCTAGGAGGAAAACTTTTCACACACCCAACAAACACAATACGTAAATCCCCACACCATTAATTTTACTATAATATTCATATGGTGCTAGTTTACAAAATTTTCTTCTTTAATGTGCAGCAATTTTGTGCAGTATTCTCTTGGATGTTTCAGAATATATTGAACAAATTTTCAAATAAGTATTTTTATTGTGCAGCCTCTTTTCCATGAAAACTTACTTCTTATAGTTAATATATTTTTAAATCTGGAACTGAGTATGCTGCGTGCCTACTCATGGGGATTTTTTTCTAATCAAAAACTCTGTTCATGAGAGCACGCAAGGTTGTAGCTGTCAAGGTCAGAATTAAAACCTGCTTAAAATCGGGTACAGTTCTGCAGTACAGTACAGAGGGCACTGAAGGTGATGGGGGTTACACTGATGGGGGTTACCTCTCTGTTAATTCATTTCCCCTGGGGAAGCATGAATTTAGTTGGCAAAGGACTATGGAAAGTGGCCCCCTCTGAGTGCACCCACACAAAAGCTTTCCATCCCAGGGGCTCATGGTTTAAGTTCCTCCTGCTGAACATCAGCAGAAATTTTAAAGTAATTAGGTAACCCTGTGCTGAACCTTGTAGGTCTGGATGTCTTAGACTGCACCACATAGCTATGAAAGTAAAGCTGCACAGTAAATCTGTAGCTGGAGTATAGTTGCTGGAGATGAGAAGTTGAATTTTTTCCACATCTTAATTTCTGGAAGAGAAATCAGATTGCCTTATGTTTGGGGGTTGCTGATGTTACAATAGAGTGTTGCATATCCAAGATTAAAAAACAAATAAAAATACAATGAAATGTAGATGTTGTATATGATAACCTCAAGCTCTATATTTTTGTGCTTGAAAAATAATTTCTTCTCCATGTAATATGTAAATTTACTTTTCAAATGAAAGCCATTGTCATGTGATTAAATGCCTCCTATGTAGGTTATTATTGAATACCACACTGGTTCTCATTCTCAGCTTGTCACCTCAGTTTCCACACTCTCTTGAAAAAATGTGACCTTCTTCTCTTCCTATCCCCTGTTCCTGAGGCAGTGTTACTAACACAGTAACACAGGAATATTCTGTGCTTTGCATTGTTAGTGGCTGATAAAGACAACTTTTCAGTATTTTGTTAAAGAGCAAGCTAACTTTGCACAGTGTTTCTTGTCACTTTGTTTTGATACTATTTTTTTTAACCTAGTTTTCTCCTGCTATTAAAAATGTTATGAAGAATATTCTATTTTTTATAATTTTTTTATATAAATTGTTATCAAAGTGTAGGATTATCTGTGTTAACCTAGTTGAAAACATCATCTTTGTTTATAGGCTAAGGCAAAGAATCAGTTCACTTACTTTAGACAAAGGGCTCTGTGCAGGCTTTTGGACAGAGTTCTTGCTTTCAGATGAGCAAATGAGAAAGAAAAAGCTGGCAATCCCATTTTGCTGAAAGTGTCAGTCATTATCTGAATGCCTGGTTTATTCCTTTTACTATAGAACGTGGGTATCAGAAACCAGATTCTGAATTCTGCTTGTACAGTGTTATAAGCTTAAAATACTCTCCAAGATTTTTAATAAGCTGTCTCTCTTACTACTTATGGAAAGATTTCACTGGTGAGAAAAAAAAGAAAAAAAAAGATGATAAAAATACAGTTGACATAGTACCAAAAATTATTTGATCCTACTTATCTCACCACTGAATACACTATAGAAAGCGTATGGGTTGCTGAAAACATAAAAATTATTGTGAATTTTTCTGATGTTCTATACAGCTTTCTGGATTAAAGTTTGGTATTACACATAGGCCAGAAAATTTATTTTCATGGTTCCTAATTTTGATTGTCTTTTCTCTAAACCCACACTCTATTAATAGGTTTAGTGCTGTCAAACATCAAGAAGAGATTGTGGAACCTAGCAAAATTAATATCCCATTGTGTTAAAAATTCATCAAAATTGAAAAGTTTTCAATAAGTCTGTTACTGTTGCAATTCTGTAATTTTGTACATGTAAATAAATTCATTTTCAAATAATTAATTCTGAATACCTAGCATGTTGTTGGTATCATATGATTAAATTAAGCAATGTAGAGCAAGTGTATGTTTTTTGTGTTTCCTTAAGTATGCCTTTCCACTTTTTTTTTTTTTGTTACAGTATTTAAATCGAGGCTGTACAAGATTCTTTGCTAACAAAGAAACAGACAAGCAGATTATGCAAAATCGCAAGAGTCCTGAGGTATGTTTGTGTTTCAGTTAGTTTATATTATTAACTAATGAATATGGAGTTGAAAATTATGATTACAGTTTTAAAGTGTGGAAATGTTCATTTTACACATCTTAATAGGTCTAAAGGGGTACTATCAAAGCTGGTGCATTCGAGGCTCTGGTTTTGGAGTACAGTCCTAGAAATACATTTTAAGATGCATCTTAATACCACAAATAGAACAGTATATAAAATTATTTAATTTTCATTCTTACAATAATATAGCACTTAATGATGCAACTTGTCTTCTGTGGAAAGCAAAAATTTATCCAAGACTTATTGTAATTTTAAATCATAATACTGCTAGAAAAAGGTCATAAGCAGAAGCATTTTCCAGAGCTGCCTGGGTTTTTGAAGTGATGGTTCAAACTGTTTTATAAAATAGTGCAACCTCACTTTCAGCACAAGTACATCACCCTCCACAGTACACTGAGTCATTCTTACTGGGTTTTGTTGTCCTCTTGCTGTGAGATGTTACTTAAGGCAGAGCACTGATATTTCCTGAAGAAACTGTGAAACTTCAAAACATTTCTTTCCTCTTCCTCGATCACTGTTCACATTTTTTAAAACTGAAAATACCAGAACTTGTAGCATTTAAGCCTTTGAGCTTATTCTTATGAGAAGACTAAATAATGTAACCTGTATTAATAGTGTATGTGAATTGGAATTGTTGTTTAAACACTTAATTGAACTTCTGCTCTTCTCTATAATACAGTTTTCATTTATTTATACCTAAAGGATGAGTTTGTCATCTATATAGCCGGAAGGCATTTCAGTTCTTAATTAAATCCATATTTGGGATATGACAGCAGAGCAATCTGCATGTACATGTGGAATAATGAAAATCAAAGCTTACTCAAGAGTTTCTCTCCCCCAGTGACAGTGACATCTCTTCTGCTATTGAGAACTGGGGCTTGAGCTTGTACCTACCTCATACCTAGCCAGGAAAGAAACTGTGTGTGCATGTCTGTGTATGTATATATACACACACACACATACACATATATTCCTTTGCTCAGGTCAACATTGTAAAGTCTACTTTTGGATTTCTGGTGCTTACATGTTGCAACACTGAGCACAGGATGCCAATTTCTTTTGCTTGAATGTAGGCTATTACAATGGGGAATGATGGAGGGTGAGATAAAGAAATGCAGATTTGATGTTACTGTGAGGCAGAGAGGTTGTAGATACTTAATTCTTGTAAAGCATATAGGCTAAGAGATGGCTGGGAGATTTTGCCTCATTTTACCTAATTTGCCTTAAATTAAGACTTGTAGAGAAGTTAATAATTTGTACTTAGTACTAGGAGATGAACACTTGCAGTCCTCCATCACTCATGATTTAAAGGCAGGTGTTCCATGTTCATATGTGTCTTGTGAAGGACTCAATTTGAATTAAGTCTAGCAAAATAACACATGCTGAAATAGTAATTCTAAAAATATATTTTGGACATTAAATAGTGGAACATATGTGCCATAATACTTGTATGTTACAGCCATGTCAATTTGAAGGCGCAATGAAAAATCACATTTCAATCATATTAAAACTTAGTGGAGCAACTTAAACAAGAAAGATATTGCATTTTTCTTTTTTTTTTAATAAGAAATTAATATTTGCTCTGTCATTTTGTTAAAAATATTGTTTCTGTTAATAAAAGTAGCTGGAATAGTCAATTAATACTTAAATTATTTTTGTGTTTTCCTTATCAGGAAGATGAGGTGATCATTTTATATAATTAATATGGAGTTTCATTTTATTGATGTGTCTAAATGTTGTGTGAAGTGAATTTTTCAGATGCATGTGGTGTTTTGTTTTAATAAAAACAATGTTAGCTTATTTGATGTTAACAAGGCTTCTGTTTATGGTTAATAGTTCTTCTTAGTTGGAATAATTTTAAAGTAATTGTAAAACCTTGGATTAGTCTTTGCATGCTCAGTTAGTCTCTTGCTTGCATGTGGGTGTGTTACTATTTACTATTTACAACCACTAGCAAAGAAAATGGCATTTGATGTATTTAAATCAGGAAAATCAGTAAATATACTTGCTAACATCTGTGCTGGTAAAGAAACTGCAAAGTTGTTCAGTATTCTATGGGTTAAAAGAATACCAGCTACATTTTGAAATGCCAATTTAAATTTTAAGTCTGCTTGGGACAGGGATAACTCCTTGATTTGTCCTGTATTCCTTTCCCATGGCCTGTCAGACTATTCAATTGCTAGGGACTAGGAGCACTCCCTGGCATAAGAATAATTTATAACTTCCTTAACCAAAAAGCCTTTCTTTCTACTGCTCACTATTCTGTATCCTCCTGTCCTTACCTGTCACCCTCTCAAACTTCTGCTTTCTGAAGATAGTTTGAAGTTTGTTTAGTAGCTGAAGTTTAAAGATCATGCTTTGAAGTATGAACAAATCAGTTCCTGTAAAGCCTGTACTATATGAAGAGCTCTAATATCTCTCTACTTAGTGTGGCATGCTTTTTCATGCTTTTTTTTATGGTTTATACTTGACTGGGAAATATTGGTTACATTTACTTTAAAATCACATGATGAATTTTTGGTTTATCTTTTGGTTTTATAGTATCTCAAAGAAGGTTCCTTGAAGGATCCACTCTTAGATGATCACGGGGATTTTAACAGAATGTGTACAGCAATGAAAAAGATTGGGCTGGATGATGCAGAAAAACTGGATCTTTTTAGAGTTGTGGCTGGTGTCCTTCACCTTGGAAATATTGATTTTGAGGAAGCTGGAAGCACTTCAGGTTAGTTGAAACATATATTATTTTCTGTATATATGTCTCCTTTTCATGTGAATTACTTCTTTAGAAAGCTACCTTGTCTTCAAGGGTAATGCATTCTTAATTCACAGAATTTTGAAATCAAGTTTACCTGCTTGTTTTGAAGTTGTACTTCTTTACATGCTCTGAAAGCAAATAGACTTCCACTGAAATTGTGCAAGTTGTTCAGTGCAAAGTTTGCTAACGAGACTATTTTTGCACTTTAGTAATAATTTTTAAAAGTACAACTTCTTGCTAATGTCATGAAAACTTGAAATTAGCAACCCCATCTGTAGGGGAAAGCATTATGTCCTTTGGCTTCTGAAAACACGATCACACTAGTAGTTTGAGAGATAAGGAAAAAAGTTGTAGCAAAAACCTAGGTAATGTAAACTTCCTGATTTTAAGATGTCACTCGCCAGATGAGTTGGTACACGATCTTCATCTTGAGTGATGAATTAAATAAGCAGTAGCCTCATAGGTTCACTGGTTCCTGCCCCAAGCACAGAGTCACTACAGATTCTATAGTGAAGAGATTGAGGGAGGTCTATAGTTCAGTGTATCCTGGCCAAAGCCAGGGCAACACCAAATTCAAATGGGGTAGTTTAGAGTTGTCATAGAGAAGGTGGTTTTTCCTTTAAAACTTTTTCTTGTTTTGTTTTATTGATGCTTTTTAATTTTTTATTTTATTTTATTTTTATTTTTTCCTCCTGGGAAATACACACACAAAAAGTTGTTTATTACAGGTCAGGTGATAGTTTCAGAGCTTCCAAAAGCGAGTCAAAAATGGCTTAGTCTTTCAAAGACCGCCTCTATTTAGTTGTTTATTTATTAATTCTTTTTTCTTAGTGTGATTGTACAGTTAAGGAGTTCAAGCAATATTTGACTAGTTATTCATCCCTTTTGGTCTCCTGACCTGTAGAAATAAATTTTACTGAGAACAGCAGGAAATAAATGTCATCCTGGCACAGTAGTTAAGTGCTGCAGCGTTTTGAGCACTGCGGTGAGGAGTTTATGAACTTCTCTAGTGGCTGGATGAGCTCTGGGGCTTGGGCCATCTTGCAGAGCTGTTTCTCTGAGAAAATCACAGACTCATCCAAGTTGGAGGGGACCTCTAGAGATCATCTAGAGATGATGGGAGACCAACCCTCCTTCTAGAGCAGGATGCCCTAGAGCTCGTTACATGAGTGGATCCAGAAGGGTTTTGAATGTCTCCAGAGAGGGGAGACTCCACAACCCCTTCTGGCAGCCTGTTCCTGTGCTTTTTCACCCTCACAGTGAAGAAGTTTTTTTTCCTCATGTTTAAATTGAACTTAGTGTGTCCCAGTTTGTGCCTGCTGCTGGGCACTGCTGGCATGTACACAGTGTTACCCAAAAATGCCAGTGCGAGGGACCTGCCCTGACAGGCACTTGCAGAGCAACCAAGCCTGGAGAGGTAACAGGAGCATCTAAATCCCCAAATTTAAATCACTACAGCTCCTGGGTTAAGCACTCGTCATGCTATTTTGTTGCTGTTGGAGGGAGTTTTCCATTTTAAAAAAAATAAAAATAAAAAAAAAAATGAATGGATTGTTTAAGTGAAGCGGGGTGTTCCGGCAGTCTCGGGGTGACGGCTGTCTCGGGGTGTCCGCAGGGGGCTGCACGCTGCGTCCTCGGAGCCAGCCGGCGCTGGAGTGCTGCGCGGTGCTGTTGGGTCTGGACCCGGAGGACCTGCGGGGCAGCCTGACCACGCGTGTCATGCTCACCACGGCAGGGGGCGCCAAAGGAACGGTCATCAAGTGAGTCCACAACCCAGAACCGAACCGCCCAACCCAAACACCGGGGCTGCCGCCCACCCGAGGAAAGGGAGGGGGTGGAAGAAGCGGTGAAGTGGAGCGTCCCCGGGTGTTGGTGGAGTGGGTGCAGTGGGTGTGGGTAGAAGGGAGGGGGGCGCTGAGGTCTGGCCCGGCCCGGCGGTTCTGTGGGGTCTGCATCCTGACATTGGCTTTTGTCAGTTTTCTTACCCAAGGGGGAAGGTGGCTCCTGAGTCCCTCCTGAGGATGCAGTGAGATGCAGTGAGATGCAGTGAGATGCAGTGAGATGCAGTGAGATGCAGTGAGATGCAGTGAGATGCAGTGCAGTGGTTTCAAACGCTCACTGTCGGTGGGTTATGAAGTGAGTGCAGAGAACCAGCACACCTTGTCAGTCCCTTCAAAACAGAGACCACTGTGCTGTCCTTTTCTATCAAGTATTAATCTGGGGACAAATTTCTAACTGGGCTTTGATTTTATTAATTTTAAAAATTATTTTTAAACCACTCGATCCAAATGTGTCTTTTTTTAGATGCGTGGTTTAATTTTAAAAATTATTTTTAAACCACTCGATCCAAATGTGCATTTTTTAGATGCCTGGTTTTGCTTGTTTCATTGTCATTATTTTTTAAATTTTCAAAACACGGCAGTTGTACGGTGTCTGATTAAAATGGCCTTTTTTCAGGAAAGGAACAGCTCTGAATAAGTCGCATTTTATAAAAGAGTCTGGTGTCAGTGAGTTATACTATGTGGACAAAGCAAGTACAGCAGGCAGCCTGTTAAATCCATAACCTACTCAAAATTAGATATGCAAATAGATTTTACAGATTTTCTTCTTTAAGGGATGTTCATTCTTTTCCTAAATTATTTCAGAATATACTTGGATGCAACTTCATTGTTATGGGGGACACACAGTCCCTATGATACTAGGTCTGGAAGGCATTATTAAGAGGGTAGTACATCCACCCTCCTCAGGGTCTGGGAAATTAGAATCCCTGTGTTTGCCATATCTAATTATTCTGAAATCAGGTTTGAGCTTTAAAAACGCCATTCCAAATGGAAATCTAGAAATGCACTGCTTCTTGCTGTTGCTGGTAAACAAGCATTTAATTTGACTGTGAAATTAGTGTTGTTTCATAGTAACACAAAAAAGAAGGATAAATTTAAGAGAAAGGTTTGGTTTTTGTTTTTTTTTTTTTTTTTTTTTCTGTACCTAAGAAGACATCACTGGTGAAGTAAGTGATATTAAATACAGTAGTTATAAACTTATATTTTGCTAAGAAGCTTTTATCAAGGTAACTTCCCAGGTACACAGATAGGCTAGTAATTTGTTTTGGTATGCACACGGAGAAAAAATAATTGCAAAAAATGTATTTAAACATGTTCCTTATTATTTAATTGAAATGCAATGGACGTTACGGCATTTGTGGAACTGGTTTTTAGGAAAACGATAAGGTTCACTACGGCTGTTAATCAAAACCCTCTGGCTTTACCACAAATTTTCTCACATTGACACTTAGAGTACTCAAGCTGTCAGAGATATTAACCAAGCTGCATGAAACTCAAGTGTCTGCTTTAACATTTGGATTTCTAAGTTACATGTTTTTCGAGGCTGTGTATTTTCTATAGCCAAAACATTTCATCAAAACCTTAACTTCTTGATGCTAAACAGTTCTAAGCACACAAAAAGGAATTCTTACTGTTCAGCTGAATGCTTCAGTCATGTAGGAAACAAACATTTGCTTCCCTCGTTGGAAGAATGCATGGGTGTTTCATATTGATGTGTGGAAACAGATTGTTTTGGTTTCATTGAGACAGAAATGGCACTTTATGCACATTACACAAGAAGTTTAATATATGAAACTGTAACTGATTATCTCTATTAAGGCATTTTGTGTTAATTCCATGCATATTTTATATATTGACATATTATTTATATTTATGTTTTGTGGTATTGCTAAAATTTCTTGTGGACTGGAACAAATTAAAACCTGATTGATTTAATCTTGACATGTCACTGTGACCAGTAAAGTTGGCAGGTGTTAGTTAATTCATGCTTAGCTTGTGTCAGGCTTACAGGTGAAAAGTTCATCTTGTAGCAATTGAGAGAATTGACTTTTTTAGTTCCCAAGGGTTGTAATGGATTTGAATAATGAAGGTTTCCAGTGATCAAGAGCTCATTCTGTGCAAGAGAAGTAATCTTGATCTCTGCCTAATTCCAACTAATAATGATAAATTACAAGAGAATAACCATGATGCAAACATTGGTCAGTGCCTGCTTCCTGATCTTGAAGGTGAAACTGATTTTCCTGGATAAATGTTGAGCATAATAAACTCTCAGTGCCAGCCTGTGCTGTTTGCAAATTGTCTTTTTTAAGGAGAACCATCTTAACTGTAGCATGGTTGTGAATTGTTTTTCCAGTAATTCCATAATTACTGTCTCTAGATAGAGAAACAAGTAAACTTGGTGGTCTGCTTATTTTATTCTTTGAAAGAGAAAGGGTGTTGAAGAGTTAATAACCTTCATAGCAATTACCATGGAAAAAGTTATAATACAGTGACAAATGGTAGTTAATTGGGGAAGGGTTATTGTGCCTTCAGTTAAAAATTCAAGATTTAGATCTCTTTATAATATATTCAAAAGTGTATTTCTGGGAAGTGGTTATAAATTCCTTCCTCCCCTCCCCCCCCAAGTTATTAGAAATTTAGGACCCTTAATCACTGTTATCTTTCTGTCTTATCAGCTGATATGGAAAGTTACAAATAATTCTTCTCTTTATAACAGCCTTTACATGTAGGAAGAAATGAGTCTTTCAGGAACAAGTGCCTGCAGTGGCCAGTATTTTACAAGTTTACTATTTTCTCTCCACAGATTGACAGCAAAATAATTTAGAAATTGTTTGAGAAAAGCCTTTCTTAGTATTATAGCTAATATTAGATAATGCAATTTTATATGATACAGTTGCTACTTCTATGAATGCATGGTGGCATGAGACTCGTGGGATTTTAAAGTTCATAATATTTTTTCCTTAGTTCAGCTTGTGATCCACTGTAACTGCTGATCTTTCTCTGTTGAATCACTGCTTCCTTGCTAGTTCTCCATCTTGCATTTGTATTTTTGAATTCTCTAAGTACCCACACACAATTTCATTTGCTGAAAGCAGCCTTGTGGATTTTTAGATCATATCTTCAATTTCTGAAAGTAATTTAATTTCCTGACCTTGTTACTAAGATTTCCTGCTTTCTTAGTTCAGTATTATCAGGCTGTTTTTTGAAAATAACCTTACTTTCTCATTCGTGATTACTGAAAGTGTTGACTGGAAGCAGGGAGGGCTTTGATCAAATCGCATCCATGTCAGATTCAGATGGCACCCCACTGTAAATGCTCTCAGTGAACTCTTGACTCAGCCTCTGAGCACAGATTAGTTTTGGCTGTTGTACACATAACATATGGATAAAGCATGTCTGCATGGGCTTCTTTTGGGAATGTTTGGTGGGAGGTATCAAGCAAAGGTGTATCTAGTATACTGCTTGCTTTTTACTACATCTCAAGCAACCCTCTCAATGGAAATTTCTTAAGAATAAATACAATTTTTGTTACAACTTCAAATTAACTTTGGATTAAGGTAGTAAAGATTTTCTGTTTGGCATCTTTATTTTGATAAGCCTGAGGCGTTAGCTCTGTGTCATTTCAAAACTCTGCAAACAAAATCAGCTATATTTTTGTGCCAACAGATCTTATTTTTCCCAAGTGCTATATTTTGAGGATGTCAAAAATGAATTCAGAGGACTCTTTCCACCACCTCAAAGGATTAATGCATTAAGCCTCTTTCTCTAGCCTTTTCCAAACGTCTGTAGCTAAAAGCAAATGCATACTAATAAATGCACCAGTATCCTTTTATTATGTGGCTTACTGCATATGCAAGGAAAGTAAGTTGAACTGATTCAGGTGTTTATTAAATAACCAGCAAGTTTTCTACGGCAGTGTAGCTTTAGAAACTATTTGGTTGCTATCAATATTAGAGTTCTGACAAGTACATCCAAAGAGCTACTCATTTTTCACTCGTGTGTTAGGGAACTTTTGTATCCAATTAGATCATGTGAGTCCTAGTCGGTCACAGTGAATAAACAGCTCAGATGATATCACTGTGCTCAGGGTATAACAAAGGCTTTGTTCTGCTGGGCACAATGGAGCCAACAAGGAGCAGTAGGAGGGTGATGCTAAAGGCTATCTCAGTGGATTTTATTAAATACTAATTTACAGAGGGCTGACAGGGAGACTTGACAGCTGCACTATGTTTATCTGGCCTTGTTAGTCTCCCAAAAGAGCATAATGACCACCTTGTTGGCTGGTGCTTTAGCCATCCATGCAAAGTGGGTTTACAGAGAAAAGTAATCTATTAGTATTTAAAATATGTGTTTGTATTAAAAATCTAGTACACCTCTTAGATGGTAAATACATTGTACTAGTCTTTCATGCAGTTTCTCCCTTTCCAAGAAGACTTTCAAGGAGAACTCCATCATCACAAACTAAATTATTTTATAGTGTGAAATATTTAACTTAGATGGTTCCAGGTTCTCCAGTTCCTCTTGGAGTATGTTTTCTAGCAAAATGTGGTGGGTGGTGGTTTTTTTTTGTTTGTTTGTTTTGGGTTTTTTTATATGTGTGTGGGTTTTTTTGTTTTTTGTTTTTTTGTGTGTGTGTGTGATGATGATACTGAAAAACACTTTTTACATTGCTTTCTTTTTAAAAAATAAATTTTTCTGCAGTTTTTGGAACTTCAGTTTTTCTCAGATTATAAATATGCTGCTTGCATTCTTTAATTATGTAGGCCTTTCACTAGGTAGAGTTAGTTAATCTAGGCCATTTTATTTGTGAAGTGGTAACTATATTGGATGACAGTAGCTGGTGGGCATCAGTTCTCCTCTCCCTTCATTGTTGAAGTCCATGGGGAAATTATACATATTTTAATTGTATTTTGTTTATTCTTGAAAATATTTTGGGAATGCATGGAATTGCCCACAGGATATATCCAGATTGTAATAATGCTTTCCCCTAGGCTTTAGACTCTGTGGATCACTGGAAAACTTGTTGAAAATCAGTATGAAGACCAAAGTTTTGTTGTTGTTGCATCTTTACCAAATAGCTTAGAAAATTAGTAAATTTTTCCTCTCTTTATCTCAGAAGAAGCCTACTGGTGGAGGATAGGAGGGGAAGGTGAAATAGAGGAAAGAAAATACAACTTTTCCTTTTCAGATAGAAGCTGTGAAGAGATTTCTTTGTCAGTGTGCAGACCAGGGGAAAGGAGCTGAAGGACAGCAAGTGCTCAAGGAGGAAGTTCCTCATGCTGAATGTCAGTTCTGTAATAGGGCTCCTCTATACTGACTGGCTCAGTGCAACTTCAGCATTATTTTGTGGTTCTGTACTTTCAGTTGTGCAAAACACATTGCAGGGATACATTTTTTCCCAATAGTTTCTGTTGCATGCTATGATAATTTAAAGTAACAGTAGGGTTTTGTGAAGTCCTTTTGGTTACGCTTAATGGTGGCAGAATTTGTTATTTTTTGAGAACATTTTACAAATACATGCTTTAGAAGCATGACTCTGCCATGTTTTTCAGGATACTTGAAAAAAAAAAAAAAAATAAAAGCATAAATATGTATTGTATTATATAATAGGCCTGCATCTGACATGTGGGAATTAGTATTCTGATCTCTTAAACGTATCAGAATGGAATGTAAAGGTACCGTCCTGCTATTTATAAGACAAGATTTCTGTCAGTCCTCGTTACCGTAAGATAAGTCAGGAGATACTTAGTGGAAGACAAGATTGTGTGTAAAGCTAATTACTATCTAATGTAATGTAGCTGCAGGTGTCCTAAGGGAACTGAGTCTCTGGTTCCCTGATTTACCAGTGACAATAGAAAGTCCTCTCCATCAGTCTCACGTTTTTGCATCAGAAACACCATCCTTGAAGAACTACTGAAATAATAAATTTGAGTTAGTGTAGTGCCAGTGAATCCTGTGAAGTGAAGGAAACGATGTAAAATTGGTAAGCTCTGTAGCATTGTTTTCCATTTCTGACCTGCCAGTTCTTTGTACTCCTGGGGACAGAAGCTGCCAAGAGGGGGAGACAGAGCAGTTCTGCAGTGACAGCATCTCCAATCTTGTTCATAGGGCAGATTTAAAAAGTTCAGAGCCGAGGTCTTTTTTTAAACATGGATTAGCTGGATACTTGTGAAGTTCTGGTTATCCAGTCATCATACTGGTTATACACCACCTTATCTGGACAAGTCTGTGCTTTGATTGTTAATGTTTGTTATTGCAGTGCTGGTGGTCCAAGGATATCAGAGGGAAGAAGGTAATACAGGGCATTACATGGGAAGAAAATGTATTTATTTATTTTTCATTAAGCCAACTGATCAAGGCATTTAGGAAAAGTGTAGGACCTTTTGTCATATATCCCTCATCCTGTATTTGCAATGAAGAGGACTGATGTGATAAAAATCTTGATACCATTTCTCTGTGTTCCTCCATGCAGATTTTATGATTCTGATTAGCAGAGGTGTTTCTCCCTAAAAATCTCCCTTTGGTTTACCTTAACATTGGATATCTGTATTTCATGGTGCAGTGTACCCCTAAGTGAACTTTGTGTACCCCACGTTGTTCTAAATTGTAGGCCTTCTTCCCATTCATGAAATTTTTGTACTGTCTGATCAGGGGGCTATCAGTATTTCAGTTTTATATTTTCCCCTCTGTATTTATATTTTTAGTTGACATGTAAAAATCCTTTGGAGAGATCTAATCTTTGACAATCTTAGTCCGATCTGAATCTGTGCATAATAGAATTGTTTTAGTTGGAAAAGAGCTGTAAGATCAAGTCTGACCATTAACCTAGTACTGCCATGTCTATCATTAAAAGATGTCCCTAAATGCCACATCTACACATCTTTTAAATACTTCTAGGGATGGTGAGTCAGCCACTACCCTGGGCAGCCTGCTTCAGTGCCAGAAAACCCTTTCAGTGAAGAATTTTTTTCATAATATCCAATCTAAACCTCCCCTGGTGCAACTTGACTGTTTCCTCTTGTTCTATCACTTGTGAGTTGGGAGAAGAGACCAACACCCACCTCACTCCATCCTCCTTTCAGGCAGCTGTAGAGAGCCATAAGGTTCCCCCTCAGCCTCATTTTCTCCAGGCTAAACAACCCTGTTCCCTCAGACACTCCTTTCCAGACCCTTTACCAGCTTTGTTGCCCTTCTCTGGACATGCTTCAACACTTCAATCTCTTCCTTGTAGCAAGGAGCCCCAAACTGATCACAATATTTGAGCTGCAGCCTCACCAGTGCTGAGTACAGGGGCACCATCACTTTCCCTAGTCCTGCTGGCCACCCTGTTTCAGATGCAGGCCAGGCTGCTGTTGGCCTTCTTGGCTGCCTGGCCACACCACTGGCTCATATATTCAGACAGAGTCAGTCAACATCCCAAGGTCCCTTTCTACCAAGTGCTGGACCTGTCACTTTGCCTTGTTGACTGTCATACAGCTGGCCTTGGCCCATCCATCTAGCCTGTCCAGATCCCAATGTAGAGCCTTCCTACCTTCAGGCAGATCAGGATTCCCTCCCAGCTTAGTATCATCTGCAAACTTACTGAGGGTGTATTTAATCTCCCTGTACAGATAGTGCGATTTTTATCAGCATGGCTTTTGATTTTGAATCTTCTGATTAGGATCTAAGGACAATTTGCAGTCATACCATAAAGCCAAAATTGGATTTTTCATATTTCATTCACCTTGGTTCTTAAACACTTCCTTAAGATGGGATCCACCCAAGGGTGATGAGGGAGCTGGCAGAAGTGCTCGCCAAGCCTCTATCATCTACCAACAGTCCTGGCTCACTGGGGACATCCCAGATGATTGGAAGCTGGCCAATGTCACACCAATCCACAAAAAGGGATGGAAGGAGGACCCGGGAAACTCCAGGCCCGTCAGCCTGACCTCAGTGCCTGGCAGGGTTATGGAGCAGATCTTCCTGGGGGCAATCCCACAGCACCTACAGGATGGACAGGGGATCAGAACCAGCCAGCACGGGTTCAGGAAGGGCAGGTCCTGTCTGACCAACCTGATCTCCTTTTATGATCAGGTGACCCGCCTGGTGGATGAGGGGAAGGCTGTGGATGTGGTCTACCTGGACTTCAACAAAGCCTTTGACATCATCTCCCACAGCATTCTCCTGAAAAAGCTGTCAGCCCACAGCTTGGACAGGAGCATCTGTGCTGGGTTAGGAACTGGCTGGAGGGCTGGGCCCAGAGAGTGGTGCTGAACGGTGCTGATCCAGTTGGCAGCCGGTCACCAGTGGTGTCCCCAAGGGATCAGTGCTGGGCCCAGTTCTGTTTAATATCTTTATTGATGATTTAGATGAGGCGATTGAGTCCATCATCAGCAAATTCACAGATGACACTAAGCTGGGGGGGAGTGTGGATCAGCTGGAAGGCAGGAGGGCTCTGCAGAGGGACCTGGACAGACTGGAGAGTTGGGCTGATTCCAGTGGGATGAGGTTCAACACGGCCAAGTGCCGGGTCCTGCACTTTGGCCACAACAACCCCATGGGGAGCTCCAGGCTGGGCACAGAGTGGCTGAGAGCAGCCAGGCAGAGAGGGACCTGGGAGTCTGGATTGACAGGAAGCTGAACAGGAGCCAGCAGTGTGCCCAGGTGGCCAAGAAGGCCAATGGCATCCTGGCCTGGATCAGGAACAGCGTGGCCAGCGGGTCCAGGGAAGTGATTCTGCCCCTGTACTCAGCCCTGGTGAGGCCACATCTCGAGTCCTGTGTCCAGTTCTGGGCCCCTCAGTTCAGGAAGGAGATTGAGGTCCTGGAGCAGGTCCAAAGGAGGGCAACCAGGCTGGTGAAGGGACTCCAGCACAAGTCCTGTGAGGAGAGGCTGAGGGAGCTGGGGGTGTTCAGCCTGGAGAAGAGGAGGCTCAGGGGAGACCTCATCGCTCTCTACAACTCCCTGAAAGGAGGCTGGAGCCGGGGGGGGTTGGTCTTTTTTCCAGGCAGCCATCAGTAAGACAAGAGGGCATGGTCTCAAGTTGTGCGAGTGGAAGTTTAGTTTAGGTTAGATATTAGAATTTCTTTACGGAGAGGGTGATCAGACATTGGAATGGGCTGCCCAGGGAAGTAGTGGATTCTCCGTCCCTGGAGATATTTAAAAAGAGACTGGATGTGGCACTTAGTGCCGTGGTCTGGTAACCACAGTGATAGTGGGTCAAGGGTTGGACTTGATGATCTCTGAGGTCCCTTCCAACCCAGCCAATTCTATGATTCTGATCTAAGATTTTATCCTTGTGTCGGTTGTCTTATTCTGGGGACTTGTACAGGTGCTTCCTCATTTTTATGCAATGAACTGTTTTGTAGTTTTGGTATGTATTTATCCAGGAATTGAGGTGGTTAAGTACTTTGAATGTGTACATTCTAAGCACGTCACTGTCATACTGACTTGAAGAAATAGCTAGCTATGTATTATTGTATGCATCACTAAATATGCAGTTTTGTGATGCATTTCATAGACTTTGAAGTCGTAAATTGGCGTTTGATTGTTTATTTTAACTGCTAAACTGGAATATAAGCTTGTAATAAATAGTCACAAGGAATAATAAAGTTTTATAAAGAAGAGAGAGAATAAATTCTGATCTCCTGAAGTACCCCTTCTTCCAGGGTTTAAAGAGAATCCTTATTTCAAAATTGTATGTAATTTTCATCTTGAGAATGCACTCCCTTATCTGTATTTTTAAAAATTCATTACAGATTAACTTCCAGCTTCACAGTTTTAGTTGTAGTTCTTATGGAAAGCATAGGGACAAAGATAAAAGAGCCAAACTGAACTAGAAATTTTGTTGTAATTAGGCAGCTCATAAATAAATAGTTGAAATATTTTTTTCAGATAGGAATCTATACATTTTAAATATCTTTCTCCTGCAGTTATCAATATAGTTTCTAATTATTTAATGAATGCGTATGAAAACATCTGCATCTCACTTCTACAGAGGATAGTGAGACTTTCTTTTTATAGGTAGGATAGCTTAACTTGGCAAGATTATTTCCCACAGGTCATAGATCTTAGGGGGTTTTGTGTCTTATTTTAAAATAATTAAAAGACTCTTCTTAAGTTTAGAGTCTAATCTCAGTATTTCAGGGTAAGGAATTCTGAAAAATAAGATTTTTTTATTTTATTTTTTTAGGGTACCCTTGAAAGTGGAACAAGCAAACAATGCTCGTGATGCCTTGGCTAAAACAGTTTATAGCCATCTGTTTGACCATGTGGTGAACAGGGTAAACCGGTGTTTTCCATTTGAGACTTCTTCTTTCTTCATTGGAGTTCTAGATATAGCTGGATTTGGTAAGTATACTTCAAAAAAATTTCCTAGTTTTGTATTATTGCCTCCAAAGTTTCAGTGATAAATTCTGTAATGAAGAGTGGGATGGTGGTGGTTGGGATGGGTTACAGAGGTTTAAGAAGATAGCAAGAGAGCAGATGTGGCTTCATTTTCCAGAGATACAGGAATGTAGAGGAGATCTAGAGCTTCTCCCCAGGACCTAATAACACTAACAAGCATTAGTGTGAAACTAGGCATCTTTGTAAGGGTTTCAGCTTCCTGTAGTGTCTACGTAGACCCAACTTTTGAAGGACTAAAAGTTTGAAATGGAGTCTTACTGTGACCACCCACTAAAACCAGGGAAGATACTGCATGTGCATATTGTTTTCCCATTCAGCCCTTAGAAGATCACTTCATGATCTTCTTCATACAGGCAAATGAAGTCTCTGAATTCAGATACTGTTTCCTGGAGGATGGATAGTTCTGTTACAGAATTGGATGTTGGCTCATGGTTACTCCTTAGAAGTGGTAGTTCCTGTAAAACTTTTCTCTTTTCTCTACTTTTCCTGTAAAACTTTTCTCTTTTTTGGCTCGCTGGGGTTCAGTGTAGGGTGTGCTCTAGCTCTGCCGAGATGGTCTAAGAAAAGGGAAAAAGAGAACCTTTGGTTTTTAATTCTTTAGCCAAGATATCATGTTCCAGCCCGTTGTAATATGGATTCATGAGGGAGATGTACAGGTAGTTTCACTGTTCAATAGCATGTTTCTTTGGTTTGCTGCCAGATATAACTGTGTTGTCTTAGAAATACAATTTGCTGCCATTTTTTTTTACATCTGTGTTGTGTGCAAAATGAAAATCTGTAAAATCCTTTGTTTTAATCAAAAAACGACGTATGGGTCTTTAAGTATTATCACTGTGAAGCTTCCCCTATTTACTGTGTAAGATAAATGTGGTATATGGTTTACTGCAGAAGCTTGAATTCTTTTTTTCAGAATACTTTGAACACAACAGTTTTGAACAATTCTGTATTAACTACTGTAATGAAAAGCTGCAGCAGTTTTTTAATGAAAGGATTCTGAAAGAGGTATGTTAGATTTAATGTTATATTTGGGGAGTTATTTTTTATAAAATGACACTTACAGTAGCACTGCTTTCCATCAGATTGCACATTGGGCTTAGATTAAAAAAAAATTCAATGTTAGCAATCTTTTTTACTGCTGTTTGAGATCTGGTTGTGCCAGAAATAAGTACTGCATTTTGAAAACCAACAATCTCTTCTTTTCTATTTTTTTACCATTCATTAAAATCAGACATGCAGATACTGGACAATATCTCAGATCTATTGGGAATGTCTAATTTTATGGGCATATCATTAAGGAGGTGAAGTTGGAATATATTAAACTGTGGAAGGAAATGCTAAAATACGTGTTGACTCATGCTGTATTTAAAAATGTCTCCATGGTTATTTAGATAAACATTTTGTATGAGTGAAAAAAAATACATAGTGAGTGGTATTCAATTTATGTCTTCTTTTTAGGAACAAGAACTCTACCAAAAGGAAGGCCTGGGGGTTAATGAAGTGCGCTATGTGGATAATCAGGATTGCATAGGTAAACGAAATGTCAAACGTTTTGTTAGTATTCTGGAGGAAAGGGTTACAAGCAGAATGGAAAAATATATGTAGCACTAATAAAATTATGCTTCTAATGACAGTTAAAATCTTGTGAATTCTTTCAGCTTTGTATAACATTCTAGTTCCGGGTGGTAGTAGACATGTGTTGTCCTACATTGTGCAATAACTGCAGCTGGGACTTGTGAACTTCCTGTGCATTTTCCTAGAAGACTGAAAAAACAGGATAAATAAAATGCAAAATGGTGTGAGGCTGTCTGTGGAAAAATATTCCATTAATAAAAAAATGCCACCCTATTCCCTCCCTTTTTTGAGCCAATGATCAAAGAAACAAACTGTAGGCAACAAGTTGTAGATGTTACAGCTGCTTTTGGTCTTCCACAGATTGGTACACAAGAGGCTTAAGATAATTATGTTGTTTTGTTTGGTTTTTGCCTCTCCACATTCAACTTGTGTTCTCCAAATTGGTGTTTGTGAACCGAAGTTCACCTTGCTTTTGCATTTACAGTAATTTTACAGATTACTAGCCAGTCCTGGCTGAGCAGAGGATTCAGAGTGACAGAATTCAAAATCCATTGCAAAATATCTGTTTTTCTGATTTTCTGTAACAGCTTAAAGAAGTTTTCACTTTGTCAGTTGGGACTGTACAGTCACTAAATCTGACTTAACTAAAGACAAATCTTGTCAAGCAAACCTCTCAGTCATCTTGTGAAAAAGCAAGGTGTCTGTATGACTCATAGTGGGAAAATGGGTCAAGTTGTAGGGAGCCAAGTTGTTGACTTCCTAACACAGAAAAAGTTTGGGCAGCTTACCTAAGAATACAAGTAGCAGTCCCTTGGTCATGAGCCCTCTTGCTGTTCCTACCAACATCAGACACCCCATCACAGATTTGACATTTTTCATTGTAAGCATTGTTGTTAGGTAAATTGATACAATTATAGCTTAGTTAAGCCACAGCCTGTATGCCTTTTTTCTGTAGTTACACAGACAGGAGAAAAGTATTTTCTACTGCTTTTTGAAGTGACTACAAAAAATAATGTTGATTTCTGTTGAAACATGATTTTCTCAAAAGTGTTGGACCAGGCTAGTGCAGCAGTTAACATGCAGAAATATTAACTATCACAAAGGAGAGGAATGTTATGTTGATACAGACGATGTTTAACACTTAGAAGAATCTTAGAAATAGTCACTAACTAGTATGTTAGAATGCTTTGATGGAATGGCAGTGCATTCCATCAGTTAGCTGAATCAGTTAATTCAGATTTTATAAGCATAATTTTTTTGTATCAGGCCTGTCCTTGTGTTTTATAGCATAATACCATTTACAGTCTGGTAAGAGTAGGCATTGTTGCAGTACAAGCATTAGTCATTTCCTTTCCACAGGAAAAAATGTAGATAGTAAAAAATTCTCTTACAAGAACAGTTTCATAGATAATACAATAAAGTTTTAAAGCTGCAAAATTCCCGTGTCCAATAGTTTTAAGAGCATAAATTTCTATGTCAGCTTTCAAAGAGTTCTTTTATGTGTTTGTAAAAAGTCAAGGCAGTGAACTTGTAAAAAATTGTGAAAACACCACTGTATTCCTAAGTAATCTGCCTTTCTTAAAACAAATGCATTTCATTTTTCTCTCTGTATCCTGTTGTGAATGGAAGCTGACATGTGGTGAAACATGGATGAAAAGATTAAAAAAAAACCCCTAAAACCAGTATGAGCAATTACCCCCCTGAAGACCTGTGGCTGTACCACAGAAACATTTTGGCGCCTTTAGATAGCTAAATTCAACTTGAGACCCAAATAGAAAATGCGAGTAATCCATGTGTGATCTTTTTTTTCCCTGTGTTCCTTGTTTTGAGCTTGCTATGTATAGAATATGAAATCAACAATTCAGTTATATAGAATTAATTTGTAATGACTTTTTGTATTTTGTATTAACAGCTGTTTCCACAGTTATACAGAATCCAATCCAGTAGCATTTTAAACGTGTAATGTTCACTTCTGATATGAAGCTATGTATTCCATTTTTTATAAACTTTTTTTTTTTTTATTAATAGATTTGATTGAAGCAAAATTAATAGGTGTGTTGGATATTTTGGATGAAGAAAATCGTCTTCCCCAACCAAGCGATCAGCATTTTACTTCAGTTGTGCACCAAAAACACAAGGACCATTTCAGACTATCTGTAGGTTCTTTTCTGCTGTCTGTCTTGTTTTAATAAAGCAGTTCTTGGAACAGTTGATAGTAACACTTAAATTTAATGAAAACCTTTCCTAAGAAATCTCAGTCTGCTCAATCCATATTATATTGTTAAGACCAAGCTTGTTTATTAGGCTTGTTGAAAAGTTCACTTAAGGCTTAAGTCTTCTAGCAGTTCTAATATCTTGTTGAAACTAAAGCCATATTCTTCACTTCCATTTGAAATTTGTTAACATCTAATGTATAAAAAAAAAAATACAAAACATATTGGAATTTAAATTATTTCATATCAGATGAGGTATTCTGTTGTTAATTTCAAAAATTGCTTGCTTTGGAGAATATCTGATGTGGAGTTTCTAGCTAGCACTCCAGAGATGAAAATAAGGAACACACAAGAAAACCTTGTTATTTAAAGAAAAGCCTTTTTATTTAAAGAAAAACCTTATTGCAATTTTTGTACATTACTTCTTTCTGGGGAGGAAGGAGCAGGGAGGAGAAAGTTCCCTGCTGAAAAAATGCAAGCAAAGGGAGCTGAGTAAAATTGCCATCCATTTACATTTTGTTTAGTTTTCACTTAATCTTGCCTGATTGCTGTGCAATTACACACGTTCATTTGTATGTATATGATCATCCAGGATCTTGGGTTTTAAAATACACCACCTAGAACCATATTTTAAGCTTTATCTAATTCATAACCAGTAATCGGCTGTACTATGACTGGTATAAAAATTGTTGATTAAAGGCAAATTACCTGGTATCTGCAATCCTGGTGACTTTTAAATGTGAAGTATTTAAGGGTGTGAACGAGGATGGAAATAGGTTTCTGCAATATCTGGCTTTGAACAGGAGTAGGAGTGGTCATAAGAATTGTACTGGAGGAAATGTAATTTTTAACACCTAGTGTTCCTGGCAGAATCATAGTGACTATTAAGAGTAAACTTTTTCTCATATTCCAGATTTTTCTTTTTTTTTTTTTTTTTTTTTTTTTTTTTTTTTCTAACTTAACCTTATAATTCCAGATTCCCAGAAAGTCTAAATTGGCTGTTCACAGAAATATAAGAGATGATGAAGGCTTTATTATCCGACATTTTGCGGGAGCAGTATGCTATGAGACGGTAATTTTACTTCTGCAACATTATTTTGGTTATGCTTTTATAGTACTTTTCTATTTTTCCGTGCAGATAAGTTAATTAACAAAATTGCCTTTCATCAGCAGAGAAATCCAGAAGTTGATATATCTTAGTTTTGAAACTAATTTTGTGAGTGTTTTACAGAATTGGTAGGGTTTTTTACAAACTGTTTTGGCTTGTTATAAATATATAATGGTATCATGAGTCATGAGCCTCTGCAAATCTAACATCAACAGATACTTCCATCTTGGGGAGAGGAATATACTACATGATATAAAAAGTATTGATAGACTTAGAAGTAGCTTTCCTACACATGCTTATCCTTGTATGCAGTCACTGTTTATGTTACCTATTTAAATGGTATTACAATCAGTAAAGAATTAAACTTCTCAGAACTCCCAAATGATGATGTGCTGAGTGCTGGAAATGGAAGGAAGGAGGATAATCACTGACAAAAACAGCTGATCTTTTAAAAAGCATTAGACCTTACCTTGAATTTCATTATTTCAACAACATCCTTCAAATTTTTGTGTATCTTTTCCCTCTGTTTGTAGTGTTTTGTCTGTCCAGTTGGAAGTTATTTGAATTAGCATAAGAATATTTACCCCACATATTCTTGCTCATTTTTCAATTAAGTTTATAACTGTTATCTTTACTTTTCTTTTTAAGTAACTGTGCTAAGTTTAAGTAACTTTTTAAGAAACGCGCTATTATTTCCTCGGTTGTCTTTTCAGATGCAATTTGTGGAAAAAAACAATGATGCTTTGCACATGTCCCTTGAATCTCTTCTGTGTGAATCCAAGGACAAGTTTGTTCGACAGCTGTTTGAATCTAACACTAACAACAACAAGGATCCCAAACAAAAAGCTGGGAAGCTTAGTTTCATCAGTGTTGGAAACAAATTCAAGGTAACATAATATAATAGAGAATCTTACCTTAGAATCATGAAACCATAGAATGGTTTGGGTTGAAAGGGACCTTAAAGGTCATCTAGTTCCAACCCTCCCATGTGGGCAGGGACACCTCCCACTAGACCAGGTTGCTCAAAGCCCCATCCAGCCTGGCCTTGAACACTTCCAGGGAGGGGGCAGCCACACCTTCTCTGGGCTGGTTAGTTCCAGTGTCTCACTACCCTCACACTAAATAATTTCTTCCTAATATCTAATCTAAGTTTACTCACTTCCAGTTTGAAACTTTGCATCATCACTATGTATCCTTGTAAATAGTCCCTTTCAGCTTTCCTGTAGTTCCCTCTATTGTAACCTGTCTCACTTTTAAGCTATCTGAAATAATGAGAACCTGAGGATGGAAGAACTAGAGATTCATACAAAGAAAATTTTGTTAAAAAGACATTTTTCTGTTTAATTATTAGAAAACAGTATATTCAAGCTACGTGCAAATCAATGCATTTCTGTCAAACAACTGTTTCATAGTGGTAGTTACAGGGATTATGCAGTAATTTTAAAACCAGATGGAAGTCTTTATTCAAAAGGTTTAAAGCCTTGAGAATGAAGTTGGGATTCTGTGGAATTTAAGGGGTCCTAAATGTGACAAAAGGTATTCTGTTGTGTCTCAATTGTGCATTCTAGAAGATGTATCAATTGGAGACAGCTTGACGTTCTCAAAATTCAATACCTAACCTAACCACTGTTTTTCCTCTTCTTAAATACAGTCCTGGCTTTCACAGAAAGATGTTCATTGTGCTGAATATTTCCTTTCTCAATAACTGAATCTGATGCTTCTCCTCATTTTCTCCTTTCTTCTGCTTGTAAAGCTGATCGTCAAACCTTGTCTTCTCCAAATGTTTCCTACATGCTTTTCTCATTCAGCGGTTTTATTTTAGCTGGACTATTCCAGCTCAGGATGGCTAGAAAGAGAACAATAGGGGAATTAAGAGATGAAAAGCAGGCACAACCGTTGGCTGCAGGTAAATTTATCAGTCTCATGGATTTTCTGTTGGTGGAGCTGCTGCAGGTTCAGCAAGAGCTCTTTTCAACGCGTCTGGGCCAGATCCAATGAAGGATTTGTATGCCTTCAAGTCAAGTGTTGAAGCATTTTTGTTGTGCTACCTCACCAAGGGTACCTAAAACCACACATCACATTCATATCGAGGCTGGCACCAGGGCAGACTCTGGTGAAAGCAGGCATCTTACACAATCCAAAAACCTTCTTGTAAAGTGTGGTGCTGCCAATAGCAGAAAAGTGTTTCTGTGCTGAATCAAGCAAGATAAATTCCTTCTTGCAGAATCATATCTTGTGGCAAGTGTTTAGAACTATTCTCTAAGAACGCAGGGGTTGAAGCAATGGGAAGGATGTGGTGGCAGCACTTGCTTTTTTTATACCAACAGTATTCAGGTCTAAACTGCATTCAGTGTTTTATGCCTGCTGTATTAGAGCAAAGTTATCTGGCAGTTTGACATAAGGGATTCTCCTTAAACCCTTCTGGAGATGGGTTGTTATGTAGTCAGAAATTAAATTTTGGTGGGGCCAGTAAAAATAGGAGACAAATCCTGACTTGTAAGGTACTGATTTGGGTGTTTAACTGGGTACTGGACAGCCTGCTCTCTTGAGTTTTATTCTTACAGGTTTTCCACCTCTTTCTTATTATAGAGCAATTGTAGAATTTAATGGTAACAATTAGTTTAATATAAAATGCATGGTCAGGAGGCAGACTGAACAACTGGATAAGCCATCTCCTGACCAAGCCCTACAGCCATGAGTCTCTTGTAGGTTAAGCTCCGATCCATTGTTTTTTATAACTGCACTTTCAAAATCAAACCAACTGTTGGGATCTTTGAGATAATTTTCTTCCATCTGTTTTCTCAACTCTTCTTGGATTTAGCACCCCATATCGAGTAGGTGTGGACGTATGAATGATACTATTGTCCAATGAGGGCTGAAGTGAAAATTGAGGCATCTTTAAACAACTAAGCAATTGAGTGGGGAACTTTCTGGACTGATTTTTGGACTTTGGTGTTCATCTCTGCACCGAGGTCATGACTAAAGTCTTCTTTGGATCTGGCCCATCAATCTATAATTCTTTCAGTGTTTTTAAGTTTCGTGGCATTTTGAATGTATGTGATACTCCCAGTAATTCATTCCCAGGCACAACATATGCTGCTGATGAACACTAATAGCCTTGAAAATTTCACTTCAGATAACATGAAATAAGGTCTACTATCTTTGTAGAAATTTCATGTCTTTAAGAATTATTATTGCATCATTACATCAGCAAGTCTCAAATTGTTCTAATTGCATAAATTATTAGATAATGTTGTAGGGACTTCTCTATATGAAATCTTTCACACATCCCTTCCTTATAATTAATTAAAAATAATTCACATAAGCCAGTTGAGGAAATAATGATTAATTTAGTTCATCAGACCTACTCAAGCATCTTTGGGATAATTTTACTTTAATATAATAATGATGGATTAACTAGTCATAACTCAAAGGGTAGAAATTTTAGCAATATGTTTTATCCATGTAATAATTTCATTAGTGAAATTTACCTGAGAATGGCTCTGGCTTATTTGTTATCAAATCACAGAGTATAAGGAAGGGGTACTTTTCCTCTGTCACAAATGTCTTTTGTTGATGGAAATTAGGATGTTCCCTCCAAAACTAAGAATTTCTAACTTGAGAAAGCATAAAGATGGTATCTAAGTAGATATAAAGAGTACACGTAATTGAGAACTTAGCAGGAGGTTATTAGTGTTTTTCATGCCCCTTGTGACACTCTGTCTTTATTTCTAACCATATCCATAAGTTTAAAAAAACCCATACCAGTTAGATCCAGTGGAACAGGGACTAGCATCTGTAGTTGACACGTATTACCCATACATATCAATTTTCTTGGATTCAAGATAATTGAAAAATGTAGTTAAAAAAAATCAGTCAAAAGTCAGATCCTTCAGTTTTGGTTCCAGTACAGAAAGTGAGGAATATGTTAGTACACACAGAATTTTGTCTTACCTCAGTATATATTCTTAATGCTTAAAGTAGAAAAGTTGGCAGAGCAGTAATCTAGGTGGTAAAATGAATGCATCCATAAAGTATAACTGTTTTCCTCTTGAGGATCTGGAATATTTCCAGTCCCTTCTAATTGCATTCAATAGCAGCTGTAACTCAGTTCCCCTGATAGCCTCAAGTCTGTGATGATCCTGTGTTCTTCACACCAAATAATCATAGGGCTGATCTTTTCTCATCATATGTTTAAATCTAACATCAGTAAATGTGATTTTAAAGTTACAGTCTGTTGTCATCAACACAGAATTAAAAATATGGAAGTTTGGAATTAAAAGTATATTATGCAAGTTCATTCACCAAAATGTTGACTTGGCCTCAAAACCACCAGGAAAACCCTGAGCATATGAGTTTTTAATATTAAGTACTTGATATACAAATGAATACCTATTATAGATTAAATTTGGGCTTTCAGAAATATTCAGTGTGTTATTTTAAAATTATTGCTGATCAGTCTCATTTTCTTTATTACATAGCCACTATTTCCTTTATTTTCCCAAATAATCTTGCACTTGTTTTATAATTATGTTGCAGTAAGTAACTAGTTCATACCTTATTCTTGTACAATTAAATACAAGTTATTTCCTCCAGACCATTCATGCACACTTGCATGACTTTGTCTATTAAAATTCTGTGAACATTTGCTTGATCAGTTCTGTCTGAAGTACTAACAATGAACTTGCATGCAGTGCTGCTATGCCACTATTCTGTCTGTGTATTTCTTTAGTTGTCTTGGTAAGACTCTTGAAATATCTGCTTTCTTTTACAGACTCAGTTAAATTTGCTTCTTGAGAAGCTTCACAGTACTGTAAGTATATATAAAGATGCAGTTTCATAATTTTAAGACAGAAGTAGTCACTGATTATCATAACTATGGCTTAAAATAGTGTGAGAATTATTTGCTTTGGAGTTTGGAGATATATGGTGCTTCTGGTATGTCTTGCTGTGCAGGTGATGATTGCTGTTTCTTGAAAAAAATAACAAACATGGATGAATGAAAGTTACACAATTTGAGTAAACAATATAACATCTGTCAGGGCTGCACTGTCCTTTTTTTGTCAGTTCTTTCTACTTATTCGTTATCATTGGTGATTAATTAACATAAGGCATAGAGATGTTATTTAGAAGTAAGGCAGATAATAACTTATTAATAATTTCTGTTTTCAGATTCCATAAAGCTGTTGAAAATAAAAAGTTTCATTTCATCTTCTTGATAGGCTTTAAAAGCACAGATGGTCAAAGAATCTGATTTGCCTAATGAGTATTTGCTAATTTAGCTGATGTAATTTGATAGTTTGTGGAACTCTTCTTGGAGTTCAACATCTCCGTATTTTTAGAACTTGTTCTTGTAGGAACACATAGGAAACTAGAACTGTAGGAAAGACAGTTCTAGATAGGAAGTTATGCTCTACCAAAAAAAAAAAAAAAAAAAAAAAAAAGAGAGAGAGAGAAAAAAAAGGAAAAAAAAGAAGAAAAAAAAGAAATAAGGAAGAAAAAAGGGAAAAAGAAAAAAAAGGGGAAAAAAAGAAAAGAAAAAAAAAAGGGGGGGGGAGAAACATGCAAAACATGGGAGTGTAGCCAATGATAAGATTTTACTTCACTCATGAGGCTGGTTTTCAGGAAAGATGATCTGTTTGACAAAGAACACTCTGGAACGGAGACCCTGTTCAAGGAAAAAAAGTATATGGCCAGGCTGACTGTGCTGAGTTTAGGTAACCTATGACTGAGGATCTGTTAATATAAAGCTTCCTTGGCAGGTGGTCTTTCACTTTCAGCTGAGAGAATGAAAAACAGAGAAACACTGCAAACCAGGAGTAATGTTTTATTTTCTCAGTGCCAATTTTGTTTTAGTATATAAGGTAGGTTACCATGAGGGGTTGCCTGTTATAGGAAAATCTGAATAATTGGATGATGTTTTGAAGGAAATGTCATCCTTAATGAATTTGAAATGATCAGAGAAAAAGCAGTGATTGAAATTGTAGAGGTAGCACGTCTGGAGCAGACTGGCACAACATGGCTGAAGAGAGAGTACAGCTATGGGCCAAAAGAAATTGTAAGAAATGGAAGTTGGAAGAAAGGAAGGTCAGGTTCATCTAGCATGATTCCAGCGTCAGGAGTTTGGTAGTGGTGGTTCACTCAGGAGGGCTGAGGCATTTAGGTGATTTGACTGTACAAGATAATGAGAGTAGCAGAATCTGGACTGCTAAATCGTAATCAGATTATACAAATATTGAGAACAGTTCAGTGAAAACTTGAAAGTTCAGGACTCAACTGATTGCTTTAGTATTGATTTCAGTTACATCAAGACCAAGGCTAGAGTGCAACAAAACGGAAACATGAGAGAAAAACAACGTATTTCTCTTATAAAATACTATTATTTTGTACCTTTTCTTTTTCCCATCCATAATTCTTAAATGACAGGGGGTTTAAACATTTGCTGATTATTCTAACTTCTTGTTTTGGTCATAGGGGTCTAGCTTTATACGCTGTATCAAACCTAATTTAAAGATGACAAGTCACCATTTTGAAGGAGGGCAAATTCTCTCTCAGCTTCAGTGTTCAGGTAATGCATGCTTCTAGTATTTTTCTGTTTATTATTTTGGCATTATAGATGGACCTAAGTTTGAAATATGTGAGGTGGAAGCAGTATTTTCTTGCTTGAACTGTTGTTTTTGAGAAGGTAGATTATTTAAAATTTTCTAAAATTTAGCTTTTTTATGCCTTATGAACAGTTATTCTTAGTACCTTAGCTCTTGTTTTAATCAATAGATCCCTAGAAATTATTCATGTTAGCATCTGTAAGGGATCTACTTCACAGGAAAAGTTGATGTAATTTCTGTTGACTGCTTCCATGTATTATAATGAAATTTTAGACACCAGATGCATATGTAAGAAGCCACGTAGCCCTATATCCATAAGTTTAGATTTCCTGACCTGGACCTGAATTCTTTCTCTTTCTGTGCTCTCCAGTGTTGACAAGGCAGCAGTTCAGTCCAGACATGCAATTGCAAAGTTTTACAGTAGTCTTACAAGCTCACATTTCCATATGTGCTTACTTGAGCAACAGTCAATGAAGCTTAATCTAGTAAAACAAAGTTATAAAATGCAATGTTAAAGAAAACAAGATGTAATGCTATAAAATATTTTTTGAAAAATAAAGTTTTAATGTAAATAAAATTTCCACTGAAAGCAAATATGCAAAAGGTATGTTTAAAGGCAGCAAACACAAGGGCTATCTTAAAAATGTGGAATGTGTTTATAGGGTTAGGTAAAGCAGAAGACAAAAACAGGCACGGCCTGGGTTACTTGAAGTAATTTAAACCTTTTACTGACTGCATCTGTACTTTACTGGTGTTGTAGTAAAAATGTAGTAACAGTATTCAGCATGTTAAAATTACAGTTTAGCAGATTATACCTAGTATTGCAAATACATTAAATGTTCTGGCATTGCATATGTGTATGACACTGTGTCTGCACATCTCAAAAATATCACTAATATGATGAAAATAAATGTCTGGACAGACATCATTGTTTTTTGGGGAGTTTTATTGGTTGGTTGGTTGTGTTTTTGTTTGTAATAGTTTTGGTTTTTCTTTTTTTTGGAGGGGGTGTGTGGGGGCTTTTTTTTTTGTTGAACGTCACGTCTGCTAAAAAGAAAAAAATGGAAGAAATACTAGAAAAAAATCTTTTGTGTGATTGGGTGTTATTTACCTCTCAAATAGGGAAAAAAACCTATAGCCTCTTCTTATCTGTTCAGTCTTAAGTTTTTGTGAATGATTGCATGATCAAGGCATGTTAGGGACTGTATCAAGTCTCAGCTGAATTTTGTTGATTAGTCTCTCAACAAAGTCTTTGAGGCCTATGTCATGAACATCTCGTTAGCATAAAAATCACAGCTTCATTTGCAGTTTACTCAGAACATATTATGCTCATGTATTTCTATAAATCTAGGAATGGTGTCTGTTCTGGATTTGATGCAAGGTGGTTTCCCTTCACGAGCTTCATTTCATGAACTATATAATATGTACAAAAAATACTTGCCTGAAAAATTGGCTCGACTGGATCCTCGGCTTTTTTGCAAGGTAAGAAAGAAATTAGTTCTTCTATATAATCCAGGACTGAAAATGTATTGTGGGGTTTTTTTGGGGGAAGTTTAATTTTTTGTTGTTTGGTGGTTGTTTTTGTTTTTTTTTTTTTAAGGAGGCAGAATATAATCCCAAGTGTTTGGTGTGTTTCAGGCACTGTTTAAAGCCTTGGGACTGAATGAAGTTGATTACAAATTTGGGCTGACCAAGGTGTTTTTTAGACCTGGCAAGGTAATATTTCTCTTGGAGTTAATGAATGTCAATCTTAGAATAATTTTGGGTGAAGGGGATCTCTGAAGGTGACATTGTTCAAGACATTGCTAAAAGTGTGTCCAATTTAAATAAGGTTGCCCAGAATTTTTTATAAATACGGTTTACTTTCTATGAAAGAAATCGATATTAATACAGGTATAATTGGCTTATAGTCTTATTGCTATTGCTGCTGTATTCCTGATGAAAAGTCTGTATTCCCAGAAGTTTTACTAGTCACTTAAGACTTCCATTGACTATTAAAAGGGACAAGTCAGAGTGAAGAAAAAAATGTTTTCTAGTCAAATCAGTTTATGGCTGAAATCTCTTTCTGTGAATGCTAGCATCGCTGCTGCTATGGAGAGAAAAAAGATGAAATAGGGAGCTGTTCTGATTAGAAAAGAAAATCATTGTACTCCCAGAAGAATTTTCTTACTGTGATCAGTACCGAAAAGCAGAAGTGCACAATTTTCAGAAAAGTTTGCCTTTAGTTGGATACTTAGTTGGATACAAAGCTTAAAAAATTCCAAACTGCTTTCAGGGATTTTTTTTTCCCAGATACAAAATTAGAAGTGTCTTGAAGTGGTAGAATGCCAGAAAAAGTGTTCAGGATGTATGCTTAACAATTAATTTTTTAAAAATGTTGGCAATAAAATTTTTAGTAATTATATATGGTAGAATTATTCAAATGTTAAGTGTTGAACCTTAATTCAAGAAACAAAAGTAGTCATTTCTGTTATCATTAAAGAATGCTAAAAATATTTTACCTTTTTTATCCAACATACTTTTTAATAATAATGTCTAACACTGCCTGTTTTCCTAATTTATAAAACTTTTAAAAAAATTATTTAGTTTGCAGAGTTTGACCAGATAATGAAGTCTGATCCAGATCACTTAGCAGAGTTAGTTAAACGAGTGAATCGGTGGCTTATCTGCAGTCGTTGGAAAAAAGTTCAATGGTGCTCTCTCTCAGTGATTAAATGTATGTATTTTATGTTTTATTAAATCAAAATACTTGTTTAAAATATAGCAAAGCAATTATTATCTCCTTGAAATGTGGCTAAGGACGTGTAGCAGATGGTTACATACTATGGTAATTGCTTTCAAGGTTAGTGAGATTTTTTTTTTTTTTTAATGCACTGTATGAGACACATGTAGGGGGCTTAGCGTAGAGGTTTATGAAAGTGGGACATAAAGCCCATCACCAGTCTCCTGTGTCCAGTCTGCTTGGGTGCTTACTGAAGTCTGGGTAAACACTTACACAGAAATAACTAATACTCACAGGTCTTGAGCGGGAGAGACTTCTACATCAGCAGGAAGCAACAGGACTTCAACTCTCAGCTGACAACACAGAGTCTTTTAGTTCTGGGAAGTCTCTGCTCAGAAGTTGTCATCTCTGGCCAGAAACTGTGTATTTGAAAGCACTGACATGAATTGTGGGGCAGACATCTCCACTCCAGCATTTGCTGTTGATGAGCAAATAAGTGCCTGTCACTATTGCTAATGCAGTTCCTAAGTGCTTGGCATGACCAGTTTGCTTTGCAGAGTAGAAATGAGGCCGTGTGGATTGGAGATGGGTGCTTGTGGGTTGCTTCAATGAAGGTATCTGGGGGAAGGTCTGATGCAGGATGTCAGGGATCTGTAATAACACAGAGGGTGGAAAACATACAACAGGATGGGTAAGAAAACCATGAGGGCCTTGTGCCCTGTGGCTTGTGCGTTTGGGACATCTACATTCATCACTGATCAGACACCATTTGGTGTTGTTTATACTGGGGAAAATTCAGAATTTGTGAATTCTTATCATGTAGATTTCAGGCATTGGGATTTGTAACACTAAAGTCATGTTTTTGACCTAGACATTTATGCTGGTTAGTCTGCTTTTCAGAAAGATAGAACAGAAGGTCTGTCCCTGTGTCCAAAAGGTAGAAATACAGAGAAATAATGATGTGCCTTTTTTCAGTCTTTTATGGGAAATTAGAAACCAGTTTTATCTCCAGAATAAGAAATAGATACATGAAATGGAAATAGATACATGCAAAGCAGAGTGCCTCTTTGTGATGGCCCAAGTCCAGTAGTTACAGAATCACAGAATCATAGAATCATTAAGGTTGGAAAAGACCCCTAAGAACATCGAGTCTAACCAAAAACCCCCCACCACCATGGCCACCAAATAAATATCACTGTGTTGACAAACCATGTGCTTAGCTAATGATGAAAGGCAGTGTGGATCCTTAAGCATCTATGCTTCCTCTAGTAGCTATGTAAGGACTGCATTTGTTCTTGCATATCTGGGCCACCAAGCATGCATGCTTGTGCCTGTGCCTTGACATTATTCCCTGTCTAACTTGTCTCCTGGTCCCGATAATTGGAATCTTTATATAAAGACTGTTATTGAAGAACAATAGCTGGAGGTGTTGTTTCATGTGCTTTCATTTCAGTACGGTAGAGAAATGCTCAGCAAAGTTGCAGCAACATTATTACCTCCAGCAGATGTTGGCAACTTGATCACTCTTCAGCACCCATCTTAGACTTCAAGCTGAGCATTTCCTGCCTGCCAGATGAGGTGACTTTTCTCTGAGGTTACTGATGTTGGTGATTCTGGAGGCAGGGGAGGGGGGGCATACATGAGTGCTCTTAATTCTTCTTTTTTGTTTTGGATGGGAACTTCTGTGCCTAGCTCAGGATTGTGAATTCTGTTGTCTGCTTTGTCTTAAGTATTGAGGTTCTGGTACAGACCTAGCTCCCAAGCACATATAGTCTACATATACTTTTGAGCCCTTGAGTATGTGAGTAATACAGGAGTTTTTTAAGTTGTTTAAACCATTGAAACCCAGTATCTTCTGTGTGTTTACAGTGAAAAATAAGATAAAATATCGAGCCAGTGCCTGCATTAAAATACAAAAGACTATTCGCATGTGGCTTTGCAAGAGGAAGCACAAACCACGGTAAGGGATATTCCTTGGTTGACAAAAATGGATTTTTAATAATTTCTTGTGAATGTAAAGAAGAGATCTACTGTGCTTAAGTAAATACATCTGAAGTCATAGAATGAGGCAAACTATGACTCAAACAGGCTTTGATAAATGCCACATTTCTCCTCTCTTTCCCAAGGATAAATAGTCTAAATCTGGATATTTCTTAAGAGATGTTTGTTTAGCTCTTTATTTTTAAAATCCTTCAGTGACAGGCTGCCTATTAGAAATCTCTAGTTAAGTGTCTCTGAATGAAATCTAAGCTCATTAATTTTTTGTCCTTTACACATGCACATGTTCCTTTATAGACCCCTTTTTTATCTTAAAAATAGTTGTGTGTTCTTCTGTCTTGTCTCCTCTTGAAATTAAGTAATCCCATTAGCTTTAATCTGACTGCATGAAATACTGATGGAAAGAACACTTTGGTCACTAAGGTCTGCTGACACCTTTTTGTTCTTTGATAGAGAGCCAGCTCTCTGCTCTTTAATAGCAGGGTCCTATGAAATTATTTTTTTACATCCTTTGATAGTTATGTTTCATTTTGTAGCTTGGCATTTCTGACCATATCTCTGTATTTTTGGACTCTTTTGTACTCATCTTTAATGATTTGATTTAGTTTCCACTTTCTGTGTGTTGTTTTCCTGAATCCAAGTTCAGTGATTTCTTTCTAGGAAGACTGTCTCTACAGAGTTGTAACTTGTATGTGTGGCCTTCAGTATTGGTTTTTAAAAAAGATTCAATTTTTCCTGGATTCATCTTTCTGATAGCTTTTTTCTTTTTTTTTTTTTTTTTTTTTTTTTTTTTTTTTTTTCTTTTTCTTTTTTTTTTTTTTTCTTTTTTCTTTTTTTTTTTTTCTTTTTCTTTTTTTTTTTTCCCCTGTGAGGTCTAATAATGGGGTTCCCTGCTGTACAGTTAAATGTTATCTGATTCAGTCCCATTATTGCTTTTTGAATAACTGGCATATTTCAAACTTCATCCACTCTAGTAAAAATCCTCTGGTGATTACTAATGATTTGTTATTAAAAATAAACCAACCACCCACATTAATTCTCAAAACAAAAATGTGTTTTTCCATTTTGACTCACCATCTGCTAATCAGTTTTAATTATGTTTGCAAAAAGCCCTGTTGCTTAGTTACTTCATGTGATAATGTTTGAATTTCAAAAAAATAGGGTAAGTTTTATCAGTAGGCATATCTTGTCTTCCTGAATCTACCTCTTTAATGTGAGTGATTAGTGGTAGTTTAAAAGATATCATCTTGTGAAAACATCTCAAGATACAAATAAACTATCTCCCCTTCACAGCATTGATGGCCTGATAAAAGTGCGGACTCTGAAGAAGAGACTTGATAAATTTAATGAAGTAGTAAGTGCTCTGAAGGAGGGGAAGGCAGACACAAGCAAGCAGGTCAAGGAGCTGGAGCATTCTATTGATGCTTCAATAACCAAAATTAAGGTATGAAATGATCAGGGAAGTAGGTTCCTGTTACTAGAATCTTTAAAAAACCTTAACATAAAGTATAAAACCGGTGTATTTTTATTGACAGTAAAGACATTAATAAAGTTCTTAATTTTCAGACACACTGGGTAGATCTTGTTTAAAATTATTGTGAATGCATTGAAGTGGATCCTGAAAGTATGTGCAAATGCCTAGACTTCAGTATTTTTATCTGTGTTTCAATATGGGCACTGGAGAATTTAAAGCAAAAATGCATGCTGATACCATGAGACAAGTGTTAATAATTTCCTTGTTGTTTTTATTATTGGAATAAGGTTATATTAGCCATGTTTTAAACTAATCAGGGCTCAAATGCTCTTTTACCACATTTATCACAGAGTGAAGAGATTTGTATTCCAATTACTAAGGTTTTTTTTCAGAGTTGGTAGTAAAGATAAATACGCTTGCTGATTATTCTTCAGGGTCTATAGTTATCAGTTTCTTGTCACAAAAACAGACAGACAAAATACAGTACACTGGAATTTATTAGAAAAAAAAATTGTGTTGAATTTTTGTTCCATGCAGTCTTAGAGCTTTCTTAGCATATTGTATTAAGATTTTTCTATTACAAATCAAAGTTGAGAAAATGATGAATTTAACCTGTCAACTTAAGTTCTCTCTTCCAATAAAAATAAGATAATCTGATTATGATAATCATACACCCTCAGAAATGGTCAGCAAACACCCTATGTTGCATTTTTCATTAGTGTACCTCACTTTGATTCATAAAATGAAATTACCCTGTAGGTGTCATTGAGGTTTGAAAACACACATAGCTGAGACTATTGTTTTAAGTATTTTCAACCTGTTACTTGCTACTAATACTTTAAAAAAAAAAAAAAAGTTAGTCCCAAGACAGTGCAGTACTTGTTCTGAGTGTTAGCATACATAGTAAAAGAAACTATTCTGTGCTATGGCATAAAAGGCAGAGCTGTAAGTAACCAGTGTAGGTGCTAAGAACATGACACAAAATGCACATCGGAGGCCCCATCTCAGCCTGGTAAGAACTACTGCAAAGTTCAACATATGAAGGCATGTTTTAAACAAAAAGTCGTGTTTAGTATCAGTGATAAATGGAGATAACTTTCTGTGTTTTAAATGAAAGAGGAGAGTAATGGATTCCCAGGATTTTAGAAAGGAAGGGAGGGATGTTCTCAGGCTCCCTCACCCTGAAGTGTATGTATAGTTTAATTATACTGCTACATGTTCTCATTTTACTTTATTTTTTTTTCAATATACATTTTTAAAAAGTGAGATAGAGGTGTATAAGCATATAATCCCCTCTTACTACTTCAATGTGCAGACCACTATCATGACTAGGGAACAGATCCAGAAGGAGTATGATGCTCTAGTTAGAAGCTCAGAGCAACTCCTGAGTTCACTGCAGAAGAAGAAACAGCAAGAGGAGGAAGCAGAGCGGCTACGACGTATCCAGGAGGAAATGGAAAAAGAAAGAAAGAGACGTGATGAGGAAGAGCAGAAACGAAGGAAGGAAGAAGAGGAAAGACGTCTGTGAGTCTTGAATAAGTTGCTGATTATAGAATGAGAAGAAAATAAGAAAGGCTAATGAGGACTTTTTTAAAAACTCCTGTGGTTAAAGAGACACATGGATTATACTCCTGGTGTGCTACACAGTGTTAAAACATTTCCTGTCTCAGTGATTTGTAAGGCAGGTGTAATCAGAATAGAGTTGATGATGCAGTTGGAAATATGTGCAATTTCCATGATGCAATTGGAATTATACACTTGGAAAGTTTCTTGAATTTAGATACAGTGGTCCTATCATCAGGACTCTACTGACTTCTGAATTACCATTCAGTGTTATAAAAGTTGCTTTCCTATCTCTTGTTTACTTGCAACAATGAAATGTAATAACATTTTCATTTCCTCCTTCTTTATAATAGAAAATCTGAGATTGAGGCAAAGAGAAAACAGGGAGAGGAAGAGAGAAAAAAGAGGGAAGAGGAAGAAAAGCGTATCCAGGCAAGTGTCTTAGCTGTGTGGGAGTTTTGAGGATTTTGTTGTTGAGAGGGGTTGTTTAATTTTATTTTTTAATTTTTAATTTTTTTTACTCTTTTATAGCTGAGATTCTCCACTGAGTTTAATGGCTTCATGTTATAAATATGTGTGTAAAACTCATGCAGCACTGTTGCTTTAGTAGTAAATGTAAGGCAAGAAGCATGATCAGGCCATCCAAAGACAAACCACCTACTTCTAGTCTACATGCAAGTTCAGGTCTTGTTAGTAGAGGTGCCTTTGCTTTTTAAAGGGTCTTTTAATTTATTTTAAAGTTGAAAGTACTAACCATGGTGAGTCCTAGTTTAGTCTTTGCAGTTACTGTAGGTGTTTCATGCCAGGCAGGTTTGGCACTCTTTTACTCAAGTGACATCTGAACTCAGGCTGTGTCATGTACCAATTTAATTGTAAACACTTTGAGAATATTGGTAATAATGAGAACATACAGGACTGTCTCTAGTAGCCCCTTTGACTACATTCTTGCGGAATAAATACATGTAGTTCAAATCAGAATTTTTCTCCTGTATCTTGTTCCTGGAGTTGGCCTGGCTTTTTTATCCTTTTTGCATCTTCATACACATTTCTATCACCTCACCCACATTCTTGATAAACAAGATACTAGAACTAACAGGGAAATTATAGCCTAGCTTTGATGAAAAATTAATCTGGCTATTTGGTCCTGCACTTTGATCAGAATAATAAACACTAAGAGCTTGCAGAAGTTAAACATAAAAAGAGGAGTCTGCTGTTTGGCTTGTCTCTAAATCATTGGTTGGAGACCATTGCAGATTTGCCTCGTGTTTTCTGAGAAGTTCACGGAATAAGTTTCCATTCAGAGACATTCTAAACATACTAAACTATGTGCATTGAGGAAGCATAATGTGCTGCCAGGCTTAAAAACTTGTTTTGCCAGCACTATAAGCATCTCCAAGGATTGTCTTTATTTATGTTTCTTTGTTTCTGAGATGAGGATATCTGCAGTAAAGAATGTGGTTTACATTTCTGCCTAGAACTCCCTTGTTTGGATGCAAAGCAGATAATGTAAGGCAGAAGGGTATTTCTTTCTTCTACAGGCACTTAATTAGTCATCACCTTTCCTTCTGGTGGTTATTACTATAAGCTAATCTAAAATGGGATACATAGGATATTCTCACTGGTGTTACAGTGCTGTTCAGTGGTGAAAATTAATGGTGATGAGTGGGAAGTGACTTTGACTTTTGGGCACCAAAGAAGGCACTGGAAGGAATTGGCCTGCATGACTTTGAGAACTATGAATTTGATGGTCACATTTTACTTACTGTGTATGCAAGACCTTTTGTCAAATAGTGATGGTAGACTGGAATTGTTTTAGTTTTGTTCTGCAGGGGCAGTATGTCTGGATTCTTTCTGCATTGCAGTAAGATGGAATTTTACCATTTCCTTAAATTCAAAGACAGATCAGGTCCACAGAGGACTGGTGTGCTCCTTTTGATCCCTTTTCAAAATGAACCACTGTTCTATATGCAAAGCAATGCCTGCTGCGAAGACTTACAATGCCAAATGTAGAATGTCAGGGTAGTATTGTGTTAGTGCTACGCAGAGGTAACCATATTGCTGTGTATCCTCTGAGCTCTAGTGATTCTGGAACTTTTTCTAATAACTAACAAAATGCTTCACGTGTTTTTTTAAAAGAAGGAATAATTGGCACTTTAATTTGAAGAAGTAATATGAGTGGTAGACAGTAATGATTTGAAAAACTATGTGAAAAATGAGATGCAGTCTGTAGCTGGTTTGTTGTTTTTTGGGTCAAACTAAATACTAAAGGTGTTATGTTTTTCAGTTCCGTAAATTGTGCATCTTTTGAAAGCTGCTACTTGGCATATCTTTCTAATCATTTCCTTATGTGACATACTAGTTTTGATTGGGTAAGGCTGATATAAAGGTTAAGGTAGAATGCTTGTTTAAAGAAGCAGCGATTGCTTAGGGGTAGTCATAACCTTATAAGGGAAAGGTATTTGCTTAGCTGATAACCACAACAACCTTGAGATAAGGAGGCAGAACATACTGGGCCTTAAAGATAAAAACTACTCAAGTCAGCAGTATCCTGACTGAAGAAGAGTGCATGCCCAAGGAAGAAGAGGTGAAAAGTTAATTTTAGAGGAAGACTTGCATCATCCCGGTGACTCTCCGTTGCGGTCACCAGGAGGCAATGCGCAGGCATCAAGAGGAGGGACTTGGTTATCGAAACTAGTCATAATAATCATGAGATTTCCTCAAACTCCCCACCCTGCCTGATGAATATGTATGATTATTTGCAAGAAGTTGATGCCTGTGAGAAGCCAGTGGTGTGCACGTTTGTGGCAGAGGGATCCCCCGTGCACCCGGCGCTGAGTAAATGTGACTCTCTATAACTTTACGAGTTGTAGAGTTTTTGTTCCGCAAGTCAAGGCTAATGGTGTGTTTTTATAAAACAGGCTGAAATTGAGGCTCAGCTTGCTAGAGAACGAGAAGAGGAAACCCAGCATCAGGCAGTGCTTGAGCAGGAACGTCGTGATCATGAACTTGCAATGAGAATTGCCCAGAGTGAGGCAGAACTCATCAGTGACGAGGCTCAGCTTGATTTAGGATTGCGCAGGTATGGGGTTAAGTAGTTAAATTTCTCCTTTTCTTTTTTTCCCCCAATTTATTTTTATTATTTCTATCCTGATCCCCTTGAGAAGACTATGATCCTGGTTTTATGTATATGTCTGTTAATTAAATGAAGCCTTTAAGTCAGTGTATTGGATTATTTATCAAATTAACTTGTGAAATTTTGTTAGAAATATTTTGCTTTTGTTTAAAGACTTTCCCCATTTTTCATCTTGATACAACAATAATTTTGTAGGTGCTTGTGAATACAACTGCAATTCTCTTTTTGACTTTTGGCAAGCATGCTAACCAATTAAAGTTTTGATTTTTATGACTCAATTTAAAGTAGTGAATGGAATTTCTGGATTGGTAAGTAGCAATAAAATATGCCCTTTCGGGTACTTGATGGTTCTAGTAGTATAGTGTGAATCTGTGGGTCTTTTTTTTTTAACAGGAAGTCCTCACTGAATGCAGAAATAGTAATTTCTGTGTCCTGACTGGTAACTTAGTTAAGTGGAATTACTATATTTAATATAGATGAAAAGTAAATGTGGTCTTAAACATTTGCTTTGTTAAAACTTTTAAAACAAAAAGTGCTTGGCTTTTGTTATGCACATCCACACTGCCTGTAAATCAAGAGGTCTTGGTGTGTAAAGAGTGATGTCTTGGAAACAGTTAAAGTGGAACTTATCATTCAAATTGCATAAAGGGACCAATAAACATGATCACATCATCGGTGACTTCATTAGTGCTACCTTACTTATTATGTTGTTGTTGAAAGAAGGGATTCAAAAAGATTGAAAGAAAATTCCATGGAATGTCAAGCTTCCAGATATATCTTTGCTGCTCAGATTTTAATTAGATATATACTTTTTTTTTTTACTAACTATATGCTAATGTGAGAATGCAGGTGATTTTTTTTTCTTGCACAGTATTTTTAGGCATTTCTACCTTAATTATTGTGGCTTTGCCTTTGGTTACACAATAGCTGCCATATTGTCTCAGATAAGACATTAGCATGCCCAATTACATGTCCGAGTGCTTTACAGAGAGCATTTTGGAAGATTTCTTACTTTCCCTGGTTTTTGGTGCAACACTCTGAAGGTAAACCCAAAACCACTCATGTGTTTCAACCTGGCAAACTTCTCAAATATGAGAGGAAGCATTAGGCAAGAAAGACTTCGGGAAGTCATAACTTTTCTGTCAGTGAAATCTCTTATTAATCTTTATAGTGTTTCTTACTGCTCATGGATTATCCTGGTGTTTGTATTCCCTGAGTAGTCCCAGAATTGATGAACTAACTATCCTGGTAGTTATGATTGACAGTTTCTTTCAGCTGTGTAGCTATCAAGAGAAGAATGAAGACTTTTTTCTTTATGACTGGAAAGTGCAGATTGAACAAATCAGCAGGGTTATGTAAATCCTATCTTGAACAAGACAATATATAAATTTAGAAAAAAGTAGCAGATTTTTCTGCTTATAGGAGAATTCTTTTTAGCTCATCAGATGTTTTTTTAATTTCAGTTTCTTAGTTCTACTTTAAGAGTTTTAAGCATGTTCAAAAACTGTAGAAAATTCTTCTGATTTCACCGTTGATTTAATTTTGTTTAGATCTGTTTAAGAAAAAAACCCTAAAACTTTCTCCAGAGTATCTTCTACTGAAATCCAAGGGTAGATTTCCACATACCTGCAGGAATTGTTTTAAAGATAGAAACTGTGGGAATTCTCTGAAATGAAAACTAGATACTGGTCTGGAGAAAACATGTAATTTAATAATTTAAACAAATTCTCAGGATTTACGTTAATTGACACCTAACTAGAGTTTAAAGAAGTTATATTCTGCCATCCCTGGCTTCAAGAATTGCATGTTGCCATGTTAACTGAAAATTACTGTAATGTTTATGTATTCATATTTCCCCTTTCTGTTAAGTTTTGCTGCAGTAAGATAAAGCTGGTATTATTCCATAATGAATCCGTGTAGTATACTGGTTCTACAGTATTTTCACACAATTTTGTAAAACAAAGGAATTTTTATGGGCCACTTTGAAGGAATTTTTCATTTTGGTTCAATTTGAAGGAGCATGTGATACTTAGGTGTTGTCATATTTGAAAATGAGTACCCTCTACTTTATTTCTTTCCTCCTCAATATCTTAGTGCATTCACCATTAGTTTTCATAGATTCATAAATATTAATAGTTTCTTTGAGAAATGCATTCTCACTTGTGTACTCACTTCTTCAAAGAAGAAAAGTTCTTTGTTCTGCCAGTAGGTCCATCATACTTATTTGTGCTTATTCTGGGATGGATATGCTGGACCTCTGCTAGCTTCATCCAGTTTTATTACTTACCCAGTAATAAGGGACTTTCTGCATGTAGGGGTAATGTACAAAACTGCTTAGCCCTTAAGCAAAAAATTAGTTATAAGTATGTTTTTAACAGTGGAGAATTTTTAATCCCTGTATTTTACTGAAACATGTAGTACAGCACGTAGCACCAAAACTAGCTAGCCTCAGGTAAGGTGGCTTGAGTTTATCTGTTCTGTCCATTGCACTGGAACAATCCAAGTAGGTTCTAATAGGTTGAGTATTGAAGACTACAAATGTGTGCTTGTGGCTCTTCAGTATGTCAGTGTAGACTCAGTGTCTTCTCACAGCTTGCATGAAGAAGTTATCTGTCCTGTTCTCAGAAAACGTACCTGGGGATTGCTGGTATTTCTTGTAATATGCTTATCCATGCATAAAAAAATTCAGTAACATGCCTCAAAATCTTTGATTTTGGAAGATGGAGTGGGAGGGAGGGTGGAGTTAGTTTCTACTTGTACACTTTTTACAGATTATCTTAATTTGACTTTAAAAAATAATATAATGTTCATGATTGATTTACAAATATGAAGAAAAAAGGTGTACATAAACATTTTTCTTAGTAAAAAAAAATTAAAATCATAGGATAGTAAATAATATGTGAGAGAAGGAAATACTATGACACACCTTTTCCACTTCAGATTGCTAGAAATGTCACTAGGAAGTAATCTAACATAAATATCTTCTGTTTGCAGAGCCAATGGAACAAAGCTGCAAATGACTGCGTATGGCATTTTTTCCATTTGAATGCTCTAACAGAAAAAAAACAACCCACTAATTAATTACATTAATTAATTCAAAGGAAATTGATGCTGTCCTCTTATTTACTAGCACCCCATAATAATCTTTATTAGCATACATCTGTAAACTTTAAATCAGCTTGTAATATCTTATATCCACTACTTTGCTTATGTCTAATAAACAAATTAAAAATCTAATATACCTAATAATATCTGCTTAGAGATGATATAATTAGAGTAAACTTTTTAACATACTATCAGTTTTTCACTACCCTATGTGATTTATTGCTCTTTACAGAATCAGGTTATGCTAATATGTATTATTATCAGGAATATTATTTAAAATACATTGCTTTTTTTTGCACTTGAACTAGCTACTAGCTTCAGTTTGGTTGGCAAGAGACTATCACAGTTAGAAAGGCTGCTTTTATATTAATATGTTCAGTTTATGCTTATTTATCAATTTTCTTATAGGGAACAAATGGCCACAGAAATGTCAGAAATATTGTCTAGGTAGGTGAAAGCACCAAACGAATCAGTCACTTAATGAAAAGAAATCACACATGAAATTGGTTGAACTATTACGGAATGAAAATAATGGAATCTGGGTTTTATTAAATGCTAAGCAGGAAAGTAAATTATTTCTTCCAAGTAAATTTTCTTTATCAACACTTTCAGCAATTATTTTCATTACATTTCAGAATGTGATACTTACTGCATGCTCGCTCAACTAAATTTTTTCACTTTTCATGTACTGCAAAGGTTTGACTTGAGACTCTTTTGGTTCTTTTTAAGGCTAGAAATACTCTGCATGATACAAAACTTTGTCAGGCTGAGCAGTGGTGGCTGATTGTCAAATATGGATGCTGTTCTTCAAGACTGCTATGCTTAAAGTCATGTAGAAAACAAAAGAGTGATCTGCAGAGTAGCACTGCAGTGGAAAGGCTAAGCCGTTCAATTGGATTAACATTCTTAAAGATTACTAGTTTAACCAGAGATCTTACAGCCTAGTTCTGCTGCTCTGAATTATGTTGCAAACTCTTTAAGAGTTGTGGGTAGTGTTGCTAAATAGGGAAAATCCGTAGGATTTGTCAAATTAGATTCAAGAAAGTAAGACACCAGGCAGCGGAAATAACGGGTAGCAGCAATCCTTTAGTGTCCTACAGGTATGCCAGTGATAAAAAAATATTAAAATATGTATTTTCAAAGACACTGACTGTGTAATGATTTGGTTTACACTTGATAGTAGTGCTAAGGGTGAGGAAAAGTGTCTGTCCCTTACCTATGTACGGATTAAAAGTCAAAGAGGACATTTTTTATGTCAGTCTTCTCACATACCATGAGAAGCTGTGTGTTGACTGAGATTAGTAGTATGAGTAGGCATAATTAAGCTGATGCTGCAATAAACAGTACAATTCAGTAGTTTTAATTACATTTATAGAGATGGTTCAGTTGCTATTAAGAACAACATTTGGTTAAACAGATTGTTTCATTCCATGAAACTTAAAAATAAATTGCATTTGTTATCTCTGCTTTCACAACAGCTCTAGCTACACAGAAACTTTTCAGAGAAAAAATATATTTATAACCTATTCAGTAATATGGTAAGATAAACAACATAAAACTTCACAGTCCCACATGAGACCTTTATGGAAAAATAATCATTAAAATGGCATTCACTGGATTATAAATATTGTAATAGTGTAGGAGTCCCACAAAGGTATTGCTGCAAAAACATTTCATTTAACTGAAAACGCCTGGTTGCTTTTGTTTTTCTCTCTTGTGAATTTTCAGTAGGACATACTGCATCAAGCACTTTGCTACCCTAATACAAATCTAGTTCCTTCTGAAAAATCATCTCAGATTCTGATTGATAATTCAGTTTGCCTCCTGTCCTTTGCTGGGGGCAGTAGCATATGTTGGTAAAATCCTGTGTCTTTTCTTGAATTCCTTAGTGTTTAAAAAGGATTCAGTTCATCACTGAACACTGGAGTGTTTTGAACTGAGTTTATATCCAAATGATCCATTGGAAGTTTGCTGTTTCTAGTGGAAAGTTCTTCCACTTCTCATCCATACAATTTTTAAGGAAAAAAAAAATTTTTTTCAGGTTTATCTTTATAAATATACATGTAATGTTTGTTATATGGATAACCTTATTCATACTGTTCAAGATGATAGAGATTTTATTAATAATTTCACACTTGCATTACTGTTGAATTTGTTGCATACTTGACAAATACCCTTTTGTCTTTAAAAAATGCTGCTTCTAGATGTGTCTTTTTACACTGGTCATCCTTTCTTCTGAGGGTGGTATTTTTTCGCTGGTATCTCATAATGTCATGGTTTATTGTTTTTCCCCCCCCTCCTGACGATAATTATTGATGTTCTCAAACAGCTACTACACAATTAACATAGAATTGATTAGATTTCTTCTCTCAAGTTAGACTTTTGTTGCAGGCATGCAATATTTTCTGTAGTCTTGAAGCAAATATTTTGTCCTAATGCAATTTTGAACAGAAAACACCTTTTCTCCCTTCTCCTTGCCTACCTCAAAAATATTTTTCCTCATTTGCTTTTCAAATGGAACTAAAAATGTATGTCCACTCTTTGTTGTCTGTATTCTGCATCTTGACTAGTACAAAGGAAAAAGGGTACATCAGCATGGTGTGAGGTACACATGAACAGAGTATGTCTTTTCACACATATGAGTGACAGTTCTTTTTACTCTCTAGGCAATCAATCAGATACAATTTTGAGTGTAAAAGATGCTTTCATTTTTTCCTTAATCATTTGACGATCTTGAAAATAATGTGATACTTTGGCTTTGAATTCAATCCCTCTGCTGCTGATTTTAAGTGTAATAAGCATGCTGCAGTGTTGATTGTGGGATCTGTTACTCCTGTTGTAGCAATTCCTTTTTCATGCTTGAAAAAATACATATTTTTAAAATAATTGTAGGGGTCCTACAGTTCAAGCCACAAAAGCTGCTGCTGGTACTAAGAAACATGATCTCAGCAAGTGGAAATACGCAGAGCTTCGCGATACAATCAATACATCCTGTGGTAAGTTGTTGGGTTTTTTTTTCTAAATTGAGGAAGAAGTGAAGTCATAGTGGTATGGAAGATAAAAAATTTATCTTTAATGAAGTTATGAATAAATGTCAGATTAATTAAAAAAACTTTCTTGCCCCAGAAGGAACAGTGAATGAAGATCTTCACACACTGAAGGAACAGCTTCCTGTTACCTCCTTTTCTTACTATATATTTATGATGTTAAACTGCATTGGATGTCAAATACATGTTACAGTTTCTCAATTAAATTGTCTTGGTTCTGTGTATTTCCACAAAGGGTGTAATAGTTGTTTGTACGCACAATAGTCTGAGTGTTTATACAGTCAAATAGTTGTTCTGCTTTATCTAGAATTTGTGTGTTCTAAGAAATTTCTTGCCGTGTCCAAATCACATGTCAAAAATGCCATGTAAATCTATGCCATCAATTAATTCCCCTAAATGTTATGAAGATAGAAATAGATAAGAATTATTCCTTTATTAAATATTAAGGTTTCTTCCTGCTTCTATCTGAAGGCAGTTGGTTCATTTCTGATTTAAGATAACTCAGAATTTCTCCCTGGATATAGAAACTGGAATCAAACCCATTCTCTGATTCTAACTATTGTTTCCACATAAGTAAGACTGGAGCAGTATTTTTGGCTGAATAGGTAGTGCTACCATATGTTTGTCTCAAGTGAAGCCAGTTTGGATAGTTAGGTGACTTACAGGAATGCCTGATACTTGTACTGTCTCTTGGTATCAAGAAATTCTGAAAAATTAAAATACATTTAATAAAGTAGAGAAGGAACATAGATCTGAGCAGTCAGATTGCTATTTTTCTTTTTTTCAGTTGCAAAAATAAAGTTCATCAGTGAAAATTTATCTATTTCTGTTTGGCTTGTGAAAATGTCAACAGAGAAATGTATAAAGTGAAAACTGAAAATTTTATTTGTAGCATTTCACTGTTCCAAATCCCACAGTAGAACAGCTACTTCAGGGACTGCCATTCCTCTAGAGGAGAAAAGTTTATAATGCACTCATGGAATTTTCTGGGTTATAAGGGACAGGCCCTCTTACTGCAGAGAATGAAGGTTTGGTATATTTTATTATGTAAACATACTAATATTGCAACACGATCTAAAATTACTTGCCTATCATTTTAGAAAATAATTTCATAAGTAATTTTTCTGATTTTTCTGACTCATCCTTTCCTTCATCCTTTTTGAGACAGATCTTGAGCTGTTGGCAGCTTGCAGAGAAGAGTTTCACAGAAGGCTAAAGGTATATCATGCTTGGAAATCCAAGAATAAGAAGAGAAATGCAGAAACACAACAGCGTGCTCCCAAATCAGTCACAGACTATGGTGAGGAGAGACAGTTTTGTGTTTATAACAATTGTGGTGACCTTATTCTAATGAAAACATTTCTAGAATGAATTTTGTTTTGCTAGATTGGAGGAAATTCTTCTCTTTTCTAAGAATGTTTTTATATTTATTAAAGGTATATTCTTTAAAAATCTTGGAATTGCTAAATTGCAGATAGTTGAGTACTTTCAGGAGACCCACATACATGTACTGAATACCTCTCCCTAAAACCTTTTCCAATTTTCCAACCATACCAGTGCAGAGCTGTTAAACTAGTTCTTGATTTGGTGTTGGGGTTGCTGGCATGTCTGCTAAGTGTTCATTGCTATGCTACATAAGACTGAGGAAGATAATTTTTCACTTATGAAATGGTGGTTTGCATTCTGAGATTTCTGAAATTTTGTTTTTCAGGTTGTTCTTAATAGTTCTGGCCTTGGTAATTACAAATGATGCATTCAGCAGAGAATTATACCTAAGGACAGAACAGAGGTTCTAAAAATAGTGCTCAAATTGCATGAAACTTATTTTGGTACTGTAAAAACCCCCAAGGTTTCAAGAAATCATACTCTGGGATTTAATTCACTGTAACATTTGGGGTTCAGGTAAAACAAAAAGTGTTGGTCATTTGGAGGGTTTTTTCCTCATGCTTTTATTCTTTCCTAAGACACAGATATGTAGACATAGGTGTAGATACTTTTAAAAGGTGCTAATATTTCCCTCATTTAGATTACTCTAAGGTGGAGTGATAGACTCTGGACTGACTCTGGAGATAGACTCTGGAGTATCAGACTCTGGACTGATAGTTATGGTTTGGATTGTTAATCTTCACCCCTTCTCCTCAAATCTACTGACTGTTATAAAAGGAATCTAAGAAATGAACAGAATCACAGCAAATGGATAGAATAATTTAGCCTGCAGTCTTCTGGTTCCTTGATTATAGGGTTCCCAGACAGAGTTAGTGGCAGAGGCAGGGGAAAGGAAAGATGGGGAGAAGATGCTGTCCTCAGAGTTCTCTTATTCTGGGGTTAGGGCATTGTCCAGGGCGAAGGGGTTGCAGAACTCAGGATATACAGATCCCAGTGAATACAGGTTCTCTACTTACTCTCAGTGTTAATCCCTACACAAAGACACCTCCTTCCTCTTCATTTCACTGACTGGCATTCATTGCTTGAGTGTTACCTAATAATTTCAGCTTTTCAGGGAACTTTGGTACAAATATATGGCAAGCAAAATTTGGACACCTGAAAAAAATGTTATCAAAGAATGGGTCCTTGTGGCTGTATGTAGGAATATGGTTTTAAGTGCTTAAGAAAGATTATGACTGAAACAGAAGAAAAAGGCATTTGAAACACTTCTGCAGAGTAGTAAGTTGCTTCAAATTTGAGCTTGCAAATTCTGTCTGGCACTAAATAGGTAAAGTAATAAAGTATTGCTGATGGGAAGTGTCAAAGAGCAGAAAGTTTTTCTAGTTTGTGAAAATAATACTTGGAATATTCATATTCTATTCACATTTACAGCATTCTTTTAAATGTTTTTCATTGCATTTTTTTCACTTTTCTTAAAATATATCTGCATATGCTCCAAGAAAAGTTAGAACATTGCAATTCAGAAGGTGACCTTTTGAGACTCGATATCAGAAATAAGTCTTTCTATTGCAAATAATTATACTACACAGGCATTACACACTATATCATAACCATCTGAGAAGGTAGTAAGAGGAAACTGTTCTCTCAGATGTTTAAGCTACAACTGTTTTGGTTGCCACTGGATGTTTGATTTAAATGATGTAGTTTCTCTTTTCTGTTTTATTACTGATATAACATATATTTTTACAGGTAAACTTTAATTAAAATCCTACATTCTGTGCAGAAGCACTGGTTTTTATGTTATTTTGGAATTTTTTATCAATAGAGGCCTGAAAATGTCAAAAATTAAAAATACAGTGTTAATTAATGAGCAGATTTGTTACAGCAGTCTGTACTCAGCATGTATACAACTGGAGTTTTGTAACAGGCATACAACTTATTGAAGTTATCAATTTCAAAATTAAATCCCAATGAAAACAGAAGAAGTTGGAATTCTATGCAGCTTGAGGAAAGAAAGACATTTCATATTTGTCAGTGAGCAGAAAATCATAGAATCATAAGAAAATAAGAATACATAGCTCGACGTCTGTGTTTATTTTGAAACTAGAATTTCTGTTTCTCTGTCATCAGCATTGATTTAAAATGTTGAGGTAATGAAACTGTAACTTCTAAAAGATCAAAATATTTATGTTTTGCTCAACATGTAATATTTGTTCGCAGATTTTGCACCATTTTTGAGCAACTCACGTAAGTGGGGAGATGGTTGTAAAAGCTAACTTTGAAGAATAGGAACACTTGAGAGCACTGTACTAACACTAATTCAGTGTTTTGCTACATGTGTACATAGAGTTTAATTGTTAAAAATTTTCTAGTTTACAATTTGGCACTGTTACTGAACTGATGGTGATTATATGTTGACTCCAGTCATTTACAAATGTAGTTTGCGGCTTCTTTTCTTGAGATGCTACCCACTTGAGCAGTCATGGGAAAAGAGAACGAAATAACCTTTGTATGTAAGTTATTTGAAAGTATAATCTCCCATTTTTTCCTCTTTCTCCCCTCTGCTGTTCCTTGCAGCCCAAGAAATGCCATGTTTGTTCTGAAATATTTTACTAGCTGATTGTGATTTTTCTTGTAGCAAAACTCTGGAATCAAACTAACATAACAGCTATTTCCCTAGCACACAAACTAACATCCAAGTGATGGCTTCTTTTGAATAAAGAACTACAATTACCTAGCACTGAAAAGTAGAGGGTATGTTAGCTGCTTAGCATTCCTGTCCTTTAGATTTTCTCTTGAATTTAGGCACGCATAGGAGTAGATATAAGGCTTAGCAATTAGCTTGGCAGTGCAAAATGTGTTTGACAAAACCAATGCACTAATTTGCTGTGATAAATATTTAGACAATTTGAAGATAGTAGAATGAATTTCCTGTAAACAGTAGGCTGTATCTCCTGGTAAGATGTATGTTCTGTCAGATTGATTTATAATAGCAGCATTCACCTCTTAAGATCTTTGGTTGTCATCTCTTTGTTTATGTAGACATGGAAAAAAATTGGGGGTATGATTCGTATAGTACAGATTATTTTTTTTTAAGATTCTGTTGTTCACATTTAGAAAAGCTATTTTTTTCCAAATCTAAGGAGAAGAAATTTCAAGGTGCACTTGCTAGTTCTTTAGTCTCATTCATAACTGTAAAAGCACATTATCAGAAATTATATTGTCTCTTTTCATTTTATGAAATTTCAGCTCAAAAGTTAGCTTTGCTGCTTAATAGGCAATAGACAAAAATTAATTTAGTTTTAACTATTCCCTTTATAGTGAACCACAGACCTATTAATCATGATTTCCTTTTGTAGAGTTGGCATAGGTTCGCACTTAGAATTTCTTCAACAGGGTATTTTTAATAGTGATATTGTGAACCATTAAAACAAGATCCATAGTATCCATTTGCAGGATGCAGTTTTTAGAGGGATGGGTCTTGCCTGTAAGATTTAAAACTAATGATAGAATATACATAAGATGAAAAAGCTCAGTTGATTAGTTTGAAATTATTTGCTTTTAACTGATAGGTTAGAGAGTACTGCTTTTACTAAAAAGAAAATTTATCTTCAAAGTCTGAAATATATAGGTCTCTGAGCAGAGACCTATACTCATAGGAAATATTTACCAAAAAAAAAAAAATATATATATATATAAAGCTTAAAAATATTTCATACAACTGTCTTAAAGTTTGGTCTGTTGCTTTTACTGGTCTAAAATAAACAATTTCTTTGAAAAAGAAAGTAGCCAGAGAATAATTCTAATCCTGGAGTTTAGTACACAGAAATCTAAGCAGGAAGTTATGTTTGGTGACAGCTTTATAGTAAGTGTTGTTTCTTGTCAACATTTCTATTAACAAATTGTCCATTTCTAACAGAATTAAACACCATTCTGCATTGACTGTCAAAAATTTTCAAGTGGTGCTTTGTATTTTTGTAACTGAAAACGCTTCTTTCCACTGTAACCTTGTTTTACAAAGAGATGGACTGAATTAAGGTGCTTACTGATTAATATTTCTGGCTGGTAAGAAATTCTATATGGGGAATTTTACATTAAATATTGATTTAAAGCAGAATGTACTATTTTACTCTCTTTGTTTTTTCTAAATGTACCTGATGGCATGGAACAACTTAGTACTACCTGCAGATAAAGTAGTTAACATAAACCTTTCCTCACCGGTGTTGCAGCTGTAGTGATCAGAAGACTGCGTACCTTGGAGAAGAAGACTGATCACTGTAGTGATCAGAAGACTGCAAAACCTTGGAGGTTTTGTGAGATTTTAGATAACCTTGTATTCAGAGAGAAGCTCTTCAGTTTTTGGGGGTTTGGTTTGTTGATTTTTGTTTGGTTTTGTTGTTTGTTGTTTATTTTTTGTGTCCTGATGAATCGATCACGTCATAACGCGGCTTTCTTGTTTTCTGTTTTTTTTATTGTTTGCTTGTCTTTTGGTTGGTTTTTTTTTAATTTATTTTTGAATGATAGCTCAACAGAATCCAACAGCCCAGCTGCCAGCCAGACAGCAAGAAATTGAAATGAACAGACAGCAGCGTTACTTCCGCATCCCCTTCATCCGCCCTGCAGACCAATACAAAGACCCCCAGAACAAGAAGAAGGGCTGGTGGTACGCCCATTTTGATGGGCCGTGGATTGCTCGACAGATGGAACTTCATCCTGACAAAGCACCCATACTCCTTGTAGCAGGTTGGCATTGGAAGCACAATTAAAATGTTGAAAAGGTTCAGAGCTGATAAGTCACTTTAGAAAAAAAAAAAAGTTGTATCCTTTTTTCTTTTTTTTTCATTTTTTCATTTTTTTTCTTTCTTCCCCATTTTTTCTCTTTTTTTCATTTTTCTTTCTTCCCCATTTTTTCTTTTTTTTTCATTTTTCTCTTTTTCTCTTTTTCCTATTTTTCTTTTCCATCTTTTCTTTTTTCTTTTTTCCATTTTTTCTTTTTTTTCCTTTTTCTTTTTTCCATCTTTTTTTCATTTTTCTTTTTTCTTTTTTCTTTTTTTTCTTTTTCCTTTTTCCTTTTTTTTCTTTTTTTTCTTTTTCCTTTTTCCTTTTTTTTCATTTTTTTCTTTTTTCACTTTTTTCTTTTTTTCATGCTTTTTTCTCTTTTCTTTCTTTTCTTTGGTTTTTTTTCTATTTTTTCTCTTTTCTTTTCTTTCTTTTTTCTTTTTTCTTTGTTTTTTCTTGTTTTCTACTTTTCCTGTTTTCTTTCCTTTTTTCTTTTTTTCTTTTTTCTTTTATTTGTTTTTTCTTTTTTTCTATTTTTTCTTTTCTTTCTTCTTTTTTCTTTTTCCTTTTTTCTTTTTTTATTTTTCTTTTTTTCTCTTTTCTTTTTTTCCTTCCTTTTTTCTTTTTTCTTTTTCTTTTTTCTTTTTTCCTCCTTTTTTCTTTTCCTTTTCTCTTTTTCTTTTTTCTTTTCCCTTTACCTTTTTTCTTTTTTTTTCTCCTTTTCTTTTCTTGTTCTTTTTTCTTTTTCTTTTTTCTTTTTCTTCTTCCTTTTTCTTCTTCCTTTTTCTTCTTTTTTTCTTCTTTTTTTCTTCTTTTTTCTCTTTCTTTATTCTCTTTCTTTTTTCTCTTTCTTTTTTCTCTTTCTTTTTTCTCTTTCTTTTTTCTCTTTCTTTTTTCTCTTTCTTTTTTTCTCTTTCCTTTTTCTTTTTTTCTTTCTCTTTTTTATTTTTCTTTTTATTTTTTTATTTTTTCTTTCTTTGTTTTTTTCTTTCTTTTTTTCTTTTTCTTTTTTTTTTTTTTTCATCAGCAGTTTGTATCTGGGCAGAATTAGAGGATGTGATGTTGATGGTGTTCAAAAATTATGGAATAGCCTTTGGAGATGGAACCGGTGACGTGTTTTACTTGTTACATGTGCTTTAATCTGTGAAATAACAGAGTGAGAATCCAAATATAAGTGGTTTTATTACTGAGCATCCTCAGTTTATTCACTGAACTGAAGACAGCATGAAAGTAAACCACCTCAATTTATCTGGGAAAGTCTGACTCGTCACTAGTTACCTTTAGTTAGCTTTGAAAAATTATGTCAGTTTGTATCAAAACAATTCATGCACATGGTATATTGTCTTTCCATAGAATGGTGCTAATAGCAAAATGATGTTTTTACCATATTTGAACTGCCTAGTATGGGAGAATACCTATATAACCTTAAGTGTTTGAAATAAAACCTAAATGTGGTAATGGGTCAGTAGAGATTTATCTGGTAATGAAACGTATCCTCCTTTTCTGGAGGACAGTGAAAGGGGGAAAGAAGAGTTGGAGAAATGTTGTTTGCAATTAGAATCATAGAATGGTTTGGGTTGGAAGGGACCTTAAAGATCATCTCATTCCAACCCCCCTGCATGGGCAGGGACACCTCCCACTGGATCAGGTTGCACAAGACTTCATCCAGCCTGGCCTTGAACACTTTCAGGGATGGGGCATCAACAGGTTCTGTGTTTTGAGTTTTTGTATTTAACCTGTAGACTGAGGAAAAGGCCATAACCAATGTGTTGAGCTTCAGAGGAATGCTGTACTAGTAACAAAACTTTGTTGTTTTTCTACTAATTATTTTCAATAGAATTCCTTATACAAAGTTGTCTTTTTAGTGTCAAAGCCCATAGCTAAAAGTAACATTGCTGCCCTGAATACCACATTAAATGGATCACATGTTAAAAATAAGTTTAAAATACAGCAAGTGAGCTTCACTTATCATTTCATTGGATTTCCTGTGTCAGTTCCACTTAGTAAACACTGTTTGTTGACCATGGGAGGCTGACAGATTAAGAATACTTATTACTTGATAAAAAAGTCTTGAGTTCTCAGTCACTTGACTACATTTAAATAAATGAACAGCAGTTCACTGTGAAAGTCTGTAAAACTGAAACTGCGTGTAAAAAGAATGTGGTTGTCATCCCACAGTGAATTTTGGGAGTATATATCAGGATGCTGATCTTCCTGACTTTTTTTCTTTTGTTCTTTTTGCACACTTTTAAAGAATGATTTTATCAGTTGCAGCACCTGCAGAGAGTTTATTCTGGTACTGCTTTTCTGGTCTTTGAGAAAAAAAAAAAAAAAAAAAAAAAAAAGCTTTGAAGACTATTACCAAACCGCAGCTTGAGAGAGGAAATGAAATTAACCAAGATCACATCTCTGGTAATGGCACCTTTGAACTCTGTAAATGCTGGGTAAAGATTTTTCTTTTTTTTTTTTTTCCCTTCACCATTTTAGGTAAGGACGATATGGATATGTGTGAGCTTAATCTTGAAGAGACTGGCTTAACTCGAAAGAGAGGTGCTGAAATTTTGCAGAGGCAGTTTGAGGAAATCTGGGAGCGCTGCGGAGGGATCCAGTACCTTCAAAATGCGATTGAGAGCAGACAGGCTCGTCCCACCTATGCTACAGCTATGCTGCAGAACCTCTTGAAATAAATGGTCATTTTGCACAGTGGCATTTGAGATGAGAACCCTTGCCTGTGTTACAAAGGGAAGAGTTCCTCTGGGCAACAGGGGACGTAAATATTCTATAATCACCTTAGAGATATTTAATATAAAGTGAACAGATTTTATTAATCATGTGGTTTGTTAATTTGTACTTTATGATGTTTAATTTGTGTAGTGAACTTTACTAGGTATGAGGACCTTGAAGAAATTTCAGTCAGTGTAGTTTGTTGCATTTTGTTTATATGTTGCATTTTCTTTAACAGTTTCTGTTATAACTCTTCATACTTTCAAGCTGTCTGTCTATACTTTGGTACATATTACAAAGAACTGCATTGCAAACATCTTTTTATAGAAAACCCTCTTTAAAACAACGAGTAATTGGCTTCAAGTGGTGGCCTAGTACAGAGGATATGCTGTTTCTAATAACTGGGGTTATGAGGCCTTAGCTTTGACTTCTTCTACTGGAGAAGTTGGAGTATACTTTTATATAAATCTGAGACATTTTATGTCCTGATTCGAAAACTGGTTATTAGTGTCTGTATTTACTGACTTTTCAGAAACTTATGGGAAATCCTCCTTAACTTGAGACCCATAAATTCCTATTTAGTACATTCTCTGTCTTGGTTTAAGAGAAATGGCTTCCTGTACATTCTAGGAGGAGAATTCATATATGTCAGTACTGTGTAATACCAGAGGTACTCAAAGAATGTACTGCTCATTAGTGCTTATACCACTGCTCTCAGTTTCTTAATTTTTTTCTCTTTAATTACCAATTTCCTTTAGACTTCTGTTTTTCTGACCAAGTTTCCATTAGGAATTCTTGGGCAGTTTGTTTATAAAGGTAGGGTAATTTCAATATATTATGCAAAAGTGTCCAAGACTTATCTATCTGGAGGCATGTCAGATTAAGGATAGCATAAGGGAAATATCCTCAGCCTTTTGGTAGCAATGTAACTTAAATGAGTATGAGTATTGTCTGAGCCTCAGACATCCTGTTTATTTTAATTGTAATGATATGCACAAGGTCTGTTCCTTTTTTTTAGAATGTATAAAAATTTGGTCCAATAACATATTATATCATCTTAATGCTATGTGCTGATGAAATAGCTACAGTTTTAATATACTGGAGTATTGTAGTGATTCTCACACGAGTTTTATTTTAGTCTTCTCTGTGGAGGTTCATACCTTGTAACAGTTTCCTTCTTAAGCCATTTGTTTGGGGAGTCTTTGTGGGTGGGAATGATGAACTTCATACAGTTTCAGGATGCATCTTTTTAACTTATATGAACATTGTTTCACCATGCTGGCCGCTATTTCAACAAATTAAACTTATTTTTTACCTCTTAGATAGAAATTTGAAATCTAAGTAGCTTGATGTCCTCATTAAGCCGATTTAAAAATGAAGTCTTACTCTATGACTTGACAAATTTGCTTACACTATAAAATAATTTCATTTACTCAGTGTGAAACCTCTTGGAAACATTAGTTTTTAAATGCATAACTATACTTAATAGTTTTCCAGAGGTACAGTCTGTAACACAGAGAAAGCTGATGACTTATCCATACTTGCTGACCTTAGGTTGTGCTTGCATGCCACAGTCTGCTTGTTATAAATGCTCTCCTTACTGTAACAGATGTGGAGACTTTAACTAATACATTAACTCTGTATGAAGCTGCTGCATCAGGGAAGCTTGGCATCCACTGCATACCCACTCTTTTTTTTTTGGTCATATGATTGCAAACAAGAAAATGTTTTTGTTTTTCCCAAACAAATTCTTCACCAAAGCAGTACTTTTTGGCTGGAAGATAACAGTGCATCAGACTGCTGGCTTGCAAGTTGTGCACAAACCTGTATGGTGTTGCATGAGTTTAAAGTTGCTGCTTATGAAATCTAGATCACTGGTTTAACATGTTACTTAATTGGAATTCAAGTTTCAGAACTTCCAATCTCCAGAAACCTAATACCACAAGAAGCTATGATTGTTTTTAGAATAAAATCACTGAACTGATAGGGCTGAGATGCCCAATGCTTTATTTATCACTATCTATAATTAACTTCTTGACTTAACACAGTCTCAATCCATATATATATATATGTGTGTGTGTGTGTGTTTGTATACATATATATATATATGAAATGGATCTTATGAGACTAAACATGATAAGCAAAGAACCTCAAAGTGTGTGTGTATAAATATACACTCATATATATATATGCTTAATATTTTATTTTATATATATGGGTGTAAACATACTTGGAGGGAACATAAATAAAATTAACTGAATTTTTCTGGTCAGTTCCTTTGATTATGCCAGATTTTCCTTGCCTGGCATCAGAAAGGAAGTTTATTTTTCAGAATGAGGTGTATGGGAATTCTTGTTAACTTAAAGACTAACAAATATGAGCTATCAGGAAAATATAACTGTCTATGAAATAGTGGAAGAGGAACTCTGGTGGCTTGATGTTCTCAAACGAGATGTTCCCACTTTTCTGCATTGCTCCAGCAGTATGCCTGAGGAAAGCAAAAGATGCATTCCAAAAATCAGGGTATGCTAGTTTGCACAGAACCATGCTTTTTTTGAAGTTTATTTTTTCCCTGCTCCAAAAGCAGCATCTGCTTTTAGTTTTACTTATCTTTTTGTGGAAAGAAATTAATTTTCAGGAGGTTTTTTGGTTTTTTTGTTTGTTTGGTTGGTTTTTTGTTTGTTTTTTTGTTTTTTTTAATGTCAGGCAATATTCAGTTGCTCACCAGTTGTTTCCCATGTTCCATCTACTTTGTCAGATGATTATATTGTTGGTTGATTTGAAGAGGAAATGCAAAAAAATAAAATAATGGAGGAGGGAGTTGATTTATAGGACTGTAGTATTACCTAATGCCCTTCTGGTCTGTGGTTATAGAGGAAAATGTAATTTGTTTTAAAAAAAAAAAGATGTAAACATGTTGCCTGGGTTCTGTTTGCTTCATTTAAAAAAGAATTGAAACCTTCCTGCCTTTCAGTGAAGTTGTGCATTATAGTTGAGATCTGCCTGCAACATCACTGTGCCAGGCTACATTCCTGACTATAGGGGACCAGGAATATTCATTGTCTAGGAAACACTACTTGAAGGATTACAAGGTCATTAAATTCTTGTCTTTCATCCACTGATCAGATTGTTTTTCTTTACCAGTTGAATCCTTTTGGTTTTACTCAAAAATCTTTTATTTAAAGTATTTAAATGACCTCCTAATACTGTACTGAATATTAAAAAAAAAAATAAATACATTCCATGTTGAAATTCCAGTTGTATCTCTCAACATTTTCTCTTTAAAGATTTAAAGTGAAGTAAGACTTAAAGTGTAAGGGTAAATTATGTTATGTGAAGGATGAAAGGTTTTCTGTGCTGGAACTACTTAATGATTCCCTGTCAAAATTTGTGGTGATTAAAGGTACTCTAGTAAAGATTTTGTCTTTCTAAAGTACTTGTTCTTCTAAATAAAATTCTGATATTAATTCAGTATTTGTTGAACAATTATACTTTACTTCTATTACTATTTTTTAACCTCTTTTACTATCACTTCCAATGTATTTATCATTTGCTATTAGGTGTACTGTTTGCATCTTGTTCATCAGGGAGTATTGAAACCACTTACAATACTACATGGAGTTTGTGTGCTCCATGGAAAGCTTATGTTTGGGTTGTTTTTTGTTTTTTTTTTTTGTTTTTTTTTTTGTTGGTTCGTTGGTTTTTTTATAGTGTTATCAAACTTCCCTTTCTTAAAGGCAAAATCAGAGTGGTATCTTAAAGTGAAGAGTAATTCACACTTTGCTGTCTAGGAGATAAAATTTTGTTTCACTTTCCTTAGAGTTTTCATTTCCAAATCTAGCTTTATACCAGTTTAAAAATAATGTGATGTGTGAGATTAAATACCAATTCAATTCCCTGTGAATTTTTTTGAGTAGTTTTATTATATTTTATTGAAATACAAAAGGCTTACATCCAGTAAATATATTTGGTAATTAATAGTTGAGAGTGATAAATACAGTCATGAATAATAAATTTTAAAATACACCTTTTAAAATCACTTATTTATTAACCTGACTAGTGATAACTAGTATGAATTAGAATATCCTAAACACATACAAAAATACATTTGTAATGGAAAAAAAATTTGAATGCTTTCAGCATTTGTAATGTGTTCTTAACTTACATGAGCAGTAAAGCAGTACTAACATTGGCAGGGATGGAAGTGGTTTTAAAGTGGTTTTATTCTGCAGTGTTATTGTGTAAAACCACATCTTACATTTCTTTTTTCTTCTTTTTCCTTTTTTCCCTAGTTAAATAAGGAAGTTAAAATACTAATTCAGCTGTAGAAATTCAACCTTATATTCTTGGTGCATTGCCTTCATTTGTACACAATCACCAGATTTGGTGGTTTTTGCAGGCAAATTTATGCAGTTAATTGTTTGGAATTTGTAAACAGTTCTTTTGGGCATGCATAGCAAGGTAAACTAAAATTCAGTCTTTGCTGTGCTAACTCTGTAGTGCTAAGTAAAAAGAATTGTCACTAAATGCTGCTACTATCCTGAATACATGCAAGTTGTTTGACGCCTGGATGAGGAGCTGTCATCCAGTATAGTCATGAACTTTGTAGAAGCTCAGTTTGAGCTGTAAGTACAACTTCTGGTATGCACCAAGCAGCAAACAGTGCCTGAATATGATACAACACTGGTGCAGCATATAAATATATATATATTTTTTCAAGAAAAAGATGTTCAAGATAAGGTAATGCTCATATATGAATCAGGATTGTGGCGTATAAATTACTAAGCCTATAAAAGACTTGATGGCCATTCATTATCTGTTTATATTTCTTCTAAAACAAATAGTAACCTCTTAAAATTATTTGTGTATATAAATTGTACCTGCTTAAGTGCAACCCTGTAATCTACTTGCTACTGGCAGGGTGCTTGTGCATAGAAATCTCTATTCTGAAAATAGTGAATAGCATTCTCTATTCTGAAAAGATGAAACTGCAGGAAATGTGCGTCAGCAAAAAAAGTTTAAAACCTTAGGAGAAGACAATTTATCCGTCACTAGAAATTAAGCAGTGAAGTGTGTATGTACATATGTATACATGATGTGTTTATTAACAGAAAAATAGGAATCTCAAGTTAAGTTAACCATTAAGAACAATTAATTCTGACTTCTGAGTGATTTGCAATGTGAGCATTGTAGGGAAAGAATGAGAAAGTTCACAGACACTTGTCATGTGGCCTTTGGTCAGCAAGAGCTGTAATTTCTGTGTTTGCCACTTACATTAGTGTATATAAGGAAGGTTAATAAAAAAAAAAATAGAAACAGTAAAGTTCTATTGGCATAATGTTGTGACATAAGATACCAGAAAAATCCTAACACTGGTGTCTTCTTGCTAGGTAAAATTTAGACATGGTCAAACAGTCGGTCAACTTGGTCATCTTTTTAAAACAATTTGTTTAATGGGTACTGATTTTACAACCAAGATGTTTCCTTGAATTTTTTCCATTTGCATAATCAACCTGAAGTTCAGTCCTGAATAATGGAGATCTTCTTTTTTGAATACCTGTAAGAGAAACTCTGTTAAGACATTTGAAAAGCATTTCTGAATTAGAAATCACAGTATTTATCTACTACTAATAGGCAATATCTCACTAAAAGCTGCTGAGATCATCTCTAGTTGATTGTAAGGAGAACAGAGTTACTCCTGAAGTTATTCTACACCAAGTTATTCAGCTCAGGGTAAAAATACTATTTTTCCTCCCTGGTTATAACAATGCTGTGATTCTGTATGAAATAACAAACCAGTACCACTGATACCATCATAATCTGAAAAATGTATTTTTGATTGTAACAGAATTAGAATGCAGTGTGCTGGAAAAGAAGCTGTATCTGTCGTACCTATGTGATTCACAGCTACAGCAAACCTGGGATTAAAGAATCTTTGGGATGTTCAGTTTCTCTTCTTTCTTTTAAGTATAAGAGCAGGAACTGTGCCAAGTAAACTTGTGAACTTGTAAAACTTGACACCTGGTACCCACAAAAAAAGAACACAGCACTGCCATCTCTGTATCGTGTTTTAGGTTTTATTTCCCCCGTGATTCTGGTAATGAAACACTAAATCTCTGATATTGGCAGGGGAGCTCTAACAGGCTAACTTTGCTGTATTGTTTTAATCCAAAATACTGTTTGCTTGATGATCCAAGTGACTGACATGAGGATGAGGTGAATGGCAGTCCTTGTTTGCTCCTCAAATTTAATTTCATTCAGTCTTCCAGAGCATCATGCTTTGTGTCAGTCACTGGGTTCAATGAACAAAGAACAATGCAGTCTATATCTTTCTTAGGGAGAATCTATAATCACTTTTGGGCTGCATCTGAATTACATCTCATGAAGCACTCTTGCCAGTTAGATGCAGCATTATGGACTAAATTATTCTACCATCCTCTAACACAGTGCCCCCATGTGTAGACACTCATTTTGAACTTAAGTACTGGTGAAGAGTAGCTAGAATTGCCTAATAGATATTTAAAAAAAAAAAAACAACAACAACATACTTCATGGTTGCCTTGTTAGTCACTAAATTAATTTCCTTAACTAGATCTTAGGAGGAACTTTGTCACATTTTACATTTGACAATTTAAACAGGGCCTGGAATGACACAGGCCTGGGTTTTCTCTCACAGGTGTGCCATTTTATTTCTTTCTTGAAATCTATAATGTTTTTGTAAGTAGCAATTTTAAGCATTTCAGCTGGTATGAAAGTTTATTGCTCTACAATTATCCACAGTCACATTCCTTTTAAGATGGGTGTAAAATAGTAATTGCAAACGTCTGTGCACTTGTTTTTATCAGCAGTGAAGCCAATTCATTCTCCAGCTTTTCCAAACTGCTGCTCCCTGCTGACTTCTCAATTTCTATCACTGCGTTCCAGTCCCCCCAACTTGTCACCTCAGTCTGTAAGTGTCACCTTGAGTACCTGAAGAAACCAGATCTGGGCAGGAATCCTCTGTAACCATGTACTGGCTTAAGCCAAGGATGGATCTAGTTGGGTAACCCATCTCCCATCACACATCCCTCCTGCCATTGTCACCCTGTACTGGTATTTCCCTCAATAGCAATGGGTACTAAGAGTTGTAGTAAAGCCTCTGTACTCTGAGTGGGGCTGGGACTCAGAAAATTGAAAATGGCAAAGTAAGAGCTTTCTGTCTTCCTTTCAAAAAGCATACTGAGATACATCAGAATTGAGAGATAATCTGGCAATTTTAGAGAATTTTTTGCCTCAGTTTTCCTCCTCCCCCTTCAGCCCCCACCAGAGATACAAGGGGTTTCAAGTTGCAGAACTTAAAATACTGTTCGACATATTAGCAGTGTTGTGCTCAAATTAGAATTCCAAGTTGTTCAAACTCTGTATAGCTTCAACAGCCACAAGTTATTTTAAAATTATCTGAGTTGCTTTTTCATTTTCTGTGCTCCTTAGTGTGTTTCAGTGACTGCCACATTAGCAAATGAGTGTACAGAATGGAACTTTGTTGCATAAAAGCCCTTGAGAAGGGGTTGTTGTTGTCATACCAAGCTTCCAAAGAAAAAGAGAGTTTTCTTTGTGTGGAATTACATACAGAGGCTTTCTGGTGACGCTGAGAACTAGGAAACTCAACAGGTTTTTAAAGCTCTTGAAAATGGTCACAAACCTTTGTTTTGTCTGGCTGATGCTGGAAATGAAGACTTTCAGAGACTTATCAGTCTTGGCTTTGTATACTGGTCTGGTGACCTACAACAGCACAAAAAAACCCATAGATAAATTATTACAGTAAGTCATAAAAAGCACTCAGGATGGACCACCAAAGCCATGCAAAAGAGGAGTTTTACAATCCTGTTACGAACCTATACAGCAGTAGATGTGGAAAGCAAATAAATGGGTTAGTCTTTTTAGTTCTGAAATTGCCAAGCAAGAGATTAGAATCAAATCTGATTTAGTTCTAGAGTTAATACACAGAGATGGACCTGTTATTTGAGGTGGGGCCATTTCTTAAGTGGTAAGAAAAGTATTTCCGTGCGTTTTACCTCCACGCTGGATTGTGTTTTCAAGTTCATGGAATGCTTCATGCTGAGTGACCTCTGAGGAACTGACACAAGCACTTACACTACAAGCCGGATGACAAAAGGTAGTTATGGGTTCATCATGTTCAAAAGCAGGATTAATCCTTACAGCATTTTCTGGATTGCAACTGTTGAGAGCAGAACTTCTACAATGCAGAACATTTTGGTTTAGGTAAGATTTTAAATTGCCAAATTGTGAAAGGAATATTTTGAAATGTGAAGAAAAAAATTTTGAGCAGCTTACTGCAAATGAGAATTTCTTTTGCCTTTTCTTCTTAACTTAATCATTAAAATGATGAAAAGAAAACCCAGGCTTAGCAAGCCAAGAGTGAGAGGTTTAAAAATGAAGGGTTTTGAGGGTTCTGGAGCAAATTTGGCACAGCGCTGTCCTTGGCGTCTACGCACGGGGCATCTAAAACTGGGAGAGGAAGAGAAAAATACAGAGGAATTGAAGGCAAAAAATAGAAAGTACCTCAAATTAAAACAAAGGAAAATCTGCAATTAAACAGTAACACATCATTCCAAGGACAGCTTTTGCTTACCTGTATGAAATAAGGCAATTGATAATAGAGGAAAGAAAATATTATTTGATTCATGAGAATGTGGTAAACACTGATACATTCTTTGCCCATCCACAGTTTTTAGGGAAATGATGCATTTGGAACACCTGGCAAATTTCTAGTCCCACGGGTGAAGCTGAAATAGCACTTGTGGTTTAGAATCTTAGAAGTTAAGGTGGTTTTTGTATTAATATCTGAACACATTTTTGAAGCCTGTATGCTGCTTATTGGTGATTTTAATCTTAGTAACAATGTCTGAAATTGGAGTTCTCCTGTAAATAGCTCTGCTAAAGCAAAGGAGAAGGTTGCCATAATTTACATGGGAATTCAGAGGTTCTGGATAGTAGAAAAACTCAGGTGATTCTGAGTAAATTCCCAAGTAAACAAGTGCTTAACTAAAGCAAAAAAATAGGTCCTAATTTTCCCTCTGCAGGCTGTACAAGTTTGCACAAATTATCAGTCTGAGACTGGCAGTATGTTTGTTTGTCACATACTATCATTCACAAAGTTGCATTTACTATTATTAATTGTTTATCATTCCAAATGATAGGTTGGTTATTCCTGTACATCAAGTCAGGTTTTCTGGAATGGAAAGGTGTTATTTTCCTTGGTGAACTGGTCTGGGAGGAGTAGGCCATAACCTTTGCTACTTGAGTAAAGTTTTGAAGACAACCTCTTTAGCTCCCAGGCTTATTTCTAGTGCAGCTGCACTACTGTGACTCCACAAGTCACTTTAGCAGTAACCATGGTGAATTCAGTAGAATCTTCTATTATCATTTATGTGACACCCACTGTAGAAAATGAGTTACAGCAGTTATGTTGTTAGAGTGAAATTATCATACAAATAACTTGCTCAGTAGTCTTATTTTTGGATGTTAATCCTAAATACACTGAGATGTATCATTAAACTAGTAAAGTCTATATCAAGATAGAATAAACAACTGCAAGAAATGTACTTGTCTCTGGCTTATGTGTCTGGCTGGTTGGCTACCATGAGCCAGTTTGCTATATAGAGAGTCATATAAAATTTTGGTTTTTAATCTTACAATGAGACAGAATCCAATACTTTTGAAAACAAATCAATGTGTTCAAGTAATGTGGTAGTTCTCAAGATTGGCTTAACTTAATTTCATGTAAAAATCCCTATGGAATATGTTTGCCATTATATGGAGCTACTAGTAATCAAGTCTTTCCCAGAAATCCCTGAAAGCAACCTCAGCCTTCATGGACTTCACTGAGTGGTGTAGAATTAGAATAGTGTTCATAAGTGTATTTATAAGAATAAAAATTTCCTTTAAATATAACTTTGAAAAAACTAATTTCTTAAAATACTACTGTGTAATCAATAGTAAACCCATGAATTTGTGTGTTTTACCATGTTATTTCATTTTTCCAAGATGTATTTGGAAATCTGAGAAAAAACACATGGTTTTGTATGTCTGTGCCAGTAATGCTGAATTTCTAATAATTTCCTAGAGCATCTTTAAAAAAATAACCAAATCATACGTACCAACATATAGAAGGGGATTTATCCATCGTGAGGCCACTTACACCGAAGCAGAATATTGGAATCATAGAATTGGCTGGGTTGGAAGTGACCTCAGAGATCATCAAGTCCAATCCTTGACCCACTACCACTGTGGTTACCAGCCCATGGCACATCCAGTCTCTTTTTAAATATCTCCAGGGACAGAGAATCCACTACTTCCCTGGGCAGCCCATTCCAATGCCTGATCACCCTCTTTGTGAAGAAATTCTTTCAAATATTCAACCTAAACCTCCCCTGGCACAACTTGAGACCATGCCCTCTTGTCTTGCTGATAGTTGCCTGGGAAAAGAGCCCAGCCCCCCCCTGGCTCCAGCCTCCTTTCAGGGAGTTGTAGAGAGGGATGAGGTCTCCCCTATAACTTCAGAGTGCCTGAATATTAAGGTCTTGGCTTTTTAGCAGTTTGTGTATTTGCAAAGTACATCTCCAGCCCCGCTTGTCCATGCAACACCCGTGTCAGGGATCCCCTCCACAGAATTCACCCTGAGCCCCATTTATTTACCTGCAGACAGCTCCTCTTCCTGGAATTAACTCGCATTTCCCCCCGTTGCTGCAGAAGTGGGGTTGCAGCTCACAGAGGCTGCGGCAGGGGAATCCGTCCCGGCTGGCGTAGCCGGGTTTGCAGAGGCACTCGGCCTCCTGGGCCCCCTCCTTCAGGATGCATTCGGAAAATTCGTCACACGCCATGAATTTGCAGGGGTCTGCCTGGTCAGCTGTAGAGGATGAGGAAATCATGAACTGAGGCATTACCCCCAAGTAACTGGGGAGGCTTTGTGGCAGCTTGAGGAAAAACAATTCATCAGCCTGCTATGTGGCCCCGTTATCAGGAGGCCGTGGGCTGGCATCAAAAGACACACAGCTCTCTGTAGATGACACAGCAAGCATGCAACCTCATGTTTACTTCCACAGCTGTTCCCCCATCTCTGTAACTTTGTTTTCATCTCACCAAAAAGGATCCTCAAATCTGGATATTTGGATATTTTTTTTTTTAATTTTATTTTTCTCTCCTGTAAGTACTAGTTTTATTGTTGTGGATACTGTGCTACAGCCTTCAGTATGTGTAAAAAGTATGTGTGAATCTGGAAAGGCAAAACTGAAAAGAAAAAAACCCATAAACCAAACAGAAAAAAACCAAAAAAACCCACCAAACCATAAACACAAACCAAAAAGAAAAATAAATACAAACACAAAAAATAAACACAAACCAAAAAGAAAAATAAACACAAATAATAAAAAATAAACACAAATAATAATAAACACAAACCTAAAGAAAAATAAACACAAACCAAAAAGAAAAATAAACACAAACCAAAAAGAAAAATAAACACAAATAATAAAAAATAAACACAAATAATAATAAACACAAACCTAAAGAAAAATAAACACAAACCAAAAAGAAAAATAAACACAAACCAAAAAGAAAAATAAACACAAACCAAAAAGAAAAATAAACACAAACCAAAAAGAAAAATAAACACAAATAATAAAAAATAAACACAAATAATAATAAACACAAACCTAAAGAAAAATAGACACAAACCAAAAAGAAAAATAAACACAAACCAAAAAGAAAAATAAACACAAACCAAAAAGAAAAAACCCACTAACCCAAAAGAAAAAAAAAAAAAAGAGAATGTACAAAGACAAGAGGTTGGAGCAGATAAACAGTAGTGAGCTGAGCCATGCAGAGCAGTGGATCCTGAGTGACTGGACCCGTTTAAAGGAAGTTTGCACATCCAGTCTCAGCCATAGATATGAACTTCATTTCAGCTCTGGTCTATAAAAGACAAAATCACCTTACACATCAGCATGGAACAGAACCATCCCTTTTTAAGTAGGTGGGCTTAAAATTTCTGAAGAAAAAAAAGCCTGTAGTTTAAAAAGATCTGTGTCATATATTGTAGCCAGCTCCTGTTCCTGTTTGGGCTGAGAATGTTCTCCCAGAGTCACTGCACAGTGGCTCCAAGATGCTCCTCTAATACTGATTTCAAATGAAAAATGAGCATCATGTTATAGCAATACTGGGAATCTCAGACAGACATTAGGATGTGCTTAAATGGTAGAAGTGATTCCAGACCTTTTAACCCTACCCTTTTTTTCTTTTTTTTTTTTTTTTTTTTTTTTTTAAGAATAGTGAGTTTTAGGGTGCTCAGTTTTCCCTTTGCTATATGCAGTATGCTTATTAATTTGGGATCTACTTTGCTCCTGGTCTGGAAATGGATGCACATGTGAACTCTAACAACTGAGCATCTTATTTATGCATTTGCTGCATAATTAATGCAACAACTTACAAGGTAACTATTGCCAGGCAAGCCCTTGATTATATGGAAAAAACAAAACAGAACCAACTTTGCTCTACTTGTTAATAATCTTGATTAGGAATGAAAGTTTAGCCTCTAATGAAAAAAATCTGTTCTTGCTGACTTATCCCACACAGAACTGCACTCCAAGCAAGAACAGAACATTTCTGAAGGAAAAATAGTTAGTAAGGCTTTGTATGATTGAGTAAATTATTAAAACAGGAGCAGCTGTGTAGATGTACATCTCCTGCACGTCTGTCCCCAGGTTTCATGGTCACAGCTTACTTGCATAATAAGGTTTGTATTCCTGGTAAGGAGACACAGGCTCTGCCTCATGGCTGTGTGGTACAGCCCTGCAGTTTTCAGAAGCTGAAAGCTCTCAGCACATTTCTTTCTGACAAGTAGAGTTTGGCATGAGCATTTTGCTGAGCTATAGGGTCATTTTTTTGCGATAATACTTCATTTTCTTTAAGGTTTTAAAGCATGCAGGTATTCTTAAAGGGCCTCTATTTTATTCTTTATGGTGTTAAGAGTGATACAGGCAGCCTTTTGCAGCTGCTGCCCTGATAGGTATTTTGGACAGTTAGCAGCAGTGTTCCCATGTTGTGCAATCCTGTTGCCACTAGGTGGCTCTTACTTTCACAACAAGTTGGAATTCGGTTAAATTACCATAATTTACGAAATTGAATTTTGTTTGTTTGATTTTTTTTTTTTCTAAAGTGAAAAGATAGTACAGCTTTGATACACCTGTATGGTTATGACTGAGGTCTTTTTAGACCCTCCAGAGGAGGGCCAAGATAATGAGAGCTCTGGAGCATCTCTGCTATCAATGCAGGCTGAAGGAGTTGGGGTTCAGCCTGGAGAAGAGAAGGTTCTGAGGAGACCTCATAGCAGCCTTCCAGTACCTGAAGAAGCCTATAGGAAAGCTGGGGAGGGAGTTTTTACTATTGCTCACAGCCTGGAAAGAACAGCTCTCTCAGCAGCCTCCCTGTGATATGGCTTTCTTGAATTAATGATGAAATACCCCATTAGTAAAGCAGCTGATATGAATAAAGATGAAATATTTTATTTTTTTCTGTAACTGCATTTTAGCAACCTTCTCTTTTTAATTTTTATTGAATTAAAATTTACTACTGAAACCAAGAATGTGTGATAGCCCAAATTTACTCTTTCTAGTGAACTTCATACCTTAAGTGAAACATAAGGTTATCACAGCACTCTTTGAAAGTTTAAATGCTATAAACTTTAACATTCTTAACCCCACACTACCTATGCTCTTAATGGCCACAAGGTGATACATAAAATGAAACAAAATAGCAGCTTCCTCCATGAATTCCTCCATGTAAATATTTTTGTGTGTGTGTGTGTTTTTTTGTTTTGTTCTGTTATTCTGGAATTGTCAGGGATCTGTATGTGGAAAAACAACTTAACCAAAATTGCTAGAGATCTCTTCACGCTAACACATTGCTATCATTTTACACCATACCAATGAAATTAAATTTAGACATGAAATGTTTACCAGAACCTGAAAGTAGATCTAAGTTTCAATTCTATAAACCAATATAGCTTTAAAAAACTTTAAGCTTCCAGCAACACAATATTGTCTGGATGTTTTTAATGGCTTTCTATTGTTTAATAAAGATTACAGTCTCACTTGAATGGTAGTAAATCAGGAAGATTTCTCCAGTTACAAATTTAGGGAGTGCTCCATATGGTAATGCTCTGGTCAGTGATTATCTGGAGAATCCAGTTGTACTTAGAAATTATCTACTTCTGTCTTGAACTCTGTAGCCCTTCAAAAATAGATAGAATAATGCTCTGCACTATGGTTTGCTTACAACATTGCAAAAATAATTAGAAATTATTATATTTCCATACTCAGGTGCAAGTTTTGCATAAGCCACTGCTGTAAACTGCGTGGTTTTTTTTCTCTCTTCACCCAGCCCTTATTCTAGAGAGCTTTTAGTTCCCTTTACTTGGGTCTGAAAAGCAGTTAGTGTAAATGCAGAGACCAACACCTCCACCCACTATTTCATTATAGTATGAAAATATATCTGCAGATAATTTGCAACACCTTAGATTTCCTTATTGCTCCTTATCACTGGAAGGCTATTGAGAAAAATCGTTTTTCCCAAAACCCTATAATTTCTGAAGCTGTAACACAATCTGGAAAAGATTATTTGCTTGTTTTTTTGGTTTTGCACATATGTTACTAATGCAATCTTACCTGGCTCAATATCCAGGGAGTAGCTGTCAATCTCCAAATTGAGGTGCTGGGCTGCAACATCACAGAATTCTTCCAAAACACAGTGTACTGCTTCTGTGATATTATATGGCACAGTTCTGGCAAATTTCATTTTGCTATTCACAATCAGACTTCCATTCCTGAAGTTAAGTATTTCCAAGTGCTTAAAACCTGTAAGGTTAGACTGAAGGTATGGGAGTAGCTGCAAAACAGAAATTTAACCTTTATTTTAACTTCCTGTCAATGTCTACCTGCTATTAAGTCTTTTACAGTCACTTTTCATTATCAAGTACACACATCACACACTCCTTCTTTCTCTGAACTTAATACAATTGCTAAACTTCACTTTTCTTTTAAGTACTTCTTCTGGACTTCTGCATCTTTCTCAACAATGTATTGAAATGGATGGGTAGAAATGCAGAGCAGTTAGGGAGTTTATTCATCAGTAAGGAAAAAATTATCACCTCATTTAAAAGCCAACCTTAATTATTCTTAAACACTCAATCCTGGCAGTTTAGGGCATATCATAACAGGTATGTTACTGAGCTGACCTGCTGCCCTATTGTACCCATAGAGAAAATCCCTATCTAATCACATTCCCCCTGCTAAGCTATGATATAATTTAAAAGGCCTATTTTTAAACCCAGCATGTAGACACAAGCCTTAGATGTAATCATCACTGCTATACTGTTGACGTGAATCTAAGAAAAAGCCATATAAATTACATGCCAAACATACATCTGGAGTCTCTTGAACAAATAAAAACTTTTCTCAGTAACTTCCTAAAATCTTTTTCATACCCTGACAGCATTCTAGGCTTAAGGGTCCCTTAAAAATACAGCTTATCAGACTGATTTCTACTAGAGTCTGATACAGTTAAAATCCTACACTTTTCCAGGTAGTTCCTTAACCTGTGCCTGACTATTGTATATGTTGACCAAGTTGATTTTCACCCACCAGTTGCATGAACTGTTGCTCTAGTGCTTTGTATTCTGCCGAACTCCTGTTGAAGAGGTCATCAGAAAAATGCATGTTGGTTACCCTCAGGCTGAAGAAAACCACCAACTCTTTGCCTTTGGCTGCAGTTGTCATGGAGCTGGTAGTTATATACTCCAGTGTAGGAGCTGGGGTGGCTTTTGCAGTCTCTGTTGTCAGTACTGAGATATAACCACTGCTGTGCTCCACTTCATCCAGCGTTGCTGTGCTCATCACATTGATTTGATCTAACTCAGCAGCAATATCCTGCACTCCTGCCCCAGTGCCATCAGGAGCAATGCTCTCAGATCCTGGCACAGAGGAATCTGGTACTTCAAGGGACTGTTCGATGATCTCTGAGTGGCTGAAGGATGAGCTGGTTGCTGCAGGCAGTGGTGCTGATGGTGCCACATCTGTAATGATAACTCCAGGCTGCAGAGTAGAGAGATGACTTGAACCAATAAAGAAAGGTAATGTTTTGTAAATGCTGGCTGTCACTAAAATGTCATCGCCTGATGATTCTGGTTCATCTGTGATCTTAACTGCTGCAGGAAAACAGGGGAAAACCAAAAAGCTGTTTTGAAAAACAAGCATAACAAACATCAAGCGTGGAAACAACGCGCATATTGCATTTATGCTAAAGCATTTTTTAAAACAAGCTTTATCACTATCTAACTGTGAAAATGTTATTTTCACCATTGAGGATCAACTACTGGAATAAAGCACCTTGTCCACATGTTTCAGTCATGAGATTTCTGTGAGAGATGTGCTTAAATTATAATTACACTTGGCAAGTAGTTCCTGAGCCATTTGAAAGCACGTTCTTGTTTTGAAGGTACATAATCATGCTGACAGTTCATATTGACTGAAAAAGTAGACCAAATCTTTGAGCTGTCTGCTCAGATCTGTTGTATGCTGGAGTCATTCTGCTCCCCTCTGCGAGAGGTTAAAGTTATTATTTGCTAGTAATCATAGAATATGGTTAAGAAAACAGTACAGCCTCTTCAGATGCAAAAAGACAACAGCATCAGTGAAACTTAATTCATGTCTTAAGAAATCATCTGCTACACCTGCAACAATCATTTGATCTGGATGCTGAACTTTTGAGGTCCCCACTGGGGACTTGAGTAGATCCAGGATGTGTAACAGCTGAAGCTGAAATCGAAACCTAAAGCATGATGATCGAGATACTCTAAGCTGGGCTTGCAGCCACCCAGACACAATGATTTCACAGAAATGATGGCCTCCAAGCAAGTCATCTACCCAAGCTGACATCATTGTGCTTGTCCAGTAATGTGCTTATATGAGCTCTTCACGTGGGACTTTCAGTAGCACCTTGCAGGGAAAAAATCACTGATAAGAAAGAAGTTTTTCTCAAATTGATGAGGTTTTCCTTTACCTAGATGATCTTTAAGGTCCCTTCCAACCCAAACCATTCTATGAATTCTATGGAATTTCCAGTTCTATGGAATTCCAATTCTATGGCGTTTCCTCCCAGTAGCCAATGAAACTGCTAAAGGAATTCACATTGGGAATGACCTCGACTGAAGGAGACAGCAACTGTCCTGTCTGTGACATAGGAGTTACACATAAGAGTTCCTTTAATCTCTTCACATTTTCTTGCTTCTAAATGAACAAGGCTTGTATTGCTGTTTTTAGGAAAAAAATTGTATTTTCAACAAAGAAAGCTTAATATATGAGATAGCACCCTGCTTTCTTGACAGAGTTGATTTAACAGCACATACTAGTTCTTTGCTTCCTCCCTGAAGATGCAATGACTCAGCCTAATGTGGATTATTTTCTATATAGCCCCACTCTGCTAAGCTGACCACACTTCTCCAAACACAAAAAATTGTTTAAGGCATAGTATATGGTTTTACTAGAATTAGATTCTTGAAACTAATTTTCCCCCCATCTGGTTACCACCTTGTCTAAACTTATGCAGGAGCTGCTACACATTTTTTTCCACTTTTTCTTTGTTTTTTTTTTTAATTATGTATGTGGTAGTATTTGTATAGTGATTCAGTGATAGTGTAAAGAGATAAATAAAGCCCATGATAAAAGGAAAGAAGTTAATATTGTAAAAATATTAAATAGTATCAATAAATAATAAAGCAAGTAAGTAAATAAATAAAGCAAGTAAAACACATAGCAGATTTTACCAATTGGTAAGCTATTGGAGACGGGTTGTGAGAGAGCTAGATTTACTTTTTGTTTCTGCTTCAAACTCTTCGGGAGTCTTAAGAATGTGAGGTATTGATGTAACTTTTAGCAGACATTCAAAAGTGAGGTGCATCCTCTAAGACAGTCATCTTGTCTCCCTTTTTAATCAATAGAGACACATTTATCTCATGCAAAAAAAACCAAACATACACCTGATCTTCTGAAGTGCCTGTATCTTTTTGTTGACTTCAGAACACATGCAACAAATACACATAAAATTCCTGATTTTCCGCTTACACAATTTTTGTTATCTAAAATCAATCTCTTCATCCCCTTGTAATAAGGACTATTAAAGTTATTTGGAAAAGGGAAAAACTTTCCACTGTGTCATAGTTTGATCATACCAGGAGTGCAGAGGGAAGGGACAGCAATTTTCACTCTGGAATACCACTAGCATTGAGTTACTGGAGTGTTTTCCATCCCACTCTCACATCTAAGCTTTTCCATTTGTTACAAGTGTCTTGGCTAGAGGACAAACTAGATTTTTTTTTCCAGTTCTGCAGAGAAGTGAACATCTAGAAAAAAAATTCCAAAAATAACCTGGATACTCTGAAGAAAAACTGCTAAGATAAAGCAGCCTGGAAGGATCATTACTGCATCTGCTTCTATGTATGCACTCAATACATCAGCAACAAGTACAAATGTTATCCTGTTACAAATGAATCTGTCTGAAAGCACAATATATTTTAAGACTGTTTTTGACAGGTATTGAGTAACAGAAACTACAATTGTGTTTGAGCAAGGTGCTCAATACAAGGCAAGCTTTTGCTACAGCACAGTTTATCTTGGCAGCACTGTATGTTATGTGTGAAAAAGCATTCCAGAAACAAGATGTGGACTACTCTGACAGGGGTAATCAAGGAAAAGACATCTTCCACATTTTCTGCCTTCTGGATGCACAAAATATTGAAAGTTTGTAAGGCAACTGCCTGCAAGACATTCCCCTTCTTTCAAAGACCACATTGGTAGCTGCTCTTTCATGTACTTGCAGGATTTACTTATTATCTCGCTGCTCAAAGTAGAGTAGTCATCAAAGACAGTTCCCAAACTGTCCTGGAACAGCTGCTGCTGATGGCACAAAGATTTTGTAGGGTCTGATACAAAGGTGACTCATGGTGGTGTGGGCAGAGGGACATCAGTAAAGGCCTCTGTTGAAATCTGAGTGAAGGCTGTATTTGTGTTGTAACTCCTACACCTGCACCTAAGCCCAGTGACAATAAAACATCCCTGCAGCACATTAAACATGATTAACATATAAAACCAGGGAAAACAGTTTCCAGAACATTCAAAGCGATGGGGTCAGCTTGGTATGAAGAGAAGATGTGTAATTTCCCATAAAGGTTTAAGAATATAATCTGTAATACAGTTCAGTAGCTATTACCCAAGGTACCCAGGCAAAGCCACTCCCCAGCTTATTGCGCAATAGACTCGTGGTGTCAGAAAGGCCAAAAAACCAATGCTCTTTGCCCAGCACCCCTGACCAAGAAGCAACAAACACTAAAAGATTAACGACACTTAAATAACATATTATATATGGCAAGCTGGATAACAATGATAACAAACCATTATTTGTAAGGGTAGAGCACAGGGTATCAATGAATTACGTATTAATCACTGTTTTAAGTTCCAGATTTTCAGAGCAGAACAAACTATGGAAATACTGAAATACAGACCTATAAAATTATTCAAGGTCCAACACTGGGCACAAATAAATGTGTCATCATTTTAGACGGGAACTAGGTGACAGATACTCTCCATTATTCTCCCCCTTCCTCTCACAGGAAGATGAAGAAAGGAACAGGGAAGAATAACTAAGCTTGGGAAAAAAAAAAAAAACCTAGGATAAGTTTAATGAAGTAGTAATAGTGATAGTGAATTACAAATGCATATAAAATATGTAAATATGGACCTCACTTTCCTCAGACTGTAATTTCTTCCCAACCAGAAAAGTCCCACCCTGGACTTGGCAGCGGATGGGGGTGCCCAAGTCCAGGATCCCAGTGACAGCCTGCAGCAGCCTGAGAGCAACTAAGCTGGTCCTGCTTAGGATGGCAGAAGGTGACCTGTGTCAATGAATGATGGTCTTCTCTGGTTAGGAAATCAGCAGCAGGACCAAAAACAAACCAACCAACCAAAAAAAAAACACCCAAACCCAAAACGTACCCCAGGCCAACTAGAATACCAGACAAAAAAACCACCAGAGTGCTCTCTTGGGAGCCATTTTATACTGAGCACCATGGGGAGGAATATTATGATCATTTGGGTCACCTGAGCCATCCCCTCCTCCCATAGGCTCAGCTGCTCCCCATTATAGCTGAAACATCAATAGGCTGGAAGGTGCTGGTGGTGTCCCAGGCAGTTGTTTTTCTCTTCCATATTGGTCCTCTCAAACCAGGACACTTTGGCAGATTGGAATAAAATCAGTAGAAGCTGGCTGCTGCCAAGGTTTTCTGGAGACCAGAGGCAGCTGCAAAGCAGTGCCATGCCCCTGGGGGTGCCTGTTTTGTCCTTAACATTAGATGGCTGAGATCACTCATCTCTGTCAATATTTTGTATCCCTTTCCCTTGGTAGACATGAAAAATTTTTGTAGTTAATTTTGTTACTTCATCTGCATGCATGAAAGCATTTTTCTTTAAGTGCCTCATTTTAACTGGCAGAGTATTTGGAAACCAGAGTGATGTAGATGACAAAATTTTCCACTTGCTAAGAGGCTATATTTCACCTGTTTTGGGTTTGATATTTAGGCCTGAGTTCTAATCCTATATTCATCAGCAACGAACTCACTCAAATCAATCAAACTGTACTCAGATAAAATCTGAGCAAATTAGATAAAAATATCTGGATTTGCCCTGAGGATGAGGAGTGCTCTGTTCTTAGGGGAAAAGTTTTCTGCCCGATGATAAAATTTTTACCTTCCACATGATGAGCTCTTCCCACCTCCCTCCTCCTTCACAGAAAGAGTGGTGAGGCATTGGAATAGGCTGCCCAGGGAAGTGAGGGAGGGACCATCCCTGGAGGTGTTCAAAAGAATGGTAGATGAAGAGCTCCAATGGATGGTTTAATGACTGGGGGTTGTAGGGTGGACAGTTGGACTTGATGATCTTAGAGGTCTTTTGCAACCTTGATGATTCTATTATTCTATGATTCAATGATCCCCAGTTGGTGTTGATGACTCAAATGTACAAAATAACAAGCAAGCTTAGTCTACAGGTGGTTCTAAAAAAGACTGAAGTACACTGCTAGTATGACACATCTGTGTTTGGTGGAATGCAGAAAAAGACCAAGTGTTGCAGTCTCCTTTAATGCAAGGCCAGGCTGGGGCTATCTGGAAGCACAACAGGACCACAAAGCGAGTTCAGCAAATTTCCATTTAGACTAGCACAAGTCTCCTTTTAAATTTTTGTTCTATGTACGTTGCAACACTCACAGGATAACAAAAAAGCTACAGTCTTAGTTCCTCCAGTCCTAGAGAGCAGTCAAAAAAGAACAGAACATGCTGTATGGAAGCTGGGGCTTTGCATGCTGCATGTAGCACCAAATGCTGCACCACAGCTTGGTGCCCTAACAGTTCATTGAGGACTTGAGATGTTTTACTCTTGTCATGTCCTTGTGTAATCAAGGATAAGGACAGATTAGAAAAACAAAGCCTAGTGATCTCTGTTTACAAAGCTCTTGCTGCTACCTGTTACACTAATAAGGAGTGAGAGTTACTTATTAGTTGAGGGAACTCAGGACAGATTTCTCAGCATTAGTGCTTGAGGCATTAATGCAGGATGATCTACTCATAGGATGAACCTGCAGCTCCACAGAGCAACCTTCATGGCACCATACACTTGAGTATCAGATCATGATGCTACCTGTTAGGCAGATTATATTTTAGAAAAAGGTTACTACAGGAGAAAGAAGTACCGAAATAACCTGAAACTGCAGCAAGTTTGAAGCAGAATTACCATATGTTTTACACATTTGGCATATAGCTGTGTGTATCTGTATATGTGTATATATATATAGTCTATGCATAAACTGTAAAGGTCTTCTTTACAAGCAAAGTAACTTAATAGGCCTCCAGGGCATAGGAAGATGATCTTTGTGCATGTATCACCTGTTTTTATAAGATGCCAATTCTTACCATTCACTCTCTCTCCAGCTGAGATAGACAGTGACTGACCACAGAGGTGGTGGTCATCCCTTGCAATGTGAAAGTAAGTGGGTTCACCTAAAAGTTTTCTATTTCTTCCTGAAGCACAACAGCCACCCAAAACCGAGGGGCTACTAACCCCTTCTGATGGTTGCACTTTGGGTAACATGTCACATTACTGCTGCAAGTCTCACCTACACAAATGATGTTGAGATCAACAGTAAAATGTTTTGCAAGTGCTTTTGCCAAGCTCATGTCTACATGAGACTTTGGAAAAAATCAGTCCTAAGAGGTGAAAAACTGTGGATGAAACAAAGAAGACCTAGACATTTGGAATGAAAAAAACACAACAAAACAAAAAAAACCCCAACAGCAAAAACCCCTCAAAACAACAAAACCCCCCAACTGCCTCACATTTAAGATATGGGGTTTTATATATATATAAAAATACATATACTGATTTTCAGACTAGATTTTAGGAAAAAAAAATTATTATCAGGATGGTGAAAAACTGAAAGAGGTTGTCCACAGAGGCAGTGGATGTCCTGTCCCTGGAAACACTCAATATCAGCTTGGATGGAGTTCTAAGAAACCTGATCCAGTTGAAAATGTCCCTGCTCATTGCAGGGTGTTGGACTGTATGATCTCTAAAGGTCCCTTCCAACTCAAAAAATATTCTATGATTCTATATGCTTATATAGATATATGTATAAATAATTTTGAAATAGAACACAAAATACACTTCAACTGGTTCATCCTAAAGCAGTTATTTGTAAAATTTCACTCAATTTCCCTTGCAGATGAGATTTTTACAGCAGAAGGCTAGAAAAAGCAGGCGATTTTAAAATGAAACCTCTAAATGTACAACCTCTGAAGATTTAGATGTTCTTAATCTCATATTTCATTTCAGCACACAGTGTGATCTACAATAATATCATTCAGGTGTAAGGAATGCACAGAGAGCACAAAATAAGAACTCAAATGCTGAACTCAGATACACCCCCAGAGTGACCATATTGAAGGTTAAACAATGGTATGGAATTAAAAACTGCAGTCAGCAATAAAAACCCCAACACTGCCACATCTTACCCTCCCACAAAGCTGGCCACTGAACTCCCCAGGTGTTTTTTCTATTACATTGGCAAGGCAGGACAATATTGTACTGAAGAGAGTTTTATCTCTAAAATTAAACTACTGTTGGCAAAGATGTGTAAACGCTAAATTAAGAAGCAATTTTCTAGGTGCATTGTTACATTAAATCCTACCAGAAAAAATCAACTGCCATTTCAACAACTTCATTTTATGTAAAGAATTAGCTGGCTCTCTTGGGGTTTGGGGTTTGTTTGTTCGTTTGTTTTGTGTGGGTTGTTGTTTTTTTTTTTTTTTAAGTGAGGAAAATTGTCCTAATTGACCATGAACAAGAAATTACTATTTAGGAGAGGTCAAATTGTCATACAGCGTTTTTCTAGTGGGTTTGCAATAATAAGCAGGCCCAGAATAATATAGAGGTCCTGGCATTTTGTTTCATTCATGAGGTTAGTAAGCATTGACATTTCCTGTTGGCAATACACAAATTTTTCAAGTCCACTGACAAATATTGTTCTTTATATGGAAGTTACAGGATTACAATGCACATGTATAAAATAACAGAGAAAAAAGGTTGGAGTTAAGAGTTTGGTCCACAGTGCAGGGTAAGAATCTCCTTATGGGCAGTTCTGCTGATGTAAATACCAGATGGAATTCAGCAAGTAGCTGAATTCAAATTTACATATTTTGTTGATGCCTGAAATGCCACAAAATCCCTGGATGCAGGACTGCTGTGTACAAACCAATAGATTAAATGTGAATTTGTGCTTGAGGTCTTTAATTTTTAACTAGGGGACAAGTAAAATGAGGATTAAAAAAAGAGGATCATTAACCTAATGTGTCACAACATATGTCTTGCAGAACATAATTACTGATTACATTTGTCTTTTAACTGTAATGCAAAGCCAGATGAACCAGAATGATCTATGGCTGGTCTGTGAGAACTCTCCAGAAAGCAGGTTCAGTGTCCAGTGAAACCACCAGATTTCTCTAATGAATGCAGTGAACCTCAGTGAAACGGGAGTGAACCCAATTTCTTTATCTCCAGTCCTAAAAGTTCTTGTTTCTCTTGACCTTTTTTCCCTAGCTTCCTCGCTGAAGCTTTTTGAGTAATCTGATTTCTCGCACAACAGCTACTGCTCTAACTCCACTATGTAATGCTCTGTGTAACTTATATAAGAAGCCTTCAATTTATTCTGAAATTTTTCATACCTTGCTGCTGTGCTACACCACCGTGTTCTCACCACCAAAGATGCAAATAAATGTCATTCTGACATGATGTCAAAAGAGGAGTATTTGCTATCCTATTAAAATAGTAGTTAGTTATGATATCTTCTCTCATCATTCTCAGAACAATTCACTTGTACCTGACACTCTGAAAATTAAGAGGGTATCATAAAATCTGCAAAATCAAGACCTGACAAGCTAAAACTCTGTAGAATTCAGGGTTCTGAATAACTAGAGCTTGCTAATCTTGTCTAGGTTCATTATGAAATAAAGTTCCTTCCAAGCATGCTTACTTAGCTGGGCTCTACACGCTGCTACCTTATACTTTGGTAGCAACTGGACAACCAGGGCAACCAGGCTCTGCTGAGGAATTTGATCAGGGCAACAGACCATGTGCAAAAGACAAAAAGTTATGACATGGCCCTCATCTCACTTTGGGCTCTTTACCATGATTCCTTTTTTTTTTTTTTTTTTCTTCTTGGTGGTTAGTTGTATTATGTATTTCTGCAATGACTGAAGAAATAAAAAGCAAAGAATTCTTCACTTTTTCCTGAAGGTGCAGAAAGATTTACAGTAAATTATTAAGAACAAATCCAAGTCCTGGCTACCTTTCCTTTTCCCCCAGTGCAGCAATTCTGCCTGAAGGAAGCAGAATAATGCAGCTCACAGCACACCCATCACCAATAAACTTTTCACTGATGTAAATTATCTGGTCTTACTCAACTCACAGGAGGTTTTCAGTACAGAGCAAGAATTCCCTTTATGGAATGTCTGAGGATTTATACTTTTGTTGATCCATCTCTCTTTGGGAAATGCAAACGTCCTTAACCTTCATGTTTGTAGCAAAAGGGAGTCATATCTATGCTTAACAATTTCATATTTGGTCACAGTACCTGTAAACACACTCTGAATTATTGGTTACTTGTGCAATTACAAGTTCATTTTTATCTTTGATTACCAGTTTTATATGCATCAGACAGTGCATGGATGAAAAATACTATTTCAGCTTGCCAGCTTCTATTTTTTAAAGTATTTTCCTTACTCCAGTTAGCTATCTGCTCTGTCTTTCTCATTAAAGCTTTTAGCAGGACTTTTTTTTTTTTTTTTTTTTTAATTTTATTTTAATAAGCCTGCTTCTTTAAAGCTTTGATATAATGCAATAAATATATTTAATATATGATTCTTAAAACTTTTTAATATTCAAAGTAGTCAATTAAGTATAACATGTGGAAATACAGTAGATGTACAATTATTTTGGATAGCTGAATTTATAGACCCATGTCAAATTCATATATTGAGATGTGAATGTTAATTTTTAATGCTATCTTTGGTATTCTCATGTTTCAGCAGTTCTAATGGATTCAGCATATCAGAAACACGTAATTACTTCGAACAGTGTAGGAATAGCTGGTGTTTAAAGCATTGACAAAGCTCCGAGTAGCAACATGTAACTTCATTCTGCACTGAAGCAGTGGAATGAAGTATCTGTGGAAAAGAGACTGGGGAGCAGTCAGTGATAACTCTGTCAAAATCAGCCTGGACTCTCATCCCACTACAGCCTCTGCAATGACTTCCAGAGGTGCTGCACCTGGTTATGGTGACTGCTCTGCTTCTCTAAGCTTACACTTGGAGAAGAAGCAGAAACATCCATTTTTCTCAGCACCCTACTGACTACAGCAGAAGAAACATCAATATTTCCATATTAATTGCTTTTGACTGTAAACAGTACTCACACTCATAAATCAGGGATGATAGATTTCAGTCTCCCTGCGTTTTATAAGAATACAGTGCAGACAGGTATATAAGTACTTTGTTAAAAACTTTTGCTAACTTAATTCCATAACATGGCAAGTCATTTCAACCATTTACAGAACCTTTACCTCAACTGCTACAGAGATTGCCAGATAAAATCACATTCTAGTGCTTAAGTGCTCTAAAAGTCATCTTTCTGACTGAAGTCCTCACTAAAGGAATTATTTAGCTGAGATTAGAACACTCTTGTGAAGTAGGGGAAACAGAAAATACATTTGCAATGAAAACATTAAAAAATGTCAGAGGCTGCTCTGGCTATTATTTGTTGTAAGTATTTTGTATTAAAGTTCTGCACTATTTGCTACAGTAGTAAAATCGTATTAAAATACAACTTAAACAAGTAAGATACCATGCTAAACTGAGAAGTCTGGCTTGATTGGTATTTTACATCAAGTAAATAGACAAGTAAAACTGAGAAGCAGGGAATTTGCAAGAAATAATGTACTTTTACAAAGGAATGGAATGAAAGCTGAGTATGAAACTACTCATTTAAACCATAGCTTCAGGAGGATTCTCATTCCCTTGTGACCATTGTTGACTTGTCTACAATTGAATTTGAAAAACTTGTTCCATGACTGTGAAATCACAAAGTCTGAATGAAAATAACCTAAAGCTTTGCAAAGATCTGGAAACAAAGCAGCATTGATCTAGATATTGAAAGTACTCCTGCATGCCACTGTAATGGTTGTGGAGCTCCCCATATGGAGAACTCAGAATAGTGGTTTTGATTTGTTTTAGTTTAGAACGATGAGACACAAAATCTGCTGTTCCAACACCTATCCTTCAGAAATTAAAGTATTCTCCAAATCCCCGTTCACCTTCTTTATTTTTCTCAATTGTGTGACAGAGAAAAAACCAACCAAACAAACAAAAAAAAAAACCAGCAAATTTTTGTAGGTGATGGGACCATCAGACAGTTTTGTGGTATGGAATTTTATTAGTTTGCAAAATGCTAAAAACAAAATAGAAGTCACATGATACAAATTCAAGTCATGTGTTCACCCAAGGACCTAAAAACAGAAAAGACAAACATGAAATTAGAAAGTTAGAACCCACGATTTTCTTAAAATTTTGTCAGCAGATGAGCATTTTAAGACTTGCCAAGAAAAAAGAAAACATTGCATACTTTTTTTTCTCATATATATTCACTTGTATGTGAAAACCATGGAACTAATGGAATAAAAGGCATAGAATGAAGAGTATGTATATTCTTCTAACCTATTGTGCCTTGGATGTAGGTAATCTGTTTTTTCTCATAGGCTTGAACTGAAACAAGTGACTCTGAGAGGGAGATGGAAGGATCCTGCTTCTTTTACATTATGATGCATTGTAAGAATATATTTCAATGTCAGTGATACTGATAATGACTTTGGACCAGATGCCTTAGATGTCTTGAGCTTGGCTTGTTAAATCCATCCATCATGCAGAATCTGAGCAGCTCACAGTAGCTAGAGAACTCCTCAGTCAGTTTAAATGTTAAAACCAATAGTAACTACACAGTATAGTAAAATGGATCCACACAGCCTTTAGCTTTATGTTTGCTTGGATACTCCCTAAAAGACCTTCATATAACACTGGGTTGTAGAAGTCTTAAGACATATGCTAGTTTCTCAGAAAAGGTATTTAAACAAATATGTGGGATTGTTCTCATGTAAGATGTTTTGATTAAGGTACAGAATTTGCATTTAAACTGTTTTTAGGTAGTAGTGATAATACAAAGATGAAATATTTGTTAATGTAGCAAAAAGAATGAGTCATTGATCATAGAACTTACAGATATAACAGGAAACTAAAGGAAAAAAAAATTCATTAGATGTCTATAAATACTCTGCTCTCTCCACATGGAAGAAATACTAGGTATAACTAGTAACTAGAGCTACAATAGTTTAAAGCAAAATTGTCAATTAAAGAGGAGAAAACTGGATTGCAATATATGTGGCTGGACAAAGAGAAACAGATACCTCCCAACAGAGAAGGAAGAATTTTTTTTGGTAACTGCACCCAATGCTGAGTGTATTCTCCCCTGCCATGTATTGCCAGCACAGTTTTCTGTCCTGATGCATTCAGGAATGCACCCTCCTCAAGACACACTACTTTTTCTCTTTATTGGAGCTTTGCAGTATCAATTAGCCATATTCTGGAGTTCTTCAAGAGAGGTTCAGCAAAAATTTTATTCATATAATTTCAGCTTAGAGTGGCAGTTAAGGCCCAGTTCTGAAATGAGGAATAAGATATTAATAGGGATGGGAATAGAATTTATCTTCCCAGTCTAAGACAATTTAACCATGTTTTCAGCAACTGCTCTAGGCTATGGATACATTTAGGAGGAAGGGCTAAAATGTAGTACTCCTGCAGTATTTTTTCAGCCTCATTCCTCCTGATCTCTAGAAAAACAAATCAGAACAGTTGCAAGTTCTATTGAAAGTTATTGACTGGGAATCTAAGACTTCAGGTATGAAGATGTGACTCATGAATAGTACTTGTTTTCTCAGTCAACCCCTGGCAAGGTTTGTTATGCCAACAATACTTAGCTCCAGCTCTGCTTGAAATCCCATCATTCCACATTGCATAACAATAAAGATGTTATTGGAGAAATATTTGGCCATACGTAATTTTTTTACTATAAAGTCAGTTATCTGTTATTGGCACCACAACTCTACAAGTATTGTATTCTACAATAATTAAAAAAAAAAATATTAAAAAGTCCACCAATTGGGAAAGAATGAAAAAGAAACCAAAACATGTAAATACAATAAAATGAAGAAGAAACAAATTCATTTGCATCCAGGCTTGATTTAATCATGTCCTTACCAACAGACATAATGATCTTACAATTCTAAGGAATGAAAATAAAACTTCTGCCTCCTTCTAATTTACAACTGGCCATTGTTACTTGAATTTCTGTTCAGTCCTTTCCTCTAAATTCCTCTCTATAAAGTTGCATTGATAAAGGCATTTTTTATTTATTTATTTTCCCAAATGCAATGTGTATATTCATGAGATATATCCTGGCAGGAGTTTTGCACATTCTAGGTTTTCACAAACAGAAACCCCATTAAGTTTAGTATAAACCTTATTGCAAATTTGCCTCCCTTTAAAATTTTTGTCTTTTTGTCTGTCAGATTTAAATACTATAGCATCTTTCAAATTGAAGAATATACATTTTAAGTTGATATTAGCAGCAGTTTCATCTATGTGAGACATCTGAGGTAAGTCTGAGAGAATCTAAGTTAGAAACCCAAACACTCTCTCTAACTGGAATAAAGCTCCATCCAGAAATATGATTCAGAGCACACAACTTATAACTTGCCTATAACTGTCTAGTGCAGGTGGCATGAGTTATCCCCTAACAAAGAATTCACTACTAAAAGTGCCAGGCTGAACTCAAATGGACCTTCTTATGCTAGAAGGATACTGAATCCTCTGAAGAGAGGACTGAAATAATTTTAGAAAATCAAATTTTTAGTACCATTTGATTATAACAGGTTATTTCTCAAAGACATCATTTCTTTCAAGGCCAAAAATATTTAATGACCAAAGGCAATGCATTATTTAGGTTATATTAGTTTCAGGAGTGCCACTTTAACTTATATATGTTCCACCTGGGCTATATGGTGTGTAAACTTCATTAACTTAATTAATTTAAAAGCTGGCAAAGTTTAATCTTACACCCTCAGCCTAAAAATCTGTATTGTTTGTGTTTAAATGTTTTTCTTGTTTCACTACTGCATTAGTCACTGCAATACTCTGTACTGCTTTTAAAATAATTTTATTTAGGACCTTAATGTTATTTTTCAGCTTTAAATCTTATCTCTGCACACAGACTGAAAGGTGATAATGCATTTGTTTTAACACAAGATGTGATTAGAGACCGGAATGTATGAAAGTCTAAATTACACATTATGTCTCACATTATATTTCAGTGGAAATTTATCTGTAAGAAATGAAAAACTTAAGTTTTGAATAGCAAGCTGATTTTAAGTCAGCAGTACTATGGTGGATTTGGAGGGAAAGAGATATTTAGAGTTCATGGCACTGAGAATGGAAGGGCAAAATCATCAGGGGAATGTTAAATCTAGGAGAGCTGATAGCATTTGGAAAATAGAGGTACTGCAGGGAGGAAGCAAAGCTTAAACTTAAACTGAACTGAGGAGCCTGGATAGCTCAATAATGTTAATGGGTGCTCTGTTTCTCTCACACTGTTTTGCTTGGATTATTCATTTAATTTTAGAAATTTAAAGCATGTTTTGAAGATATGATGCAGATTTTGTTCTATTGTGATTGTTCCTGCTGTTCTCAGCATAGAGACAGCTGAGCAGCAGACTAGCAACAAATTTTGGGCATATGCTAATCATATGCTCCAATATCTTTAATGCTCCTTGGGGTATCTGTAGTATTCTAAGTATGCTATTTTAACTTTATCACAACAATTAACAAACTACCAACTCTGATGTATCCTACTATGGGCCTGCTGGAACTTTTGTATTCAGCTTCTTCTCCAGTTCACAGATAACTTTTAGGCCAAGCAATAGTATATATAATGCTTGAGAAAATGATGTAGCCAGGCCTACCTGTTTACTTCAGACTGAAGAAGCAGCTCCATGAAAAGCATTCTTTGAACGTCTGAGGTGGCAAGTGACAAATGGAAGGGCTCAGAGAGGAGCTGAGGGGGAGAAGAATGTTGAGAGAAGCCTGTCAGTTTATGGTCAAAGAAAACTTAAGAAAAACAGAAAAACATGCAAGGAAACAGTTCTTACCCCATATAATCATCGATGTGGAAAAAATGGTGAGCATTCCTGCACAATGAATGGGTGAATTCCAGTCCTGAGAACATCCAGAGCAGTTCTTGCAAGAAGTAATGAGCTTTTCTTGTCCATGACAATGCTGGTTATGCCAAATAGGAAGCTATGCTAGGCACAGGTGGTGCTTAGGTAGCTGGGGATGAAGCAGAGGCAGAAAGAATCCCCAACCATCTAGAAAACTGAGTTTTTCTAGAGACTGAGTATCAATAGTAGTGAACAAAGACTGCACAACAGAATTAACTGTTGGGGCAGAAGAGATATTAAAGAGAAACACTCAAAACAAGGCATTGTGAAAGCAATTATGGAAATTACTGAGGTTCTTATCCATTACACATGCTAAGATGTGACCACCAGCTACTTCTCATCAGAGTTATTCTCACAGAAAAAATCATGATACACCCTGCAGAGTCTTCTCTGAGAGTCCTTCTTGAGAGGCTGAGGATGATCCAGGCTGGAAAGATTGAGATGTAGCATAACAGAAAAGTTGAGCTGCTAGTGTTATTTTATACTATGTTTCTAGAATTCCTTCTCCAGAAATATCATTTCCTCTATGATAGCCAAGATTTCAGGATTTTGGAAATAATTTATCTAGATATATAACTTACTGATAGTTACAACCAAAACAAATAAAACCTAAAATTCTTCTTACTGTTTAGGAAGCAAAAGTATATCATTATTGTTACAGACTTCATGAACTCTTTTATCTGCTTATACATTTGTTTGTATTTGTTTTACTGCTGAAATATTTTGGTATCTGTCATGTTACACAAGTGACTTCCTTTCTGATTGGTCCTATTGTTTTAGGTAGAGTGAGGGAAGACTGAAAAAATAAGGAGAAAAATGTAACCATACAAAATAGATATTGATCCATAAATTCCAGAGAGGAAGAAAACATGAAGAAGAAAGAGGAATACTAGATAATATTCAACAAGTAGCACTTCAGACGGTAGGAAGAAACCCAAACCAAAACATTTTTTTCACTGGTTGTAAATGGAAAATGCAAATAGCCTATATTTTGAAGGTGCTACAGCAAACAAAAATGTTTTTGAGTAGTCAAATGTTTAAAACATGACATCTGATCCAGGCATTTCAGTACTTTTTTTTGTAAACTGTAACTTTGTACATTTGGAAATTTGTACCAGCGTTTTTATGTTCATTGTATTGAAAAATTTCAAGACATAATTTTAAATTTAAAAGTTAGGCTTACTTTAAAGACATCTTAGTGTTTTCCTAGTAGTTCTGGGACACCTCTGGATGGGTAGTACCTCCTGCCATCACCATTTGGCCACCATGGTTGTCTAATCCTCACTGGCCTTCTCTTCACTGCTTGAGGAGAGCATCACCGTCCATGAGTGAGCACAATAACAGCTGAAAGAACCTTCACACCTACTCCTGGTTCATTCCTCATACTGTTTACCCAAGATGACAAATCCCATCTTGCACGTCTTAAAAGAACGTCTCTCAAAAGTTTTACCCCTTGTCTCTAGCCTGTTTATCACTCTCTTTTCCCTAGATGATGTGTGCAAACTCTTGTGTGAGTCTGATTATGTTTTTGGGAGCTGTGAAAGAACTTCTTTATTGCTTTGCTAAGTGACCTGAGTTCAGTTCAGATAGTTGGTGTATGCTGTAGACATTCAGTGTTCAGGAATCGATAGCTATGTTCATCCTGTATTTACACACACGTAAATAACCAGTGAAATAACCAGTGAAAACCAGTGAAATAAAGCCCACTGGTGAACCATGTAGCTGACAAGGACACCTAAAAGAATCTCAAACTACATTATTTCTACTAGTCAGCCCTTCCTTTCATAGTAAAGAAGAGTGAATTTAAAGTTCTAAACATGTGATGAAGAAAATTTGCTCCACCTTCTGGACTGTAGTGTGGGGAAATGGATGGAAATTACTGTAATAGAATTGCAGGCAACAGTTTAAACCCTGAGCCTCTGTCCAACCGTATATGCCACTGTCTAAGTATTTCCTGCCATTTCTCACTAACAGTTTATTTATTTATCTATTTATTTTAAATGAAATATTTCTAAGAAACATGGCTATGAAATGGAGCCAGGCACAGTCTGAAAAATTCTGTACCTGCTAGTGAGGAAATCTGCATGTCATGTCAAAATTAATACACTGACACTATTTACTTCAAGAAGACCTCTGTTACAAATGTTAAATCCTGAATTTCCAGATCAAATTGTCAGTTTCTATGAAATATGCAACATCTAAGGAAATATAAGAATACAGAGAATGCTGTACACAGGACTTCTACAAAGGAAAAAGTAATAAATGTAAAAATAATTTAAAGAGTACACAATATTTGCTCTTTTAAGAACTCAGTAAACAGATTTTCAACATCTTTCTTCTGTTGAGGACACAGTATGCTTTTTGTAATATAAGATTTTAAGTAAATATAAAAACTTACAGCTTTGTGTGCTTGCTGACACAGCATCCCTTTTTTTAGATAGGGAACAATAATTTTTTCACCAATTCAGCTCAGAGATGATGATGAAATTCTTACATTCTAGTGCTTGTTTTAGACATAACTTGTGTTTAATAAGGAGGAAGGAGACAGTGGACCTAACTTTGGGAAAGCTTATTTTTACAGCTCTAGACAGTTCATTCTGTTTTGCAGATTGGCAGGTTCCAACTCAAATGTGAAACAGTGTCTAAAGTGTCAATACCAGATGCTTACAGGATCAAACCTGTGCTTACAGATGATTCACACATCTTTAAATGAACAGTTCCTTGGGCACTGGCAACAATGGCTTTATGAAGAAAAAAAACCTTTATGTAATTTTATAATCAATTTCAAATTGTATGAGAAAAATTTGTTGAAGAAATGTGGGTTAATAAGCGATGAACTTTCCATTCATACTGTCCTTCCTAAAATTGCCCTTGGTCCTGATATTTGCCTGTAGCAATTGAACCTCATTAAACTATGCAATGTAGTGTCTCTGAGCATCATTGAGAAACACATAATCTAATCATCACTTTAAACTGAGGTGTCAGAGCCTGGCTGTGGCCCCACACTGTCACTAGGGAACAATCAAACAAGCTTGAACCTTGAGGCCAGAGAGAAATCCACCTCCTGTATCTCTCCTCTCATCCAGTGAAAAGCAGTCAGGCTGTAAATACAATAAATTGCAATAAACACATACTTTACATTTTTTGATCTGAAGAAAAAGATTGGAACTAGTAGCTTCTGCTTAAGATGTTCTACATCTTTGGGAAGAGTCACTTCTCCAGTTATGATGAACATTATTTAAAGGTATGCTGTACTGTTATTTGAAGATATGCTGTTCTTTTATCAGTAGCACTACAAGACTTCTCAGCATGCATTTGAAAGTGGTTGTGTTCAATGCTTCTCATCATAGACCTTTTTTTTCTGGAACATTTCACCATTGATTCTCATAAGAAGTGATTTTCTAATCTGCTAAGCATTAAGTATTTGCATTGCTCTCATTTTAAGACTTTGTGTATAAAGACAAGGCTACAGAACAGAAAATTCTGATTGAATACATAAATTACCCAGATGCAACAACATGACCATGGAATATGCTATGCTCCACCCTCTCCAGAACTGATTTGTTTATGATCCCAAGTGGCAGCTTTTACAATGCTTATTTTCTATAATGTTGATCTTGTTATTTTCTGGGTACATAAAATACATACTATAGACAACATACTACGTGGGCATTCTCCCCTCTCACATTTCTGCTGTGTGGGCCCATTGTGAAGGATGTTACCACCATGCAGTGGAGTGTTTCTGATCAGCCTTGCAAACATTGCCTGTTGCCTTAGAGTATGTGGCTGCACAGCAGGGATGAAGGTGCCTTCCTGCTGTGTCTGGGCATGCTGGGTCAGGAGGGACACCTTCAAAGGGGGAGGAGGGTTCATTATGTTCACTCCAAGATGCTTCTGATTGCAGGGTGCAACATGAAAGGCCAAGGACTGAGCAATGAGGGAGCTGGCTGAATGGAAATTTTTCTGACCTGTGGTACTCTTTGCTTGGAATAAAATATTTCATGACAGTCTTGCTACTACCATCCAGATCTATCAGTAAAACCCAAAGAAATGTACATCACATGTTTTAAACAACATTTTTTCTTTTAACCCAAGATTTCATTTTCATTTTCTGTTGTTTTCCTCTGACTTTTAAAAAAATTTTTTACCATAATAATTTGTAAAAGTGTGTCTTATCCTTAGGCATTTACTGTTGGTGTTTTTTGTTTTGTTTGGTTTTGAGGTTTTTTTGCATTGACAACCTGGAAGTTTGGTATATTAGGATTTTCTTGAAATGTGCATCAGAAATGTAAGGCCCAGGAAGATTTCTGCCACAACTTAAAGGAATGCTTACTGTACTTACATGTGACTATCCATGTAATAACAACTGTTATTACTACTCTCTCTAATGCAAAAAGATTTTGTATCTTACCTTGTCTAGACAGACTGTCCTTCTCATCCTCAACTTGCAGGAGATCAGGTGGAGTAAAGCTACCTGTGGTATAATCTGCCAGCATGGTAGCCTGCCCATAGCCACCAGTGGTTAAGTCACTGCTAGCAGAAGCATCTGCTGGAGGAGGCAAATAGGAGTCCCTTGGTTTTGGAGGGCTGCTAGTACTACCCAGAAGACTGAAAGGCACTGTGAAACTTCGTTGGTCAGTAGCTCTGTCTTCTGAGTCTGGAGGAGATTTGTCCTGAACTGGTTCTTTGGGGCGTTTGGTAGGGAATGCAGGTTCAGATGTAACAAAATTACTTAAGTCTTCAGGGGCACTGATCTCTCCACTTGGCACAGGAATCCCAGTTGTAAACTCGTCAACCAAGATGTCTCCTGCTTGGTCTGCTGTTGCTGGGCTGGGGTAACCTAGTGGGAGTTCCACACTCATGGAGTCCTCCTGAAAAAGTTTTTTTTAAAGCAGTTTTCATTATTATGTTTAACTTTCATTGCTAGAAATGTCAGTATTCTTTAATTACAAAGGCCTGCAAACAGCTGACTCTGCACAAAGTCATGGGATGTATAAAGTGTTTGGAATGTGCACGTGAGCCTAATCACATTGCCTGTAATTTAAAAATGTTCAGAGAAAGATGCCTTTCACTATCCCCCTCCTGTCATTGACATGTACTACTCAGACATGGTTTATTTTGCGATTAAAATTGAAAAAAGTTAATCAAGCAGCAATATTTACCTGTAAATACTCTGAACAGTATTTCTGTTGCAGTATAACACCACAACATTCATCCTTATAGTATTTATAATAGGCAGGTATGCATTTTAGCAGAAGAGTCTTTTTCTGTATATTTATGTACACCTCAATGTTATTTGATTTTACTTCTCAAATAAATATAAAACCCACTGCTAACTTACCAAACCAGGGCCTGCCAGAGGAATAGTGACCATGGCCTGGATATCATTATCAAACTCAGTAGATGTTATAATAGAGTCTGAAAGAAAGAAACCAAACAACTGAGAAAGAGAGCACAATATTTCACCAGTGGCACACTGATCAAAACACATCAGATCACTAAAAAACACCAGTATTAAAACTATTCTCCATGAAAATTACTTTTAAAAATCCATGTTAAGAAGAGAGAGGCATACATTTTCATTTAAACTGGTAATTATGAGGAAAACAGGAATGTACTCTTTATTTACTATAAATGGGATAGGTCTGCAGAGAGCTATAGCACAAGTAAATGCTTAAAATCAGCTGATGTATGAACTGCTGAGGTAAAGCTGCATGGGCTATCATAAGTCATTATATTGTGTTGTTCATTAAGCCTAAATTCAGTTTTACCCAGAGTCCACTATTGTTACTGTTGGTGTTTTGGCTCTCAGAGGGGTTCTTTAAGCATACTTGCATGCAAGGTTTTTTCCTAAAACTGGTAGTTAAAATAACTAGTAGGGAAAAATTGATTAAAAGAATGAGTTATTATTAAATTGTTCTATATCAATAAATTTTAATTTAAAATATGAGATTTTATTCTTATAGAAAGTATTAGTTCATATATGTATAATTTTAATGTTGCTTGTAAATGAAACAGCTAAAATTTGGTGTTTGTTTTAAGACTGTTCTGGTAAATATTCATATGAAAAAAAATTGTAATTATTTTCCTTTTTTTACCCCCCCACAGAAAAAAAAACAAAACACCTAAACGAGCAACAAAACAACTGGGCTATGCTAGTTTTGAAAAAAAAATCTTTGTTGGAACTAGAGGGAGATATTTATTAGCTGGATTACTGAACAAGATGCAGCCATTCAACTTTCTACTGGAGGTCTTCACACCCTGCTTGTCATCTACGCTCTCTGTGTTTCAGAGACCAAAATGCACCTTGACAGTGCAATTCCCATCACTGATTTTAAGTTGGGATCAAATGCTCTTCAAAGTGTCTGTCTCTCTGACTTCACTGGGAGATTAGATGGCTTGCTTGCACTAGAGACTTTTCTTTCAGAAAGCTACATTTGTTAGAGGAAGCCCTCACCTTTTATTTTACTAAAAAAGTAGACTGTCCATACTAGGAAATGAAAATGATAGTGACTATATGTAGTATTTTTTTTTTTTTCCTGGCTCTTATTTGTCTAAGTCTTCAAAATATCCAGTTTTTCTAAACAAACTAGCAAGGAACAGGTTCTCCAATATGATTAGAAGTTTGTGTGTATAACTGTAAAGGCAGATTTTGCTCTACAGTTTAATTTAGATCTGCGCACCCTTTGGATGCTCTGTAACACTCATGGGAATGGGAAAACATTCTGTTAGAGAAACAAAGGAGACCTTACTGAAACTGCATCAGTTTGAAAGGGCAAGGTTCAGACTTGTGTCTGCCACAGGCCTGCCTACTGACCATCAGTAAAGTGAAGGGTTCCAAGGTCCATTGGCAAGGACTGGTCTTCATGGAGTGCAATGGCAACCAGCTGCTGAAGGTCTGTCACTGTGAGTTTACTTGCTGATATCTCCCTGTCTTCCTTTGGAGGAAGTGGAATTTCCACCTTATTAGATCCAATAGTTGAGATGTCATCTGCTGTGCTTTTCAAATCAGAGCCATCTCTCTCAAAGTTTACCACATATCGTGCTACAGTGCTGCTTGATCTGCAAGGTGAAGATGCAAAAATGTTCAGTGCAGCAAAAGCAGTTACTGGCTGAGGACTGATGTCACAAACAAAAATATATGTGATGACAACTTATTAACTTCTGAAAAATAATGCAGATACACTGCTTTCTAATGAGACTGTCATCTTCAAATGTCTTGCTGTACCTAATTTTTTTTTCTTTCATACATAATATTTAATAAAGAATCCAATATTGGAGACAATTATAAAAGCTATCTGACATAATCCTGTATCTGCCTACTCAGAGACCTATAGAACTGGTAATATAATTTGAAGTCATTGATGATTAGTTCAGTCATAAATGCATGCTGGGGTTACTAGAAGCCACAATAACCGATTCAATATATAGGCATAGAAGAAAAGGGATTAGACAGTTCATAAAACTACAGATAAGCAAAAATCCTATCATATCTGGGCCAATTTTTTACTCATTTTTGAAGAACAGCAAGAAAGTTAGCTAATGTGGCAAGCAAATCACTTTTCACAATGGGAGTAAGCTTTTCCAAGTCTGAATGAATGTTTATAGCTACTTACTGGATGCACTTGGTTAAGAGAAGTCTAACATTTTCACAATTGTTAATACTTCGCTTTTCATAAATGCTACATTCACGTAATTAAAATTAAAACATCTATATTCCACTGTGTTGCTTTTTATATGAAATAACTGGACAGAGAAGAATTCCACTTTATCTAGTATGTATTATGTATTTACATCTATATGATGCTGCAAGAATTCAAGAAAAGCATTAGACAGTTCTTCCTTTTAAACTACAAGTAAAAGAGAAATTCTGGGAACTGCTAAGCAAATTATTTCCCAGCAGCAATTTTAAGCAACAAATAAAGACTGTAGCTCTTTGCATTATCAATCAAAAGCTTCCTGCATTTTATCAAGCTAGTAACTGGTCTCTTTGCTGTTCCATCTGCCCTGATAATGGAGGTAACAAATCAAATTCTACATTCTTACTGAAGATAATGTGTGTAGGAGAATACCTTTTTTTTTTTTTTTTTTTTTTTTCACTTTCAGTTTATGAGTGATAGAGATCTTTACTCTTCTGAATGTGAATTTTCTTAGGTCAAACAATTCTCTTTCCTTCAGAGAGAGCCTGACAAAATTTGATTACATGAACCTTTCAGATTAAGGTAAAAGCTCTCCCTGCTGCTTTATATCACAGATTTTGTACTTGGGAAGAACACAAATCAATTCACTTTATCACAGGAAGATAAAGAATATTTACTGATGTATCCATCTACGTCTAATTGTGTATAAAATGATTAATCTTAATTATGAATTAAAGACAAATTACCCATCTTTCTCCTTCTTCTCTCTTCATTTCATCACAGAAGAAAGGGTATGATAAAGGATTGCAAAACAAAACAGAACAGATTCATGTAAATTGATCAGCTATACAATAAAACCATCTTTTGACAATTTATCTTATCTTCTATGTGCAGTCTGTAATTTTTGTCTCTGTGTGAAAATGACAGCCTACTCTTTGTAATTTCATTTTTTCCCTTCAGACAATGGGAATCTCCATTTTTTTTGAGCAGGGAAACAGGGTTTTTTACCTTACCTTGATAGTTTGTAAGATCTGCTTTCCTATTTCCCACTACAAATGATGCAAATTGAGGACTGTCGTTGCTAATCTATACCTTTGTGGTGGCAATGAACACCTGTGACAGTAGCAGCAACTGTTATGCACATGGTGCCTTCTTTAATATTATGCTCTGTTATTTTCCCTGATGAATTCTCTAGCATAGCTCTAGTGTTGTCTGTTCAAATTATATTGTGGGGAATGCTGCTAATACATGTAGGAATGTAGATATAGGAAAAAGGACAGCAACACCTGTCTTAGCTGATCTGTAACTCTCAGGTGCTAAGTCACTAGATGATGGACAACTATCTCAGTCTTCCACACTGATGAATGTACTTTCATATCAGCTCGTAAGGCCAAGAAACTAAACAGAAATTAAACCCAGATATCTTGGAGATCTTGCTGTCACAGCTGAAAGAGGTTAGTTATTTCCAGTTGTAACTGTGAGGTGGTACTACAGATTTTCTCTATTTATTCTACAGTTGCCAGGTTTTTGTTTTCTTACTCTCATTAACAAAATGGAAGAAACTTATTTTCACTGTATTTCCTCTTCTTTTCCTCTTTTCCCAGCAAATCTGCAGCTGGGAAGAAGTATGCTCACATCTAAAATTGCCTTGTGATATTAATGTTCTTCAATATGTACTGAATATTACCAGAAGGACTGAATGTTCCTGATGCTGCGCCATAAGCCCACATGAATTTGTGTATTTGTTCTTTTTCTTTATTCTCTTTCAATTTCATGTTATTTCTTACTAATGGTAATTTGTTTTCCCCTTGATTTGTTACATAATTTGGTCTAATCTACAGACATAATCATCTCAAATACTCAGGTTTTGATCCCCTCTCTCCTGTATATTCTCTACTGAAAAATACACAGTAGCTTGTATTATCAGTAAATACACTAGGAAGGTAAAACTAAAAAAACAGCAAGACATAGTTTATTAAAAATGAAATATTTTTAATTGTTTGAAACAATTTTCTTAATATGTGTGAACATGGATCCTAATGCAAACTTCTGTTGCCAAGGTAACTTCACTACAATCTATGAAGGGCACACAGTCGACACAAAAAATTAAAATAAACATATTCCTAACTCTCCTTACGTTGTCAAGGAAGAACAAATTGCTAGCAAATAATTTCAAAAGATTTATTGGTTACTTCACACATCAGAAAATCAAAGCTACTTCTATTTAGTAATGCAAAACATTGCAGTCTCAATTGGGTTATGTTTGCACTTTTCTCCATATTGCCTCTGTACTGTTCCTAGAAAAACATTCTTTGCTTATACCAATATATAACCCACTAGGTTTTTTCATGTTGGAGGAAAAGAAAGAAAAGGAGAATTCCAGTAGCCAATAAAAAATAAGTCCCATTTTATTACTTACTTAAATCCCAATACGTGAATTTCTTTGAATCCTGGAAGTTTCTCAAATATTTTTTGCATCTATAGAAAAAAAATCATGAATGCAGTGTTAAGTCCAACAACTAAAAACAAGCACTGGGTAGATACCTAAACAGTATTTTTCATATTTGAAAAAGAGCTTTAGGAAGCAGTCTCAACATCCCTCTTTATAGTATAATCATTGCTCAACTTGAACACAATATTTCATTTGTAAATGCTGCCTGGAAGACTTAAAAATAGGCAAAATGAAGGTGGGTTTTTTTTTGAGTAATGTAATGATGAAAGTCAGCGATAGTCAATTCAGACAACATGAATCAAATGTTTTTCTCATTTTCAGCATTTTTCCTTGATGAATAATTATGTGATTCAAGGAACCTTAACTGTAAATTATTAATAATGTAGAAATATTGACCAAATGCAGATGGATTTAGACTATTTGAAAAATAGTTTCTTAATTAAACATTATTAACTGTTCTGTATAAATAGAAAACCAATATACTTTTAAATGTAACACAAACAATTGTACAACTACATATTTGTGAATAGAGAGACAGTATGAAGAATAAACAATACGTAGAAAAGGTGAATTAATTTTTCAGACTTTAGAACAGTAAGTTGGTTTATCAGCACCTCACAAATTAACAGTGTTTTGAGATCCAGCTAATTGATCTTTTGGTCTTCTTCAATTGTAGCAACATTTACAAAGCTAAGTCAAATAAAATTTTTTATCGACATCCACTATGTCAGAGGAAAGGACTTTTAAACACCAAGTTTCACAGTTCCTTTCTGATTCACTCCTTGTGCTGCTGTATACCAGGAAGCACTTTGTCTAAGCCATTCATCTGCAAGGGAAGCAGAAAACAGCAGAAAAGAACCTGGAGGCTAGTGTATTGCAAAGTCTGCTGTAACTCTTCCCTCTCCCCATATCCTGAAATGAATTAGAAACTGAATTTGGACTCCATGGCACACAGCCTTCCCAAGGAGTTCTCTGCAATTTGTACAGGAACTCATGTGGCTGGATGAGGTTTTAATTCTGGATCTAATCTCCTGATTCTCACCCTTTGGGTGCACTTGTAAATTGTCTTGCATCAAGATTGCCCTCTGCTTCTTCCATGATCTATCTTTGGCAGAAAGCATGTCAGAGGTTAGCAGGGTAAAAGACTACAAATTAGAGGGTAATAGACTACAAATTATTTTCTGTTCAACATTGTATCTCAATAACAGCTTTTAACTCTAAAGTGTCAGATTAAATTTCATGGCAATGGAAAATAATTTAACAATTACAAAACTGCATTTTGTACCTTCATATTAATGAAATCAATGAAATAACTTAAAAATCAGATTGCTGAATTTCATCATTATATGTCTACCAAAAAAGGTACATGGGCAGCTTTTTTTGAGGATGATACTGGAAAACCCCAGAGAAACCAATTTTTATCAGCTCTGCCAGCATAGCTTTCACTATTTTAAAATGAAAATGAAGGAGATTAGTGAAATAGTTTGCACTAAGGAATGATTGTGAAATTGATGAGAAGCTTTAGTTAATTTTACTAAGAAAACCTTTTGGGACCCTATTAAACTGATAGCTGACCATTCAGCTAATATAATTAATTATATGAAAATACTATGGATGTTCCAATTCTGTCCAAAGAGAAACTGTGGTAACTCACAACAAAATTACTGGAAGATTTTGAAGAACAGTTCAGACAACAGTAGCTCATTACTTTCAACATTTATATTACTTTTATTATATTTATTGTAGATATTAAACTATGACAAAGTACTGTCCATGGATTCCTTATTAAGCCCAAATGATATTCCTAAACGTACTCTGTTCATCAATTATCTGAGGTTCTGCTGCTGATACAGGCCTTAGCTTGTTAGCTTGGTGGCTGAACAACTGGCATAAACCAGGGGAAAAGCCAACTTTACATGAAGGAAAACTGAAGGTCTTGAGACAAAAGGAATTACCTATTTCAAATGAGAGCAGCAGATTCTAGTTCTGTCTCATGGTGAAGAGAGTTTCATATTAGGAATCTCAGTTTCACAGTATGAATCTCAGCCAAGACACAAAGCTGACATTTTGGCATTCACAAAGCCTCCTTACCTGTAGCTGAAATTTGGCAGCGAGTTGTCGGTACTGTGGGGAGTTGGGATCATTAAGTTCAGCTGTGTACTGATGATCAGTGAGAGTGACACTGAATTCTACCATTTGCTCCACAGGCAATTCTGGGACTGTATTTGTTTCCATCTCCTGGAAAAGGAGAGACACAGAAAGAGGAGAAGTAAAACAGTGGTTTTCCCTTCCCCTTACATTTCAGTATTTAAGAGGTAGTAGGGTTCCTTTTCAAGCCTGTCCCCAAAATAATATTCTGAGCCATATCCTCTAAATGGTAAGAGCTAGCCACATCTGTGGATTTAATTCTTCTCCTTTTGCAAACAACTTTCTATTACTGTGACTTGAGAGTTGCCATTAATACACATAAATGAAGGTGCTGGAGAGGATCAAGCCATTTCTTGCACTGAGAGTGTTACCAAGTTTTCTTATTTTCCATCACCAATAAAGTCATATAGCTATATTTGCCACTACAGAAGAAAGCATGTGACATCAAGGAGACAAACAAGCAAATGCTAAAAACTGTTCGGTACCCTACCCTCAGAAAACCCATGGTCAGCCAGAGTAGACTGACAGACACTGTTACTGTTTCATGCTTAGATGATTTAATTTGTTTTTTCCTGGTGATAAAGTAGAATTAACCCCACCTGTGTTCCACCTTTCCTATGTAGTTGACTGTAGTGCTATTAAAAGTACTCTTATTTTGTTTGCTGCTTCTTAACACTATTTGCAGTTTTGGCCTACACTTTTTTTTTTTTTCTCGTCCTTTCTTTAATGTTTTAATTGTCTAATTTTTTATTTGCTTGATGTCAATTATACTCTCATACAAGTTTTTTATACCTTGGATAAACAAATAAACACAAGAAGAGCAATACAATGATCAAGAACATCAAAAGAGTAGCATCAGCCTGAATCCCAGAGAGGTGGGTTTTCCACTTCTGCTGCCAGTTGGCTTGGCATAAGGCTGCTAGAGACACTTATCCCATGTCTAGCACCTAGGTTTTGATAGTTTTCAAGAAAAAGCAGAACAAGGAATGTGTGCAGTTATGGTGTGTCAGAGGTTAAGAGAGAAATCATATTGTTAATAAAGAATGAGTGAAAAGGTAGAAACCACGTTCTGCACCAGTTGATTCTGTGTAACTCAGATTTGCTAAGTCATTCCTTAGGATGCCCCCATTTTAGAGGAATGTATGTTTTGTGCTGCATATAAAAAATGCTCATCAGTTAGAGAAAAAGCATTCTGTAATGTTCTATCATATAAATAGAAAACTCAGGAGTATATACTTTCTAGAAAGCTACCTGATGAATTTTGAGGAGATAGCTTTTAGGGTCAAAAAGGACTGGGCAGAGAAAGAATGAGGAGACCTATATCATGGAGGAACTAGTAGGTGATATGAGTCTCCCAGTAAATCTCAAACATCACAAACAAGAAATTTTAAAACTTCTCCTCATATTCTATCTGCTCTATCACTCCAACAGCTATGATACAGGTAGGTAATATGCAGTTGTGGATATTAAGATTACTTTGCTTTTTCAGATCCTGAGGATCTGAATGATTTAATATGTATGTAATTATGTGATATATTATGACGTAATAATTCTGGATAGTAAAAACAGCATGTAACTGGAATCATTCTGGTGTAATATCTGTGCCAGATCTGAGAAGTTTGCAGAGGAGGAGAACAGTAGAAAATTGCCAGGGATGTGATGGGTGAGACTTTGGCCTCCATTTCTGTCCTCAAATTCTTGATGGTGGCAGCACCAAAACACTGAGTTCTCACCCAAGCGGAAAGGAGGCTGCATAAGCCTCTTCCCATAGCCAGTACACACAAACAAAAATAATCCCAGAGCAGCTTTTCCAGAAACTTCTAGAGAAGGACAAACTTTTTGGAAAGCAAAGATAATCAAACTGGATTGGAGCAAAAATGAGGGGAAATGGAAGGGGCCAGCTCCCACCTGGGGCTTTCAGCATCTGTGTCCTCTCAGGCCCTTGTGAGGTCTTCCTTGGTGTCTCTTCAGAGGGAGGTTCTGGAAAGTTTCCTGTAGCCATGTGGCTTCACCCTGGCCAAAGCCACCTGCCTGCCAGCTCCTGGTGTCCAGGGCAGGGATAGTAAGGGCAGGGATAAAGCAGCCTCCTCTCACCTCCACCCCTGCCTCAGACATAACCTGTGGCAGCCCCTGTAAACCCACAGGGAGGAAGATCTATGCTGCATGGCTGCTCTGGGGAGACATTAGGGAAGATCCCTTGTTTGTCAGCTGGCTGGCTGGAAAAAGGCAAGGGGGTATGCCTTAGAAGGTATGCATTTTTGCATTATTTAATGAACAAGGTTACAGAATGGTGCAAATAGGCAATGGTTCACTCATAAAAAGAATGAAGGCTGCCTAAAAGCTGGTTGCCCTCTCTTTACACTCCTTACTGTGTACACGAGAAACATCATGTGCTATTCCAGTACAGAATAGATAGTAATAAAACCCCTCAGTCATACTAAGAGTAACAGAGGGGAGCACTCAGGGTTTTTAATGTTTGTAAAGCTTCCCCCTCTTTCCTGCAAGCTGAGCTCAAAAAGAAGAGGTGACTGAAAAAGTGAATTAGGAAAACAGGATTTCCCTCACCTTGACAGGAGCCTTCGTGTCAACAATTTCCTTGAGCAGTGTGCCGTTAGCTACTGGTGCGTACGGAGAGAGGGATGTCCCAGGGGAGCCTGAGGGAGTTTAAAGTAAAATCAGACAAGAACAGGTATGCACATCAAAAATCTTTCCCTTTCTCTGTTGGTCAGGCTTGCTGGAGCAGCTTTCCTTAGGGAGACTGTGTTTGAGAGCAAGCCTGTGCCAGTGAAAGGTGGTCATGACTTATGGCATGGGTAAAAGCAGATATTGTTTATACAGCAGACAGACTTTCTTTCCAGGTCAAAAACCTCAGCAGCATTGCATCTGACTATGCCCCAATGAAACTGTATGAATTAAATAATAATATTTGGTAATTTCCTCTCATACCACATTATACATCACCAAATGTCTCAGCCAATTGAGATCTTTGTGTCTATGAAGGCCACCTTTCTTTAGGGCTCATTCTAAAGCTGTAAGAGATGTTGACAGAGCTTTTGAGCTGGAAGCAAAATTACCATGCTGTAATTTGCTATCAATAAGATTCTGTTATATCTAGATCTCTTTGAAATATGTGTGCAGAGTGTTTCCTCCTTGAACCAAGATTTACAGATTTTTATCACTGCATAAATTTATAACATTATTTTAAAGAACTGTAATGCACAACACTGTTGATAGGTCTAATTGAAATAATCATCTGCTCAAATTAATGTCTTGGCATAGCTGTGACTTTCTGGCTAAAGTAATTATTTTCAAATGCTTGCTTATTATTTCTAACAAAATGCAGCAGCTGACACTCTAAATGTTATTTTGTAACTAAAGCAGAATTTATTCTCTCTCTTCTCTCTAGGAAGACATATGCATCTAAAGACTGTAAAACAAACCTGGAATACTACATTTGAGTTGCAGACATACTGAAAAGAAATAAAATACCTGGTTTTTAAAGATTATTATATTAAAGCATTTCCCCCATAAATGACTAAATTTGTCATGCTTCTACTGCATTAAATCACAGCCTTCAAAGATCTATGGATCACTGATTTTAGCAATTCTATTTAATGGCAGAGACACGGAAAGCAGATTTGATTTTACCTGTAGAAATGGAAGGAGTGTCTTCCAGCTTTTTGCCACCTGTTTTCTCCGTGGATAGTTCATCTTTCCTATCAATCAAATAGAAATGAGTGATTTAATGATCAGTACATTGTAATGTCAAGGTGTAAAAATGTGTAGAAATAACCCCTATATTAGTGCACTTTAAATAAGTTATTATTGTTATAAATTATTATTATAAGCTGGCTAAAAACACAACAGACCAGTAGATTGTGTTTTATATTCAAAAGTTTGTGCATTTCCTTTCCTCTCCTTCGATATGCTATTTGTTCTTACAATCAACCAAAATACTGATTTGATATATTCCTCCACCAACAACTACCAGTCCTGTCAGGAATTTGCTCATGAGGTTTCATGACTGATTTTCTCAAAGTAGTCAAAGAGGTGGGTTCGCAGAAATTAAATCAGTTAATGCCTGCCATGGTGCCTATGATAGACAGATGAAAAGTAAGAATATAGTGGGTGTGAGGTACAGATTATCTACCTTGCATTACAGGATTTGGTTTTGTCTTGTTATTAAGTTTTACAGTCATGTACTGATGAATAATTTCAGAAATTTCAGCTTGCCTGAAAAAAAAAGTGATGTGTGTATATACAAGTACATTTTATTATAAATGTGTTAAATATTCCTTTAAGGCTATTGAATAGTTTCTGGTCTAAACACCAATTTTTATTCACTTGTAGCTTTTGGAAACATTTAGATTCTCAGATAAATATCTTGTAAGTAGTTTTCAGATTTTTCTTTCATGAAATCGAGGGGGTGAAGATTTTCTGTTGTCTCAGGTTCTATGTAGAGTGAAGAAAAAAACACAGCATAAAATAAAAAGCCCAATAATGGAAATAAATGTAGATGGAATTCTTCAAAATTCCTATAGAAATAGCTATTATTAAGGCAGTGCACACTGGTTCAGTTTGTGAAAGCTGTCATGAGTGAAAGAACAATAGGCACTACAACTGTGTAGCGTGTGGTTAAATGAGAGAACATGGAGCTTGTAGCACAGACAGAAAACATGGCTGGGCTGCACTTATATATGGGACCAACTTAGATGTTTAATCATGTAAAGAACATGAACAACACCTGATTTACCAAGCCCACTGGATATCTTGTCTGATGAGAAATAAAGTGTTATGTGTAATAATAATAATGAATGTAATTTTCATGGTGTTGACTAATTAAATGTTGTGTCATTAGCTGGTGACTGATCTCTCTACATGGCATCTACAGAAGATATAAAATATTCCCTATACCATATATTAGTAAAGATCCAACAATGCATAATCACAGCTGCTTATATCTCCAGCTAAAATAGAAGTAATTTCATAGAATTTGCTTTGGCTTTTGAATAGTACCTGGGGGAAACTACTGTTCACACAGAATATAAGAACTCTGAGATCAGTCACTTCACTTATTGCATTGCTGCTGCTGTTTGCACTAGACTGAGAGAAGAGACCTCCCTTTGGACCTCCAGGGGAGTTTAATTAGGCTCTACATTATTAAAAACACATTTCTGAGAAACAAGAACACTCAAAGCCCCCAGGTCACAATGAACAGAGATACATAAGGCCTCTTTGATTATAAGACAGTATAAGTTATGAATGGAAAACATTGTTTGCCACACTAGAAAATCTAAGAAAATTTGAAAAAAACTAAATTAATAAGAGAAACTGTGGACAGTGATTTGCCTGTAATGTAATAATTTATAGTATTTGTATGCAGAGTTCATTACTGTAACTTTAACCCTGCAGTTCTCAGACTTCTGAGTGTTGCCAGGAGCACACTTTTTTCCCAGGAGTTCATAGAATAAAGCATCACAGTAGTTAACACTACCATGAGATGTAAAAATACAGGAGAAAGCTGAAGTGAAGGTGTAGAATTTTCACATTATTGCTTATGGTAGCCTCACACCTAAACTTTTGTTAAGCCCTCTGGCTTTCCTTTTGAGAATTATATCAATGATGGGTAATCATTTGTCACTAGTCTACTGCAAAGCCATGGCTCTGTCAAGGTTGCATGCTCACATTAGTCTACAAAGACATTGTTTCATCTCTGAAAGTGAACAGGCAACTCAGACATTAGGACACCTTCATTATTTGTGCTTCAGTTACTGTGTACTATAATATGTACAGTATACACATCTCTCACAGCACATACTAAAACCAGCACAGTGCTATCTGTGTATCTGGTCCATCTGTTCACATCCACACACATCTACATATATCTTTTCCATAAAAAGCAGTAACATCAAGTGGCAAGGTTCTACTTGTGCTACTTACCTTTCCTGGAAGGCTCTATGTTTTACTCGCTGCAAAAAGATTAAGAAAAACAGCATTTTACTAGTGGGTGTATCCAACCATTGACCAGAAGCCTGTTAGCTCTTTTGTTTACTGTATTTTCTTTTCCTTCTAACATATGCCCCCTCCTCTTCCTGCTCAATTAATTTGCCTATATAGAAGCAAATGGGGAGAGACTTGCAAATCTCCCTGTTACTAAACAAATGTCAATAATTTTTACCTGTTGAATTATTTCCAGGTGCTCTTGGGAATTGCTGAAGTTTTTGCCAATGTCGAATATGCAGAAGGTTTCCCTCTGGCAGGCAGTAACCCAGTTCTGATATTCAGAAGTATCAGGAATCCGATCCAGAAAAATACGAAAGGCTTCCCACACAGCTTCCTGGCATACTGAGTAAGAAGAAAGGGGCTGGGGATGGACGCTTTGTACCAAAAAGTGAACTTGAAAGTCTTTTTATAATATTCTGGAGCTTACACATTCCACTGTCCTGAATAAACAAATCAAGCTTCTAGATATTTTGAGATATTTAGGTCTTTTAGATATTTTTAAGTTGACAGCCATTTGCATTTTTTCTGAAGGATTACTCATCTTTGAGTAGCTAATATCCCTTATTGAAAAAGAGATTAATTTGGCCTGTCATCATCATGAATAAGGAACAGACGTAGAACACATTTCCTTCACATCAAATGTACATACTTGAAAAGATGTATATCGGGTAGTCAAGTGAGAGCCAACATGGAGGTAGAGAAAAGAATTAATCTCATGGTCATCATACTTGACTAATCATAATTTTAACTAAATACAAAGGCTTTACATGTTAGTATAGCTAACTATGCACAGAACAGACTGAACAGAACATACTCAGGATTTTTATATTCCCCGCACACATAAAAAAATATTTTAATGGAAAAAATGTTAAATGGAGTAGACGAAAATTACTTTATTATATTCCAATCTTTCAATGTAATTAGTCTTTTCAAAATCTTAAGGAAATTCTGCAGCAGGTACATAATTTTATATTTCTTTAAACAGCTCTGAAATGACTTAGGGTTGTTAAAATTCCTTTGGAAAGAACATGATTTCCTTTCTCTTTACATAACTGTACACAGTCATTTTTATGTTAACTATCTCCTCCATGGTGATGAATCACTCAGGTAAATACCAGGGTACATCAGACAAGATTAACAGGTATTGTGGCTGCAAAGAGAACAGCAGCATTCCCTCACAACAATGAACACAAAGAGAAAGACAGTGGGGGAGATTCTGAAAAGGTGGTATTGAGGAATGGCTCTGAGGGAGCCTTGTTTACTGGATGCAAACAGATTTAATGACATAGGTTTATATAAAGTGCATAGTATCATAATGGAGACTGATCATTTTATGTATTCTGTTGGCTTACTCCGTATTCAAGAAGTTCAAAGTTTATCTTTAATATGTTAAAAAATATATTAGAATACACATTAAGGCTTGGGATCCTGTTTTTTTGGTTTAATTTCACGCAATTCAAAACTGTCAGGCATTTCAGGGAAAAGCTGTGAAACTTGCTACTGCTGCAAGGACCGCGAACTCTAGCCTTGTTAGTGAGGATCATGACATGAAGGTGGGGAGAAAGCAGCAGTGGCTACGTTATAAAAGGACTTCTCAGAAGTACTTTATAGGGCTTACTTTCCCTTGATTATTCTGACAGATTTTAGATGTGTCTGCAAAAAGTCAGGTTTTGAGAGTCATGGATGGCCCAGTGGAGCTACACTACTTCTTCTCACATCTTGCTGATTTCTCCTCTTTTTTTAAATTGAAACCACTTTTAAAAGATTCTGGAGGATCATCTGTTGCCTTATCCGAAAAGCAACTGCATACCTGACTAACTATACTCTTTATTCTTTTATCTTCTGCTCAGATAGCAGCCCTTCCCCCCATCCAAAATATCTGAATTTCACTTAACTCAGTTTTCACAGCCTCAAACTAAAGATAGAATGAAACCTGGAGTCATGTTTAAAATCAGAGATCCTCAAGCAAGCACAGAGCGCTGTTTTGTGTGGACTTTCCTTAACAGCAGAAATATTGTCTTATGCAGGTTGTCCTCTACAGCTGTGTAGGAACACTAGCATGGCTCAGTGACTGCTAGAACCAATGGTTGTTGAGTTCAGTTTATCTCAGCTATTATTATACCTTCCCACTGATGGGTGACTCTCTCAGTCCCTACCTGTTGATTCCTTTGGTACAGAGTCATAAAAACAAGCCATATTTTTGGCTTTGAAGATATAATGTTTCTTCATCAGTCAAGATGAAGAAATACTTTTTGAAAATGCTGTTTGAAGTTAAATGTCTTTAGAGAAGGAGATTTTCAAACATCTAAGAAAAAAAAACATTTTAACAAAAGCTTGTTAGCAATTTAAAAGCTGTTGCCTTTAGCACTTCACTCTGCAAAGTTCATCACTGTGAGGTGGGACATTTATTTTCAGTACTTGATACATGGTTTGGTTTAGAGTGAGATAATTATCTGCCTGTGTTAGGTCACCTCAATAATATCCCAGGAGCAACCTGCTCTCATAGTAAAGCATCTGCATGTGGAACAGATGTTGTCAGATTATTAAAAAGGAACAGGATGTGTTTTGAAGAGATTTATTCATTATGAGCTAGCATGTAAAGCTACTTTCTATCATCTTTTTCTCACTTACAACTCTTTGGTATTTATTCTTCTCAGCAGTAACTGCTAAATAAAGATATACCATCTGATGAAAACTAATCCATTTACCAGAGTTTAGATAAACATGACACATGGCCATCTGAGGAGACATTGTAGCTGATTCCATGCATGCTCCCAGTTTGCCCTACATGATAGACTATCTTCAGAGTGACTTAAGCTGTGGAGTGTTATTTCAGAGCTGGTACAGGGTCACAGAAGGCTCAGGTTATCCAATAGTGACTGTCTGAGCTTCTTCAATGGCTTAGAGGCATTGTTGTAGTTTGACCATGCTGCTTATAGCAAGTGGCTGCTGGAATAAAATTTATGCAGCCCTACATCCAGGTTTCATTTCAGAGGGAACTAGCTACTTCCCTGAAAGAACAACAGATGAGCAGCCAAGTTATGTACATGTGTGTGAATGTTTGGAGACCACTATAGAGGACAAATAAACAAAGCTGATTTAGAGAGTAGATGTTTTTTAGATTCTTGCATCCCAGAAGTGCTGATTAGGTTTTTGAATTAGATTTGGACTGGGTAGATACAGAACACAAAGATGCATTTTTAAAAAATAAATTAGATCAGCCACAGAATGAAAGACTGGAAGAGGTAGAGGGAGGAAGAGAGGATGTATAAAAACTAGAGGACTATTTGCACCATGCTCTCAGGGACCTAAAATTGTAGTGGTAACTCTATAGGCTTTCAATGATCAAGGAATGTAAAGAAAGGGAGGGAGAGGGAAGCAAAAACATTCTAGATTCTTGAAACTTAAGACTAAGATCTTTGCATGAGGTGCTGGCAATTATCTCAGTGTCTGTAGTATACTGCCACTACAGCAAACTAAACATAACTGCAGATACACTGACATAGTTGTGCAATGACCAATGAATAGTTTCATTACTTGTCTTGAGCTGGTAGGACTAATTCTGAGTTAGTACCTGCTGCACTGTTGAGAAAGGTAAAGAAATCTATACACAGTAGTGCAAGCATAATTTGGTCTTTATGTTCTGCCATGCTAGAAATGTCCTTTGAGTGTATTTTATTGTGTTCTGGTAACTGTCTTGAACCATGCTGATGTATACATAACATTTGGTTATGGAAAAATAAAGCATAAAGCAAATACCATGCACACTGCCTAGAGAAATAAAAAACAAGACTGAAAAGTTATTGTGTTTCCTTATTTAAAATAAATTCTTTCCCCAAGGAAGTACATATGCTACAATCATCATTTTACCTCTTAATCTGTAGTAAGCTTGGTGACTGGCTAAAATCTGCTTCACTGATTCTTGTGGGCAAACTTTCACACCAGTTGAGAAGAAGGGTGACCTTTTCGTTCGGTGTTTTGCCATGTCAAATATTCGCCTTATGGTTGATATTCTGGATCTCTTTGTTGTCCTTTCTGTTTTGTCTGATCCTGAGGCATCTGCAAGATGTTTGGTTTCACCACGGTTTACTTTACTAGGGCTTTCTGGAAAAGATAAAAAGTAACCATGCACATAAACATAGATTGCATAGGCAGTGGGTATCCAATGCAAGATCATGTCTGGAAAATGGGCACAAATCTGAGAGTTCTTGTTGCATTATATTGGTGTCATTGCCCTGACTGAATTTATGTGCTGAAGAGACACGTCCTGTGATCCCATGCATGAACTGGGGACTCAAGACACCTAGAAACTAATTTCCATATATCTGAACACATGACCCCAGGACACACAGGGTAGAAATTCTAGAAGTACTAAATCTTGTTTTCAAATGGGACTTTGTGTTAGATGGGTAAAGGCTTGACCTTAATCATAGAACCATAGAATGGTTTGGGTTGCAAGGAACCTTAAAGGTCATCAAGATCCAAACCCCCTTCATGGGTGGGGACACCTCCCACTAGAACAGTTTGCACAAGGCCTTATCCAACGTGGCCTTAAACTCCTCCAGGGAGGAGGTATCAAGACCTACTTCAGTATCTTACTACCCTCATGGTGAAGACTTTTATCCTTATTTCTAACCTAAATCTTTCAATTTAAAAGAATCATCCTTTGTCCTATCACTACCCTCTCGGGCGGAAAGCCTCTCCCCAGCTTTCCTGTCTAGCTAAACCATATAATTTGTGAGTATATCACGCTGTGAGGAAATTTACAGTACTGTGATAACTAACAGTTTGGAGCTTGGGGAAGGTGAAGTGTATCTCTATCATTTTACAGTGTATCAAGGTGTCTATGCCGGCAGATAAGTAAAATAACAAATAGTTGTACCTTAAACTTGCGCCCTTTAAAGTTATTCTTATTTTTCTTTGGGGCTTTAAGTCTTCCCTTCACATTACGTTTACAGTCTTGAACCCATTCCAAGAACTGCACTCTGAAACACTTTCAAAAGCTGAACAGTGATTTTATTGTCTTTGTGGAAAGAGCGAGCTGTTTACAGTCTCCATCTCTTACCCCACAGCGCACTCCTCAATTCTTCCCTCACATAAATTGAAGTATTAATCAGAACAGACTACAATTATTTTTCTTTGCCACTGGATAAAAGATGATATGAACACTCTAGCATTATATCTCAGTAGATGTTTTCCTGACAAAGTGGCACAACTACAGTAGAAAGAACTGAAATCAGTGAGTGGGAATCCAAGATCCGGGCTTAGGTTTTACTTATATAGCTATTCACTTATGAAAAATAGAAATGCTTCTAGGGTGTCAAAATAGCCTCAAATCTAGGAACCACCATCTTAAAGACATACAAAAAGTTCAGGACTCATTTGGTTCCACATGGTAGTTATTTGTCATACAGTATATGACATAGAAGTTAAACAATGTGAAAATGCAATGATAAAAAAAAACATGTGAGGTACACATTTACATGAGCTGAAATTTGGCTTTTTGTAGGATCCTGTGACAGGAGCAATTAGTATCTTTTAGATTATCTTCCAAAATTTTGCATACAGACTAATAAGTATATTAAAGGTAATTTGTAAATATGAGGTTATTTTGTTGCATTTTCATGCATTTGATATTGCCATTATAGATGAAAAATAAAGAAAATCTAAGCAGAATAAAAGAAGATTTGAAATAACTGCTTTGAAAGAAACCTGCAAAAATTGTAGATAATTGGAAAACTTTAAAGAAGAAAATGTAATCAAGATGGCATATGTGCTAATCTCTTTGAAGAATGGTTTGAAAACTTGTAAAAGAGGAATAAAAGGAAACAACAAAGTTCAAAAGGAACAGCTTCAGTGAGAGTAATATAATAAAAAAATAAAGAGTAAAAAATTATAAGTTTGCTGGAGAAAGAAGAAATGTCATGCTGCATATACACAATTATGTTCTCAGGAAAATCAAGACAAAAAAAAGAAGTTAAAAACACATTATCTTGACAATTTGGAACTGTGTTAATTGAATGTTTAAAGAAAAGTGAGCAGATAAATGATAAGAGAAAAATAATTGAAAAGCAAACTGCTACAAAATAGTGCTTCAAGTAAAGAATGGGAAAAGTTCTATTGTATGTGTCAGCATTCACATATGTGTGTGTGTATATGTGTCTCAGTTCTTATTTCAAACATCGAACATCAAACACTAAACATCAAATGTTGACTGTGTAGAAATCATAATAATGACATATATTATGAGGTTAGTGGTACTCTGATATAGAATAAGTTGACTGCTTGGTTATGATAAATATTGTATAAAAGACAGGAACTTATGCAAGGAATGCAACAGGAAATTATTATTGCTTTGTAAAGTATGCTAGAGGCAGCAACCTGTAGGCCTAAAACTGTCTAATTGTTGCAAGGTAATTGAAAATTATTATACAGTCATATAATGTTTGTCATTAAATGAAATGGAAGTAATTTTTCAATAGCAATGTCAGATCATGAATGATAAATTGGATAAAAGAAACGTGCAAAACTGCATAAAATCTATGAAAACATCAGAAAACCACAAGAGGTGAACCACCAGATCAGTTGGGACGCTGAATTTTGAATGACACATGGAAAGATCCAGTGCCATTGAAATCTCCAAGCAGAACTCTGAAATGCTAGAAAAGAATATACCAAAAATCTAGATGGAAAGCAGCCAGTTTTAAATCTATTATCTTTTACATGCTATATTAACTACTATAGCCCAGGTGTCTGGGCAGTCTGAAAAAACTGAGGCAGAGGATTTTGTCAGTAACCTCTGACAGTCTTTCTGTGCAACAGAGATCTTTCTCGAAGGATTTGCTTCTTCACTGGGATTTCCCCCTAGTTCATTAACTTAAATTAAGAATTATACTACTCATAAGACTGACAGAAGATTCTTAAACTAGTCTTATGATTTCAAAATCTCTGCATTAGTGTCACTACTGTTACTTTTCAGTCTGAGAAAGTGACCATACATGATCTGCTTCCAGCTATCGTTGTGGTGTTTTGGTTTTTTTTTTTGTTTTTGTTTGTTTTGTTTTGTTTTGTTTTTTTTGTTTGTTTGTTTTTGTTTTTGTTTTTTTGGTTTTTTTTGTTTTTGTTTTTGTTTTGTTTTTTTTGTGGGAGGGACCTGTTGCTTCCCTATGCTTATTGTAATAGTTTTAGTTGTACTTATATCTTCTCATCAATAAATTTCTCTTTCTAGAATAACTTTTCTTATCAGTTCTTGAAATTACTTTTTGTGCTAAACTTAAGCAAAATTTGAACTGAAGGAAGCATAAACCTGCTACCTCACATTTTTGGAACATTTGTGGAACAAAAGCTATTTGTGCATAATGAAATTCAACCCATATACATTAGCCATTCACTTTTCTTTTTACCATGAAACACAGTAAATGAAAAAAATTGTAGTGGTACAAATTTCACAGGATACATAATTTAATCATGTAAAAAATCCCAATGATGTTAGATTGTTCTACTATTCTTAGAAGACCTTCTTGTAAATTTTTTGTTCTCATTCCCCTCTCTTAAATGAAAACATGCAGTTAATGCATTTGTTTACCCTACCAATTTTGAATTTATTTTTAATTTTTTTTTTTTTATAGTTCTGTTGTTTCACAAAGGCTGTTGTCTCAGTTTTATCATGAAACATTATGCCTAAGATTCTTAGTTTTCTATTTTATAAGGCAGAAGGACAGATAAGTGTTGAAGTCTGGTAACCTTTAAATGTGTTTTATGTCAATCTCCAGGGTGCCTTACTGTAATTCTCCTTCCTTATCTCACATGAAAGAATCTGCATAATTTTCCAATTCTGCGGGTGACATGTTTGAGAAAAAAGTTGCAGTAGCTTTGCCAGGGTGATCTACAGAGTCACTGACAGCCACTATTAACATTTGGAATTCCTGGAATTATATAAAGTATAAATTAAATAAAATATATATAATATTCCTGGACAAGTATAAAAAAATAATTTCAAAGTATGTTAATTTTCTAAGTGTGACATAGCAGTCTTATTCTTATGGGAACTAAGCAAAAGTGCCTTGATGACCATACAGTTGTCCCAAGCGAATAGTGCTGTTCTTCAGGTTTTGTCTTCAGGCAGATAAACAGCATTCATTTGTCAAATTAAAAATCTGAAATTCTCAGAATTACGCAATGCCTTGATCCTGTGTTTCTTGACACCTGCACTGTCAAATTTATACCTCATTAAAAAAAAAAAAGCAGGAGAAGTAGATTTCAAAGGTGAGAATTTCTATGCATTTTTAATAATCTGCATGATGAAAAAGGATAAGTACATTGTTATTTAACTGGATTAAAAAAAAAATAAAATTAAAGCCATGCAGATAACAGATCAGTATTATTTCCTTTTATTTGATTTTATAAACACAGATCAAGAAGCTTGTATTCATATCTTTTTTATCTCACTGTCCTGGATTCTTTTCTATGCAACTTTATTAACTTCTAGCTGTTGCTGCTAATAGTATCAGTTTTGGGATGCCTCTAGTTTTGGCATGGGTTTAGGTTTTTTTCAACAATACAGGCAATCTGTATTGTCTGAATTAATGCCTGCAGCATTGATGCAGAAGTAAACTTAGTTTAATTTGACCTTAGAAAATTAAGATGTTATTGCATACAAAGGGTGGAATTTAAAATAATGGTAACTAAAACTTTCAGCAGCAAAATTCAAGGTCACATTAAGACAAAAGTGTCTTTGTTCAAAAAAGTTTGAATAATTCATCACTAAAATAGTCTCAACCTTTGTACAAAAAAACCAGATTAGTCTGAAAAATAAGTGGATGTTCTTTAGGATAGAGAGGAATGCTTGATTGATAAATAAAACATACTGCCTTCAAAATAAACTAATTTCTAATTAAAAGAAAAGTTTTTAAGGGGAACTGGTGAAATGGGACAGAAGGAAAGCTTATAAAAAAGGAATAATTCAACAAAATCTCATAGTTTGTTTTTTTTTTTTGTGATCTAAATATACTTCAGGGCCAGCAGCCACTGTGTTGATAATTCAACCAGTAACAAAAGCAAGAATGGAAGTATTGGAAAGTTGATCTTGAGATCTCTGAGAGGATTGCTCAGTGTAAATGCTAGATGGAGAATGGAAAGCCCAAAAAGAGGTTATACCTTGGACTCTTTGCATAGTCAGTCTCCTCCTGACATGGGAAGAGTGAGGACCCCAAATTCTTATTGCACTTGCAATGACATGACATGTTCTCTCCTTATATTAATTTTAAAATTATTTTTAAACCACATTACCTGATTTTCCAGTTTCATGGGAAGAGTCTGACTGGACTGAAGAGGTTTAGATGAGCAAGGGAAGATTAAAATATGGCATGATTTTATCATTAAGTGCAGCCTAGGACCTGCATATGAGAACTAGGAGCAGGCTTTAGCTTCTCCCACAGAAGCATCCAACAACTCCTCTCTTCTCATGCAGATTTGGGAGTAGAGGATCTAGAGCACCTTTTGCTCCTCTGATGTTATGGGCTGCTTGCTGGCAGTGCTTTTTCAGACACTGTAGCTCTGTCTGTGTTAGCATTAAATTTGTAAGCTTGTTTTCACAACTATGAAGGCTCACTGCATTAAAATCTTGAAAGCATGAAATCCCATGTTAGAAAAATTAATACTATATATTTTTCTATATTAGGTCTGCTCAGGTTTTGCCTCTGAAAACTCAGTGCTCTTAAAAAAAAGATTATGTGTCGACCCTGTAGTTATCCTTTTGTCCAATATTTTTTTGGCTACTTTGAAGGCACATGGTGGAAGAACTTAGGGAGGAACTTCTGAGGGAACTCGGCCCCAAGAGTTATTGCATCCTTCTGTTGCATTTTATCTGGGAGCTAAGTGGGGTAACTGAGGCACAGGAGAACTGAGTATGGCTCACACTTCTTCAGGTTTAGTGATATTTAGCCAGTAAACTGCTGGGTAAGAAGGCAATATCCAATACTGTGTGGGTGTTTTGCTGAAAGATAAGGAGCTGACATTGATACCTAGCTTCAGATTTTGAACACCAGCCTTCTTTTTGGCCACTGTTCTGCAGTGCAGAAATTTAAAAGGCAGTAGAACCTTCCCACTGAAAAGATAAGCATCATGGCCTGAGCCCTGTGTAGCTGTGACTCTGGGTCCTGCTGGTTTGCAGAAATCTGTGTGCCGAGGCAGTTGCTTTGAGAATCAGCCTGCTAAACTCTGATGTTGTCCTGTTTTAGGACTGCAATGCCTCTTACAGATCAGGGCTTCAGCTTCCAGGTTATACATCAAGTCCTCATGCTTTTGTGCAATGAGGATAGCAGTGTTACTGAGACAAGTATATTGTATGGGTAATGCTGGTGGTATGCGTGAATAAATAGGCTTTCTACAGTTAAGGCTACATAAGGCTTTCTACAATTAGTATCTTTCTACATAAGGCTTTCTACAATTAGTAAGGGTATACATAAACATACCTACTCAGTGGCAAGTGTCAGGGTATTCCCAGATGATTATTAATATTCTAGATATGCACTATTCTGAAGTGTCTGTCCAGTAAATAGCAGCTGATAGTGACTAAATGCCAGTATATATGTATATACAAGCAGCCAGATAGTTCTTTTTGAAGAAGTGTCTTGTTCAATATCACAAATTCCTTAGGGGAAGAAATGCAGCGTTCATGGAATGTACAGGATTTTGCACCTAATTCCTGATAAAAATGGAAGAATTTTGTGATAGAGAATAAGCAGACCACTCTCATTTTAATCCCAGAGGGATCTGAATTTGGATAAAAGTACAAAAACAGAGGGTAAAACATATTCAAAATGATTTAAAGCACCAAAATGCAGTAAAATGAACACACAATTTTCCTTTTGAGAAGACAACTTGTGTTTGCAACATCTGATAACTGTTTACGATATTATTTAATGTACTGCTGAAGTCACTTGGACATGAAGAATGAAGAATAGCATAAATGAAGAATAGCATAAACAATAATCTATATTTCAAGCAAGTTAAGGCTCCAAGCAAAGTCCCTTTATTGTAGCCTGTAAATTAATGTCTTGTAAATGGCCAAAAACTTTTAATACTAATAGTGAGTGTTATTATACCTGGAAATAATCTAAGATTCAGCAACAATTTTCTGATTTTTTTTTTCAAGTTTGTCTCTTACCCAATAAATAGATAATATTAAAACCCACATATGATCCAGTGTTACATTGTTTGGGAACCGGGAAAAAAAAGTTTTACTTTTCATTTGTTTATAAACAAGACCAAGAATGCTAACTTTAACTAGGTAAGTCTTATTTTAGAAAGTAGAAAATGATCCCTCTGTGAAAAGCAGGCTGTCTTTTCTTTTTTTTTTTTTTTTTTTTTTTTTTTTTTTTTTTTTTTTTTTTTTTTTTCTTTTTTTTTTTTTTTTTTCTTTGTAGTGTTTGTGTTTGTTGAATTTCCCTTCCCTTTGGTACAAAATTTCTTAACCCTTTTTTCAAGGGCAATTATAATCATGAAGATTTTCAACACTTGTAGCTAAATTCGAGTAGCCAATAGGGAAGGGGTAAGTCAGAATGAATTAAAATTATTTCATGGAGCACACAGAAAGCCTTTGTGTCCCGAAGAATGACTGTGTAACCAGAGGACATTTTCTTGCTGAATAAAACCTAACACTAAACAGTCTTGAACATCCTGTAGCTAACGTAGATTCTCAGATTCTCATTATCAACTGTTAATTTGTATCCAGCATCAATGTGTAGCTTGGGAAGTTCAAATCTCCTCCAGGTTTCACTGTTTAGTCTGCATTTTCAGTGTTTTAATATTAAACAAAAATTATTCAACTACCATATCTTGTCTATATTTTTTTCTAAAGCAAAGGCTTTATTCCCTTTTCTTTCCCTTCCACTTGTTAGGGACAGTTTGTGTCAGGAGAGTAGCAAAGGCCTGAGTTCAAGTCCTGAGGTAATTTCCTGGATTCTGGCACTAGTGACAGCCAAAGATAAGTAACCTGTCCTTAAAGTCTTTATATGGTTCCCTACAGTTTTCCGAGAAATTGGAGGTGCTCCTGGACAGGCCTCCAGATGCCTGGGAGAAGGACTTTTATGGTCCTAAAATAAGGAAGGGAAAGAAGCACCAAACGACATTACTCAGCAACCCCCATTTTTGCTAATCTTGAAATACAGACGTGAATAAAACAGGAATTTGTTCATGAGGAAAAAAACCATAACTGGTTAATCCTGTAAATATTTAGTGATTATTGGTTCTATTTTATTGTAAGATAAGTGTGCATCTTTGCCTCTTGTTTTCTAGTCTGCCACAGTTGACATGCACTATAAAATTTGATTAGATTTAAAAGGCTGGTATCTTCTATGTTAGGAACATTAATAAGTGGTTAATATGAATATTCAGACTACTGGGAAAGACTGTGTACTTTTGAAAATATTTCCCGAAAGTATCTGACCCTAATGCTGACTCATACAAACAGTTCTGGAATCATCCTTGCTCTAGGAAAGAAGAATCTCTCTTGACACAAGAATTGAGCCTTTTGAGATTTACGTGCATATATTTGAGATAACGTAGCTTTCAAATATTATATATGGCATGACAACATGGAGATAATAACTAATTGTTATGCATTTGTGCAAACCACATATACTTTATAAAACCAGTAGGAAGGAATTTTTCATATTACCTGCCTCATATATATATATATATAATCTTTTTTCCCTTGAAAAACCTCAAAAATTGAGAAAATTCCAAGACTGATACATAAGAAAGATACTGTATGAAGTTTTCTATTCATCATTGCTTCCTGAGTGTTGATAAACATTATATGCACCAAGAAGTCTACTATATCTATTAGGGAGATAATATAGAGTTCCATATTCTTCTCTATCTAAATATCCTCCCAGAATTTTGCTGAAGTATTTTATAGGAAATGTATTGTAACATACAATCATGTTTTCCAGTGGGTGAAACTATGTGACCCCATTTTTACATTACCACTTTCTTGATTCATAATTATAAATATGGACTGCAATGATACAATCAAGCATGCTAAAATTACCTGAAATTTCTCTTGCATCATAGAACATGCAACTTAAATGAAAGAGCAGTGCATTTTAATATACTTGCTCTTCTTGTCAGACATGAATTATCACTCATTCTCTCACATTTTGTTCATACTTCTGAAATATTGTTAAAGATTAAATTACACTATTTACATAGAATTAAAAAGTAAAATAAAGGAGCAACAGTAAATGAATCCAGTGTTTACATTACTTTTTTCCTCAGGATTTCTTTCACAATACATAATTCTTTTCCCCAGGATTTTTTTCAGTACTGTAATTGACCACTAGAGAAGATTTATGTAATTTCAGAGATACAAGAACTGTGCTCTTTATTTTTTTCTCTTTTCTTTTTCTTTTTCTTTTTTTTTTCTTTTTTTTTTTCTTTTTTTTTTTTTTTTGAAACTGTTGGAAGAAAGGACCAAAAAAAAAAAAAAAAAGTGATGTGTAAATAAAACTTGCCAAGTAGTATTGACAGCAGACTATGTTCACATCATCTCTTAACAAATATTTAAATACCATCGAGGAGATGTCTCTGTTATCATTTTACATTGTCTGCATTTACTTAACAAGCTGAGATAGACAAGAATAGATGGGCAAGCATAAAGCAGTTGTAATGTTGGTTTTTAATTCAGTTATATAAATATCAAAGCATAGATGGAAGAGTTAGTAAGAAACCTCTTGCAAAATTAAACACGTTCCCCAAATCTCTAAATCTATTTAATAGGGAACTGAACAGGGAAAAATCACATCATTATCTTTTGTGTTTTATTACTAAAGAAACTTTGAAATTGATGTGAACTTTTTAATGCTTTAAAAGGAACAACAGTTAGCTGTTGTTTTCCTGCATATACTTTTACAAATATTACACCAATCCATACTACTATTGTTACTTTTTGAACATTATTTTTTGAAGTTGTTTTTGACAATGACTAATAAATACAAAGGTATATTTCATAACTTTCTCTCCATTCAAAGGATGGCAGATCATCTTTAACAATATCAGCACCTAGATATTCTTTCAGCTATTCCGTCCCTTCCATATAATTGTTTTTGAAATTATATTTTTTTCATAACAAAACATATGCAGGTGAATCAAAATCAAATTACATCTGTTATAGAGCTTGTAAAGCCTAGAAAACACGTAAATTATTTTGCCAACATTTCCTTTTCCAGCTTTATAACAGTGCCAGTAACTATACCACCTTTAGCTGAATTGTCAAAATATCAAATTCCAAGAATTTCTGTATGAAAATATTACAATCTTTCTTTTTATTCCCCAACATATGCAATGTGCATTAGTATAAACCTTTTATATATGAACTTACCTCTGCTTCCGTGAACATGGAGTGAAAGGCAAATGATCAGAAATATTAATCCAGTTTTCAAATTCATGATGTCTATTGATCATTCACAATTTTCAAGAAAAATCATGCAGGAAACAACAATTATTTCTTATTTCTTCAGGCAGAAGGATTTTTTTTTTTCCCAAAGAACTAAAATCCTCAAATGTCTTCTGTCTTTTTAAATAATTTTTCAGGTGTCTCCAGCCTTTGACTGCATTGAATTGTAACTAGAAAAGTGCAACAGATGCCAGAAAGCAAGAGCTGGACGTGTCCCTCCAAAGCACACACTTCTAGTCTGGTGGACTGGAGTGATAAGACAAGAGTGATGAAGTTTTAAAAAAAAGCAGTGTCCGTTTCTGGAATAATCTGTTTATCTGCTGTTCAGACATAATCCCTCTTACGGTCCAGCTGGAAGAGCTTTGTTCATCTTATTAACCTTCTGGAGCAGCATCTGTCAGCCCCACAAGACTTCAGTGGCACCATGATAAACAGGAGAAGTCTCTTTTAGTGCCCACTGCCTTCAAGCATTGTTACTTTGGGCATTCTGAAGGTATTCCATGGTGAGCAGAGGTGAAATTATGAGACAGATTGTTGTGCTATTTCCAAATCAACAACCAGAAAACCTGGAGAACTTACTTTGGACGGGACACAATTTTTTTGGAAAGAACATAAAATACTCAGCTATTCCACTGTGTATGTCTTGAAAGACCCTCTCCCTCCCCATACCCAAAGGTTGCTGTTGCAATGTTCCCATCAGAGAAGTGACGATGATGTTCTGTGACAGCACTGAAGTGATGTGACTCAGCAGTAAATTGCAGCAGTATTCAGGGCTGGCACAATCTGATGCCCTACTGGGAGTGGGGGAGGGAAGGTGCTGCATGGAGGGAGAATAAGAAAGAGTGGTGGGAAATGCTGTTGCAGCACATAGCTATAACCAGGCCAAAAATTGGCAGTAAATGAATACTCTTGTCAGACAACTCTGCTGCCGTTGCCCAAATAACTATTCCACTTACATATTTGGTATCTGTGAGTGTTTCATACTTACTTTTATTTTCCAGATTTTTTCTTTTAATGTTACATTACACCTGAAAAAAGCTATCAAATGGGCATTTGTAATAATCTGTCCCTCTGAAGGATTATTATGGAACTGTGCTCGAACACAGGAAGTATCTAGACTGGCAGCAAGAATCTGCTTGGTACAACTGTAAGTAGAAGTTACTTTAAGAACAACCTTCATTTGAACCCAATCAGAATTCTATTTTTACTTAGGATTTAAACAATGGTAACCTTCCATCCTGAGATTGCCTAATTTTAACTACTCAGACCAGTTGGTACAGAGACTAGGCTGGGACCAAACAAAATCTACTCTTTAAAAAATTTCACAGTATTTTTCAGTTCTCATTTCAATGCTTGGTGTTTGTTGTTTCATGCACATTGATTGATTGTTAAAAAAAAAAACAAATTAAGAAGACCTTACCAGCAGCACAGTGCAAGGCAGCAGTGGAGATGATCAGGATGCCTACTGGAGAAAATTTGATTATTACGTAAGGATCATTCTTCAGCAGTAACAATATTTATCTTTACATATTTAAGTATCATAACCGTATGATATTTAGTGTAGTCATGTAAGTACTGCCTCTATGAACTATGCTCTAGGAAGCATTATAAGCATGTTACAGTTGAAAAATTAAGTTCCCTTGATATGTTGACTTTCTTTTAGTTGCCTCAGCTCCAATCTGGAGCAACTGGGAGTGCAGGGAATTTTTCTGAGGGTGGTAGAATCTGCTGGTTTGGGTGACATCTTAAAGTGTGGGATTGGTAAAAGTCACAGAATATTTATTTCCTTGGGGCACCCTAGGTAGCAAAGTCCATAAGGAGTTTGATAGGAATGAGATACTTTAATTGCATAGGGAACCTAATTTAAGCATCAGACTACATTTTGAAAATGTGCAGTAAAGACATTTAGTTAATTACTACATGAAAATTTGTTAGTGAAGCCTGAGCAAGGAATCGGAAATCCTTAAACAAAGCTCTCACTTAAGAACATTTTTGTGCCTTTCATATGTTGGAGAAGACAAACATTAAATAAAACATTCTCATTTTTCAGAGATAAAGGAACAGGAACAATTCCAGAAGACACTCTGGTGTTGTTTAATGTTAAGGTATGTGTCAAGGAAGTTATTGAGATACAGAGGTAAACTGATTTAAAATATGTAGGGTGGGAGTCTGCATACCTTGTGATTATTTCAAAGTGTTTTCTGTAAAGGCAGTGTCTTCCATTTAATTAAGAAATTTTGTAACTAACCTTGATAACCACCACACTGGACATAAACAAGAATGATAAATTCTCATTAAAGATAAAGCAATATTATCTAGAGACTGCTCCATCTCTAAGTACTGTAGTGTTTAATTATAGGTAACTGTTAATTAATCTAGAAGTGCTGCTTCTAGTTGGTTTGCTCTGACTAATAATTATACATTCTTAAAGAGGCTAAAAAAAAAATCTACTGGAATTCAATACTGCTTTACAAATATATAACTAAGACATAGGAAGGACAAAACTGCTAAAATACCCACTCACCCAGGATAACTGATTGTAAATGGGTTAAAATCAGACCCATTAATGGTCACCTCAGCGAACCACTACATATATCTAGAATAATACACTGAAGTACTGTTAAAATAAAACTAGAGCTGTTTCCTTTGCTTGCAGAAAAATGACAATTTAGGCCATCAAGGACTCCATTTAGAAGACTTTTGATGTAGGTTGTTGGTAAGTCTAGGGCTCAAGGCATTGTCACATAAAGATGATCTAAAAGTTGCTATGCATAGTGCTGGATTTTATCTACCCTTTGTAGGCATGTAATCTGGGCACCACCCATCTCATATTCCCCATAAAGACAACTCAGATTACATACACACAGAGTCAGAGTCTGCACCATCGAAGTATGACTCCAGAGCAGGATCACCCTGCTGGAGAATAGTGACCCTGGAGAGCTAGAAATGCCCTTGGAAGAGCAAACAAAATAATAGGTGTCAGCAAGAATGGCTTTTTTCCCCCTTTCTCATGCACTAAAATGTAGTATTTCACAATTTTTAAAGTAATATTTAAGTTTAGATTGTAAGGTTTGCATATCAAAGTTAGGCAGCAGTAGTAGTCTTCTAGTGGATTTAAAAAGTTTGTAATGAAAAGTGTAATTTGACATTTTCTTCTTTGGACTTTTCCAGTTGGGCAGTATTTGTAATTTTCCAGCCACCATGTTAAAAATTTTTTTCTTTACTGTTTTTGTTCATATTTCCTAAACAATCTTTCTGGTGTCTCTCCTTAATAGCAGGGAACAAATAAGATCCAGTCAGGGAAAGCCAGTTTGAATCTCAGCCAAATAATTCCTCCTTGAGAAAACTGATCAATGTGCAGACATTGTGCTTGCAAAATGTCCTCTTGCTTTTCAGACCAATTGTTCTGTAAAACGTGTTTCCTCTAGAAATTCTTACATTCTTCCTTCAAAACTGAACATGGCCAGTATGTCCTGGGAGAACGCTATGTAACTTATTTTGCTGGTGACTGTAGAGGCTGGTAGCATTGGGATTATGCACTACATTTGTATTGGGATGTCATTAAAATAAATAGTTTGCAGCAAATACTGTGGAAATGCAGTTAGTTTTTATTCTGAGTAAACACTAGAAATGCAGTAATATTTTGGTTTAGAATAAAGCAGTAAATCTGGATTGTGAGAAACAGCCAATAACAGGTGTCAGTGACCCAGAAGTTCAAAATAAACTGAGAGATTTGGGTTATGAGTCGGTGACTGCAAACCCAAGTGTTTTAATTGCCCTCTATACCAGAGAAAAGAGTTTTCAGAAAGGTTTTGGTACAAATCTGGAGAATCGTAGTTCAGCAAATTGAAGAAAGTCTCGGCAAATTGAAAGAAACTGTAATAAAAGAGTAAGCACAATAACAAGAGTTATCTGTCTCATGCAATATCCCTGGACAGCCAACAGTTTTTGATGAGGTTGCCTCTTTAAAAAGTAAGCTGACAGAGAGTAAAAAAAAATATTCTGTATTAATAGCTTGTTCAATGATGAGAGTAAACATTTACAAGGCTAGGTGCTACAATGAGGTTTTATGCTGGAGGATAAGATTAAAAAAAATGCTGATGTTACAGAATTGTTAAGATTTTTACTCTAAGAGTGAAAAGATGCTGACCAGTGTGCTGCTGCTGATTGTGCATAACAATGCTGCAGATAAAATACGTCCATGGGGAAAAAATAATACCATCAATGAATAGATAATTGTTTGCTCTAAATTAGTAATAGCCATTTGGCAAGGAGTGTTAGAAAGAATAATTTTCTGGTAATGGCAGCTCAATCTTTAGCTATGATCAAAAGGAGAAATACAATATTAATACTTTATTAGAAAAGAATAGAAATCAAATTAGTTTTTAAAAATAAAATGATATATCATGTATATTTAATGATGCTCTGGCCCTGCAATAGCAATAATACCTAGTAAAACTAGAAATGCTAATGGGATGGTGGTGAAGATTATCAGAGGAAAGGAATGGTTTCCCATAAGGAAATATTACACAAGCTAGGAATCTGGCCTGAAAGATAGGTGACAGAAAGGATGTGGAAAGGATTATAGTGCTTAGCTTTTCATCTAATATGAGAATAGGAAAACAACACATTTAATTTTCAGGCATCTATTGTCTACCTTTTTCTGGAGCCTTTTAAATTTTTTGTCTTGCTGGGACAATAAATTTTCCAATTTAATTATGCATTGCATTAACATTTCCTTTATGTAAGAAATAAGAAGGAATTTGACAGATTCTTGAGCACTAAGTTCATCAAGGAATGAGATACACACGTGAAACCATTTGCTTGCAGTTTGTTGTTCACTGATTGTCAAGCACTGTGAGGGAAAGCTAGGAACTGGATAATGTTTGCTTTTCTGTTCCTTATATTATTCCCCTATACATTTATTGGCCATTAAATGTAGATAAAACTGTAGATTAAATAGCATCTTTGATCTGATCCAACATGACTACTGTTAGGCACTGAGCTGTAGTCCCTAACTCAATACTAACCTGTCATTAAACTAAGGCTTTCAAGGAGCTGTAATAACTCCTGCTTGTAGAGAATAGTGCAGCAAACTCATCCATTATCTGTGATACCTTTCTGATCCAAACCAAGGAGCCTGATGCTCTGTTCTGCAGTTGCAGAAAACACTCTGGGATTTTAGTCTGAACACAAAACTGAAGCAGGTGATGGAATGCAGTTCTTTGTCTTCTTTCATGAACATAGGCCTAGACCTCTTCTGCAATCAAAAGATATCTCCATGGTTCTATGGGGTCTTTAAAGATCTTTGCTGCCAGTTATGACGTTCTAACACCCCTTATTATTTAGAATGGGAAAAGTATTGTGTGCATAGATTTACATGACAAGTACAGATACATCTCTGATGACTACTTGACTCCATCATCTGTGCTTTCTTCTGAAAATTTTTATTCTGTACACTCTTAAAAGTATTAATATATTGAGATCTTGTTTAGTGAGATAAGGTAGATAAGGTATGAAACAATGATGGTATTAACTGAGTAACTCAGCATAATTATGAGGAAAATACCTTAGCCCGACTGCTGCTTCAGGATGATCACTGATAAAAAAAATAATGGTCATCTTGATAGTTTATGATCTTTCCATGTTACCATCAAACATCTAAATGGAACTAAAATGCTTTTTTCTCTAGTGGGGATTGATACAGCAATCTGACCATTAGCTTTCTGTCACTGGAGATAGACTACAGTACATCTACTCAAACATTACCATGCACTTGCTTGCATGCCAATACACAACTTTTATTTATTCCCGGAGCTGCTTAAGTTTACATCATGGTGAGCCATAATGATTTGAAACATGTTTCTTCCCATACTTGACAAGTTATTTTTCTCTTGGTGCTTGGAAAGGATCTTTTTAGATTTAGCTGATAGAGTTAATTGATGGATTGACTATTCACAAAAATGTTCTCAGCATAATAACAAATTAAGTTTAAATTCTAGTTAACAGCTATAAAAAATTCAAGGCATCAAATATGACTCTGTACATGAAGCAAGCCTGCAGTGATGTGCTCTTTTACTATATGTATTAGTCTAATTAAAAGTGGGAAACAGTAAGAGTAGCTGGTAGCTCAGGTTTCTTTTTATGGTAATGGGAGATATCTAGTAGCAACTGAGAAAGCAAGAAGAGAGATAACTGAAGTGTTAGGTGTGCTTGCATCTTAATACTGGCTTAGTGTTCCCTCTTGGCATATGATAATAGACACTCATTATTGCTTACCCTTAATGCTGTCCAGCTTTTCCTTTCACTATTCCTTGTCCCTCACAGCTGCTGCATTTATTACTTTCAGTAATAAACCTACTGTCTTTGAACGCAGAGATGCTGTGAAAATGCCCCAGTCCCTCACCATCCTGAAAAGTTGGGCCCCTGCAGCCTGTGTCCCTGTGTCTTTCATGGGCTGGAGGGGACAGAAGCATCCCGATGGAGTTGCCAATGTACCAAATGAGAGAGTGGGAAAGGATTTTTACTGCCATTTTCTTGTTTTATTGTGGTTTTAAAATAGTTTGTGCCTCAATATTGAAAAGAACAAAGCAGTGAGGAGCAGTGTTAATGGGCTTCTCCCTGTCAGAACCGTGGACTTCTGCTTCTGTGAAGGAACAGCTGTCTGCCTGATGTCTCTGCTTCATCTCTTACCATTCCTCATGTTCTGCAGCCAGGGAGTGTCTGGCCACCTCTTCCATCTCCCCTCAGGCTGTGTTCTGGTCTTCAGGCCAAACAAATCCCACATCCAAGCCCCAGGGATCTCACTGTCCCTCTGAGGACCTTCTTCCAGCACAGCAGCATGGCGGAAGCCATGCTGTCTCCCCCCAGGGCTCAGTGCGGAGGAGAGGGCAGCCCTTCAGAAGGGCTGGGGATAGGGCTGAGTGTGGCCGATGGGAAGGAAAGGCTGACAGGAGCTGCGGTCATCAGTGCATAAATTGTTGATGTTGGGATGATGGAAAATGTGAGCCTGCAGGCTGGCCAGTCGCAGAGAAAGTCTTCTGGACAGTGTCAGGTGTGGTGACGGAGTCAGTATTTGCAGGCTGGCCCAGCACACCTAGAGCACCAACTCGATGGTCTTGTGGAGGGAAGCTCTGTCATGAGGTTATGCTGCAAGGGGAGACATCCTGGGGGTGAATCCACCTTCACCAGTGCCTCCAACTCCTGAGGGTGGGTCCACCTTCCTGGGCTCCTCCAGCTCCTGAGCTGGGTCCACCTCCTTTGGCTCCAGACGATCAGCCACCTGCGCAGCACCCATGAAGCTCACGCTGTGTCTCCTCTCACAGTCTCTATCTCCACACCTCCTCCAAGTGCTTCTCCGGTTGCCTCCTCAGAGGTGGGCAACCACTCACTTGGCTGTGAATCCTCCCCTCCGACTGTTGTGGAGTTTGAGTGCACAGAAGCTCAGTGAATGTGGGCCAACTCCTGGGTCCTGGTATTTACAGGTTTCTGGGTGATGACGTAGCTTGAGAGCTCATAATGATGTTGTGGCAAATAACCATATGTGGCTCTTCTGGCCATATATGGTCCCTGGGGGGGATCACGGGGCTGTGTCCTACAGTACCCTACTGTGGTGGGAAGAGAAGAGCCAGGGGGGTTAAGGGATTCTTTCCTGGGATCGCTCCCCTGTGGCCATCTCCAACGGATGGATAACCTGCCAGTGCTTGTTGGTAAAATTGCTAGCAAGGTAATGTCGCCATCCCTGGAGGAATTTAAGAGTCATAGAGAGATAGTGCTTAGGGACAGAGTTTAGTTAAGGACTTGTGAGTGTTAGGTTAATGGTTGGACTCAATGATCTTGGAGTTCTTTCCAACCAAGGTAATTCTGTGATTGTGTGACAACCCTCTTCTGTCAAAGGCGCTCTGAGAAGCAGGTAGTATGTCAATTTAACAATGGCCTCTCATCTAAAAGTTTTTTTTATTCTATTGATAGATCTCTATCTATTTTCTATCCAGCTGACAGTATTGTACTTGTTATTGCTTACATAATTGATTCTGTGTATGTGCAGATGCTGGGTTTTTTCCTGGTCCTGTTGTTGCTGGATCTCTCCATAGAATCTTATAGAATGGTTCAGGTTGGAAGGGATCTTAAAGATCATCTAGTTGCAACCCCTCTGCATGGGCAGGGACACCTTCCACTAGACCAGGTTGCTCAAGGCCCCATCCAACCTGGCCTTGAACGTTTCCAGGGAGGGGGCACAGTTCTTTCACACTACCAGTGTGAAACTGATATTTTTCAAATGTTTTGCCTCTTGTATCTCTAGTCATTTTATCTTAGACTGTTAAATAAAGCTTTAATATTATTTTACATTCTTTCCAAAGGGCTCTTTGGAATTCTAAACTTGGTAAGAAGAAAAACAACCTAGAAATTGTCCCTCAGTTAGGGCAGTTACCCTCTGCATAGCATTGATGGTGCGTATGGGTGTCAGGAAGGGAGAAACTGGGTCAAAAAATTTATTGTGCACAAATCCTACTGATCCTTCCCGTTCAGTCCAGAGTGAACCCTGAAAAATCAATCACCAATCTTTCTCTGATCTTGTGCTCTATTAAAAAAAAATACATTATCCACCAAGTTGTTATTTTCCCAAGCACCCTTTTTTGATCCTCTGCCCTGGTGACCATCTATCCCCTTGTCTAGTCTCTTTTTGCCAGATTTCCATCATCTCCTTTTCATTTTCTCTCCTTTCTCACCTTTCCATTTAATCTCACGTCCTAAGTTAATTCTGCTTCTTTCCACAGTTTATTCATCTCCTCTGTATCCTCAGCCTTAATTTACTTTCCAGCTCAGTGCAGTATGTTATTCTGAAAGCTGAGAGGAGAGGATTGTCCTTATGTTTTTTAGGTACCCCTGGTTGGTAACACTAAGGTAAGAAAGGGAACAGCTACTTATTTTGTCTTATACAATACCACCCTCCACTGGCAGTTCCTTTTTTCCCTATGCATTTTGCTGATGCCTACAGCGATACGTGGTCCTGCCTTCAAAATTCACTAGAAAATTGTAATTTAGAATAGTTTATCTTCTTATCAGGAAAATATAAACATCACTTCTACCCTGTACACTGGATTGTGTTAACCTGAGTGTTCATTTAGATTCTTCTCAGGTACCTTCTTCATTCCAACTCCTTTTTCTTCATTGCTACCTTCAGCCTCCCACAGTGGCCCCTGGCTCCCTCATGCCACAATACAGTGAAGGCCTTTACTGCCATCAAAACAGCATTAAGAACAGGCCCTGTTGTCAGCTGGACTGCAATTGGAAGAGGATGTGTTATGTGGATATCTCCCATCTCAAGCCTGAGATGACTGGGCATTAATCTGGAGGGGCCTGGGGCTCCTAAACTCTGTGATCTGGAAAAACAAAGGATAGTCACCCTCTGGGATGCATTAACTTTTTGTACCACATAGACTCCCAGCCTTCTCAGGTTTTGCAGAAGACAGCTCAAAGATGATTTGTTTACAGAAGACGTTGAAACCCCAGAACTTTCTGCAGAGGAGCTACTGGAGACATACTGTGGGCTGGATTAATATCCACAGAATTGCACAGAATCTCAGAATTCTCACAGTTGGAAAAGACCTCTAAGATTCAGGGTTGCCTCTTTGCTATGAACTTGTTAGAGGCAAGATAAATTAGTGACTCTACATTTAACACTGCAGACAGCAGACTCCTTTTTACAATTCCAGTTATAAATACCTTTCCCTTGTGCCATGCAGCTACCTTCTGCAACCCACTGAGCTTCTTTTCTTACAGACTTTTTCAGCTCATCCTCAATCCAGCCACCATGTGTCTTTCCTCCCTCCCTCTGGCCATTGCCTTCTCTCTTTCATGCCTGTTTTCAATACCCCTGTCTTCTGTCTTTGTGTCAACTAATCCTTTACTAATTAAACTACCCCAAAGGACAAGTAAACAAAAGTAGCTGAACTGACATTAAATTTGCACGCTGTTACTGCTTACTCTGTTTGTATATTTAATCTTCCTCTCTAGCTTTTATCTGCTTGTTTATTTGCTAGGGATGCTGTGTGTGTAGTGTACAAGCTCCACTTTCATGAGCACTGCAGTATCAAATACAATAAAAGCTACAGTCACATTACACTGGAAGGTCACAGGCTGCTGTTGCCATGGCTTGAGGGTGCTAGTAGAGGCTCTTTTACTGCTGTATGGTTGAGATCTGTTTGGGATCCTACTTCTGCAAAAACAGGTCCTGCTTATGAAATAGACCACCTCCACTGGCACCCTATCATCAAGCTGAAAGCTTTTTTTGGGAACAAATGTTTTCCTGGTTGCCAGTTTCCATGAAAATGTTCCAGGAGCATTCTGTAGACTAACACTTTAAAACTAATGGGTCTCATTGACCTGTCTTCATGTGTTGAGGACATGAGGATACAAGGCATTGGGTGGGAGCTCCAACTTCCTCAAACAGCATGAATAGCTTGGAATGAGAGAAAAAGAATAGTGTCTCTGGAGAGAAACCACTGCTCTTTCTTCTATTTACTAGATGCCTCTGGTTTCAGTTTGAATGAGCATTTTTGAGAACTTCTGTAGCTTGTGTAGCAATATGCAAAATCCATCTGTAGTTATATGCATCTTGAAAGTGAGGAAGAAAAAAACTAAGCAGCCAGGCAATGCAAAGCTCCACATTACCTTTTTAGCAGTGACTAAATTATCTTGTTTAAAACAAGCATGGTCTCTCCTACTTGAAGCACGGAACATCTGGAATCCTAGGCTAGGGTGTAGCACTTCTCATGAGGAGTCGATGCAGGGTTTTAGCCAGTGTCTTCTCTTGACCTACAGTCTCTGCCCAGACAAGGGTACTCATCATATGTGAAAAAACTCCTGCTCTAATGGGACCAAATTTTTCTCTTGAAATAATTTATGGGCTGTCCATGAGGGCACCATTTACTAAAAAACCTTCAACATGTTCATCAGTTAAATGGGCTTGCTTCATAGGAATTCTGTCTATGGGGTGTTTGCTTCACCCTAGGAATATGTTAAGCATATAATTGTCTATGCCCAATTACAAAAAAATAAAAAAAAAAGTGCAAGTAACATACTATCCGACTTTCATGTTGAATTTAATGTAAAACTCTTAATTTTCCCCTATTTTTTCCTTTTATTTCCCCCTGAATCTCATTTTCATCCAAGGAAAACGTGTTGACATATCTTATTGTTGAAACTGGCTTTCTCTCCTTAACTGGAAATAATTATCTAGTTTAGGAAATCTAAAGCTTTTTGAGAAAAATGCAAAGGAATGTCTCAATTAGCTAAAATTTATGAATTGGCACTGTTTCATTTTATTAGTAGTGTAATCTGGGCAGCTGATCTGAAAGCAGAGAATATAAGTAAGAAAGAACCTTTTTTCATGCAAAGAGCTTTCACAAATAAAATTCTGGGTTGTTTTTGCTTGATCTGAGTTTCAGGTAAGATTTATAAGGCAGGGTGCAATACAAATTTTGATAGGCTTTCTAGCTGTGAAGTTGGGTAGTTTCCCACAGTTTTCTTGAGAACTGAAGTTTCAGGATTAGTGCTGTCTGGATTTCGGGTCAGAGATCTGTTGAATCTATTCCTGCAACACAGAAATGGGACACAATTTATACCTCAGAATGTCAGTGTGAGACATGAAGGGAGGCTACAAGAAGACTGGAGAGGGACTTTGTACAAGGGTACGTAGCAATAAGACAAGGAGGAAAATTTTTAAGATGGAAAAGGGTAGATTTAGAATAGACAGTAGGAAGAAATTCTTTACTGTGAGAGTGGTGAGACAGTGGCACAGGCTGCCCAGAGAAGCTGTGGATGCCCCATGGCTGAGTGTTCAAGGCCAGGTTGGATGATGGCTTTGTGCAACCTGATCTAGTGGGAGGTGTCCCTGCCCATGCAGGGGGGTTGGAATTTGATGATCTTTAAGGTCCCTTCCAACCCCAGCCATTCTATGATGCCATGATATTCCCTGTCACAGGAAGTCTAAAACTGTGTTGGGATATGGAGAAATCAGTGGCCTTTTCTGAGAAACATCACACATTTCAAAATCTCCAAGCAAGTTAAGCAATATGATGCATAAAGGTCAGAAAAGAGAATCTAATTTGCATAGATTGAAAGGCTGAATTCTTGGTGTTATGAAAGTAATTAGCAAAAATCTCATTGTGATTAGCAATAATCCCTCATGGTGACCAGGATTTCATCCAGAAGCACAATGTGAAAGCAAGTGTGAAACCTCAAACAATCCTACACAATAAGAAGAGAAATGGAATGCAGGTGCTGTAATGAAATAAAATATGGATCCAATAGTAGCAAAAAGCAATAATATGAGAAACAACAAAGATGGAAAGCAATGGAATATGGTGCTATGTATATTCATTAAATGATCTAGAAACAAAGGTAATTTTTACTTAAAATCTCCTAGAACTTTGCTAAACCTGGCAAGAGAATGAGAGGCATGGAGTGAGATCCAATCTTTCATAATCTTTACAATAGATAAATAGGACCACTGTAAATATTTCTATAACAGTTATGAAGGCAGCTAGTGTACTCCATGTTGTTTCTTAATGTAATTTTTTGAATCTAGAAACAGGCTTCTGTTCTGCTATAGTATGATGGTATGATCGATTTTTCAGCATTTGTAATAGACTCTTGTCAGTATTCATTTTTCGAATGCAGTAACAAAAAGTCTTATCACATCTGTGACAAAAGGATTCCTGATAACAAAGGCAACATAGATTAAGTAACACAGTAATATTTTCAAAACATTATAATTCCCTCCAGCAAGACTTTTGACATTAATTTCCAGTTGCATCTAAGGAACACTGCTTACCCAGCAGATTTCACAGCTAAATAGACAAATGAGTTAAAAGGTGAATAAAAACATCTCACTGCTGAATTTATATAAGCTGTACTGAAGCCATATGCACTGCATGTCTTATAGGAACAGACTTGATAAAAATGGAATTCACCAGGAGGAATAATACTGATTTCATATACCTCGATCTAGAAGTATAAATGATTTACCTGGCAGAACTAACACTTGCTAGTAAAACAAACTGCTGGATACCATCAGTAGTATGACTGAGAAGCACAAACCAAAGATACATAGCTCCCCATTCAATGTTACAGGAGTACCAAAAGGTATAGAAAGGTTTCTGTAGTACATCATTAGTACTTCAAAATTTGGTCTTCTTTCACAATGGAGGAAAAATATTTTCAAATTATATTTTGCTTTACTGCAGAAAAGCATTTAATGTCACATAAATTAAAATTGTTATGTATTATACTAGATGCTTAATTCTATTGCTTTGGTTATATTATATTATATTACTTTCCACAAAGAACTGTGTGCTGTAGAATAGTTGACAGTTTAAGTGTTTTGCAAGAGCAACTGATAAGTCCCACATGGGATTTCACAGTTTTCTTCTATAGAATTCAGATAGAATGCAGACAGTTCTACTGAAAACTTTCAGAGACTGAAGATCTTCTGCTTGAGAGGAAGACAGCTTCTCCTTCAAGAAAACTGCATAGAGACAGCAACACCAGATAAGTACCTTATATTTGCATTACTGATTCAGCTTCCTGTAACCCTCTTAGTAGACTGGATTTGTGCTTTTTTAGTGAAAGTGCATTGCCTTTCAGCTCTTAAATTAGCTTTATTCTAATTCCCATTAACACACGACAGATGGAGAGCTATAATCTGAAGTGTCCCAAGCATACTCTTAATAAAGGACTTGAATCCATCATCTTTTTGGCTTAAGTTTTACAAAATGGTATATAATTGACTTAAAGCATGTGATTAGTTTCATCAAAACTTGTGGGCAAAGCGTAGCACACATGTATGTGTTTGTATGGCTGAAGTCCTTTCCTAAGTAGTTTTCTACTTCAACATAGTAAGTGTATTAATCTCCTTACAGGGTCAGCTATGATTTAGAAATAAATCTTAGAATGATAAAGAAGTAGGAAAGAAAAAGTATGAACAATATACTAAGACAAACTCTTTGTTTTGGATTCTGGATTTGGATTTGTTTTTGATTGTAACTGTATTCTAAAAGTAGGTGGTAGCTTCATAGACATAACTTTTTACAAAAGAATTCACATGTTTCTGGCCTTTACAAAGGTTGGTGCAAATTTAGCATGGGAATTTGTGAAATTTACAGAGTTTATCAGAATCTCTTTAAAATATCGAGCTTATTTATGACATTCTATTGAGGATATAAAAATAGTGAAAAGAGCAGCAAGTAAAAGAGAGACGTTGTGGTTGTTGTGGGTGGGGAAACCTAAAAATTCCTGCACATGCTCATAATACCTAAAGCAATGTAAGGGAAATAATGGGAATACATATATTTGTTAAATTGCAGAGTTTAAATTTTCATTGAAATATCATAATTTCTTTCAGTGCCATAGGAAAGTAACTAGAATTATTGCTAGAGCAGTTGCTTTTGTTACATTTACAGAGCCTTCATAACAGAGAGAAACACTTAATATCAGGGAGTTCTGATGCCTCTGAATATATTTTCCACTTCATAATATGAAAAGGTTTTGTGAAATTCACATGACAGCTACTGCAGCATTAGTGAATATGGAAGTATTGTGCATCAGTTGTTCAGTTTGCAAAGTGATAAAGCAGAAAAGCATCTTTTATGCCATGGTTGCAAGGCTTACTTCATGTCCACAAATGCAGAATTAATTGTTTGAAACTAATGATCTGGGCTGAATATGTCACTGTTTGTTGAGTGCACTGGGAAAATGCAATGCTCTGTTTGATGAAGCAGATAATATTAACTCTTTTGATATGATACAAACTGGTCTGCCCTGCTTTTAATTGTGCAGTCAGTGCTTCTATTGGAAGTTTGTTTATTGTCTCGAGGGAATGAGTGTGTAGTATTTTATAGCCATGTTTGTATTTTATGATTTATTGTTTATTTTTAAAATGCTTCTTAATGGATTTGTAGTGATTATAAGGGGGAATGGCCATGAAATTATTGAGTCCAGTCTAATGAGAAACTCCAAAACATATGACAAAATCAGCGAGTTTTTATCCCCACAAGATCTATGAGAAGCCCAGCAGGTTTTCATCCTTAAAGAATCTACTCCATTATGTGAAACACTGTATTTTGCACAAGGGAAGTGTGAGAAGAGCAAAACTTACAAAGCTGTACAAAGGCACAGGCTCAAGTGGAGAGGGAAAGGAAGACATAAAGTGCTCATGACACATGAGCAAATCAATCTGATCTTTAGTTCTCATTGATAAAGCTATTATTCTACACTGACAAAACTGAAGAGGCTGACAAATGACAGTATCCTGTCCTACTATATAAAAAGGAGTTATGCTATTTAACTGGGATTAGCCAATTGGTATTTCTGGATATGTAATCACTTGGATTCTGTAAAATGGTAAACAACAAACTTTCTTAAAGACGAAGCGTGTTACCAGGATAGTAACAAGCATAAATCCAACAAGTAGACTTCCCATAACCCATCTAATTCAGCTCTATGTTAACAGTTTACCAGGGACTACCCTCAGAATCCTTCATAGTGCACAAGGACATCTAATGACTGAATCTGAGACTGCAACTAAACATAGCCTATCTGAGCACATGAGATAAGGGTACACAGAAGAGGGTGGGCTGGGTGCAGGCAATGCAGGTGTTCAGCAAACATCTCACATATATGCAAATATTGCCTCACAAAATCCAAATAGAATTGTGAATCTGAATGTGAACCCTGAATGAGGCTCTCAAGTGAGTAAGTTACAGATAAGCCTTACTGAAGCAGTATTAGAGCTAATTTAAACACCTTAAACTCAACAGTCCTCATCGCCTGTATTTTTGCCTCTGAACTATGATATTATTAAGACAGTGCCTAACATTGCCTTCTTAGCTTTAGTATCTTTCTAGGTTTTCTATAACTCCTATTGGTTTGATGTGTGCACTTTTTTTAAACTCACTCCTCTAAAATTATTAGAGGCCTTGCAAACAGAGCTCTAGGCACCGACAGCAGAAATGGTATAAAAGCAAATTTATGGCTCAGAATTATCAATTTGTTTCCATGGTAATTAGTAAAGACAAAAATGACTAATGAAAAAGAAAGAAAACTATCCAATACACTAATAATAATTCATTTCTGCTGAGAGGGGTTGAATGAGGTTGAATGAACAATAATGTACTCCCACTACTTAAAATTTTAAAACGTTTAGGTTTACTCAGTGGCAAATATGTTCAGCTCCTTTGACATCACAGGAGCCATACCACCTTACATGAGAACAGAATTTTTCCCAGTGTATTAATATAAAAATATATGCTGATGTATCTGCCAGCATAAATCATTATTACTTCAATCTACTATGTTTGTGTATAATTCTATAGATAACATGTAGGACAATTCCTGAGGGCATTAGGAAGTTGAGCAGTAAACTGGTAAGGATAATTCCTGGCTGCTGTATACAGCTGTGGTCAGTGCTAGGAGAAATAACTGTGAAATAACTTCTTGTATCTCTCACTGGGGTCTGAATATAGACCCACCCAGATATGAAGACCTAACCATCACTGTTGACACCTCAGTGAAAACTAAAACAAGGTTAGAGAGTACCCCAAATGCAGAAAAGTTCTTTATGTAAAGTTTTCATGTGACTTAATGGGATACACTTACCTGGATATTGTGTTTGCTTCAATCATCTCTCCTCTGCAACATTCCCTGCATAACCTTTAGCAAGGGATGGAACCATTCTTTTTTTCCCCCAGAAGAGTAATCTGATGTAACAATGATTTTCTGAGGCTTAATTTATGGATGCCTGGTAGCTATCTTGAGACCCTTAGTTGGAAGGTGATATAGGAGGTGCAGAACATTATTATTACATTACATGAGCTTTTAAAATGGCAAAGATTTGACTGCTTAGAGACCATGAGTATTGATTGATTCAAAATGTTAATCTACAGTCTGAAATTCCCATCAAATAAGTTTTTCTGTTCATCCTGTAGCTACAGTACCCCCCAAAACAAGATAAATCATTTATAAAATCCTAATATCTCTGATGAAGAACCTGCTGAAAATAAAATTCAAGAAATTGCTTTTATCTGTGCATACATTTTCAAACTGATTTTCATGTGACTGAATAACCTCTACCATTTCTATGAGACAGTAGAACATTAAAAACCGTTGGCTATGAAAAATATCGAAGAATTCTGAAATCATTATCTCTCCTGGATAATCTTGATGAGAATTATTTTTCTCTTTTCACGTTTCTTTTCTCTTTTCTTTTTCCCTCTCTTCTCCTCTTCTCCTCCCTTTCCCTTCCCTCCCCTCCCCCTCAAAATAAGACAATATTTGAATATATTTTTTTTAATTTTCAACATACCCCTCCCCCGAAAGTTATAAATAGTCATAATGGATCCAGCCAACTCCTTTTCCAGATTTGTCTGTCTCTCACCACCATAACCAATGATAAATATTTGGGGAGAAAGTAAAAAAAGTAAGTAGTAGTAGTTAGAAGTAGAAGTTGAAATGGAAACAGTTTGCAGAGCAACACAGAGTTATTGCAGAATAATGTTGCAGAACTTGTGCTTGCCATTACAGACTCATTCTGTGCATACTATTGAAATGTGGTGTGTCACCAAATCAGACTCATTGTTTCCCTTAAAGATTGATGAAGAGATGTATAAATTTATTTGTGGATTAACATATATTCAAAGCTTCAGCAGTTGAACTGTGGAATCAAATAGTATTCTCTAATGAGAGAGGGGAAAAGTTCTTAGTTTTGTGTATGGAGCTTGAACAGCATTTAAATAAACACTAGTAATTATTTTTAAAGTAAAAAGGTTTTCATCTTTCTGAATATGAAAAACAAATTTAGTGATGTTCTCATATATAAAGTGCAAACTAGTTTGAAGAATGCACATATTGCAGTCTTGTCTCTAACAGAATTATTTTGATTATTTACAAAGAGCCTATTTACTTTGGTTTGGAGTCAAATCTAAGTATACATTTTAAATGCAAATGATGATTTGTTCACAGTTATGTACCTCTAGAACCAAAACCACTCTTGAGAGAGCAGAGAACCTGCCTGATGTATTGCATCCTTCAACATGAAAATGAACTGGTACCGAATGGCAAGAGTCACCCTGCTTCTAAGGAGCTATCAGCCTTTACTAAGCTGTGCCTTTGTGAAACCCAGTAAAAATACAAGAAGGGTTTTGTGATCTGTCCTCTGCATATCCTCCTATTACATAGCCTAAGACAGCCATAGCATCTCACCTGCTCCTTCTCTTCCTAACGCTGTACAAGCCCATTTCTCTCAGCCATCCTTTATATATCTTGCACTCTGGCCTCTGAACAGCCCCTTGGGTCCCACTGCAATTGCTCCAGCTCGTTAATATTATTCATGTACCCTGCCAGCCCAGTATGTGGCATGTGGTAACCCAAACAGAATTTTGATGCATTTAGTGTCAGGCAGAGCTTACCTTTGCCTGCACAGGTAAGGACTGCAGCCTAGAGGTAAAGAGAACCTGCACTTCACACTTCATTCCATGAAGCTGCAATGCTCAATCAGCAATCAGCCTAGGTCAATAGCTACATCTCTCCCTTGATGTTTTGGAAAATATTCTTAACTGTAATATTTATTTTTCACTTCCCCTTGCTAGTACAAAAAGAAACCAGGTCATTGTGCAGTGAAAGGCCTTTTCTGAAGTCACTGTCACACAGTGGCAAAATGTTCCTTGCTTTGCTACAGCCTGGATCTAACCACTGCCCAAGGGAGGCAAACATCTCTCTAAAATGATTTCCAAACTGGATGAGTTTTCTTTTTAAATTCAGAATAACTATTTTATCTAGTAGTGGTCGTTCTATTTTTATATAAGCATTAATTTTATGGCTACCTCTTCCTAGAATAAGCTTTAGAATTTTATTTCATACTTGCATAGTACTGTTGACGACTACCTTCCAGTTAGGAGTAACTCCTGTTTCTCTCAAAAATGGTGAATTTTATGCCTTTTGACTGAACCTTTTTCTGTGGCCATCTTTGCAAAGCAATCAGAGAAGTTACTAGCTGAGGAATTATTTCCTGGATGCAGCCTCTTCTGAAAGAAAGAAGCTTGTGTCTTACAAATTTTTCAGCTCTTTTTTTTCATTAGGATTTGTGTTTTATTACTTGATAATAATTATTCTGCATTAGATGCGAAGGAATGACTTTCAAATGGATAGTAAATGACACAAATACAAAATAAATTTGACTTTTTGGTAATCATGGACATGTTGGAAGGTATTAATATTGAAATTCTATGTTGCAGAATGACTGAAGCCGCACTTCAGGCATTTGTATAATCATGGAAGCTAATTGAAAATGAGAAATAAATATGTTGATCTCTGTCAGCCTGGGAACTGACAGAATTTCAGTTATTAAATTATCCTTTCAAGATGATAAAAGAATAGTTTTATTTCTCTACAACAGTTATTTACATGCAAAGATATTTTAAAAAGTTAAGAGGGGAGGAGGTTCTTACTGGTTTCTTAAGCTGGCACTGTCTCCTATTTTTACTTTCAAGTCCTTGCAGTCAGAATACCTTACAGATTGTGAACTCCAGATAACAAGGAACAACTGAGAGGGTTTTCTGCCTTTCATGTGTAAACTGCTACTTGTCAGGGTTCATAGTACAAACAGTGATGTTATCTGCTACATATGAATGCATTGTGAACTTAAATGGACCTGCTTGAAAATAAAAGGAGTTCAACATGGTACTCAATACAATGCTGTTTGAGAGTATTCTCCTGGATATATGTAAATTTTTCCAGAAAACACAGAGGCACATACCACTCTAATAAAGGATCAGTAAGTTTGTTCATCAGCTAAACTATTATTTTACATATGTGGTACAGACATTAACAGATATATGCACAATTTTACTGATGGTCAAGTATTAACATACTATAAAGGATTTTAAAACAATCTTTTGATGAATTGTATGCATCAGAACTATTGTCACTGCAAGAAAAAAAAAATCTGAATGAAAAAGCAATTTTTTTTTTATTTTTTTTTTTTTGTGTTCCACATTCATCAATTGAAAAAAATGTATATTTGAAAGAGAAACCTTTCTTCCTAGGTGCAACATAACACCAATTTTCCTTTTGCCTTTGAAAGGCAAAGTCTTCTGTTTGTTATGTATCTGATGCTGTGGTAGACTATTTTCTCAGATAAAGCTTTTATTGACTAAGAGCATTGCAGGATTAATTAGGAAAAGATGCTAGCTGAAAAACAAAAAAAACACCAAAACGTTTTTCCAAAATGAACTGTTAAACCATGAACATTAAAAATCATATGATTCTGTAACTTGAAGGTAGGGAGATTTTAGTGTCTATTATTTCAGTATAGAATTAATTTCTTTGCCTTAAGTTCACTTGTGGTGAAAGCTAGATTTAGAAAAATTGCTGGTTATTTGGATGCTGAAACCAGACTTTTGACACCTTGGGATTGTTGTAACAGGGTATACTCCATCTGCATGTGCTGAGTGCTCAACCCAGACACAGAAGGAATGGAAGACTGAGGGATGATGAAGGGTCAAAGATACAGGATTTTTGCTACATGAGAATACTCTAAAAATTATGATACTTTTTCTTCATGTCACAAAGCAGGAAAGGATATTCAATGAAACCCTCAGACATAATTTTCAAACCAAAAAGAGTTGCTGTTCTGCTGCCAACTGCAACTTCTGACTAAAAAAATCTCTCAGTAGGCTCTTTCCAGGAAGCTGGGTAATCCAATAAGGAAAGCATCAATCTTTAGTCACCTTGTCTTTTGTACTCTTTCCCTAAATGTGTTCACTAGTGTCCTGGTTTGGGCCAGGATAAAGGTGACTAGTCTATTGGAAAAGAGACTATGTTGGACTAAGCAGCCTTGTACTTAACTCTTTGTTCAAATATGTGGTTTTTTTACCTAACCAGCAACTCATATGGCTTTGTTGGCTGGCAAGATCTCTGTAGCATACATCTATCCAAACAGCTCCTTCTTTCAAAGACTTCACTACTTAAAACACAAAGAAAGTCTGAGATATTGTAAGAAAGGCATAATATCTATAAATAGTTATAATGGGGAATAACCTTTTTCCTTGTTCTCCAGTAGTGTGACTTTTAGCTGAGAAAGTCAGAAATACCTGCAGATTACTTTTAACATATTCCTAGTTTCTTCTTTTTCTAATCTACCCAACAACAGTAGTTCAGTAGTGGCCTTTAATTATAGTTTAGTCTAGTATTTGCACTGGAGGAGATGCTTAAAACCTGCAATAGCAAAGACAAAAAGAATGCGGAAGAAATATACAAAACTGGGTGGTTATATAAAAGGGATCAGTATAAAACATTACGGATATTTTTCCTACTGAGAAAAACCCTAACTGTACCAGAAAGTACAGTTCTCAGAAAGCTGTTGGCATTTGGCTTGCACTCTTAATTATTTTCCAGAGCAATAGACAAACATTTGGAAAGTCTTCTTTTCTGCAGTGCTTCTGGAAGACTTTTCTGGATGACTGACTTTTATTTCTTAGTTTCTGGGCAAGATTAAGAGACATGAAGCAGTGTCAAAAGGCAGCTAGTTTATGTGTATTATTTCTCTTTATACATAACAATACATGCATAAAATACACATATACATGCATTGATATAATTAGTTTCCTTTTCTCAATAACACTTTAGTTGTCTTCTAACAAAAATATAAGTAGTAAAGCAACTGAAAAGTTTCCCTGTAATATGACATGATGAGCCATTCCTGAGGGATCTATTAGGTTGCAAAAATAATTCCGTAACAATTATAAAAAGAACTCCACGTTTCACCAGGCTTCTCACCTAGATATTAAGGGCATTAAATATTTCCTTTTACTGGGATGCAACTTGAGATGTGGCACAAATCTACTTGCTTTACATTGGCATAAGAAAAGATGCTGTTTTGAGGGTCAATTGAATCTGTAAAAAATGTCAAAATCTGTCTTGAAAGAAAGCTCAGCAGTAACAGTGTCATTATAGGTATTTGTAGGAACCTGGATACTTTCATAAAATCCCTTTAGAATTACATGGGATTGTAAAATAGTAAAGATGAGACCAAGTGTTTGTTTACCCGCAGCTGTCATATTTCTTTAAAGTATTCTTTTTGCCTAGTACCTGGATGATATTTTCCTGACAAAGTACTGAGGAAAAATTGGCTATACATAAAACCTCTTCTTCCTGCTGAAGTTACTCTAAAATACTACAGTGCTTAAGAATTAGATTTTGAGCCCAGCTGCATCAACAGTTAGCTAGGTTCCTTATTGAAGTAATAAAGAAATTGAGGCAGTTTTAGGGTAATCTCAAAAAGCCACACATTAGGCTAGATGAATACAAGTATTGCCAAATACATGGGTTTACATCCTTCTCTCTGAACCTCATAGCTAATCTACTTTAAAACATAAGAAGTGAGTAAAAATACTGGTTGACAGTCAATGCCACCATTGTGCTTCTTGAAAGAAAATGATCACTATGTCTATGAAAGTGCTCTCTAACAGCATAGGTTTGGTTCCTACCCTTTTGCAAAACTGCCTACTGGTTAGACTTCTCCAGAGAACTGGGAATGAGACTTTGCACTCACTTTTTTGAGGAAGGTACAGAATCTGCATGAGGACTTTGAGCAATGGTTATACTATGCAGGATATAGTTGGCTCATCTTCAAATGAGTTCCAAATCTTTTTTTTTTTAATTAAATCTGCTGCTGAGATAGGTTGTACTGAATGATGTCAGTATTTTTGATTTGTTTTATGAATGTTCATATCATGATCAATACATCAGACTACTCTTGGTTCTAGTTGGTTTATCTCCAGGTTGTACAATTATTTAGATAGTAACATTCATGTCAGTAAGACAAACACTCATGTCTCAGTTTCTGGCATTAGCGAATCCTTTGAAAGTAGCTGCTGTGCTGCTGTTCACTTAGGTAGCCAATAGGCTCATTTTGAAATTAGAGTATCAGGGAATTAACCAGTGGTCATAGGTTAAATATGACAAGGGAGATATCTCTACAAATGTTGGGCTCTTTAGATAGCTTATCTAGCTCTTGCCTTTCTCTGGTCCCAGATCTTATTTGCTCTGTCCTCTGAAAGAGGCAACAAGATTGTTTTCCAGGAGAACCACTTCAGATTGCAGTCTCTTTTATCCTGAGAACCCTTGTGTTCACTGTCATTTAGATGGTGATGCCAGAGTAAAGGGAGGAAGGCTGCTGTCCATTCTCACTGGCAGGAAAATTCCAGATGAGTGTTTCCACTGACAGCACAACTGCTAATTCTTGAAAAGGGTCAAGACAATTTGGGACACAGTATTTCATACCAAGATTTCTGAGCCATAATTTATCATAGAATCATAGAATCATAGAATTGTCTGGGTTGGAAGGGACCTCAGAGATCATCAAGTCCAACCCTTGATCCACTACCGCTGCGGTTACCAGACCATGGCACTGAGTGCCACATCCAGTCTCTTTTTAAATATCTCCAGGGAAGGAGAATCCACTACTTCCCTGGGCAGCCCACTGCAATGCCTAGTCACCCTCTCTATAAAGAAATTCTTTCTAATATCTAACCTAAACTTCCCCTGGCACAACTTGAGACCATGCCCTCTTGTCTTGTTGAAAGTTGCCTGGGAAAAGAGACCAACCCCCCCCTGGCTCCAGCCTCCTTTCAGGGAGTTGTAGAGAGCGATGAGGTCTCCCCTGAGCCTCCTCTTCTCCAGGCTGAACACCCCCAGCTCCCTCAGCCTCTCCTCACAGGACTTGTGCTGGAGTCCCTTCACCAGCCTGGTTGCCCTCCTTCTAATCATGGATTAGAGTGTCTAAGAAGTAACAGGCATTCATGAGGGCAATGCAGGAAAAGGAAATTTCTACATGATAGTTAATTAAATATCACTGGCAGAGCTTTGAAGTATAATTTTAAAGGCTCTCAAGTACTGAAGTTATACATCATGTCTTTTATAACTTTAAGTAAAATAAAAGCAGAAAATGAAACCACCACCAGTTTCTAGACATTTCTTCCATTTGTGAATTTCCTTGTAAATAGTAAGGCTGTATAAACTATATTCTGTGACTTTGAGGGCATACAGAAAACTCAGAGAACTCTACGTATCACTAGGGAAAATGATTGCAGGTGATTTGGGATAAGCATCTGAGGTTTTTTTCTGCCACAATTTTACCCTTTCTGCATAAAAAAAATAATGGAAAAAATCTGACAGATTTTTTTGCATGACACATTCTTTTTTTTTGTTTCTGGGAATAATTTTCTCTTTTTGTCAAAGTCTTATTAAGCAAAGGGAAATATGTCAAATGACCAAGAGAATTACTTCTTTACTATAGCAATGTTTGAGGCTTAAACATATAGTCTAGCTATTTGTCTGGATGTTTTTATTATGCCACACATGAAAAATTTTACATATACACACACACACACAAATATATATACATATCCATATATACATATATATATACATACACATATACACCAAGAAATGACAAAGGGTAAAATTCAGAAACAGAGGGAGAAGGATTGAAGGATTAGGGGTCATATAGTGGGAGTTGTTGTATAAGATTTACTTTTGGAATGATTTGAGATACAGAGAACAAGAGCTAACACCTCTTATTATCTAGCAATCTCACTCTTCAGATAGAACATCTCTGAGGAGCACAAATTTCAGCAGTGCTTTTTATATCACTCATCAATCACTGCTCTATCAGAAAGGGTAATCTCCTGGCCCTGGTGCACTAAATCTCCCCCTTCAGAAAGCTCCTAATAAGAAAATATGTCTTTAGTGAGTCCCCAAGGCTGAGATTTTCTGTCCCCTTTACTACTTCTTGAAATAATAGGGGAGAGATGCTAGCTGTTTTAGGCAAGGTTTATTATGTGTGTAACTCCTTTGTCTATGATACTGTTGGTAATACTCAGAGGTTACCCCTAAAAGTCCAGCCCTTGGTTCTACAAAGAGTCACAGAGTTGTAACGGGGCATATAAATTGTGATTCCAGAACAAAATTGTTGCAAAGTTTTCTACAGGTGAGGAAGAAAATCAATGTACATGTTTTTGGTTTAGAGGTAAGCAGTCATTTGGGATCTGATTCATTATTATTTGCTGAATGGTGCCACTGTGTTTGTGCAATATAAACAAAATATCCTGGCAAAGCTGTGGCAACATTCTGTGCTGTGGAGCACAGTAGAAAGAGCAGAGGAATGAAAGATTCCTCGCACTTTTTTGTTGTCAATTCCCACATTAGCTTTTTTTTTTTTGGCTGAAGGCTAGGAATGAAACTTTTGATATGCAAATTATTCATGATGGGTTTATACACATTTTAGTCCATTTCTCTGGATATATTGAGGGTGATTTCCACAGGTAAGGTGGAGTGGAGGCAGTCTAAGCAGAAATGGAATTATTTTATTGCTTACTCGCCTCCAAATTACAGCACCTGCCTTTTTTCAGTGCAGAAAAAAATTCCTAGGATTAGACACAAAACATGATTATGATTTAAATGGATCTTTCAGAAATGCACCCCTTTGTGTCAGTTCATTTTCTGTTCTGACTAGATTTGGTAGCAACCACCATACAACAGGGCAGCCTGTAATTAAAACTCACTTCACTCCTGTATACCTACTGCACTTAAGTATTTTCTTCATTGTAAGGCCTTTATTTGCTACCATTTTGCATAACTGAAAGAAAGTATTTGCACAGAGACTGGCAAGTGCTCTTTACGTACAGAAAATGTCATGAAGACCTTCCTTCCTTCCTACATGGGCTTTGATTCATGTTTTTCCTTGCTGACTTTTTGCAGTGGATTTCCTGTGGATGCTGTGTGGAGCACCATTTCCAGCTTCTCGGTCACTTCACTGCTTTTCTGATCATATCTCATTCTCTGCTTCCCTTTCCCCCTCTCCCCCCCCTCTTTTTCTTCTCTTCTTGTTCTTTCACTTAATTCATTCATACTCTAGCAAAATCTCACAGAAATATTCTCACCAAGACCTACCATCCCTATGCCAGAAAAAGCACCAAAGTGATAGCATGGTAGTTTCCCCTGTAAATTATACCACTTTACTGTGCTTTTTGTATCAACTGCTTAAGATTCTTCTGTTTTGTGAAATGGCTTCAAGAATGGGATTTCATACTAATGTGATTCTTGCAATATGTGTAAAAAAGGGAACGAAATCTCATGTTACATTCATGAGATAATTATTTAGACTTGGCTGCATAATTAATAATTTAAGATAAATAAATAATTTAGGAATTAAACCTGTTTGCAACTTTTTAATGTTTGTAAGTAATTATTTAATGTTTTTCATGTGCTCTTTTCTCATTTCCAATGAAACTCTTGTAATTAATGCTATTTTTAAAGCAAATGAGTGTAAAATTGCAGATGTCTTTTATGGAACCTTCATTTAGGCAGGTGGTGATAATTGAAATAATTGAACTTCACACTGTAGTTAAATTTGCCTCCTTCTTTCTTTAACAGTCACAAAAGAATATGGAATTAAGTCCTTCAGATTTTGAAATTATATTAATTTCATGACAGTGTACTTCAGACAAAGCTAAAAGAAGGAAGACTGCTTAAAATGGAGCATGCATGTTCTTCCTCACACAGCTTCTGCCAAACAAATCTGGCAGGACTTTCTCTTTGGCTATGAAAAGGCATGGCTGGATAGTGTCAGAACTGGGAGGCCTCAGGACAGACTTTTCCTAACATTTCAAAATCCTTATGTCTCTTTTCTTGGGATGGAAGGGATACAGCTGCCCTGAGAGCCAAATCTCTTTCCTGTGAATGGTCCCTCACAAAGCTGAGCAGACAGGCGTGGGTGTAAGGAGGATGTACAGCCCCTACCCAAGCTGTGAACCTCTCCTGTCCCTGCCCCATCATCCATGTGCCTGCTCTGCTCTCTAGGACTCCCCTAGAGCAGACTAGATGAGTGGTTCCATTTGTCTCTGGCAGCAAAACCAGCTGAGAAATCTTTTTGTCTTTCTTCAACACCATTCTTGTGCCAGGCATGAGTCTTAGTTCTTATGGCTTTGCAGTTGTGCTGTAATGGTCTGGGCAAAAGAGGTCTTCTAAATAAGAGGGTTTTTCTTCCCCTTTATACCATACAGTGAAGGCCACCAACACTCATAGATATGATTTGAAGCAGTTCAGCAGCACTCTCTTCTAAAATCACAGAATATCACAGAATGTTTCAGGTTGGAAGAGTCCTCCAAAATCATCCAGTCCAACCTTTGACCAGCACCATAAGCTAACCGCTAAACCATGTCCCTAAGGACAAGGTCCAAACACCTCTTAAATATCACCAGGGATGGTGACCCCAGCACTGCCCTGGGCAGGCTGTTCCAATGCCTGAAAACTCTCTCAAGTGAAAAAGTGTTTCCTAACATCTAGCTCAAACCTCCCCTGGAACAGCTTCCATCCATTTCCTCTGGTCCTGTCACAGTTCACTAAGGAGAAGAGGCTGTTTCCCTTCTCACTCCAACCTCCCTTGAGGTACTTTGAAGAGAGCAACAAGGTCTCCTCTCAGCCTCCTCCTAACTAAACAGCCCCAGCTCCCTCAGCCTCTCCTCATAGCACTTGTGCTCTGGGCCCATTTCTGACTGGAGAGAGTTGATTCAGTGGTTCAGGGTCCTGCTGAGAGCTTATAGCATGTGAATGACCTCTCCTGCAAATGAAGCAGAAGACAGAAGCAATTAAGGGGCAATAATGATTGTGGAGTCATCATGGGCCTCTCTCTGACAGCACACGGCTGAACCTGGAGAGGGAGGGCTGTGGTGTGAAGAGGGAGTGGAGCTCGGGTGTGGGTCAGCCAACAGGTTTAGAAGAAGATGGGTTTTGGAATGAAGGGGGGGCTACAGCAAAAGGAAATGGAAAGTGGAGCCATGAGATCTCCCCTTGGGATAGGGGCGAGATCCCGCAGACTCATTTAATAAGAATTACTTACACTTTTGTGCTTATTACAAAAGTCTCTGTCCATCTCTGTCCCTGGAGATATTTAAAAAGAGACTGGATGTGGCACTCAGTGCCATGGTCTAGTAACTGCAGCAGTAGTGGATCAAGGGCTGGACCTGATGATTTCTGAGGTCCCTTCCAACCCAGCCGATTCTATGATTCTATGATTAAATAAGTTTCTGGGTGGAAGCCTCCAGCTGGACAGTACTGGTACCCGTTCTCAGGTGTCCTTGGCTTTCTGATTGCCTCAGGGTAACCTGACAGAATTTTACTTAATGTTCACATAATACAGATTTATACTGCATCATGTTCTATAAGTTTTCTTGTCTAGTTCATACAGCCCAGAGCTCATGTAGCAGATTTAAGATGTTGACACATTCTCCTCCCCTGGGAATGATGAGTTGTTTTAAAGTTATTAAAGTTTCAATGTGAAGCAAGACATGGTGCCTTACAAAGAAAATTATCCCATTGATTTTGTGTAGCTTTTTGACTGAAAGGCTGTTCCAAAGACAAAAGAAAACACTTTTGAGTAAAAGGAGGAGATTGAGAAGAGAAAGAACATTTCTTCTGATTGTTACAGTCTGGCTTTTAACCACTTGTCGGGTATCTCTTGTTGAGAGGGAAAAAATAGAAAAGAAAGTGGAAAGTTTTATGAATAATTATCTAAAAGCCTCAACGTAGTCCTTCCTGACTGCACATGGTTGTCATTTTTATGTGTTGATTTTGTAACATGACAGTTTTAAATATAAATGATAAAAAAAATTAAACTCTTTACTGTAATCCTAGAAAGCACAGGCCCTGTGGGAGATCCAGAGGAGTTATGCAGGGGTCTTCCAACGTAGTTGTAGTGAAACTTATTTCACTACTCTTCTCTATGGCCTCCCTCTGTGGAATGTGCAAAACTGAATTCTTCTCTTTGTTCACTGGGACATGAAGCCAATTTCCCCTCTCTCTTTTTGAACTGGAGTCAAGAAGTGACTAGTCTGCCCAAAAAGTGGTATATGCACATAAAAGGTATGAGGCTTCTGTCTAGAAAGTAACTTTTTGGTTTTTTATAGTTTATAGGAGATGACCAGCATTACATGTTCATAAAGCTAGGATGGATGTTAAAGCACCTGAGGTATACATCAGCATCAACAGCAGCTGTGAAAAACTTGTGAATATTTAGCAAAGAACCAGAGTAATGATTTTGCATCTGGAAAATAGGATTACACTGCATATTTAAGGAAGTTCGTCTACTTCTTCCTTAAGGAAAGGTTAGGAATATATTTGTCTCCAGGAAAAAAAGAAAGCAGATAATGGGAAATAGGAAACTTTTTAACTTAACACACAAGAAAAGATTTTCCATGTTTGATTATTAGAACACACAATATGAACATAGTGCAATTTTCTTTTTATCATGAATGATGGTTAAGAAGTGTGTTTAATTAAGATGATTAATTAGTCTGATTCTTCATTGCAATTTTTTTTTCATATTTGTTGAATACGTTTGTTTAAAATTAGAGGTTTTACTATCGGATTTTAAAAAATTTCATTCTGTGAAAATGTTGAAGGGGAGAATATCTCAAGCTATAGTGTGCTTTTCTTTATGTTCTGCAAGGCTATATTTCCATGAGACTGTGCACAGAAATAATGGTCTGCTTGAATTTCATGTATGCTTGAAAATTCAAAAGAGAAATTATGCTCATTAAATCAAACAAACAACTCAAATCTTTCCACAAGCATACAGGTCCGTTCACCCACATTGGATATCCCTTGCTCATCAGAAAAATTAATTCTTATGTCTCATTTGGATAAGTGTTACTTGGGCTACAGGCATTATAACTAGAGCAAAACATATGTTTACATCACGTCTCCCTCTTAAATTTTTAGAATTCAGTTATAATAGGGACTTCTGGGAATCCAGAAATGGGAAGCTTCTGGCTACCCTGCAAGAATTTGTAAATTCCTCATGTCACACAGTCCGCCCAGATTCTCTTCATCTAGCCCTGAATCACCCTAACCAAAAGTAAAGTAGGTATTCCTGCAATGTATCTGGAGAGTTCAGCTAAGATAGTAATGAACTTAAAGGCTACCTATCTTATGCAGCTAAGGTAAGAGTTCCTGGCAATTCTTTACAATGTTGATGGGCATCACCTCTAATTTGTCTGCTTAGACCTCAAGCCATCTGCTTTTCTCCCTTTTCCTTGTAGGCAAATATAAAGCTTTGCACAAGCACTGGAAATCCACTTTTGAAGCTCAGTAATTGTTACAGGGTCCTGATTCAACTCTTGCTTATTTTCCTTCATAACACTGTCTTCACCAGGGTCAGTCTTGGTTTGCATTATACCTTCAGAAACCTCATCATCAAAGTGTGTCTACAATATGGTCCTGGTTTGGGACAGGAGTGCTCTTTTGAAGTGAGTCTCAGTTGGAGAGACTGGGCAGGAACAGATGAAATGAAGTCAGAAGCTGTGCTCCAGGAGCTCACATACACTCCAACAGCTACATGGTTGCCTGTGGAACCAAAGTAGGGCTAGTCCATAATAAAACACCTAAAATGTATATTTATCTATTGCTGCCAATAGAATATCCTTGCCAACAGAACATCCTCAGCACTAATTATTTCACCTATAAATCTGCTTCTATTGGCAGCTCTACCTCTTGTTAATCGAAATGTGGTCTCAACAGTCCTCAGATCTTTTAATTTATGTGGTATCTTTGCATGACTTGTAGTAACTGAAATGGCTGGAGGCAAAAAACTCAGTCTGATAAATTCAGCTGAAATTAGCACACGCAGTTACTACCTGTCTTTACATGTGCTGATGCAAAGGGATTGTTTCAGGCTACTGATGATGTGAATGTCCATATTTGAAGTTTCAAGGGTGTGTAAGCATAGGAATTGTAAAAAGGGTTATATTAATCAGGGAAAATAAGTCTGAAAGAAAATTTAGGAAAACATAAATTCATTCTTCTGTCTGAAGTCAAGAATAACTGCATGTAAACTATTCCTCACCAATAGTTTTTGAACCTAAAAAGGAACAGAATTCCTGGATTTATAATCTAAGTAATAAACATAGCATGCAAAATTACAAGTTTTACGTAATAAATAATTTAATGCCAACAGAAACACAGGAGTTAAAAGATACATAAGCATAGTTGTATAAAAGCTTTTACAACATTTCCTTACAATAAATGGCAATTGGAAACCAATCTGAATACAATACATTGATTAATATGTAGCTTTTCCAACTCTAACTTGGCATGTTTGAATTTTGTTTTGGACAATTCCAGCCAAAATAATATAGTAATTTTTTCCAGTCACTTTATTCTCTCTCCTTTGCTTCTCTCACACTGACACTATTGGAGGAAAGATATTTAGTTTTGCCCATGCTGTAATGTTCTGAGGTTATAGAGACTATAGTTGTTACTGGAAATTTTATGGGTATATATATTTCCAAAAGCATTTCTGCATACAGGGATCGGGTGACAAAAACCAAACGAATGAAACCCCCCACAAAACAAAACCAACAAAAAACAAAAAAAAAGAGAGGTTTTGAGACAGGTTCACCAAAGTAAAGTCCATGGTTGGCACAGGTGAAAACAAGAATTCAAAAAAAGTGTAGCAGGTGATTGAAAATAGTACATGGGTAGTAAAACAGTTATACGGAGTGCTGGAAAACAAGGAAATTAATATGAAGCAGATGAAGAGGGTGATGCCTAGACAGTGAAGGTACTTGTGAAAAGGGTGACTGAAGTTAACAAATAGAGGTTTGAACTCAGTGTACTTCACAAAAATGGCAATAAGGAAAACCTACAGAAAAGAAGGTGTACAAATAACTGAGCGAGGACAAAAAGTGAAGATTTATAGCAGGAATCAGATAGGTTTGTTTAGAACTGTTAAATGTGATGTTTATTGGATAGTACTTCTTGCTAGTGAAAAACTCCTTGACTGGCTGGAAGCAGCAGTACTGTTAAAAACATTGTACAATAATTCAGGGTTGGGAAGAAGTAATTTCTGGAGCAGTCTGATGTTGTAGATGCCCTTAGCTGAACTCTCAAGAACTGAAATGAGATTTTTCAACCCTGAAACACTGATGTCTGCACCATGGGTGAAAGGACACTTTCTAACTGGGGACTACAGCAATCGTAAATATAAACTAGTGAATTATGCTTTCTATCCACAGTTCAGCATTTAAAAAAAATACCAGAATAGTGTAAAATGCAGGGTTTTAGTTAGTTATCTATATGTAATTCTTAATTATTGCCAGCTGGACTTAGATACATCAACTTATATAAAGACTTCAGTGGCCCAGGCCTGTACAGAATTAAGGCAAAGAATCCTTGTCCCCAAAGTTTGTTGTTTAATCACAGGGGCAAAATGAGAGTATCATAAATGGGCAGTATAGTACATTAATATGAAACTGAATCCCTAGAATAGAGTATTTAAAAAAATATTAACAATGTGGTTTTTGCAAGCATCCCTGGCATAAGGGTGCAATTTCAGACGGCAGTGACTGTCCAGCTGGTGACAGCTGCTGTCCTATAAAATGGAAATTTCACAAGACCAAGTGCAAAGCTTCAAAAATCAAACTATGCATAGCAGTAGTGGAAGACTTCACTCTAGAATGGTCAAAGCAGAGGCCCTGTGTAGACATTAAAAGCAAGAGTTTAATTAGAAATAGTCTGCTGGAACTCAATCTGCCTGTGAGTGCCTTACACCATGTGCTCCAGGTCTTGCTGTTGCCTGTGATTGTCTTTGGTTATTCCTGATGCTCAGTTTATGTGACTCTCAAAAAGTCTTCAGAAACTGTTTTTTGAGTACTGAATACGACAAATAAGTTCTGAATAGACAGTGAAGGCCTCTGAAATACAATCAGATACTGGTTTAGGTGGTTTTCACTTCAGAAAAAAACATTAAAATACACCTATTTTTCCTAGGGACCCCCTGGTTCTTTATAAATGTTACGTATGCAATTTGAAGAATAATCAGAGTTTCATTAATTTAAGAACAAAAGTAACCTTGTTCATTTAGTGTCAGACCCAAGGCTGCACATAATTTTTACATAGGATATGGCATACATAAAAAAAAAAAAAGGTATGATAAAAAGAAAAAAACCTCACCTCTCTCCTATTATTTTCCCAGTGTTTCTTTAAGCTTGCTGTTTAAACATAAACCTGAACCTGAGCTTTATCTTTCATAGTTTTCTGGTTACTGAATCTCATTATACACCTTAAAAATTGTTATTATAAGCAGCTATAAGCAAGGAATCTTTCACTTACGTTTATTTGTACATGATGATAAAGTCATATCATCTAACTGACAAACTAATAAGCTTATTGATGCTTTCAGAGATAGATTTTCCATATTACAACTATTACAAATTATTTTTAAGACCTTTTCTGAATCCATTCTAACTTTTTACTAAGTCATTTTTAGTGTGCACTTTACACTATGATATAATATTCCAGTAATGGTGTCACTAATACTCTTTACAGGGATAAATACCAACTCTTCAGTAATAGTATTTGTGGTCTTAAGCATCCAGTCATTTTCTTATCTATAGCACTGTGCTGAATTCTCATGTTTAATTAACTCATTTACTATGATCTGGAATCTTTCACAGTGTAAAAGTTTTTTAGAATGTGGTCTCCCATTTTCCCTTAGATCTTGATTTTATCTCCACAAATTGCAGTCTTCAAAAAAACCACATCTGGAATTCTGGAACAGTCAGGTTACTGTGCATAAAAGCTCTATACACTGTTACTTGGCACTGACTGTTGTGGAATTTTCAGGCTGCATGTGTACAAAATACAGCATTTGTTTATCTATTATACATATTCAACGTCAGTGAGAATTTATATCCATTTCTGAGATATTAATGATATGCAAATGCAAACAGATTGATTGAATTTGTGTGTCTGAGGCAGCAGGTGCCATTGTTTGCTCTATTGCAGACTTTGCTGCCACAAATGGCAGCACCAGCTGAAGCACACATGAACCAATTCCTGAGCTAAGCATTTAAAAACAAGCAGACTTAGGTAACTGAAAATGGGTGTCAGGTCACAAGGCTATGCTGCAGAGGGTTTGGGACTATTCTACCTTCCCATCCAGCAAAAACAATCAAGGCACATACATGAGTGAATATCTTGTGGCAGGAACATTTTTAGCCACTAAGTTGAATTCATCAACATTCACTACTCAAAATGGCAAAATATACAGTTGCTGTATTTTTGGAATAAAAATATCCTTCACTATATATGCTCCATCTATTCTGAAAGTTTGCAAGAGTGTCATAGTGCGCTATTTGGTTTTGTTCTGGATTTTGTTGTTGAGTTGTGATGTGGGATGAGAATGGTTTCTGTGAGGACACAGCTGATGTACAGTTATAGAATATGAGCTAAGGGCATGGGATTGTGTTTGGGCTCTGTGGATGAAAATAATGTGTTACTGTCAGTGCACCTGGCTTTGAATGCTCTCTGCATACAAAAAGATGTTTCTGTTTTTTGGTTTTTTGTTTTTTCTTTTGAGGCAAAGCATGTGAATGCCTGAAAAATAATGTATTATCTTCTAGGCACAAAGATATTTTATTGGTTGAAAGCATTAAGTCATTCAAGTGCCAATGGAGTAGGCCTACAGTTTTTGATCATTAAAGGCTTTAATTGCTAGGATGTGAGGTGAAGGTGCTTAAGAAAATCATTACTTCAGAAGAATGGCCAGAAAAGCTACCGATTTGCATGTGTGGGGATACAAATGCTTTTCACAGTCCATGCGGTCTGTAGATTGTACTTTTTGATCCTCTGTGCAGCACCATGTGGAATATCAGCTACTGAACTTTAAAATGATAAAACTGAGGTTTTCAACTTGCAAATGGTATTTTGGAAATGTGTGGCTAGATAAAGGCCAAATTAGAAACCAGCGACCAACACTGATCATAACTGCTTGCCAATATGTACTTATATTATAATTAAAATAAATATGTTATTCTAATTAAACTAAATATACCATATAAAACTAGATCTCTTTATTGAATCCACAGTGGATTAAATCATCCATATAGATACGATTTCATTACATGATAAAGACACGTCTATAAAAAAAACCAGCAATGACCAACTAACGCCTAACATTATTACCAGTTGTAGTTCTTAACATGATATTTAGTTTTAACCAGGCCTTTCTAGTAATTCGATGGTTGCTGCTCAACCAGATAAATGCCTTTTAAAATGGCACGACAGCCTTCTGTGTTTTGCTGTCTGGATGCTAACAGCTAACATTTCCAGCTGAGGACTGAAGTCTTCTTGCATGGCACAAGACAGTGATGGTTGGCCTGTGCAGAAATTCATCACAGGCAAAACCTGTTGATCAATAACTAACCCATCAGTTCTGCCTCAGGACCATATTTCCAGCTATCAGCAATGTAAATATCAATTAATATTCTGCATCAGCGGGACCTGAGCTCACGGACAGAGGGCAGAGTAAAAGAATTAAAACCAGCTTGAATTTTGCCATAGTACTCAAAAGACGTTGCCTTTTTTGTAGAGTTCCCACAACCAGGGATCAGAGAGGGAAAATGGAGCTTTTATAGACAACCTGAAATTCAGGCTCATTTCTTGCCCATGGAGTTCTCACTCTCCAAGTTTTTAGACGGCAGCTGCTCCAAGTCTGAAGCCTCTGTATTTTCTGCTCTTAAAGGTAGCTGCAAGCCTTTCTTCTCCCTAGCTGCCTCCTCTCCATTCTCTTTATTACCTCCTTTCTTACAGTCCTAGCAGCTTTTTAGCAGTGTCATGTGTGACATCTTTTTTTGCTTCTCTGTATGCAAGCTGCCTCTTTTCCAAAGGCTCCTTGTGTTTTTCATCCTTACTGATCTCTTATGAGGGAAAAATGGCCATAGATGTATGGGAATAGGCTTTTGGAGTATGTAAAATTATAGGATTAAGCTTACTTTATTTTAAATCAATAGCATAAAAGAAAGTGGATGAAGGTTTGAAGGCAGTTTTGGAGAGCCTGTCAACATGGTGTTGATCTTGAATTATTTTCTGGTTTAGTTCTGTTTTTCCATATTTTATCTTCTCTTTCAAAGGGTGTATTTGTTCTCTTTCCCACTTCTATTTCCTGCTTCCCTGCTGTCTTCATTACAGCTCCTGACCATAAAACAAGAGAAGCTGCTATTTCAGTGTTCCCATTGTATTAAGATCTTCAAATCTTGATTACTTTCTTCTGTCAATGTATTAGTCACTGTGCTTCCTGGTCAGCCATATCACTGTTACCAATACCAATGTTGTCTTTTTTCCATTAGTACCACATGGATTGCAACAAAGGCCTTCAATCTGATTTGCATCTTTCAGCAAAGCTGTAATAAAAGTTTTTTTATCATTACGTATCACACAGATTCTAGTACAGGTCTTTCTCTTTGACTGTGGCTTCTAGGTACCAGTGTAAGATAAACTAATTATATATAATAAAGGACTGTAAGACGGTGCAGCATTTTATCCTTGTCTTCTCCCCTGGATTGGCAGAACAGATGCATACACTGATTTGCTGACAGATGATAAATAATGATTTGTCTGCTACCTGACCAAATGACTTCTAAATTCCTTGATTTGTAGCACCCACAATGTTCAACATTAACTAGCTCATTTTAGCTTTTTAATATCCCTCTATGTTTTAAAAGTCAGAAATATTTGATCATTTTCTATGGTAATGAGTACATTGTTTAATAAGATTGTGGGGGTTTCCTGGTCTTTATTTCAGCAGAAGAAATGAGACTTGATATATCTCCTGGAAATGCAGGTACTCTTTTATAAAAGTATGAATGGTGGGATTAGCCCTTCAGACTGTTTTTTCCTGTGCTAACTAGATCAGCTGATCTTTTCTCTTTATCGTTTAGTCAGAAATGTCCTTTTTACATTGTGGTTCATTCACTATTCTTTTTGTGTCCTTATCTTAAAAATGTTCATTAAGAATAATTCCTTTGTGCAGATTAATAGCTTGTGATTTTGGCCTGATGAACTACTTATTTCTGTTACAGAGACAGTGTTATTGGCAAGAATAACAAATATATCATAAACTGCAGATTATCAACTGCAAATGTTGTGCCTCTAAAAACTCTTATCTACTTCATCACTCTTCTTTCTACAAACCCATCTCAGCTAGGAAAATTTTAATGTTCCAAGCCTCCAAACAGCTTAAAAATAGCTGCTCTGCCTCTTAAAAATCGTATGTGACTGTCCCTCAGCTAAGGAATTTTACCTCCAAAACAATCTTGTCTAAGTATAGGAAGGTGTTATTCAATCACAAACAAGCAATGACTTAAAATCTTTTATCTATTAACCAGTCAGAGTGAAAAATATGGACTTCATATCTCTTGACTGTAAAATTTGCTGCATGTCCAGTAGCTCTGTGCAACTGTTTCTGGTTTTGTAAGAATCTGAAAGATGGAACAGTAAGTATGGTTGCTTGTAATACAAAAACATCAGCTGTTTGGGATTTATTGTTTTTTAAAAAACATCTTTAATGTATTTGCCGTAATTTTCTGTTTCTAAAGCCCTTTTTCAGTTAGAAAAGCCTAACAATTTTCATAAACTCTTTTCTCTCCAAGATGTTTTGACGTTATAGAAAAGCTTTTTTACTCCTGAAGCATGTAAAATGCTACATTAGAAGTACTTTTTATGATTTCTGGGACTGTCTCCAAAATACTCTTGCAGGTAATACTTCTCCCCAAAAATTGTGATATTTCATCAAGCAAAATACTTTTTTAACCTAAAGAGTATATATATGTCTGGTTTTTAACAGACACACACATATGTATTTACATGTATTTAATTTATATTATTTATATATACAAATGTATCTGTAAACATGCTGAAATTAAGGTTGGAAAAACATTTCCATATGCTTGACTTCACTATTATAATACATGTATAAATGTATTATTTACTGTACAGTAATCAATCTCTTCTATGAAATAAAAAAATATGGATTTTCTCAGTAGCTTTATGGCTCAACATATAAAATCTGAGTGCTTTGCAAAAATTTCATATTGACACTGCTACAGGAAGTGAACATATCTCTTTTATAGGGAAGTGACTTCAGCTAGAGAACTATATTCTATTAAATTAATTTCCTAGTTTGTGGTTCCTAGAACTTGAATTTTGATGGCTTTGGTTACAGTAAATTTCTTGACATTGAATTCAGGTGCTGCCATGAATCAGAATTTTGAAAATCTGAGCTAAAGATCAGTTTAAGTTGGATATACTTCAAAACCACAGTAGATTATCTTGCTTCTTTCCCTGGATGCTGTTCACTAGGTACATGGAGTGATGCAGGAATGTCATGGTGAAGAAGCTACACCTCTCCAACCAGCGTGGTGCTCCTAGACACACAGGGGACAGGAAAGCAGCAGATGATGAAAGATGAGAGTTATTTTAACAGGAAGTTTTTCAAGATGGTACAGATGGAGCTCGGAGCACTGCCTCTAATTTCTTTAAGAAAGTTTAAAAGAAAAAATAGTTGGAGGTGCCTGCTTTGAGAGGCATAAGAGTGGAGAGGAAAATAGGAATAAGGGTAAGTTTTTTTACTGTAGATAAAAACCTTGAAATTTTCAGAAGTATCTTTTCCCTGATGATAAGGAGTAAACTTCTGTCAGATGAAGGAGTCACAATATTTTGAAAGTGATGGACTGGAGGAAAAAATATAAAAGCTCTGGGCACTTCACATCCAGCATAGATATCCTGTATTAATTTCCCTACAAACTCAGTATTCAGAAAGTAAGAGTTCAGTTTAAATGTGAAACAATCAAGGCTTTTTTTTTTTTTTTTTTTTTTTTTTAAATAAAAAGGGAGTCTTTTGTCTGAGCTGTCATGTAACATAATTTATTCCGCATTTATTACAATGCTTGTTCAGTTAGTCTTCATTTTTTATTTCCTAGGGTTAATTAGAGTTTTACAGCCTTTTATATACTGACTCCCCCACTGCTACATAATTACAGCTTATAATGAATTATCTCTGAATTTTGGTTGGTTACTGTGGCTTCTCATAGTTTAACTTATAAATCTGGTAATAAGAAGACCATGTTCCATAAAATTAGTTTAGCCTGACGTAGCCAACCAAATGTTAATTGTCTTGTCCACCCTTCTTGACAAGGAGGAAAGGTAGGTAATGGATAGGGCAGCTGGCCTCATTATTTATACACCTGAGTCAGGGCATCAGAGGTGTTAACATTAGTCCTGATCATGCAAAAAAACTAACATGTAATTTTAAGACTTAATAGAAGGTGTTGTTCTTGATCATAACTCTTTGCTACTCTCCTTGGCACACAATAGTAATTATGTCCTTTGAGATTCAAATTTAGTTCTGAAGCCAGAAACTTCCTTGCAGTTTCTGCTGATATTTCTTTTGTTCTTTGGAAGAAGCACAACCTCTGCAGACTCTTTGTGAAGGAGATATGTCCTTTAGTGGAGTTTGCATTTTGACAAAATGTTATTGGAGTACTCCAATGTGATTTTCTTAAACAGTATTTTTTTTCTTTCCTATCTTAAGGAGTTCCTTTTGCATCCTATTACATTATTTCCTTCTGGTACTGTGCAACATAGTATGTGTTACTTCCCTAGTAGCATGCCAATTCATAAATTAATCCTCCATTTGGACAGCTGTGAATAAGAAATAAGGTTTTTCTCATTATTATCAAGAATAGAGAGGTAACTTTAAAAAGAAGCCAAGTGATTGATTCAACTGTAAGAAAGATTTTTATTTTAATATGTCTTTAATCAATGGCTCCCTAATGCCTAGCAGAAAATTCTCCAGTTGGGATATACACCTTTATCCTGCCCTTGGAAGCTATGAGAAGAGGAATTTAATTTAAATATTTCTCTGAGAACATTGAGCTTAACAAAGCCTCACTATAAATCAATTGCAAGTATGTCTTTGAATCAGATAAAGTTAGAGGAACAATAATGAGTGCTTTTGAAAGTAGTGGATGATGCAGAAATACCATTATTAGAGTATTTTTTAAAATCTTTTTGTGTCTCCTTATAATTTTGGCAATACCAAACAGGCTCCAACACTAGCCAGAAGAATGGTTATGTTTTGGAGAAGTGAAAGGATCCCAAAGTGGGGGACTTCAAGCAAAGTTAGCGCTCACTTTTAGTTGCTTCATAAAACAAAGTTTTCCTTTCTGATTCATGAGAGAGAAAATCTGGCTGGCTTTTGAAAGCATCAAAGACATACAAGCCAAGATGGGCATTACCAACACCATTTCCCAATACTTGCTTTTCACGTTTATGTAAATCAGAGAACACTTGCTTTTCATATTTCTTCATTTAAATCAGAACACGTGCACAGTATTTCCAAATAAGTCTTTATTTGCTCTTGACTGTTGTCACGGCTTAGCAGTTTCGACCAAAAACCAGAGGACAGAACTATGCTCTATTACCCTCCACTCTCCCAAAGGGAAGATTGAAGGGGAATAAGGAAGAGACACTTAAAAGTTGGAAAATTAAAAAAACAAAACAAAACAACAAACACATTTGAATGTGCACAATTTACTAGAACAGGAAAAAAGATAGTAACATATGGGATAAAAAACCCCAAAATACAAATGTACACAAATAGATCATAGAATCATAGAATCGGCTGGGTTGGAAGGAACCTCTGAGATCATCAAGTCCAACCCTTGATCCACTACCGCTGCGGTTACCAGACCATGGCACTGAGTGCCACATCCAGTCTCTTTTTAAATATCTCCAGGGACTGAGAATCCACTACTTCCCTGGGAAGCCCATTCCAATGTCTGATCACCCTCTCCATAAAGAAATTCTTTCTAATATCCAACCTAAACTTCCCCTGGCACAACTTAAGTCCATGCCCTCTTGTCTTGTTGAAAGTTGCCTGGGAGAAGAGCCCAACCCCCCCCTGGCTCCAGCCTCCTTTCAGGGAGTTGTAGAGAGCGATGAGGTCTCCCCTGAGCCTCCTCTTCTCCAGGCTGAACACCCCCAGCTCCCTCAGCCTCTCCTCACAGGACTTGTGCTGGAGTCCCTTCACCAGCCTGGTTGCCCTCCTTTGGACCTGCTCCAGGACCTCAATCTCCTTCCTGAACTGAGGGGCTCAGAACTGGACACAGGACTCGAGCTGTGGCCTCACCAGGGCTGAGTACAGGGGCAGAATCCCTTCCCTGGACCTGCTGGCCACGCTGTTCCTGATCCAGGCCAGGATGCCATTGGCCTTCTTGGCCACCTGGGCACACTGCTGGCTCCTGTTCAGCTTCCTGTCAATCCAGACTCCCAGGTCCCTCTCTGCCTGGCTGCTCTCAGCCACTCTGTGCCCAGCCTGCAGCTCCCCATGGGGTTGTTGTGGCCGAAATATATATAAACCCGATATATAAATAGATGTATAAACCCGATCTAGAGGCCGACAGGGTTAGGTGCCTGAGGGCCCCTTGTGGCAGGGCCGACTCAGGAGGGGGATCCAGGGCTCTTCCCATCACCCGATGGATGCGGATTCTGAAGAGCAGGCGGGCAGGAGGTGGGGAAGGAGCGCAGGGGAACAGCAGCGCAGCGAGGAGAGGGCGGAGGAGAGGAGGGGCTGGGGTCTGCCTGACCTGGAGAGAGTATGGGCAGGAAATGGGAAGGAACAGACCCCTCTGTGTTCCGCCCCTCAGGAGTCTGAAAGGCCTCCTTCTTTAGTTCCTCACACTCAAACTATGAGAGATGTGTAGCTGGGTACCTCATCCCATCCCCTCCACAGTCCTGAGAGCCTCCTGCTGATAGACACTGATACCTTGATACAAGCAGTGTCTGTAAGGCCCAAAACTCTCTTGTCCTAAGCAAAGCTGCCTTGTGACTGAGAACAGAAACTCTCCCTGCTCTGTCCCTTACAGAGATAGCTTCCTATCTGTTTATCCCAGGCTAGCAGAAAGCAAGCCAAAGTAACTCAGCAACTCTCCAGCTTCGAACAGTAGCTACACACCTTACCTGAGCTCTCCTGTAAAGACTTGTGCTTCCATAGCACAGACCAAACTAAACAAAAGATACTGCTTTTCTTCTAAGAGAAAGCCCGAAAATCTTTTTAAGGAAAAAAAAAAAAAAAAAAAAAAAAAAAAGCCTGAGCAAAGTTTATCAGATTGTCATTTTGGGAAACAGATCAAAAGAATGATAATTTATAACTCCTTTTTATTTTCAAACCAACAAGCCCCTGTATGTGTTAAATTCCAAGATAAGGTTGTTAATGGCTCTGTAATAAAGATGGCATTATATTATGTTGATTTAAGCATATAAGGATTTTTATTTATGGAAGAAAAAGTTAGCTTTATTATTGTATATTAATTATTTTAAAGTCAAAACAACTTGTCTTATAAATATTATTTGAAAGTATCAAATCAACTTACTTAATTCTTGTTAGTCAAAACACTTTTCAGTTCTAACAAAATGACAAGTAACATGCTCACTACCCCTCTTTCTAGTGAACAGATGAATTGTCTTCTGGGTCAAAATCAAACTGTTCTTATATTATTTTACTCAGTAGTCACTAGAAGAACCTCTAACTTCTTCAGATTAAATCTTGTTGATTAGACTGCTGAAATGTCTCTGTTTTACTGGAAATACTGAAGCCTTGAGCTGTCTGTATCTTGAGCATGCACTTAAATATTTGCTAAAATATATTCCTAAAATAAAGACAGCCAAGCATGTATTTTAAGTGTTTTTTTTTTTTTTTTATATACAGAGTGGAACAGCGATGTACTTTGCAAAGCTGCTGCTTGGATGTAGAGTACAGATTAATATTCATGCCTACAGAAAAGAGGCTTCATTGAGGTAGCATCTCAAGATACAGTCATGCTGGCTGCAATGCTTGTTCCCTGGCAAATGTCTATATTAATTGCATTATTGCAATCTGTGTGAATTAAACTTGGTTTCTGGCCTGTAAGGTCTGTTTCTGGACTGTCCAAGGCCAGTCTTAGTGACCTTTTGCTCTCTCTGGAGCAGTTCTACATGGACTATGAGCTCAGTGTATCTGGAGATAAGGAGTTATGAATATTAAAAAGAGTTCTAAAAGAATTTGTAAATAGCTTCAGGCAAACCACACACAGTTTGTCTTCAGTATTCTCTGTTTTATTCATGTGAAGGTCACATCTAGCACTGTTACTGCCTTCGTATGAGCCTTTCTGCCCACTGAAATTATCCCTAGTTGACATTCAGGTAAATACATGGGTGCAGACAGAAATTTGTAACTTGTTTTATCATGTTTTTCTGGAAATGCTTAAATTAAAGTTAAGCATCTTTTGCCACTTTAAGCATAATTAATTTAAATGCTTAAATTTGCATTAAAATGTGATTTTTCTCCTAGATATTATTTTTAATTAAAACAATATCCCTTTAAGATACTAAATTGTAGGATGTTTTACAAAATACATGTTTAGAGTTTAATTAGACTGAGAGAAGTCGCTCAATCACTTTTCCTTGTCCTCATTGGAGACTTAACTTCCCAGACATCTGCTGGAAACATAATACAGCAGAGAGGGAGCAGTCCTGGAGTGTGTAGAGGATAAACTCCTGATGCAGCTGGTGTGGGAGCCTGCTGGGGAAGGCAACCTGCTGGACCTGATGTTTGTCAACAGAGGTGGGCTTGTGGAGGACACGGTGGTCAGAAACCACCTTGGGTATAGTGGACATGAAATGATAAAGACCTTTATTTTTTGCAAATATACCAGTTAGTATTATAAAAGATAGAAGAAAGAAGAGACTGCCGCCTCCTCCAAACTCTGTTTTTTGTATTGCTTTAGGCTGTCATAGGTACAAAACAATTCTTTCCAAAATATTAGTTGGCCAGATATGCTTACATGCAAAGAAGATACTGCTAAATATATTAAAAAAAAAGAAAAAAAAAAAAAAAAAAAAGAAAAAGAAAAAGAAAATGAGTGTGTAAAAGAAATTGTGTAAAAGAAATGAGTGTGTAAGTCCCCATTCCTATTGAAGCCAGAGATTAAACTGCTAACTTTACAGCAGGCAGGATGTGATTCTGTCACCAATGCCTCAAAAAGTGAGCTTTGAGCAGTAAATTGGGAGTCCATGCTGACTTTAAAGCAGGAATAGGAAAAATGTTCAGGTCCACAAAAATGCTAAACCATGAGCAGTTTTGTCAGAATTTACTCCTAGACTGATAAAGTAGATTATCGCTAAAGAGTCTGCATTTGTTTCTCCCATACACGTTTATATTCTTCCTTAGATGAGAGAGAGCAGAATGATTTCACTCTCTTATGATTTCACCCTCTTATTTTATTACTTTTATATACCAATTATATGGTTCTTGTATGAAACATTTTCTGACATGACTTTTAGCAGGGGTACACAAGAGCTTTTCCACTTACTGAATATTATTCTCTTTGCATAATAAAAAGCAATTGTAGACCTTTTAAAACAATGATCTCTTGTACTGAAGAAAATGGAATGAATATAGCTCTGACTTAGTGAAAATGAAATAGCTATTTTAAGTTGTTTAAAACTTACCTATGTCTCTAAAACTTTAACAATTGACCAGAAATATATACCAGATTTTTCTAAGCAAAATTACCATTTTCACTACCTAGTTTCTGGCACATTTTGCAAGTTTATTAATTTTTTTTTTTTATCCACTTTTAAACGGGTATAGGTTGCATTATCAGTTATATTGAATAAGGAAAAAAACTGTTTTCAGTGGCTCTAAAACACAGATCTTTCTCATCAATTAGATTTTGAATAATACTTAGTGTATAGGGTCACGATTTCTTTTCTCTCTTGGGCAGAGAGAGCGTGTGTGTCTTAGGAACTCCGAGGTTGTTTGCACTCTTCCAGAGCAAGCAAAGCAGACAAGAAAATGGAATGGTTCTGATTTTAGAGAAGTTTGTGCTCTCCTGACATGGGGAAATAATTAACAAGAAAACCCCACACATGTTAGTGTTTCTGGTGAGAGTCTCTGCACTCTGTGCTATTTCATCTGGATATTAGGATATTCACATCTGATACAGTGCAGTGGGACTCAGACCTCCTTGGCAAAGCAGTTTGGTCCAGTGTGGATCTTCCACACCCCAGTGGGTCTGGTCACCATGGCTTAACCATGGCTTATCCCCACAGAAATGCAGCGCTGGCTCTGCAAAGACAGAACCACTGCTTTGAATTTTAAGAGGCTGGCTGTTTCTCGCTGGAAGAACCAGAAAGCTATGTAAGAAGGATCCTGCTTTTCATTTCAGTGGTGACTCAAACACAGTGGGCTTTATTACCTTTCTGCTGGGATTGCTACAAGGCTGATGAAAATTGCTCTTTAGGACTGCACAGGAACAACTCCTGCTGCTGCTTTGGCAAATAAACAATTGCAACTGACTTGTCACCAGCTAACATAATGAAAAACCTGTTACTTTTTCATTTTAAAACTTTCTGTACTGACTGAGGAATATGGGGATCTTTTTGCTTTTGTTTAGATAAATAATGGTCTTTATATTGTTTTGTTTTGTTTTGTTTTTTAATGAGGGAAAAAAGAACAGGAAGAACTGTCCCTTTGGTTTCACATTTTTTCAGTGGAAATAGTTATTCATAGTTTCCATGTTTTTCTTCAGGTTTTCTAAGCCCAGCCCATCTGAGGACCTGCTAGATTACAATCTTAAAATATCTGCTAAGATTCTAAAGAGATCTGCTGTTCCAAACCAAATTCTAGGATGTTATTAAAAGCCAAACTAATAATGAAATGAATATAATTTCAGTATTTCCCACCGAGCACTTATTTTGGAGCGATTGCATAACAAACCCATCTGAGTGCATGGAGAGAAAATAAAAACCAGAGAGAAATCAAGGCAGTACACTTGAAATTACTAGAATTCATTTGGATTGAAAGAAAAACAAGAATGAATGATGGTGGTGATCAATAACACCCTAGAAAATGTCTTTTATTACACCTGTCCTAGCTGCTGTATTGCTTTTCCACTTGAGGTAAATCCAGGTAGCTTCTTATTTATGACCTGGCTGCTGGTAGCTGGTGATTGGAGCCTGCACAATTCTAGTTGCCAGATTCCTCCATGACATCAGTTTCTTCTACTGCTGCTGCTGAAATCTCTGCCTTTGGCCTCAAAATTGGAAAGAAGAGGATGTGATTGTGACAGGAAAGTGTGAGATGTGAAGTCATAGCACTTGGACTCTGAATCTTCCTCAGTAACACACTTGGTCTTAGGGTAAACTTTTTATTTTGATGAAAGAGATGCTTGGCACCATAACAACTGTGTAGTAATAGCCATGGAGCAGGATGAGGCTGTAATTCTTGTTTTTTTCTGTCAATCTTGTGTCTGAGAAGCAATGCAGCAGGAGTCCTGCGGAATCTGCTTGGGTAGAAGATTTTAGTGAATTTACAGTCACTTTGCCTGTGACATCCTGTGGCAGCAGATGTGCAGCAGTCCTGTTGCAGTTATTTCCCTCAGGCTGCAATTGTTTCCCCTCACAGTTTTTCTCATGGTCAAAAGCTTCCTTTTATCATCTCCACCTGGAGAAGCAAAGTCAGTCCTTGAAGTAGGAGAATGGGCAGTTGCAGCAGCACCTGGTAGGAGAGAGGAGGATGTAAAGGGTCATTAGGGCAAACAGCAAAGGACTGCATGGGGCCTGAAAATAACTTGTGGCATGAATCTCTACTGTGGAAGTAAAAGTTTTCTATCTTCACATTAGGTTGATAAAAAGGATTATTCGTGGGTTATTCACTGATTATCCCTTGGGTTATAATGGAGGGAGATACATCAAGATTGAATAGAGCTGAAATTAAAGATATTACTAGTGCATGTAGTAGTGGCATGAAGATTGTTAGGTAACAGCAAAAATGATGCTTTGTAGTCATGAAGCATATTCCACAGCCCAAGCATTTGTTGCTAATATTAGAAACCTGTGTTAGTGCAACCATGTAACATAGAATCATAGAATCATAGAATTGTCTGGGTTGGAAGGGACCTCAGAGATCATCATGTCCAACCCTTGACCCACTGCTGCAGTTGCTAGACTATGGCACTGAGTGCCACATCCAGTCTCTTTTTAAATATCTCCAGGGACGGAGAATCCACCACTTCACTGGAAAGTCCATTCCAATGCCTGACCACCCTCTCCGTGAAGAAATTCTTTCTAATATTCAACCTAAACTTCCCCTGGCACAACTTAAAACCATGTCCTCTTGTCTTGTTGAAAGTTGCTTGGGAAAAGAGGCCATAATTGTCAGCCAAGTAATTGATGTAAGCAATACTTATTGGAGGAAATCACAGCATAAGTTTGAGGTTTGCCTAAAGTCAAGCAAGAGATGCTCACCTAGATGTTCAGTGATTTTAAAAACAGAATAATACACAGTGATAAATCAAAACATGTAACTCTATCCTCTGTATTAAGTTATATGTGACATTTGTCAGCCTTATAACTGTCACAACCACATCCAGTGCCCCAAGCTAGAAACATATTTGCTGTGTTTTGCCTTTGCTTTCCAAGACTAAATAAGACACACTGTACAGCTCCACATGATTTGTGCAACAGGAGTACTGCAGGGAGACCATGTATGGTGCCATAATACTTATCAATAAAATGCAATATTTATATATTTTGACAGAGGTGACAAGAAAGACCTGGGAATTAACAGTCTGTGGCAGGAGGTAAAGTGAAGGCGCAGTGTGAAATTAATGAATAGCATCATTATTTTGGTTAGCCAGTTGGCATTTATAGTAGCGTAACAGAAGTGAAGCTTGTGGAAGAAGGATGGCAAGAAAACACATTGATGTCTTAACTTTTGACTGGTGTGGTTTCACACAATAATTATTTGTATGAGAAGTACTGTAATATTCTGGATATTTCACTACTTGTATCATGAGGGGAATAGAATTATATACATAAAAAAGAAAAATGCAGAAATCTGAAGGAAAGAGAAGTTTCCCACATCATTTGCCAATGACTATCAGTGAGGTTCTGAAAACATTACTGTGTAGAAAGTGAACCATTTCTAACATAATTCTGTGCTGGATAGTGTCACATTTATCTGAATGGGTTATTACTATGCTCCTTCTGGTTTGATATATGTATTTGAGCTGTCAGATTGTGTCTAAAGACAGCCACTCACTTCTTTGCTTTTAGTACCAAATTGCACATGACATTTATTGTAAAATTCAAGGTGCCTCCATGCAAAACCTATTCAGTCTTTATGACTGTGCACTTTCTACTGGCTAATCAATAGATAAGCAATTTACATGGCCTGTGGCATCTAGTTCAGTCACTGGCTTTTAACAGTAATCACTGCTTTGGAAGTAAAAAAGACCTTTCAAAGGACTGAAACAATCATACGTAGTTAAGATTTTCTGCCAGCATATCTATGTTTTGATAGCAACACACAAGGAAATAAATACAATTTTGCAGGAATTTTGCCTCTTTCATTTAAGAAACAAAAGTGGTGTTTTCAGTTCATGCATTTTCATCACTCATGGATGAAAAGTTTCAATACTACTAGGCTAGACAGAGGTAGAAAAAAGAAGAAATCGGTGAAATACCTGTAGAAAATCTAGTAATACTAACAGTCCTTTGTACATATCTAGGCACCTTTTGATTTACTCCTTGCTGAGAATTAATGAGTTTTGTGTTGGGATATTGTCTAGGATTCACTGGCTGCAAAGTGTTGATGGCCCTCTCCTCTCTCTCCTTTGTGGCCTATGGGAAATTGCAGTGTGGGAGTGCATCAAAATCGTAAAGATATATCTTTGATAGGCTTGAAGAAGAGAGAGGAAAGATGATTCACATTCTCATGTTCACTCTCTGGTATTTCCAATTGCTGGTAGATAACCAAAGAAAGTTGGTTTTCACTCTTAAAGGATTTAGTGGGGCTTGAAGAACACTGTAGTGTTGGTAAACTGCACTGTATTAATAATTTTTTAAAAAATAAACAATATTACTTATACAAAACTGATGTTAGGTGAAATGTCCACCTAACTGTCACTGTTAGGTGAATGTCATGTATTGGATTTCTCCCAGAGTTACCTACATCCCTTTTCATTGATCAGTGTCATGATGAGGAGCGTTTTGTGTGAATTGTGGGGCAGTAGCATTCAATCATTTCCTTATTGTGAGGGAGAAAATAGTTACATTAGGTATTCCCCATAATGCAAAATTATTGAACCCTCCTGAAAGATAGGAAATTATTGAGCAAATCTGTTTGAGGTCAGCAGCAAACTGAAGGTCTCACACAGGAGCTGATTTCAAGCTATTGCTTCAAAAGAAACAGTTTTGAATGCAGGACCTGACTTTTTGAAGAAATTACTTTTATGTCCTCTTTGAAAGGGGAGATCAGGTCCAGGAAACCTCAGTTACCTGTTGCCTGAAGAGAGACAGTATTTTAAGAACATAGCTTTTTTTGTTGAAGTTTAGGTAATCTCTGTGGCTCCCTTCCTGTGACAGACTGCTCTTCTTCACCAAAAGCCCATCTGCAGATTCATCAACAGAAGCAAAATATTGCAAGCTGGACACTGGAGCAAAGAACAGTGCTCAATGTGCAGATGTTCTTTTTGTACACTGTGTCCTTCTTTCCCTGGTGCTTTGAAGTATTGTCCAGTCTAATTCATTCAGTAATCCAATTCAGGACTTTTTTGTTTATTAAAATCTTCAAAGATTTCCCTGCTTTGCAGTCAGTACCCTTGACATGTTAGATATAATATAACGAGCTCTTGGTGACCAAAGGATCTTATGCTCAATAAATCCTTCAAGACTTGCTACTATCTGTCAGTCATGGCCTTGATGAATCTTCCTACTTAAGGCAATTTAGAATTTTTCAATAGGTCACTTGAGCTTACAGCATCTTTTAAAAAAATTGCCTGACAGGAAAAAAAACTTGATGAAAAGCAGAAGACAAATAGCTCTCATTCCAGTGGGTGTTTTTTAAGTAGCTTATGTCTGTCGCAGTTGCTGTCATGAAGCCACTGGGCATATGCTTCTTTGCATTTACATTGGTTATTTAATGATTAACCTAGACCTTGTACAGCTAGGGACTATGTTTGTCAGTGGGGATGAAGCTGTCAAATTTTCCACTCCAGTCTAATGAAGACTCTAAATGCTGGTTTAAGATGGGCCAGCAAACCTGAACACTTCTTTTAATGGATTTTGTATTACTGAACTGAAATGTCGAGTCTCTGTCCTTGTGAGTTAAGAAGAACCTAATTCTTGTTAATCAGGAAACTAAAGGTAGTTGATATCACCTAGTAACATAATTTATCCTTGTTTCAGACAGACGCTGAAGGTGGTAGGTAATTGGGTACACAATAATTATGGGTGAAAAATAAGGGCAGGAAGAGCTGTGTCTTCAAGATATAATTGCTCGCTAACTATGAAAGATTTTGAGAAATAGGTAACCAGTTATTTGTTCTATTCATTGTATAAGACTTTAGACATGCATTGGGCAATGGTAAAAACGTGTATTTCTGCACTAGACAAGCAGCAACTATTTCATATTTAATTTCTCAGAATGTTACAGACTTGATACCAGTAAAATATATTCTAAAACCTTGAATCATGTAGGGGAGGCAGTGAATAAATTCCGTCTGTAGTGAATCTAGAAGATGACCCTGATAAAACAAGAGCCTAACACAGCACAGACAACTGCAGTGCCACCAAAGAACTAGAAGTGTCTGGAAGTGGGAGAAATCATCATCTAATAAAGATGATGGGGTGAGTTTTATGAATAAAAAAGCATGTAAAAGCTGAAGGTAGTTATTTACAAAATGAGCCGACAAGTGCTTTCTTCTTTCCCTCTGGAACCACATTTCTGCCATGTTTTGGTTACAGGTGACATCAAGTGAAAACCAAATAACTGGACAAAAGTACTAAGGAAATGAAAGTCATTTTGGCCACTTTTGTCATGCAGATAAACATATTGATGGGAGCAAATTCTTCTGCTGAATATCCTCAAGAAAATAAAGAATTTCCTCTCCCCTGGAAGGTGGTTCAGAATGTGCAGAGCAGCACTTTAGGATACTTCTGGGATTTCAGTATAATGGCTGGCAAGTTAGCAAGGGTCCCTTCTGAGATAAATCTAGAAACTGATCAAAAATCCTCTTGCTCTGAAGTAGAAAACACACATATTTTCTTCTCTTCTGTAAATACATTAGTCATTAATTTTAAGAAAATTTAACCTGTTAAAATAATTTGTGTTTCAGGAATATTGTACATGGTTGCAATGATTCAGCGTGAAACTTTTTACTTCACAAAAACTTTTGCTACCATGCTGATTAGTGTTGTGTTAGAAATGTCAATTTTGCAGATATAAGTTGACATGTTTACTGCTATAAGCAGTTGTAACAATGTGTGGCCTACTTTTGATCTGGGAAAATACATGAGCAATGAAAAAGCAACTGGAAACAGGCATGAAGAGCAATGAAAGCTTCAAGTTATTTTATTTGTTTTTAAAAGGACAAAATAAGCCTCATTTAGCTTTACATTGCTGGTTTTGTTCTGAGATTTGAAAGTTTGTTATTTTGAACAAGGAAATTGAACAAGTGTTCATTTCCAAGTAGTAGTTTCATTGCACTGTCCTTTGAAATGGATATGAGAGATGGGTGCTCCTCCAAAAGTTGGAGTAATGTGTACTATATGGGTAAGATGATGGTGGGCTTAGGTCCAGTCTTAAATGTTTCATCTCCTTGGTTCCCAGAGAAGGAGTAACACTGTATTTTCTTTGCACCTTGTCTCATTTCAGATGGCTAGTCCTTTGTTGTCCAAGTGCTGCTCATTCCTTCATTCCTATATTCTCTCCCTCCTTCCCAACACTCATTTTATGTTCTTAAAGTAATGAAAATTATGTCTCTGTAACAACAGTTTGTGAAGTCCCTCAGATATAGAAATGAATTGTCTTTATACAAATGGACAGTCTTGTAAGGAAAAGGCACAGGGAGAAAGAATATCAGACTGTCAGGTGTTCAGATAATTCTATGCTCAAAAACCCAAAAAATTAGCTGGAGGCAAAAGCTGAGCTTTTGTTGATTGCAAATTTAAAAATGTTATATGTCAGGTGCCTAGTAAATACATGCCTATATTACCTTATGGCAATATACTCTTCAGATTGCAAAATCAAACGAATGCAAACAAAATTTCTAGTCTGTGGGTTTTTTCATTATTTTGTATGCTTTCCACATACACACAATATATTTTGATATCACTTTCTGTGATTATTGTAAATTTATGTTATCTGTTTTCAAATATAGCATACTGTATACTACTTACAAATGTAGTATGTTTCACTTGAAAACATGATATTTCACTAAGTACCACATTGACATTTATTTTCTGAATTCAATGATTTTCTTGCCCAAAGATATCGCTATATAATGAAGATTATTCTTTCCACTGTAGTTTTGACCTTGCATCACAGAATTCAGTCCAGTTTCTTTAGAAGAGCAGCCAGATCTTTTCAAAGTGAGAGAATTTTATTCTTTTCCCTGTATAGTAAATTTTTTATGTAGAAAAGCCAAACCAACACATACACACACAGAATGAGTGCAAACATGCTCATTAACCAATAGGATACAAAGAGACAAGACTATTAGCAGCCAAATGACAGATGCTACAAGAGCCTTCTTTTTCAAGGTCTTTGCTCTTGTTTGTTTACATATAGCAGATGCATTATTAAGTGAAATTAATGAACCAGCAATCTTGAAGCACAAATTATTTAATTACAATTTATATCTATCTTATTGCTCTTCCTAAAATGTTCTTTACCACGGAAATAAAAATAAACCTGCATATTAAATATCATTATATGAAGTAGGGAATGTTTAGTAATATGGTGGAAGAAAAAGGCTGTCAGGACAGGAAGAAGGCAGGTATTTGACTTTTGTTAAGAATAGAGAAGATATCCAAGAGGCAAGGACCCAACCAGAAGTATTAATGAGCAGCAAAAATCATTAGAGAAAGGTGGAAATGTTTTTAAATATTCATGGTTATTAAAAAGATTTTATATTTGAAAAACTATGAATCTGATGAATGAAATGGAAGAATCTGCTAATTTTTCTCCTGACATAAAATCCTTAATCAAAAGGCAGATATACTGGCAATGAATATTTTTTTCTCATTTTGTCCTTCAGCTCCTGGATACAGTCTGACAGTCATGCTTCGCTTTCTTATTATAGTTCAGTATAAGAAATAAATAAAAAAAGTAGAAGCCTCTCATTTTCAACTACTTGCTATTTCATGTCTCTGGGAGAATTTCTCCTTACAGCCTGTCTGATTTTATCATATATCCTAATTCCTTTTCTTTCCCTGGCTGTCACAGTTTGTTTTCCTCAAGAAGCCAGCTGCTCTTATTAATCCATTCCCCGTTTATAGAAAGGTGCAGCTAAACCAGGTAATGCCACCTCTCCTGAAAAGGCAGAGGTTCACCAGCTGAGCCAGGCTTTCTGCTTTGTCTGGGCTGCAGTCTGTGGTGCAGGGAGGGTGGCTGTGCCTCAGCTCTGGCTTTGAGGGCACCTTGGAATAAATAAGCTGGAACAGGATTCTCTTGCAAGTGACTTTGAGAGGCATTCATCAGTGGGGCTGAAAATTATAACAGTTTAGACCAGCCCTGGTAGGCTAAGGTGCAAATAAACGTTTTTTTAGCCAAATGTAGCTCATTCTGGCTTCTGTCTGTCCAAGGATATGCATACAAACCTATGTCCATTATTTGGCTTCATTTGTCTCAGTCCCTTCCTTGACGCTTTGTGCATCCACTGGAATATACCCAGTTTGTGAAGAGGAAAATTAGGTCTATAGATAAGCAGTTAGAAACAATTATTAACAGAAAAGTAAACAGCTTTTTTTACTTGCATTACGTTAGGGCAAGAGTATGGAAGGAAGATTTTGCAATAGCTTAATGGTAAGTGATAAAAAGTCAAGGATTTTATGGAGCAATCTCCTATATCCTATGAAAGATGGGGAATAAAGTCAAGACGTCAACAGAAAGTCAGGATTTTGATGGTTTTGAAGGGAAGAAATTTTTAAGTGCTTGTTCATAAATATTACAAATACATTAAACAAAGTGCAAAGTCGTATTTCATTAGCATAAAATGGATCTTATTGGCTACATCTAAATCACTGCACGTTAGTAACAGTTTATAAAGCTTTTCTGTGAAGGACTTAATAGACAAAGAGGCAAGACAAAAAAGGGTAGAGGCATTTATTGTCAAAAGAGCATTATGTGTTCCAGAGTTGCAGACAACTCTAAAGCAAATAATCTCAGAAGTGCATAGAACAACATGTTAATAGATAAAGCACAGACCAGAAAGATCGATTATTTAAACACCCACCTACAACAAGCAGAAAAGAATACCTGGTCTTTGGGAAGACATTAATCTGGCCAACACATTCAGAAGGGTTTATACGGTGAGTATTTAGCAATCTTCTAGAAAGTGAAAAAAAAGTAAGTGAAAAATTTGTCAGGTAAGAACTTTGCACCCGATTCCTATTCAGATGAATTACTGTTTTTCGCAGAACTAATAATAAATTATTAAGTGCAAATGTTCAAGGACATTACATTATTTGAGAGAAGAAATTACAAACAAGCAACATGCAAGCTTGAAAATTAAAAGGTCAAACTTCACAGAGCACAAACCTATATGACAAATCATTTGTGAAAAGAATTTAAACTGAAAAATATGAATCACTGCATTAGGCTTTTTTTTTTTTTTTTTGGCATTTTCTACCAAAGTACCACTTTTGTGTCCTGTCTTAAGTTATGTTAATCTACATTTGCTTTTATAAACAAAATGCATGACTTGGTATTGTGATCATTCAGAAGTTCAATTGCTTTTCAATAACCCTTTGTCTTTTACAAGTTTGAAGTTTACTTTTTATTGCTATTAAAGTAAAAGTTTCATCCCAGATGAACAAGTATAGTGAAGTGCTTTAATTCACCATCAATTCTTTACTTAGAATCAAATATTTTGTATCTACTATATTAATAATTGCTTCCTAATACCCTTTCCCTACCTTGAGTAATAGAAAAATACTGCACAGTGTAGTAAGTGGCCATTTAATTTTGTCAGAAGAACTAAATATATTTGCCTGGCAAGATTTATTTATCATTACTTTATGCAGTTTAAGAAGCATGGTTCAGTTAATTTTTGCTCGCTTGCTGATAATTTATCTCCATATCTTCTCCACTGTTTCATTAATAAAAGATGTTTATTATAAAGTACTTTCTCTTCATTCCCTCTTGAAGGCTGGTACTCGTTTCACCTTCCTAAAGTCTTTCTGTGAGTTACAGCTGTTCATAAGTTGCATAGAAAGTTATAATAAGCACCATGGATTGCTGTTCAGGTGCCAGCTTTATAAACACATATGGATATATGGGACTTTACTTGTACTATTGACATTAATTTAGCTATTAAGATACCTTAGGCTACATAGAAATTTGGAATCTTGTAATATTATGATGTACTGTAGACACTAAACATATCCAAATTCATATTCTAATAATGTGTAAATAAGCCATTTTCAAGCACCATTAGATAAACAACAAATGTGGTACTCCTTGAGAGAACAGTTTTGTTCTGTTGGTTTACTGTGAAGCCCTGAGGAGCAAATCTACTTGAGAGGCAAAAAAGAGAGCAGGTTAAAGCAGTAGATTTTTTTCTTCTTGAGAATATCTAGTAAGAGCTCAAGTGGTTTGTGTTAAAAATTTTTAAATCCTAACACCTTTATTTGCTCACTCATTGGAATGAATTTCACATGTATTTGATTTCTCCACAGTCCTTAAAGAATGCTTATTAAGTTTTTACTGGACTTGTAGTCTGGAATTTTCACATGTACTGCTCTTGAAATTTTCCCTTTGTTTAGTGTCCTGGGGGATATGTTTGCCAAGGAACTTCTGCAGAGATTAAATGTGTGTGACTTGGGGGAATGCCAAAGCACTGGTTTGCAGATGATTCCCTGAAGCATGGAGGATAAGTAGGGCAAGCGATAAAAATGAAAAAAATGAAAAGTAAATATCTGAAATAGATAACAATGATTTTTGCCAACAAAACATCAATATATATTTAAAGGACATAATTTGTGTCTGCTCTCCATAGAATCAATTTTAACTGGATATAGAGAGAAATGGTTGGAAAAGATCACAAGATCTTCATTACAGACATCAGAAAATTGAGAAAATCACTTTCAGAATAATTTTAAGAGGTAATTAACACTGGATCAATGATCTTAGTAAATGCTGAATATGGTTTCAATATAGGTCAACAGTAAGTATATTAAATAAGAATATATGATGTTTCTGAGAAGAAGAAAAGATTCTCATAGAATTTTCTGCCAGTTCAAGAAATGAAAGGCAAGCTCAGATGAAGGGAAACAGGTGATTTGAAGCTCATTATCTATCTAAAGTCTTTAAAGTGGAGACAAAGTAAGACTGTCTCATGGCAGGTTTAATTTTAGTGAAAGTAAAATAAGATAGAAAGTAAAAAAGTAATAAGTAAAAGTAAAAAAGTATTAAGTTCAATTCATGCCAGGACACTGCCAAATATGTAAAGGAACAGGTGAATAAAGAGACTGGAATAATATGACAAGTCCAAAGCATGTAAGAATAATACCCTGGGGAACATGCTGTTCAAATTCTGCCCATTGATTTAGGTTGGAGAAAAATTTGCTTTAACTCCATGAATATCTTACTGAAGAACAGTAATTGAAAAACAGATCAAAGCCTTTTCAGATGATACTCGTGGCAGCCTCAAAGATAAAATTTCTCACCAACATCTGTGTGAGTGATTGGAGAAAAGTTAGAGAAAGATAAGAAAAATGTAAATTAACTAGCCCACTTTTGTGTTTTCTTTTCAATTAGGCAGGACAGAATTTGTGCAAAAGATGGTATCATTGTGTTTCAGAGTGCAATTTAGCATAAGACAAATAGCTTGCATTTTACTCTGTGTGTCTTGAAGGTTAAGATGCACAAGTGGAAGTTTTTTGCTGACATTAGTAAAAGCTGTCCCCAGGAAACTATGCATAAATGATGTCCTTACACCATTAAAATGAAGAAATGAAAATAATATCTTTTAGATCTTTATCATGGAGAGCTGGGCTACAGAAAAGATTTCATAACAGACTCAAGGTGAGTGAGTCGGTATGGATAATGATGAAGAATCAAGTGGTCTCACAGACCTAAGAGAAATCATGCAAGAGGGAAGCTGGAGCTGAGACCTTGCCTGCAGGTACCAGGCCTGCTTTCATTGCACTTGAGCTTAGTTAGAAGCTTACCCAGCAGGGGACTCTGTTGTCATTTCCACACAAATTCTTTTTCCACTCTCTCTGCAATCTTGGGGCTTGCTCCACTGTCTTTGTCCTCCTGATTTTAGTGGTCAAATCTACTTGCTCAGTTCTCTGAAAATCAATCAGTAATTGCTGCAATTGCCTTCTATGTAGGTGGAATAATATTGTAAGCCTCAATGACTTAGGAGAGGGGTTTTTTTCCCTGTACCTCCACCAGTTCCCTCAAGGAAGCAGTACTTATTGATGCTGCCACCTGCAGAGAAAACTTATACCATGAAATGGGGAGTGGTAAAAAGACCCCAGCATAGCAGAGAACTTTGCTGCTCAAATATTGCACAGACTCACGTCTGTACATGAAGAGGTTAGACAATGCTACATTTGAATTAACCTGTGTGCACTGTGGTAGCTAGTTTTATTATTTGGGAAGGAGCCATAGCAGACAGTGGAGGATGTGCTTGTTGGATTTATTCCTATGGAAATTATTTCTATGAACTATTTTGGGAGTAATATATTTGGAAAAGCTTCCTGACACAAGGCTGTGCTTCCAAAAGGAGTGGTGGACTACATGCTATGTCTTGAGGCATCAAAACCAGCATTTAAAACTCAAATCACCTTTGTTAGTTAAAGTACATATGTTTGTTAAAGTACAAAGTGGAGTAACTGGTCAGAACTTCACCTCTGATGGTGCCTGATGGAAGAAAGCTGGCTCTTGCATTAGAAAAGGACTCAGAATATTAAGAAAATAGGCTATTCAGCAAATCAAAGCATGGCTGGGGACCTTTGCTTGTGTTTATGCTATGATGACAAAGTAGATGGCTAAGTGTTGTTCTTTTAATCTACATACAGATGAATTTTTCCTATGTCCTTGGTGTGGGTTTAGCTTTTGTCTAGTAAAACCTTCACAAAGAATATCCAGGCATTTCTTGAGGAGCAGTCTGCCTAAAAGTTTGATAAAAATTTATTAAAAGAATAATTTATGTAGATGTGAAAAGTTTTTTACGCTATCCTACATGATATCCTGGTCTCTAAATTGGAAAGATATGAATCCAATGGAAGGACCACTTGATAAATAAGAAATTTGCTGGATGGTTGCACTCAAAGAGTAGTGGTCTATGGTTTGGTGTGTAAATAGAGACTAGTGATGAGTGGTAGATGTTCCTAACTGTTTATCAAATAAGTTTTCAGTTATGTTCAGGCACCCTAATTTGTTAGTAACACAATTGAGTCTTTAATTTGCGCCTTCCCAGACTAAAGCAAACCATAAATATTGTGGTGTCAGATTGTACTGAAACTAGCAGGGGTTTTCCTTATATTTCACATAACCTTTCATTAAGGTATGCTTAGATCATGGAAAAGGGACTGGTAAACAATATTTGACTTTTGTTCTCCAGCAGAGTTTGATAGCAGCTGTATACTTCATTGTACTGGGGAACTTGTAATATTCAGCTGAGGTTGCCAATTGTGACAAATTATGGTCAGCTTTATGAGCAGTGGCCACTGGAGACTGAACTAAACTGGATTTGCACTAAAATCCCACAGCCTATGACCTACAGCAGAAAGCTGCTACAGAATTTGAATATGATTATTTATAATATGCTGGAAATATATTTCTGTAAACAAAAGTATTTTCATGTAAAAGAGCAAAAATGTGATCTCAAGAAGAAAAAAACTACAGGGACTGATGCTTGCCTCTGTAATAGCCTTTTTTTTTACTTTTTTGTTTGTTTTTTACAGTTCTTAAAATTATTTTTAACTATATTGCTACTTACATAAAGCTTCACAAAATTCTGACAATACTGCAAACTCTGTTGTTCAGATTTTATGACCTAGGGTGGTGATCAATAGCAATCTATGTTGTCCCAACTAAATAAAAAATTTCGAATAGGTATTCTGGAGAAAATTGAACTCATAGGAATCAGGGAAACAGTGCTGAAACCAAAGTTGTAACTGTTTTCCAATACTGTGGAAATAAAATTCAGGGACTGTTTCTGTTTGTATGAAAAGTCCCAGTACTCCTTGATGTTGATTGCCTTATTTGCAAAGAATGTCCAAGGTCATCTTTGCCTGAACTCAGAGGATCTAGTTCTTTTTACAGCTCCAAGGATCTTTCAGATAGCCTTCCAGTCAAGATCTCTGTTTCTGTTTTGGTTTTCTCCCTTTTTCCCTTTCTTTTGCCATTTCTCTTATGAACATGTAAGGAAGGGAGAGGACTACCTGTGCACTGTGGGCAGCAGCAGATGCGTCGGGAGCAGCACAAAGCTCAAGCAGTCTTAGAAAAGAAAGGTCTTCAGAAACATTAGCTTTTTGAACTCAGAAAAATTTTCAATTTTCTGTTGGACTTACCTTCACAAGCCCTGACTTTGCAGAGGCTTTGGCTAAAGGCTTATGGAGTGATTTTCAACAGAGTGGCAGAAGGCACATTATTGATGAAAAAGCTAAAAGGTTGTGGTCCTTTTGCAGAGTCAGGGGCTGGAAGAACCTCTGTAAGAAAGGATAAATGCTTTTAATTGTTAAACAAAAGTATATATTCTTCTGAATCATTTCCTAGCTGAACTACTCTCATGGAATTTTTCCATTAAATTATGATCTCCGACAAACATCTGGCCTGGAAATTTTCTGCCCATTTATCTTGGCGAGGTTAAAATACCCTAAAAAAGGTGTTACAAAGGGAAGTGCCTGACACTGTTGCTAATGGATGGCAGCAACCACTATGCATAGAGGTCAATAATAATTCTATAATGTATGCATAAACAAATGAAGCTAAGTGGCAGACTCCCAGGTGAACTAATCACCTGATTTGTGGGCACTTTTGGGCAAGCCTAATGGGAAATATTACTCTTTGAATTAGTCAGAGTGAAAGCTTTCACCACTACGTGCAATGCTTGTTGGTGAAGGGTTTTTCTGCAGGCTTCTGATCACACTGAGCATACAGACCTCCCTAAATAGCTCACTTGATGTTGTTAAGAAGATGACAGGCTTGATATCCCAAAGGAAAATTTTTCTACTCATTTTATTTCCCTTGGAGATATAAAAAAATACTAAATAAAACTACAGATCCTGCCCTTTACATGGTTCCTGGTTTCTTTTGGTAGTACACTGTGTGTAACTTACTCTCATTTCTCCAGTTCTCTCAGAGTTTTTTTCTCCTTCATGGTTACTTTGGTGGTAAAGTGGAACAAGTTGCACTTCTTAACCAAAACTCTTGCTATCATCTGTTTTGTGAGTTCAATTGAATCTAAACTTTGTTTCATCAGTTGTGACAACAGCTGAGGCGCAATTTTGCTTCCCAAACAGTTTTTCTTGTTCGAAAGAAAAAGAGGTGAGGTGAGTGGGGAAAAAAGGTCTTGGGACATTACTTGGGATTCCATTACTTAGGGTAATAGTTATTTTTTATGCTCTTGGTTGAAGAATTGTTCAGAAATGCTGAGTACCTATTAGCCTCTTCCTCTAAATTTGTGTGGGTTTCTTAGTGGAAAATGATGGCAACCAAGATGAAGGCATTGGAATGTATCTGGGTTTGAGTCTGTAAGATATTTCTGTTTTCTGTAAAACGGGACTATAGCTCCTAATGATTCTCTGATGAGGGCTGTATTATAAGATACAGAACTCTGACATTCTCTTCTCCTGAAAGAAGCTTCCCAAATTTGCATACTAAAACAGTATTCTGTTTCAGTTTTTTGGTTTGGTGGTTTTTTTTGGTTTTTTTTTTTTTTTACTTTCTAGTGATTTATTATATAATTATATATTCCCTGTATTTCAGTGTTTTTTTTTTCTCATGTGCATGCTTATGTTATTTTCCTGTTAGTTTTGTCTCTTCTTTATTATGTAATTCAGGACAGTTAAATTTCAGATATGGTGGAATGGAGACAGAAATCAGCAATTATTTGTTTGAGATTGAATACATATAAAAAATTATAAAAAAGGAAAACCAACAAGATGGTGATAAACCCTAGCTAAAAAGTAGAGACTAGATTTCATTTTAATGGCATACCAGTAGAAAACAGAAGGCTTGAGTCCAAATCCTGCATTATCTCAGATTTTCTGGGTGACCTTGGTCAGGCCACCAGAGCCCTGAATTAACACCAAGTGCTGTAGACCTTTCTTTTGCCAGTAATGCCATCCTGAACAGGAGTGAGATTACTCATATGTGTGCTTAAGGGTTTTGCTGAACATCAGCCTTAATCTCTCCATGCATTAGTTTCTTGCCCACACCAACACTGCCTCTTCTCAAACTCCTCTTTAGATTTCAAGTTTTTTCTAGGCAGTTATGGTAACAGTGTGTGTGCATGCATATTCTTTCTGATTCACAATTTGCTTCAAATTAAAATTTACACTACTGTATGAAAAAGAGTAATCAAAGTCAACAACAATCAACAACATAAATTAACTTAATTGGCCAAACCTCTACTTCTTGGGTTTTGTTTTTCAGTGTTTCTGGAAATTAATTTTAGGTGCTGACTGAAAGTGCAGAGATTCTTGTTGGAGGTCTTAGTTTGAAGCTTTTTTCCAGTAGCCTCCATAAAGATGCTAGGAAAGCTAAGCTCTTCCAGTAGAACTTCTTCACTAGGGAAAAAGTTGCCCTTACAAGAAAGAAGTTCAAGTCCAGAAAGATTCCACTAAGAAAAATGAGGAAACAAGTATGATAAGTCTAAAAAATTTTATCAGAGAGGCACCAGTGACAAAGAAAATGAAAGGAAATAAATCTGTCTTATTTCTGTACCTGAACATGATCCTTAGGTGGGCCTCTCTGTCTGAAGTGAAGAATCAGATGTATTTGGAAGCTGGTCTCCATTGGGAAAATATAATTGAGGCAGTCACTAGATCGACATCAAAATCAAAATAAATTTTCTTGCCCAAAGTTTTGAATTAACCCACCACAACACAGATGTATTACATCTCAAAGTAGATAAGATGATTAAATAGCTGATTAAACAGCACCTGACATAGCTTTTAGCAATTTTTAAGCTAAATTGATATAAAAAATGTCTCTGGTTTTGGGTTATTTCAGCTATATCCTCTTTAACATACACTTTTTTAACACTGCTGTAGTATTCATACACTCAAATACTTTACTGATAAATCAGCTGCTGATTATTGGTGGGGAAAAATAGAGTGCTAAGTGAGGTTATGTTTCTCCCCATTGCTCTCTGTTAATTATAGCCTAGCACTATGAAATTGTGAATAGCATCCACTTTGCTGCTGCACTATGCATCTCCCTTTTCCATTCAGTGATGGATGTAATAAACAGCAAATGTTCTACCACCCCTTTGGAGCTAGTCCAGGTAGGAGCATAGGGTAGTGCTTTAGTCTCAATGTCTTCTGCTGTGGTGCTCAAGTAACAGAACCTCATGCTTGTCACTATATTCCCGTGTTTTAGGCATAGGTCTGATTCACAGACTATTGAAAGTAATGTCTCTGTTCTGTCCTTGAGTAGACCTAAACTAAAAAAGAACTAAAAAATTCTAAAGCTAAAAGCATGTCAGTGACTGAACCTGGGAACCTTCAAGCCCACACAAGAAGCTGTTACTTAAGCTAAACAAGCAGCTGTAGCAGATGGTAGTTAGAATAAGCTGCTCTTCTGTGCATGGACTACCCGGCCCAGAGATGAGGAGGAGCATTAAACCCCCCCCCCCTATCTTACAAGCACATTATGAAGGCAGGAGATTCACACACAAAATTTTCCAGTGACTCACTGGGTATGCCTACACCGCTCTGAAAACCTCACCCTAAGAGCCAGTGCCTGAAGTGCCTGCCGATGGCAAATAAGGTAATATTCCCTACTAATTCCCTGAAAACTGTTCATTTACAGAAGCACCTACCTAAAACAAACTGAGAACCCATCAGTACTTTCAGTCCAAAAAGGTAAAACTGTTGTGAGAAGAGAATAATTCTTCAAAGGCACAGGACATCCAAGAAAATTATTCTTGATTTCTTCGGATCAATTTGGCCTTGATATGAAATTGTTCTTTAGTCAAGTGACAGGATAACTCTAAAGAGACCACTGCAGAGTTGTCAATGCTCTTGGTGTCACCCTGTGATTTTCAGAAACTCTGGCAGCTGTTTTAATAGACAAAGTGTAGAAGTCAACTAAAATGATAACCCTGCTACAAATAAACCTTAGTGAAAGTAGTGCCATTCTTTGCTAGCTCACAGGCACTTAATTTCTGGAGGAAGAGGCAGAATGCTTTTGTCTGTGTTGAGCAGTGTATTCCTTGTATTGATTGATCGATTTCTACAGAATGCCACAGCCTTCTGAAGCTCAGCTGAATGGAGTTTAGTCTCCTAAATTTGTGGTTAGAACAGTATCTCAAAACTCATTGAGATTTCTAAAACATATTTGGGCTAGCATGATTAACTAAAAGTTTATAGTTTTATGCAAAACAAAATCCACTAGTCATTTTATTTGTATATGTGCTTATGAAATTCAGGACTATGTCCATTTTAGAGGCTCTTGCATTAGCTGTACTGAAATTGGTAGGAAGAAATATTTTTTTTTTAATAAAAAGGTTAAAATTTTGTTCTGTGTTTTTTTTTTTTTTTTGTGCAGATTAACTGCTTTCTGTGCTGTGTTTAATTAGTGCCAGATTTTGTACCCCATTCTCCCCTAAATTGCATTTGTGTTATCTCAAGGACACTGCTAGTTGTTCATGGTGAATTTACTCTTGCTTAGCACTGGATGTGAAATTGTGTAAGCCTGTGTCTGCCTGCACATGGAGACCACAGCAAGCTGTGTGGCTCTGCAATTGTTTGAAGTCTTGTACTTAAGAAGAGTGTATATTTCTCCAGAAATAAATTTCACTTGAAGGATTCTAACAGATCTCACCAACTGTACAGCAATGAGTCCGTGAGTTCAGGGTCAGATGTTTCTGTTTAGATTTATATATAGAATAGAATCTCTTTGAATCACAAAGAAGCCTGGGTCCTGAAGTATTAAACAATCTATTTCTATACATTTAATGGAAGGTAACTGAGTGACTTCAAAGTTGACCCACTTACACAGCTGAATCAGCTTTCCCAGTTCTCAGTTTGGGACTTGGCCTTGCTTTGAGCAAGGAGTTGGGCTGGATGATCCCCATCCAGACATCCCTCCCAGCCAACACGATTCTGTGATATAAATAACAAGTTGAAGTCGGATAGTTTGGTCATGAAACACTTGTTAACAACTTGTTATTCCTGCAGTAGTCAGCTCTGCACTTCTGTGGGAGCTGGAGTTCCCTGGGTAACGGGAAGACGTAGATCGTGGGCTGCATGGCAGAGGTGCCACGTGGGCTGCGTTGCTGCGCTGCCCCTGAGAAGACACCCAGGCATTTCTGCACGCTTCAGACAAACACAAATAGCCACCATAAGTTTGGCATTGTGCTTGAGCAAATACAACACGCTGGAAGCTGGAGCACTCTGGGTGTGTTTGGCTCAGACAGAGCCAGAAGGCTCTGCCCAGAGCAGCCTGGATGCAGTGGGTGCTCCAGTGAGGTGCCAGCTTTGCAGGGTGGGAGCTGGCTCTCCACAGATATGTTTATGGGCCTGTCTGCATACAGTTTTCTCCAGCAGATCTGATGACAGTGTGAGGATAAACCCCATCCTACCCTATGGCACAGAGACAATGTTGGTCTTGGAGGTTTATTGGTGTGGATTCTGCTCTGGCCAAAATGTCACAAATGTGGCTCATCAGCCCCTGTGGCAGTGGAAGGAAGATGGCTGTGTCCAGCACTGAGAGCCAGGCCATGTGGCATGCTGTTCATGGCATAATGAATCTGCATTGCGTACGACCTTCATGTGATAATAAGGAACCCATTACAAAAGCCTCAGCTATTTAATTTAGGTTTGTTGCAAAGGGAAGCCTGGCTCAAACCCAGGCTCCCTGTTCATCCACACTGTCCCCTTGCTGCCTAATCCTCTGTTTTAAGTCTCGTTCCAGCTGAATTCATTTTCAGGTAGAGAATCTTGGGTAGGGAGCATATTTAGGATTTATGTTGCAGTGTCATAGAATCATAGAATGATTTTGATTGGGTGCAGCCTTAAAGATCATCCAGCTCCAACCCCCCTGCATGGACACAGACACCTCCCATTAGACCAGGTTGCTCAAAGTCCTATCCAGCCTGGCCTTGAACACTTAACAGGCATCCACGACTTCCCTGGGAAACTTGTTCCAGTGTCTCGCCACCCTCACAGTGAAGAATTTTTTTCCTAATATCTAATCTAAATATACTCTTTTTCAGCTTGAAGAATTTTCCTGTTCCTCCTGTCACTAAGGATATCAATAAGATGTGGACACTACAAACATCACAATCACAGCTAGTCTGAGAAAAGAAGTTAGACAAGAAGTTGTCAATGTTGAGTGTAGGAATCAAGGCAATGCAGGCTTTAACATTTCAGAATTGTCTGTAAATGCAAAAATGTGTTTTAGAACCCAGTCTATTCATTGTGACAACCAACAATAACTTAAAAGAAGGGGTTGTGGAATTTCACCTTTGGTGCTGACAACAGTGTTCTTTTGCACAGCTGTTAATTTGCTTTATATCAGTTTAATTAATTGGTATTTGAAAGCTGTCAAATTGACTTGGAAAGGTGGAAGCTTCCAAATGAAATGATGTAAAAGAGATGGGATCTTAGAACTTTAAAATCTTTCATTGCAAATAAACCAGAATAAATCAGTTGCATTTCTTAATTATGGGGAATACACCCCTAGTGAGCAAGCCAGCTTTTGATCCTAAATCTGTTCTTATCCACCAATAAAACCCCCCATTTTTATGGTAAGAATGCAATTCCAATTTTAAATTCAGATGAATCTTGACAGGAATCTTGATCAGTTTTCTATAATTAAATTGTTCATAATTTTCAATCATTAGGCTGTGCAAAAGCTAAGAATAAATCTGTGCCACATAATTACATAATTATATTAGCAAATTTGCAGTGAGAAGTGAAAAGATTTAAAATAATTGTGGAAGTGAAGGCATTTGTCTTAAATTTAAAATATGCTTATAAGCTCTCAAATTGTAATAAATTCTCCTACATGGTTAAAAACCTACATGGTTAATAACCAGTTTTTTTCCTTTGCGGGTTCTGTAGATCTTTCATATTGGAACAAAGATAAAATTTTAAAACATTTTTATGGTGAAAGTCCCCAAAGCCCATGGAGGAGCTTAGAAAAAAGGGTAATTGCAGGCACTAAAACTAACTTTAAAACTAAATTTACATTTATTGGTTTTCACTTCTTTTTGAATGCTAGTGTCTGAGGAGTCTAACAAATCTCATTACCTTTTAGCCATTTTATTGCTAGATATTCAAGAATCAGAATTATTTACTATTTTGAAAAGTATCACAACTGTAGTAGTCCTGAATAATCTGAACGTGATCAAATCTAGCAAAAAAAAGTCATTTTTTCACAAAGTACCTCAAAAAGCATTAATAAAGCTGTAGCAATTTGAAGGACCCCTACTTCTGTGATCTAGGGAAAACACAATTTAATAAAATAAAATTAAGGATATTTATATTCAAGTTTGAATCACGAACAACTAGTGAAAAATGAAATCTTAGATGATAACACTTGGTGTTAATGTAAAGTACCCAGCAATTTTAATCTGATCTTAATCTCTGGAGATGTTAGCCCTCATTTTCCTCCTCAGAAATCAATTGACATGTAAATAAAGATTGTAATCTCTATTGTTATTTCTGCTGTATTTATCATTATTCTATACTATTATATGCCTCAGCATAGAGAAAACCATGTGAAAGAATTCTTGCATCCTGTAGTTAGTGGGCTGATAATTGGAATCAGAGTGAATCCACAAGGAATCCTTTCAACAGTAAATACGTGCTGGGGGCTTATTTTCCTCCCCTTTTAAACTGGCATGGTAAGGTAGACTTGACCCAAAGTATCTCAGTAGTATGAGAAAAAACATTTTTTCTTCCCCAAGGATGACAAGTAATTTTTTTTTTTTTTAAATCCTCATCACCAGTGGCATTAAAATTAAGTTTTGCATTGATTAGCAAAGCTTAGGTGAGGTGGGGGGAGCAATGGTGAGGTAGAGTGGAGCCTAGTGCTGGGCAATGAGGAAAAGGCTTTCCCCAAGCAGGCTGCTTACAGGAGGCTGGCACCTGCTTTGTGTCTCTCTAGGGCAGGTCATGTCCATATGACAGCTTTGCCAGTCTGGATAACTGGATATACTCTATTTCTGTGAAGTACAGTAGTTAGAGTTCACTATTTTCTAAAACATTCTTTCTGAATTCAATAGGGAACAAAAGTAGAGGAAGGAGAGATATTTTTTTGCTTATTTTTGTTTTCCATTATTTTCTAGGTAATAAATATATGAAAATGTTTTTAAGAAATGAAGGTGGGAGCTGGAGCCTGGATTTTCACTCTCAGGTTGTATTGTGGCTGTAGGAAGGTGCTAAGCAAGATGAGTGACAGAAAAAACATTTAGCAGTCTCTCTTCCCTTTGCCAAATTATTGCTCTTCTTCCTCTACTGATTTTCTGTTCACTCACTGCTGCTGACCTAATCTGCATGAACAAGATTTTCTCATTTAAGTAAATATATCTGAAATGTTCAGTATTACTAATGATGGAAAAAAACCCAAACCACTTGATAAAAAAGAAAAAAAATGCTCTTTATATTAATAATATTTCATCAGGACAAGCTGAATGTTTTCTTTTTCCTCTGCTTAGGAAAGCATTGGCAGTTAAAGAATACAAATTCATTTGTAGATAAAAGTAGCCCTGAGAATCCTCAGGCTCTGCACTTCTTAAGCTACTGGGTTTCCCAGACTTAGGAATCCCTTGAGAGAGGGCAGTGCAGAGCATGTCCTCTACTAATAAGGCTGTTGAAAGTAGAACACTGAGTAAAGAAATCTTTCAAGCATGTTAGACCCAGAGCAATTACTGAGCTCATCACTCTTTATCAAATCCATTTGTCTTGATATACTGAAATAAAAGTATGACAAGAATCATTAAACAGCAAGACTGTCTAAGAGAGTGTAGTTATTATATTATTACAATACTTAAGTATTTCTGAAGATATATTTATATTCAGAAATAAATAATGAGTGTTGTTGTGATGGACCTTACTTTTGTCCTTATTTAGTCATGTATTTAACTTTCAAGCTTTGCGTTGCACCATTTTTCATTTTACATTTTCTTTTCTTCCTTTTTCTTTCACTTTTGCTGATTTAATTGCTTGTTTATCACTTTCCTTCTCTGAAGAGTTCTTCCTCCTTCCCATTGCACCATCACTTTCTTTGTTGTAGTGCATTGAGGCATGCAGCTATTCTGGAGGCATCATCTGGTTCTGTAGAGTTAAGCGTATTTTACCACTCTGCATAAAAATACCCACATGGATGGGAATCTTGCAGTGTGTTAGATTCTCACATCCTCTCATTGTTTGAATTTATATCTATTCATGGATAGTAAGGTAATTCATTTGCATACCCCACACAATACCTAGTGTGGGGTAAGTGCAATGCAGGAATATAAAGCAGATACAAAAATATACAGGACTGGTTTCTGATTCAAATTGGCTATGCAAGTCTAGTTCTTTAGATGTGCAGGTTACAGAGGTGGTTACTGCTACACCTTCCAGTGGTAAGACAGTGGAAGAGGTTGCCTAGAGAAGGTTTGGAGGCCCCATCACTTGAAGTGTTCTAGGGCCGCTTGCATGGGACATTCAGCAACCTGGTGTAGGGGGGTGAAGGAGGTGTTGGAGCTAGATGATCTTTAAGGTCCTTTCCAACTCAAAAAATTTTATGATTGCATGCATATGCTTTTGCTGTTAGACCAAAATGAGTTTTGGGAAGAGGGCTAAGAAAAGAACTGATGATGTGGGGAAAGAGATGGATTAGTCTCCTAATGTTAATCTCTTAAGTCATTAGAGACAATTCAACACCATTAGAAAGCAGAATGACAACATCCATTCACAGAAATGCTTTTGAAATATAATATTCTATGCAAGATTTCCAAAATTTTACTTCTATTGAGACTAGGATAATTCCAATTTCAGATACATAAGTGAAAAAAAGCTTGGTTTTAGCATTACTTTCAGCTATAACTACAACATTGCTAGTGCATGTAACATACTGGAAACCAAAATCTTGAACAAAAATGTTATTTTCAAAATACTACAGTTTGTTTCAGACATAAGGGAAAGGCAAAATATCTGACCTGTAAATTCACCATTTTACGACTTAGAGGCAGAACTGCATTGTTTGTGTTTGCAAACACTGAGTTGTCTTGATACCATACACTTGTTGAATAGCTCATATGCCTCTGCCATTGTGAATGCAGATTATTAAATTGAATACTTAATACAAAAATATAATTAAAAAAAAGATAAATATGTAGTGTTTATCAGTAACATTTTAATAAAACATGACATTTTTTAAAATGAGGCTTTAATGCAAAGATCTCAGAAGTAAACCATGAACTTTGAATTAAGGGATATAATGTATATATTTTAATGTATTTGTTTATTATATGTATAGGAGTCAGCCTGGAGAAGAGAAAGCTCTGGGTAGACCTTACAGAGGACATCCTGTACCTCACGGGGCTCTGGAAAGAAAGGAAATGCTGGAGAGGGACTTTTCACAAGGTGTAGTGATAGGACAGTAGATAATGGTTTTAAATTGGAAAGGTGTAGATTTAGGTCAGACATTAGGAAAACATTCTTCACTAAAGGGATAATGAGACATTTTAATAGGTTACCCAGAGAGCTTGTGGATAACTCATTCTTGGAAGGTTGAAGGTCAGGTTGGATGGGGTTTTGAGCATCCTGGTCTAGTGTGAGGTGTCCCTGCCCCTGCAGGGCATTGGAACTGGGTGATCTTCAAGGTCCCTTTCAAACAAAATCACTCTATGATCATTCTGTGATACTAACTGATAGTGTATGGGTGGCAAGGATACAATACCACATGGACCTATGAGACTGTGAGCATCATTACAGATGAAGTAAAATTAAATAGAATTTAGTCTTCATCTGTCTTGACCTAGAATTATAGAATCATGAAGGCTGGAAAAGACCTTAGGATTATCAAGCACAGTTGTCAGTCCTGCACCACTGCAACCACTAAATCATCTCCTGAAATGCCATATCTACCTGTTTTTTGAAAACCCTTAAAGGTGATAACTTCACCCACTTCCCCAGGAAGCTTGCTTCAATGTCTCGCTGGAGAAGAAATTTTTCCTCATATCCAATCTGAACCACCCCTTGCGCAACTTTAACACACTATGGTAACTTTAATAAAGAAGGCAAATATTCTGATGCCAGTGCATAATGACCCTCAATTTAAAAACCTGTGTCTTTTTTCTTATTTCAAGATGACTAGCTGAATTTTATATCAACTTTAGTCATATTATTTTCTTTTTCTCTTGCCTGTTTAAACAGATGTAATTGCTCCCCTAAAACATTCATGTTGACTACTTTATCATCTAATGAATCAGCAAAGCACCAACCCACCTGCTTAACATAAAGGATCTTGAAATCAATAGGACTATAATTAAATAGATATTTAAGGGCTTCATTGTACTGGGACCTTGAGTTGTCACATCTGAAACAGATGATATATTTTTGGTTACCACCGCTGTGGCTTGGCCTTATCAAAGAAGGGATCAGTTGAGAGTCATGGGTTTTCTCTGTCACTGCTAAAAATAAAGAAGTAAATTCTGAATCTCTATCTCATTTTGGATTTTTCCTTTTTTACTGCTGAATTTTACTGGTTAACTTTTATTGAGTTTAATTTTCAAAACTACATGCAGCACTGTATTTATCCAACAGATTTGGATCTGTTTCTTCAGATCAGAGTCATGCAAACTGACAAATAAGCTGAGTATTATCTGAGCATTATCAGCGAGAGGCCGGTTTCTGGGGTCATGGTAACTTTTTTTTTTTCTTCACTTTATGTATCTTTTGTTCTAACATGCAGTGAAAAATCCTACTAATGTAGAGGAAAACCGGTTACTAAAACCAAAGTTTTGCCTTGAAATGGGTTTTAGAGAGTAGAGAAGCGATGTGAAAGGACCTGAATGTGATAAAGAAAAGTGACCACCTAAAAATACATGTTCAATACCATTTTACAGGATGCAGGGCATCTGAGAGACCTGTGTGAAACTGACAGATGCTATTTACCCTACAGGAGATCTATACTTTTCTTGTGTAGTAGATGGCATCCAGATTTTACCTCCTCCTGATACTGGTTTGACTTATCTGATATGCTCTCAGATATATCTTGTGTCAGTAATTATTTGTCCTTCAAAACCCCAAGTTTTCTCTCAGAAAATATTCACAGCTGTATGTTAGCTTTCATCTGATGCCCTAAAATTTGACACCTTTACTGCATTTGTTCATATGTAAACGCAATTATAGAAAAGGTCTTTGTAGGACTTTGATGCTGTCTGTAAAATAACAAGTGATTTCAAAGCATTATTGATGTGTTAGAAAGATCAAAGCTGACACAAGAACCTGTTTAAGCAGTAGAAATAAATTTTGAAGAGCCTTTTATAGACTAAAGACTAAACGTTTTGTGACGACTACTGCTACGCAATTGGCTCTTTGTTTTGAGTTTAGCCAAATGTCACACTCAGAATGACCTTTAGCATCCCTATTTGTTTAGATGTGGCTATTTCCAGTAGCTGCCTAGCCTCATGTTTACCCTTTTTCTTCCTCCTTGTGTTCTTATTTCTACAAGAAATATGTTACACATTGTTTGCCTTAGTGGTATGTTCCTACCATTTTCTAAATTATTGCATTGTGCATAAGTCAAATCATTGTTCCAGATAATTATGAGCTCCTCCCTTGTACCTTGAGGTGAATCCTGTAAATCAAGAGCAGCAGCAAATTTGTGTACTTTACTCCATCTACCTTTCACAAACTGCTTCTACTGGGTCTTTGGAAATAGCTCATTTTCAGTCACCAGATTTTCATCTCTTGGGGTGCTTTGATGGGGTCTGAGTAAGGAGTGCTTCACAACACAAAACTACCATAAGGATGATATTCTAGTATTTTTCAAGCAAAACCAGTTACCAACCTCAGTTATTTACCAGTCACTGGAACTTATTAATAAAACTTCAGCTAGAAACAAGCACACACTGCTCAATGTTTACCATTATGTCAGATCAATGATAAAGGGAGGGGGAGACTTGTGCCTGTATTTCACATAGAGACTACCTGATTAAAAATGACAGAAACTGTGGTTAGAGAATTCTCTCACATTCCACTTGTCTTTTCCTGTCTTCCCACTATGTGTCTGTTAGGATAGCCTGAGAAACCATGAGGGAATTTTCTTAAGCACTTGCTTTTGCCTGTTCAATAAATGGTTGGATGAATGGCTAATCACCGAGGGACAGAAAACAGGAATCATACAGCTAGTTCCAATGAGAGTTCCAGTGCACAGTCCACTGTTATTTACAGTTTTGCTCCATGAGACAGAGGGAATATGCATCTGCAAAGCCATCCTTCAGTAAAAGGGTGAGTGATCCAGTGAGTATGCTTTGCATATTCATAACTTGAGCATGATAAAGTGCATAGAAGCTGCCAAATAATTTCAACACCCTGGAGGACTCTTTGAAAACAGTGAAATTAGCTGTACTCATCTCTATTGTTACGAGGTGATTAGCTGGAGACAAGATGTTCTTAGTTATCTTTCCCATCCATGAAGGCAGCACCTTCCAAGGAGTATGTTTCATGGGAAGCTGACATTTTCTTTAAAAATTTCCGTTACATATACTCAAATTCATCTCATACTTGACAGTTATTTTGTGGTCCACCTGACACCTTCAGGCTTTGCAGTAAGCAACATTTCTTTTTAGGAGTTGGAAGAAAATTTTCCAAACGTGACCTGAATGTAGCTGATACAATGTGGTCTGCTTAAGCCTGACAGGGCGTACTACAAACCTGGTAAAGACTTTTTGCAGTAGGTAACATGTTTCCAGAGATCTGTGAATTTAATGTTCCAATTTTTGAACACTTGTGTTTGCATGGTGACTGTCATCTGGGATGTCTCTGGTCATCCCAAGCTCACAGAGATGGACATGTATCACCCTAGGCTGGACACAGAAAAGCACACAAAGGGGATAGTTACAAGACAATGGTCCTTATTTTGCTGTGGTTTTGTCTTGCAAATAATATGTTGGTTATGAATAAACCATGACAGTCTTCTTTGGTATATATATAGTTCTCTTAAACCTCTGTTGAGTTTAAGGTGCCACCTGTGCTGGTGCAGGCATGCAGAAAAATACATGAAAACTTCTTTAGAAAATTTCTTTTGAGGATGCTGTGGGTCAAGCTGCTGCTGCTGCTGCAAACATAACTGTGTTATTGCCAAATGGTTTAGACAGAGCATGAATTGAAGACTGCAACAATGTTAGGTAAAGGGGCAGAATAAATAGAAGAAGAAGAAAAAAAAGATAGACAGAGACAGAACTGAACCAGAAGGTAGAGGAATGTGTGAGGAAAAGGGCAAGGGATGCAACACTGATTCTAAACCACCATCACATTTTTCCCCATAAAACAGTACTAGAAATTGCTAAATAAATATCACACAATATTAAAAAAAAAAAAACAAAAACCACCACAAACAAAAAAAAACCTTTTTTTTTTTTACCTCTAAATTGATATTCTTTTTCCTCAGTGAGAGTCCTGTTGCAGTTTGAGAAGAACATAGGTTTTCCCAGTTTGAGAACTGCAATGACACAAGAAGAGTTAATTAGGTTCAATTTACTTGCCTTAAAGATTAATTGTAAATATAGAAGGAGTCTTTCCTCATTTATTCAATTAACTTTCATATTGTGGTACTATTGAATGGTCTTCAGGGAAATAATAATTTCCTATCTCTAAAGCATTCCAGGAGCTCTAAAGGTTCCTGCTGTACTTATATATACCTATTTTTATGAATTATGATTTGTGTATCGAGACTGCACTGCTGGTTTCTGTGATATCTTCTTCTTCTACCTTAAAGCAGGGAAACAAAGCATACAGACAGTATGCAGACCACTGCTTGTGGTTACCTTCAGTTAGGTTGAATTAATGTAATGCCACTCCTGAAAGATTGTCACAGAATATTTCCTCTTGTATTTGGAACATTTTGCACTTTGGTGGTATTTCCAGTTGCAGAATGTAGTGGCTCCTTTCCTAGAGAATGTCAATTTTCTGTACCTGTTTCAGATGTTCAGATGGAGCCATTACAGTCGAACAGTAATTTGAAATTACTAGATGCTGCGTTCTGAAAAGATCAGAATTTTTTTTTCCTAATCCAATAGTCATAAAATACCAAACCTAATCATGTTACTGAATTTCACCTTTTGAATTCACTGGGAATTTGTGTTTTAATACTTTCTGTTCCTATAGACGGTCCTGTAGACTTATGTTGATGTTACGTTTTTTAGGCATATAGTGAGTTTTTAATGTAAACTTGTGTAAAAATGTCTCATGAATAAATCAGAACATAACTCTTATGCAGGCACCACTATGCTCTCTGTGTTAGTAGGTGACTGAAGATCTCAGTTTCTAATCTGAGAATAAAGTAATTCATCTGGTTTTGACTCCTAAAGTACTCAGAGTTTTATATCTCTTGTCTACAGGAACATCTCAAAGTATTTTATCAGTAGTGAAGCTTGTATTATGGAATAATTTATTATTTAAAACTGAAAATTTTATAAACTATGGTCACAGTTTAAAAGGGTCTTTCTGGGATGCCTGGGTTGGTTTTTTTACTTTATTTTCTTTTTTCTTTTTCCTTTTTGTGTTTTTTGTTTGTTTGTTTGTTTGCTTTGTTTTTTTGCTTGTTTTTGGTGTTTTTTTTCATTTAACTACTGTTAATAATGAGGGATGGATGTCAGGACAGTGCACATAGGTCCTTGCACAAAAGCCATGTCACATCTACTTTTTGCATGTGTCTCTATAAGGACTGTTCACATCTACTTTTCCCGTGTGCTTGGTGAAGGCAGTGCTTGTCTTAACAGACATAGTAGATTAGTTATTAAGTTGATGCTGGTGTGTTGACTGATTTCTTGGTACTTTTGATATGCCTTGCTTATTTAAAAAACATTTTGCTCTTCTGAGTTATTCTGCAGCTTCTAAGTTGTGCCAGAGCTTCTGCACTTCTGGAGTCTCAGTTCAATTATTTTTTCTGGTAGTTCATTTAGCCACTCCTTTCAGTCTACTAATCAATTTTCATTTTACATCTAGCTGCTTCAGAAATCATAGCATTTAGCTATATTGAAAATTATTTTTCTTTGTTTCTACTGCTGTCCCAGCTTCAGTAATGAATTAATATGTTACTGGATCTAGAAACTGTCACCTTTGCTGTGAATATGTCTCTAGGAACCACTTTTTATGTGTGCCTGTGGCTTCAGTTAATTTCAGGAATGTTACTTTTTGACTATAGCCCACTCAGGCTCTTCAACCATCCACACTGCTCCCAGTCTGTCTGTGCTACTGGTGCCACTGGCTTGCCAATACCTGGTACCCACGGCTTGTTCAGCTGCTGTGTTGAACTTGCTGCCTTTTGCCACAGGATACTGGAGGAGTGTGGCCAGAAGAAGGAGGGCAGGTTTAGGGACATCTTTGTTTTTTTGCATAAGCACCACAGGATAGGGGGAGAGCAGTTCCTTTAGTGCTGTGCTGGCACTTGGGGGTAACAGTGCTCCTTTCAGGCCTGAAATTAATTGGCTGCATTTCTGCATCAGCTGTGGCAGATGGGGCATGGCTGTGGCCCAGCCACATTTACTACATCCTTTTAGCCTCATGAAGTTCTGGCAAAAAGCCACCAGCAGTGTGTCCTCTGGGCTCACAGCTGGTTGTGAGCAAAACTTTTAGATGTAAATAACATTCTGAGACACTCTGTGGCAAAGGCTGTGCTATCTGGATAACTCTTTTTCCCACATGCACACCAGAGCATGATTCCCTGAGGTTTTTTGAGCAGAATATAGAAGAAGATGTCTGAGTGTGGGGCAGACTACTAAGGGGATTCACTGATCCTCTGAGCCAATGGTGGTGTGGATTTTTCTGTTTCATTTCCTTGGGAAGTGCAGTACCAGCAGCCCCTTATTCAGGTTGCTAAACTGTCCAACCTAATCATGCTCACCATGACATCCGGACTGTCTTTTCTCAGCAAAAGTTCTCCCAGCCCACGTAAAAGTCAGCATGCAGTCCTCTACAGAAATATTTCTGCTGGCTGTGGGTTCTCAGAGTAGGAACAAAAAATATGCCTATGGTAAGCTTTCCTATAGGCCAGGAAGGTCTGATCTGCTCAGCCAGATGCCTTTTTGTGCTCCAGAAAGCACGACCATTTCTGGGTACCAGGAAATTGAACACTACCTGAGCCAGGAGTTCCTGAGATCTGGAATGGGATTGCACATGCTTTAAAAAGGCCTAGACAGCCCCTTAGCATACTTCTGGCCTCACCATCTGGGGACTCCCCAAACAATTTCTAACATAATCTGGGAGTTATTGCAGGTCAGGCACCATTGCCATTTCATAGCTTCAATCCATTCACGCTTCTGGAGCATGTTAACATTTAATTGCATGGAAATAGGACACTTTGGGCCACCAGGCTTTAGGAAACTGGCTGTTTCCCAGCTTCGCTAATGAAGAATGGGCAGGGGGAAACATCTAATTTACTACTTGTAGCCTGTACATCCTCTGGGACAAACATGAAGCAGGAACAAATGGAAAATGCCCACAGATTTCTTAAGAACCTATAGTTTTGTGCTGGTGGCAATACTGAATGAGAAACAACAGGTGGACATTGGGAACTTGGATCCAGGCTAATATGACAATAAATCTGTAACCTAGGATTTTTAATGTGGCTTTTGTTAATTGAGGGTCCATCAACTCTTAGCTTCAAAACAGATCTTTTAGTACATCTTTTTAAGCTCCTGGGACACTTTGGATGGAAATCTGCTGTCTGAATGTAAATATGCAGACCTTTGTATATCTACAAATGCAGATCTATGCAAGTATCCTGAAGGTCTTGGGATGTACCTGCTTTCTGAGTGTCTAAGAAGCCTAATAGTATCCTAGATAAAATGTCAATAGATTATGTCTAGTAGATAATTAGATAAAACTAATAAAATGTCACTAAAATGTCAAATTTTGCATAACTGAAATTAGTCCTTTTCTCCCTCTGTTTTCTCAGAAACTCAGGACAAATTTGGACTTGGTATACTTTTTAGGACGGAGAATTCAGAATTCAAAGGAAAATAATTTTCCTCTAAAGATGCTTTGGGCATTTACCAATAAGTGTTGCATATAATATTAATCTCTTGTGCCAGAAAGAATTAGAGCTTGTTGGTGTTATGTTTCCCTTTGATTGGCTAAATATGCCACTTTAACCCACACAACTCAGTAGGGATCTTACTAGCTTACAGAAGAGTGAAAAACTACTCTGAATGCTAATTTCCCAAGTGCAGATAAGAAGGTAGACCCTAATTTGGAATTTACATTTGTGAAAGAAGAAAGTTATATTCAGATGCAGAGGGACAGCAGTGTGAAAGTGAAGCCAGGTTTTAACAACTGGAACCAGAGCTTTTGACAAACTGTATAATTACAAGAAACTGTGAATCTCATTTTTAGCACAAGTGCCCAGGAGAGCCCTTTGTCCTTTAGCATTGAATCTCCTCCCAGTGCCACAAAATCATATATGTATTTTGAAAGTATTGCTGTAGATGATTATTAAGAACCCTAGGGTATGAACTGGGGACAAGAAAGCACCCAGCAACATACCTATGCCTAGTAATAACCAATAAAAACTGCAAGTAACATAACATTATCAGGAAAAAGCATACTCTTACCATCACTCATTGGAAAACTGTGAAAGAAAATAATTACACTGTTTGCATTTTTGTGTTTAATGTATGCAATTATCTCTCCAGTGCTCAACAGAAATGTAGTTCACCATGTTTTAAAGATGTGCCTGGCAGGGTTATGGAACAGATCGTCCTGGGAGCAATCACACAGCACCTGCAGGATGGACAGGGGATCAGAACCAGCCAGCACGGGTTTAGGAAGGGCAGGTCCTGTCTGACCAACCTGATCTCCTTTTATGATCAGGTGACCCGCCTGGTGGATGAGGGGAAGGCTGTGGATGTGGTCTATCTGGACTTCAGTAAGGCTTTCGACACCGTCTCCCACAGCATCCTCCTGAGGAAGCTGGCTGCCCACAGCTTGGACAAGCCTACTCTGCACTGGGTTAAGAATTGGCTGGAGGGTCGGGCCCAGAGAGTGGTGCTGAATGGGGCTGCGTCCGGTTGGCGGCCGGTCACGAGCGGAGTCCCCCAGGGATCAGTGCTGGGCCCAGTCCTGTTCAATATCTTCATCGATGACTTGGATGAGGGGATTGAGTCTATCATCAGCAAGTTTGCTGATGACACCAAGCTGGGGAGAAGTGTTGATCAGATGGAAGGCAGGAGGATTCTGCAGAGAGACCTAGACAGACTGGAGAGATGGGCTGACTCCAATGGGATGAGCTTCAACAAGGCCAAGTGCCGGGTCCTGCACTTTGGCCACAGCAACCCCATGCAGCGCTACAGACTGGGGACAGAGTGGTTGGAGAGCAGCCAGGCAGAAAGGGACCTGGGAGTCTGGATTGACAGGAAGCTGAACATGAGCCAGCAGTGTGCCCAGGCGGCCAAGAAGGCCAATGGCATCCTGGCCTGTATCAGAAACAGTGTCACCAGCAGGTCCAAGGAGGTGATTCTGCCCCTGTACTCAGCCCTGGTGAGGCCACACCTCGAGTACTGTGTTCAGTTCTGGGCCCCTCAGTTCAAGAAGGATATTGAGGTCCTCGAACAGGTCCAGAGGAGGGCAACCAGGCTGGTGAAGGGACTCGAACACAGATCCTACGAGGAGAGGCTGAGGGAGCTGGGGCTGTTCAGCCTGGAGAAGAGGAGGCTCAGGGGAGACCTCATTGCCCTCTACAACTACCTGAAAGGAGGATGGAGCCAGGCGGGGGTTGGTCTCTTTTCCCAGGCAACTCTCAGTAAGACAAGAGGGCATGGTCTTAAATTGTGCCGGGGTAAGTTCAGACTGGATATTAGAAAGAATTTTTTCACAGAAAGGGTGATCAGACATTGGAACGGGCTGCCTGGGGAGGTGGTGGACTCTTCGTCCCTGGATATATTTAAAAAGAGACTCGATATGGCACTCAGTGCCGTGGTCTAGTGACTGTGGTGGTAATTGATCAAGGGTTGGACTCGATGATCTCTGAGGTCCCTTCCAACCCAGCCTATTCTATGATTCTATGATTCTATGATTCTATGTTTCATGAACTTCTATGCCCATCAAATATCAGAACAATTCAGAAAAAGAGTTTGAATTTGTTTGGATGTTGAGAAAGTTTTATCTAAAAAAAGGAAGAGATCCACAATGTCAAATCTTTCATTAAATTTAAGACCTCATTTATTTTTTTTTTCTGATAAATTTCTGATATGAACACCAACGATATAAACATGGACTAAGGGCAAGATGAACCCTAAAGGTTCACATGTTATTTGCATCTAGTTTAGAAATTTCTCTGTAGGGAGAAAAGCTTATTTTGGTGAGACAAAATATGAGCTTACAAAAACTTGAAATAGATGTAACTTGCTTTTTAAGCTTAATAAAATTAACCAAACACCACATTTTACATTTTAAAGATTTTACCTTTCCAGTATATATATATGTTTTTCAATCCAAATCATTTTGTGTGAGTTTACTTTTTCATGAAGTTAGCATGAGTTTTGTAACCACTCCCATGTAGGCTGGTCTACACTTGGAACAAGTAGACAGTGCAGCTTTTGCATCATAAGCTCTTACAGCAGAAGGTCACAAGGAATTTCTGTGATGAAGCAAATTAAACCTGACTGTTCTGAGACTCACTTTTGAGATTTGTGTCTCATTCTGCTTAAAAACTTGAGTAAAAGTGAAAGTCCTTCCCATCTGAAGCCAAACTGTTTCATAACTAGGATAAAACAGAGCTGAAATCCTTATTTTATAACTTAGATTTGCATTCTAGCCTAGAAGTCCACCTCCTTGCATTCCAAATTCCTGTTTTTAATAGATGTTATCTACCAAATAGTAGCCAAATGTGCTAGTTTTTTCAGATTTCCTAAGTGACTTGTGACTTTGTATTTCTAACCATGAGCATGATTCAGATGACCAAGTGTCAGAACTGCTAAAAGTCAAATCTATTTCAAATGCCTCCAGGTAGATGCAGAAAACTGCAGTGTTCTCCAAATCACTAAGCGTTCCAAAATATTTAAAAATACTTAGGTATTTTGGCAATGTTGATGAACAGCTCGTAGAAAATATGAAATAGATAGGTAGGTTATTCCAATGGAGAGTGAATGACATTCTGAAATAAGACTATATACATTTAAAAAGTAAAGAGTGATAAAATATTTAACTCAATCTGGTATGTAATACTACCAATTTTGTTGAGGGAAAAAATCCTTAAAACATGACACTTTTACAAAGAATAATGACTAGCAGTAAATACATGCTCTCTATATTCAACAATATTTTAAACATGTCCTCTATTTTTTAGAAATAGCACTCTATAGTGCTTCCCTGTACAATGGAATAAAATTGAAATATAAACACCATGCCATCAGTTTTTCCCTAGTTTAGAATGATTATCAACTATACCTTTAATTATATTCTTTCTTTGTATGACTAATTGCAAAATTTACACTTTGATTTTGTTATGAGCAATTAAGTAACTGTGAACTGTGCACACATAATTTGAATGTTAATATCAAGAAAATACAGGACAGAGAATCTGTGGATAGGGCTTATTACATCTTGAGTATATAATACAGAACAGGAGCTCATTAGTGTGTTTGCTGTGCTTACGTGTATGCAAAAATATAGGCAATGGCAAAAACATTATGGAAACGAGTTTATAAAAACATGCTGACCTATTAGAATTTGTAGATGTAATTATTGTGCTGTCCAGCTGCACTGGAAGAGAATAGCCCAAGACAGGTGCATTTACAGATCTCTGGAAAAGTGGTCAAATTAGAAGGAGAACTAGTTGGAATGCTTTGTCTTGAACAGGTTTATTTTACAAAAAGGAAAAAAAAAAAAAAGGAAAACTTTTTTTCACCAGTACATTCTTTTTAATGGCATTTTCCAATTGAAAATATTTTCCCAATTTCACATTTTTTGTACTTACATTTGTAAGAAATGAAAATAAAAATTTTACACCAAGGGAGAACATGGTCAATTCTGACAAATTCTGATCTGGAAGTAATGGATGGACATTTTCAATTTCATGAGCAGCTAGCTATGTTTCCATGCCACCATGAGAAGCAGTTCAAACCTCTGCTGAGCCCACTTGGGCTGCACTGATGAGTGGTGAATTTGGGAAACTCTGCTTTTCTGTGAGACTGTCAGTGCTATTGCACCCACTCCCTGTCAGAAGGAAGGAGCATCATGTTTAATGGACATTGATTCACTACATGTGTCAGCACTATACATTGATAAGATTTAATGCTATTTTTTGCCACTGTGATTCATTTCACTTTGGGAATGAAGTAGAACTGAGGTTAGGAGATTCACGAGCTGAGAAGTTCTGAACAGAATGACTTTTCATTTTATGTCCTCATCATTTACTCTCTGGAACAATTTTAACTGTGCCACAGTGAATGAAGGAATCTGCAGTACAATTCCAGTTTGACGCTGTCCCTCCTTCCCTCCTTTTTCTCCCATTACTGAAAGCATCCATCGTTGTGGAGATATTGTGATTTCACAGCTTCCCTGGAGGGGTTCCTATTTAAGACAAGGTGTGTACACTGCATACTGGAGCCAGGAGAAAATTCAGCCCAGGCTGAATTCTAAGCAATTCCTTTTCCTTTTTCTCTTTATCTGAATGCATTCTGAATGGTACTACACTGTGCACATCTGCTGAAATTCCTAACCAAAAACTTACTGTGCATGAAATTCACTTGCAGCATATTAGGTGCCCAACTAGGCGTGCAACTAGATTATTGGCCTGCACATCCTGTGGAAAAAAAGCCTGGAGTCTGAGGGAGATTTTGTTTAGTTTTGACGACTTCCATATAAAAAGAAAAAAAGTTGTATCACTTACAAGGGTGGATGACAACAAACTGCTCTCCATCACCATCAGTCCTTTATTGTCTTATGCTCCAGCTCCTGCCCAGCTGCTGCAGCTGATGTCCTGTAGCCAGATAGCTGCCGGCTGCCAGGTAAAGGACTGCTTTTAGGCTGAGTTTCTAATAGGAACTGGAGTTTTTGCATTCAGCTCCTGCTGTGAGGCTACTGCAGAGCATTAGGAAAAAAAAAAAAAAGTGAACTTAAATTTTCCTCTTGTATTAGACTATGACCTACAGTGCTCCTGGGAGAGTTACCGAAATGTTGCATTTTATAATCCAGAAAAAGCTTGCTTTTAAATTGCAGTTGTTGGTCCATTGATTTTGTTGTGTTTCATAATGCTAGTCCCTGGGGTACAGCAAGGTTAGGTTGTGCTGTTGACATGTACAATTTAACCCTTGAGGACTCCCCTTAAAATCAATGGAACACTCTAGGGAAGCAGAAGTAGGCACTGGAGGACCAAGTAAATTCCCCTAACTGGTGTGCTTAAAGCTTCTCAAGCTTCATGTAGGGGAAAGATATGAAAGCTTTAAGACATCCATGTCTTCTTCAGTGTTGGTAACTGGTTCAGAGTTTTTAGTGTGCTCTCCTTGAGGTTCCCAGTGCACCCTGGACTCAGGGGTTACAACAATTCTCGAACAGCACGGCACAGCAGCCTTTTAGGCTGCAAACACTTGTATTGTCTACAGCACACAAAAACAATGGAGACAGGTAATATATTCTTAATTTTGCTACTTAATCTCTTCTTACTGATGTGGTAATAATTTCTGAAACATCATACCAAAATGCATGTACATTTTTCCCCATTCCCCACAATTCTGGACAATGGTTCAGTGTTACTGCCTGTCCTTGGACAAGGTCTTAAGGTTTCATAGGTTGCCTTTTGTCCTATATTCTGTAGGCTGGCAATAGTAGAAGGACCTGCCAATTGCAAAGAGTGACAAGAAGAGAGAGAAAAGGCACATTCATTTAAAAGAAATGCTAGATGAGGGAACAAAGGGCTAGGGGGTGTGATGCTTTTCACAAGGCTACTTGGATTTGTTCAGCAGGCATGACTGAAGACACAAGGAAGGATACACTGTGCCACGGCTTGAAAAGTGTTGTAGAGTGGTGTGTGCTGGAGAGATGCTGTCATAGCAAATTCTACCTGATCCCTTAGAAGTCTTCCCAGTGACAGGCACACACTCCTCTGTGTCAGCTTTGCTCTGCCTGTGAGTGTGCAGGTTGTGCTGTTGCTCTGAAGAAGCACAAACATAAACAGAAGCTTGCAAACAGCAAGATGGTAAAAATGCATATCCAACACTACAGAAATACTGTCCTGGAGGATTAGTGCTATGCTTTCCTCAAAGGATGGACTCTGTCTGGTTTTTAAACAAAATGGATGTTGAGGTAGGACTACTCAAATCTAATTATGATGACAGATGATAAATTTGTGCAGAGATTTGAATGCATAACAATATGTTGTAAGATACGGGTTTGATTAGCTTCACTGCAACTAACACCATGTTCCTAGCATTTGCTTAAGACTGTTCTCTGAATGTCTTTCTCTTTTTTAATCTATGAGGTTCCTTTTCTGTAACTTGTTCTGTCTAAAAGTTAGGTGCCCAGTTTAATTAAGTCATCAGTCTCCTGAAGTTCTTTTTAAGCTAGTAAGGATATCATTCCCTAAAGATGCTGTAATCCCGGCTGTTTCAAAAATTGGTCTTGAATGGCTAGGCTGCAACAGATGCCAATTTTTGAGATAGTAAAACTGGAAGAGAATGCTATTCTTGTTTTGTTCAGACTTATGTATTCCTCTTACTCTGCTATGCAGCATTGTATCTAATCTGTTGGGGTTTTTTCTTCATGATTTAGTCACTTCTGGGACAGCCAGTGTTTCTCCAGATATGTGATTTGGGGTGATATTGCTGAATATCTATAACCAAATTCCTAAACTTGTTTTGAAGGAAAGAGGATTTTCCAGGAAAGGAAAAGGTTCACACATATCACTGCATTACAATTGCTTTCTGTGTTTTCTTGGTTCACTTTCCCAGTCACAGAATGGAAACATAGAATGGCTGGAGTAGGAAGGCACTGATGGAGGTCATGTAGTCTGCCCTTCACAGCTGAAAGCAGGGTTAAAAAGAGCAGGTTGTTCAGTCTTTTCTCCAGCTGGATTTTGAATATATCCAGCCTTTACAAAGAAAAGAAATTCATACTTTAAGGATTACTGAAATGCCATCTGAGTTGTTAACTACCAAATTGTTCCAACCGACCCTCTTGACACAGTGAAATTATCTTGTGTCTTCCATGCTAGCTTTGTGTTGGGCAGGACCTTCATTTAACATTGCATTCAACAACAGGGGTGCACTTAAAGTGTTGTTAATTAATAAATCAGGCAGTGAGCAGATCATTGCCTATCAGCTGCAGCTCCCTGCTGTGTTTGTTCTGATTTTGGAATTCATTTAGAGTTTATGTTATGAAAGATACAAGAGCATCCACACCAAAACTAAATTTTGCTTAAAAACCAGCATTTATGATAGTGTTCCAAAGCTGTATGAAGAATTAAGATATATATCTTCTTTACCCATGCGCTAGGGAAAGCAGTTATGTTAATTGCATATTGTATACAATATCAGTCATGGTTTAGGAAAGAACAATTTAAATGTGAGTGTGCACATCATACAATGGAATTTTATTTACATAATATTCTCACAAAAAAAAAAGCGCTTAACCTATACTAATTTTTTTTTTTTAATTATTCTGCTTCAAAGTAAGCTTACTTATAAAGTAAGGCTATGGATATTACAGCACTATAAATGAAATCTAACAAATATAAGGCTATGTCTTCCTTGTTCAAGGAGACTAATATTAAATCTCTTTACTGGTATTGGGCTCAGAATGTCCCAGATAATTCATAAGGGCTACCATACAGAGTATTTATTTTGTTTAAACAAACAGTTTAACAAACAACAAATAGTTGAATTCAGATGTACACTGGCATAATTTGCTATGAAATCCTGACAGCATTTAAAAAGGACTTTGTAAACCTTGCTCAAATCAGATGTTGTAATTTCCCTTAACAGAAAGCACACTGAAGTATCCCACACCATGGAAGGGAATGGAGTGGCATGACGAGTGGACTGGACTTCTGGATTCAGAAGAAGCAGTCACAGTATTAGTCTCAGGGAGAAATAAGTTTGCATGTTTGCCTTTTGGAAGCCTCTCTTTCAGCAGTCCATCTGATTTGAGTGCACTGGCTCATAGGATCATAATTGAAACAATGCCTGTCAAATTGCAGAGGTAAATATACCTAGATATGTGAAAGAATCAGTACCCTCTCAGCATGACACCTAAAATAGATCTGAAAATTATTGTTCTGCTGTTTAATGGTCGGTGCAATATGAACTGAAATGTAAATTCCAGTTTCCACACTAGGATTGCTATTTGTTCCTTTCAAAACCTCTACAGTTACTCCAAGGCTTCTCTTGGCAATCCACAGAACTAGTTGTCTAGTTAGTGAAGTTTACTGTGTTGCCAAGAGAGAGACACAAGCATAGTAAAAAAACCACCTTGTTTTTTTGTCAGTAAGAACAGGGTGAATTTGCCTGAAGAGATCCCTTACATCTTAAAGAAGGTACCTTGGGCCAGACATCCAACTTCAGATGTCAGAAGTAAGCTGATATGAATCACACTCTGAAATATATATTAGTAGATGAAATATTAGGCTTCTTTCCCGATGATCACACAATTTGATCAATACAGGAAAGACGCACATTTGTTTTCAAGCTGTGTCTTCGATCAGAGCCAGTAATCCATAAATTACATATAATAATCACAACTGAATTCAAACATGATATCTAAGGTTGCATTCTTCACAAACTAGGGACACTCTAATCTGTATGGTCATCAGAGCACAGGACAAGCAAGGAACCCAAGGGAGCCCTCTGCACCATGGCAAGGGTGACTGAGTCTTCATCATTCTTGTCACACGTTTGTGTACACACTTTCCAAGGATCTCCAGTGCCAGAGCCTCAACAAGTTACCCAGGCTGATCCATCCCAGTGCTGCACTACTCTTAACATGAGTAAAACTTTGCTAGCACCTACTCTAAATCTGCATGCTAATTCAAACCAATTACTTTGTACTATCCACCACTGTCACAGTCAGCCCTTTCACTTCTCCTTTCAGAAGCCTTTTATGTATTTAGACAATGCTGAATGCCTCTTCAGTATGCTTTAATTTAAGTGACCCTCAACCTTTCTTTCAAGATCATGATTTCCTGACTTCATTGCTCTCCTAAGCTCTGCTCAGCTGCTCCACATCTTAGAGGAAAATGCCTGAAACTAGAGAGAGATGAGTCTTTATTAGTGATAATTGTAGAGAAGTAATTACTTAAAGTATTTTGCTAATTGCATTTATTTTGTATGTTCCAGTATGTCAACTCATGTCCTAAGCCTGCAGATGACAACTGAAAATTAGAAGACTATAACACTGATAAAGCTGAAGCCATTCAAAACGTGGTCCCGGTTTTCTGAGACTTCTTTTTTTGGGTTATCAGGAACCATCTAGCAGCTAGTGCAGATATTAGTAAATATATACATATATATATAAAAATCCAACTATAGCATTGCCATTTCAGAAAGAAGCTTAGTGTTTAGACAGAGCAGAATATCAGTTCTTTGGTTGATTACTTGACAATGAAGCCATATTTATGTTGTGGTTGTTGTGTTTTGGTGTTTTTTTTTTTTTTTTTTTTTTTGTTTGTTTTTTGGTATTTGTTTTTTGTTTTTTTGTTTTTATTTTTATCCTCAGAGCAGATGAGTCCTAAACATTAGTAATTAAAGTATCCCCATATTGTTCTGCTTGGTATCTTGAACTGTGACCTGGGCTCACTTCCTAAATGATGTGCATACATAGCTACTGCTGATGTTAGATGCCAGGAAAGCTTGGCTTTAGTATCTCAGCTATAGAGCTAGCAAAAGAAAACAGTCCAGCTGTGATGAAGTGTTCACATATGAAGTACACAAGTGGTTAATACACGTGTTAATATGGAAGCCCTTCACCTGACCTTGCAGCTTGCTCTGTTTTGTTAACACTACTTCTGACATGGTTTTCAGGGTTCTCTCTTTTAAATTAAGACTCTGCCTAGATTAATCCACTAACATTCATCCCTCTTTGTGAACAGAATATATAAAGCTTGCTTTACATGGTGCCAGGAGGATACTGGAGTTGTATTTAAATTAAATTAATTCTTGTTGCAGTAATTATAATTAGTGTCTTTTTCTCCTGAACCTCTTTTCCTAAAGAAGATGAAGGTTTCTAATACTAGTTGTCATTTTGCCAGATAAATTATTTAAGTTTCCTTGAATTTAACTTCTTTTTAGAGCTCACTGCAACATATATTCTAGGGCAACTTTTCTTCAGCTTTGCTCTGATGATGTGAATTTAGCAGAGCTTCAGCTGGCAGTTAGAGGCTTTTGAACCCGTAGCAACATTCAGCCTCAGTGGTGAGTAGTGAAAGTGCATTGCATCCTTTTCCAACTCATTAACAGAGTTCAGAAGGTTTCAGCTGAGAGTTCATGTCAGCATTAGAAAGCCTAAAATTGCTGCAACACTCATTTTCTGCAGGCTCAGTCTGCTGTTGACAAAATTATTTTTAAGCTTAAGAAAGAAAAAATGTGAGTAATTCTTCATGTAGACTCATCCCATCCATGGGTGAATGCTCACTTGCAGTAGAGAGAAGTAAGATTTAATCACATCTGCTCTTTCTGAATTAACAACTGATGGGGTCAGCAGTTATTTAAATAATTAATATTTTTATCGTATGTCATTAATATAGTAACTATAATGATAATTTCATTTACAGATAGATCTCAGTATACTTTTTATTCAAATGAAGTATGTGAGAGGGAGAATTCAAGTCTAACATTCCATAATTGCTATTCTTGAACATCTCAAAAAAAAATGTTAAAATGCATGATACAAAAATTCTTCCTTTTGTTTTCTTTCAAAGACAAAAACCCTAACTACCACCAGGTTACAAAGAGCAAGCATAAAAAACTAGGAGGGAAATTAAAGCTTTCTTCTCTAATGAAAGGTGTGTGTATATGTAAATATAGCTTCAGAAACCAGTCTAATTGCTGTCCTTCCTGTTGTCTGCCTCATTTTAAAGACCCTGGAGCAGTCAGGATGTAGCCTTAAACAGAAGTCTCAAGTCAGAGAATCTCCTATGCACTTCTGAAGGGCTCAGAAAAATGTTCTGATGCTCGAAGGTGGAGGTTAAAGTGTCACTGGGAAGGACAGGCCATCGGGGAGGCTGTGTGACCTGGCTTTGATGGATGGCTGAGTTTGTTGATGACCTCTGGGTCAGGACTGTGCAGGGACAGAATCCCCTTGGGGCACCAGCTCAGATCTGGTCATGTTTGCTGTTTTCTGCATGACTGACCTTGCTTTCACTCCTGCTTCTCTGTGTCCAGGCTGGGTGTGCAGTGTGTCTTCTGGTGACATGGGGTGACATCTTGCCTTTCAAGTTAATGCACTGAGGCAAGAGGGAAGAGCATAAAGCTTCTTACTCTCAGCTCTTGTTCTGTAACCTGGTGTTTCAGTCTGAATGCCATGAATGTGACTTAATGCTCCTCCAGGTAAACAGATACTGTTTCAAACAGTAAGAACCTGATGTTTTTCCTTTTATTTTGTGGGGTTTTTTTTGTTTGTTTGTTTGTTTGGGTTTCCTGGTTTTGTTTTTGTTTGGGGATTTTTTTTTGGGGGGTGGTGGTATTTTTCATTGTATTCTTTGTTTTGTTTGGTTGGTTTTTTAAGTTTCTAAGGTATCTTAAAGTAATTTTCAGGCAGAATTATATGGGACATTTGAAGTCCAAAGTAACCAAACCGTACTAGCTTAAACAAATTAAAAAACTGATGTTTCAGAACATAAACATCTAAAATAATGCACTACCATTCAAGATATGTTCTGGTTTTATCATTCTTCTGAGGTAAGATACTAATGGAAAAAAGATGATCTCATTTGCTATGTGAGCTGAAATACTGGTATCTTTTTTCTAAAGTATTCCTTTAGCTTTCAGGGATACGGGACTCATTGCAAGTAATCTTCTCGTTTATCCTTCAATAACCTCAGAGTAACATATGTGTCCCAGACTGGTGTCTTGGTTTTGCCATCACAGTTGCTGATGGCAAAGTCAGATTTTAACAGAACTGACTGTGTTGACATTTATCATAGATTAACGTAAATGTATCATGGCTTGAAGGGCCTTTTCTGCAGACTGCTTCTACCCCTCGATTTCCCAGAAATCTTAACACTGTGTGATGAAATTGAATTCTAAAATTTCTTGCAGGACTGGAGACTCAAGATACAGCATAACCACCTGTCTTCTTTTTTTCTGCCTGCCATCAGAACAATACTTATTGCTTTCTGCTGTGGGGTTGAACTGCGACATAAGGCTCAGAACAGTTTATGTCAGTATAATTGCAAAAGTGAAAATGTGACAGATGAAATGTTTGTTACACTGGGGTTGCATGCCCTCTAGCTGATGAATTTGGCCATTTCATCTCACGTTCACACCATCTCCTTTCTCCAGAGGTTTAAATGTGCATCTTCCAGGAAGACTTAACAACCACGTCATCCTATATTGTCTGTGAAACACCTTTTGCTGACTCTTTTCTACCTTGCAGAGGCCAAATGTTCTCTAAGACAATAAAAAAAAGAGCAAATACAATTTGTTTAGGATCTATTTCTGAGCAAACACAGCCTTTGGTGCCAACTTCTGCTTTGAATCAGAACATGGAATTAAGCCAACAATTGTCACCTTCCAGGAAAGTGCTTTAATACTGAGTAATTTTCCTTCTCACTGGCTTTATGAATATTTAAACAGTCCATGCAAAATGGAACAGAATCAGTGGGAGAGATTAAACAAGCCTCTCTAAAATACCTTACAGTATTGGAGCTAGGTCATTTTTTGAGGACACTTGGCTTCACATTCTAGCAAGAAAAGTTGCATCTGCCTCCTATAATTTGAGTGAATATGTTTTTGTTTCCTATCTCATTTCTTCTTCTTTCTTTCTTTCTTTTCTTTTTTCTTTTCTTTTTTCTTTTCTTTTTTCTAAGCACTTTTTCTAAGTGCTTTTTTCTAATTTTGCAACTAGTTTAGCTATTCTGAAAATGTTGGAAACGTTTTGGATTGTGTTTTTTTCTTTATTTGTTTGTTTGCATATAAATAATATGTTTTGAAAAAAAGATATGATCTTTAACCAAAAGAGCTGCTTAGGTCTCATGGAAAAATTCAGTATTCATTCTCTTGCCAATGCTATGAGAGACAATATGTATCTTCAGCAACCTGAAGGGCAACAACAAAGCAGTGGGAAGGCTGATGTGGATTCCTAAAGGGACATGACATGAGGTACAGCTCATGAGGTGTTACATTATGCACAGAAAGATGTTTTTTAAAAATATTTGGACATGGCAATCTGGAAAGATGAAGCAGCATGAGCTTCCTGGGAAGCTTAAGTTGACTGCAAGGCTGCAAGGAGACTCAACAAGCAATCTTAGCCTCTTCTAGTCCTGGCATGGTACTCCTACCTTGTCTCTTGCTCTGACATTGGTCATCCCACAGAAGTACTTTGAATACAATTGATTCACTGGTCTGAGAGAAAAACAGGTGTGGGGTTTTCTCCTTTATCCTCTGGGGTCATTCCATGTTCGTTCACCACTCTTGTTACAACCCCATGGCTGTGTAATTCCTAGAGTCTTTTGGCAGATTTCCTGTCATAGACAGGCTGCAGCCAGACAGTAAATTAGATGGGGGTGGATAAAAAGAAAAAAATACTTTTTGAGAAATGGTAGAGTTGCACAGTGTCATGGGGGCACAGTCTGTGAGGCTCTCCAAAGAAGGCAGCACATCCCTTGTTTGTGTCATAACTGTGTGGCTTGTTATGTTTGTATAAACCCTAAGTCAGACTAAAAATAGACATTGTTATCCTTTCCTAGCTACAAGTCAGGGTATTTGTTTAAGTGTTGCAATTCTGCCTGAGTATCTCTTATTAAAAAAAATGTGGAAGTACATTCTTCAGACCCCTGGGATAAGCTGACACATAGCAAGTTTTTCTATTCAAATCCCTCTTCACCATAGTGGATTCATTCAGGCTTTCTCTCCATAACAGGTAGGTCCTGCAGAGACACCTAAGAAAGAATCAAACTTACTTTATAACTTTGTATAATTAATTTATTTCACAACAATGCTTCTATTAGGATTCATAAGTTTTGCAGCTGATGTATCTTTAGAAATATAAATGCAATGTTTCAGTGTCTCCATCCACACATTTTTAGAGCTTAATCAATGATGAATGATGCTAGATGTATAATACTGCTACTTCTTAAATTATTCAATGTATTCTTTTTCACAGTCATCCAGTACTTTTTTACTCAAACTTCAAGATTATACCTAAACAATAGCAACTGTTGCTATGGTATTGTTCTTGCTTAAAGAAGGACATTGTCAACCATAAATTGTATTTTTAACCTTTTCAGATACTGAGGAGAAAGCACCTCCTCCATTTCTTGGTGTGTCCAAATGCATTATGTTTCTTGATGCATATTGTTAATTTGATTTTTAGGGCTAGAATGGTTCCAGAACTGATGAATATATTTGCATAAAAATTCAGTTTTGTGTCTGTCATGGATGGGCTATGTTCATTATTAAAATAATGAGTTCTGGAGAAATCACTCAGTGTTAAAGAATCTCTCCCTGTACACTTTCTGCCACGTTTATTCATTATTTGTATTCTGGTGGCAGGCACCACAAGCTGCATGCTGGCTACATATTCAGGATGAGTCCATCTGTAAAGGAACAGAGCTCTCTATCAGACTCCTACCTCTCCAGCATAGCAGATTTCCAGTATTTGGACAGTCATTTTAGAGTCAATGTTTTGGTTTGAAATATCAAGCTAAAAAACTGCTTTTTGAAATAGGTGATAAACATATTCCACACATGTTAACTTTAAGCAAAATATAGTCCCAGTTTTAACTAGCTTTTCTCATGGTCTTCTTGAGGACTTAATTTTTGCAGAAAAGAGAAGTGAAACGATGAAGTCTTTGACTTTGAGAATATTTTTGTTTTCTTTCTGTGTTGTGCTGTTTTTCAATGTGTTCAGAAATAAAATCATCATCTAAAACTAAAAAATAACTTCCATATTTTTGGACTTCATAGACCAGATTGTAAGTGCAATGGGAAAAAACCTGAACAGAAGGGGTTTACTAGTTACTAAAGCTTGGAGCCAGATTGAAATGTTAGGCATCTGAGTGTAAATCTGGAGTTATGCTCTCAAGAGCAATCAGCTTACTCCAGATTTATTCTTGGCTACCTGAGATCAGCATCTGGCCAAAGATTTTTTATCTGTAAGTACATTTTTGTAATTAGCACTAACATTAAAAAGAAATATTGAAAATGAAATTTTCAGTCTGTCTAGGCTTTAAAAAATACCTTTAAATCTTTTTACCAGACATTATTTATTTTGAATTAAAGGGGACAGACACCCATGACAGACTCCATTCTGCATTTGATTTTTCTTTCTGTCAATGTTGTAAATGCTGAAAAAGTAAATTAAAATTATGCCACCGATTGAACTAAAACCTTCCACCCTTATTTCCCTCTTGAGGTATCTTCTATTACCTATAGACAAAAAGTGGAGAAGCAGTTGTACAGAGAACATTCAGAGAGGTTAGGGAAGCACGTTTTCTGTAGTTTTGTACTAATACTTTTTACTGGACTAATCAAGTAATAAATCTGCAGCATCATGTCTGAAATGATTTATTTAATCCATAACAATTTCCTTAATACATAAAAATAATTTCTTTAACACATTAAAAATACATCAATTTCCTTGCTATATTTCCAGATCCTCTCAAGGAGGTAATTTATATTTCACCATTATAACAAAAATCCCCACTGCTGGATTCTCATACCACCTGACTCATATTTGCATCTCCAATTTTGCTCACACGTATCTTTTGTTTCCTGAAGCTGACAAATGTTTCCATGGTTCCTTCATTCTCTCTTTTTTTGACACTGGAATTTGTTTTCAGTTCATGTCCATTTCAGGAATTAGCCAAAGTCTTGCTGCCATTTTCTTCCTAATGCAAACATTGTTTCCTTGAAGTCTGAGCTCTGTCAAAGCTATTGTATTTCTTTTCTTAGGCTATACTTCATTTACTTTTTCAGTATTGTAACTTGATTTACAAAACAACATGCCTTTCTTATGGTTTTTGCAGTCTGAATAGCAAATAAGAACTTTCCAGTCAGCCATGATATTTTTGTTTCTTTTTCTTAACACAAGGAGAGGAAAAAAATTCCTTCTCTTTTCTAGACTTCCTGATCTATGAAGACAAATTTAAAAAAATGCTTCTTATATGGGAGATATTTCTACACTACAGAAATTACCTTGTGGAAACTGACAATTCATAACAAATTCATGACAAAATACATGTTTGCAAAAATTCCTAGTATATGCTGTATGCTTTTTGCATGTCCAAAAAGGGACAGTCTGAGGTCCTTGAAGGTCCTTGAAAGCAGATCTTCAAGACGTGTCTGCAAATGAGCAGTTTAGGAACCTTGGGTATATCAAGAAAATGACCATACCTCCTTGAGGACTGCTGAAGAAGTTATGAAAGGATGTAAGTAGGAAAGTGCCTCATTTCAAATATGCAACAGAATAAAATTCAATACTAAAATGTTGGTTCATATCTAAACCAGAAGAGGATGAAAAAGGGAAAATTATTAAGAAAGAGTCCTGATGTTTGGTTTTGGAAAGGGACATGGAGTCCCATTGAGGTCTGAGTCCCTGGAGTTCCAGGGAGAGTAGCTTCAGTAGAGCAGAAATATTGAGCATATTCATATCATCATATAGAGCAGAAATATTATAGCCAAGCTGAAAAGTAACCAGCCACATAGGAGGATACTGATGCATTTGCTGTAGGTGGTGCATCACATGGTTTCAGAGCTTGGTGGGACTGCTGGAATGGAACCAATTTTTGAGCGAGGAGTTAGAAAGGAGTGTGGAAACTGGGGAATTTCCTGATAGAAATTTCTGAATTTTCTGAAAGAATAAAAGAAAATGTAGGAGGATGAGAAGGAAATTGCTGAAGTGGAGCAATACAGAGACAGTAGAAGTAAAGAGGTAGAACTAATGATTGAGGCAGAAGAAAGGGTTAAATATGTAGTTCAGATCTGTAAACTATTCATAACTGCACAGCCCTGCCAGGGCATGTCTGAAACATATGGTGTTCCCAACAACTCAAGCTTAAGGAGCAGCTCCTTAGGTTTGCCAGTTTACACTAAGAGGATCAGCTATCAAGTTTGTTGTCATCATGACAAAGGTTTTTAAAAGTCAGTATATCTGCTGAAGATATAATCACAGAGGAATAATTAGCTCTGACAGGAGTCAGTTTGACAATGGTACTCAAGAGAAAGTGATAGTCAAAAGAGAAACACTGACAACAGACACAGGAAGATTATTCCTTTTGCAAAGCATTAGAAAAACTTGTTCATTGGAACATATAATGAATCAGGAAGTCTTCAATCTCCTGGATGTAAAAGCTAAGCATATAATATGTCATTGCCATACTGAGCAAAACCTGAATAGTTTAATAGTCTCTTCACAACAAGATGGAGTAATGATGGGCAGAAAAACAAGGAATAGAGAAAAATAATTCTTAGAATTAAAAGATCAGAATGATTTGGCTCTGCTGAGACAATTTAACATTTGAAGGAGAAAATGAGTCTAAGAAATAAGGACAAATTCAAACATTAAGCTGGAGTAAAACTAGCGAAGTATTTCTTAAGTTTCCTTGTTCTTTTCTTTCTTTGATATGTAGTTCAGCTGAAAGAGACTTCATTAATTTACTTTGGCTTTCTAAACCAAATCATGTATGCTACACAAGTGAAAGCTTTTTCATGTGGGGTTGTTTTATACCTACAAATGATTGCTTCTATACACGTGATGACAAATGGCAGTGTACATGCAATCTAACTTAAGAGTTTCTTATATATGTAATAATTGCACTTTTAAAAGTCAATCTCACGGTGTTTCAAGAAGGAATAACAGCTGGCCATAGCACTAAACAGATTCAGATTTACTTTTTGGCACGGGGACTGTAAATGACATTGAAGTTAAAAGGTCATATGATTACTTTGTGATGATTTGGAATTCATTTAGGGAAGAAACAAATATGAGCTGATGTGGATACCACAGTAGGTGCATGTCCCTTTCAACAACAGTGTGTCTTGCACAATTCATGCCTTCAACTTTCTCCTGAACAACAGATGGAGACTTTTGTCTGGTCATTCTTTAGTTCCCTCGTAATGCCTGTCATGGGAAAATGGCACTGGAGACCCATTGATATTTCCTATCTTTCTGTTCAGAGATCTGCTTTTCTTCTTCACACTATTAACTTGAAACTCACAAAAATTGCACATTCTTCTTTCATTTCTGTGTTGCCAAAAAATTTCTAGGCAGAATTAATACCTTCTAAGTTTAAACTTTCAGTGTCTTGCAATGAACTTATTCAGATCATCTCAGCTGCAGTGTTTTAGGGAGGGTGACCCGGTGTGCTATGGGTCACCTTTTAGGGTGTTCTTAGGGTCTAAGTTTTGAAACAAACATCTTAGATGTGTTTTGTGCAAGTGATGAAATGCCTCTGACTCTGAGCATTGGGTCACCAATGCAGTCTTGAAGCCTCTGATCTCTGCCACAGGGTGGGCTGAGCCAATACAGATAACAGAAGTGTCCCAGAAGAACAAGCTGGTGACCAAGTAAGTAATGAATAACTCATGTAGCAAGGAGTGACATTCAGAAATGAAAAGGACATTCAGAAGAGAGACCAAAATTACTGAACAGTTGGCTTTGTTTCTGATAGGTACTTCTGTGCCCAAGTATGGCAATTCATACGCAACCTCCTTTACCTGCTGTTAGTGGCAAACCATCTTTTTTCACCTTAGGAAAATATGAAGTTCTTCCTAAAAGTGTGTTGACGTTCTCTGTTATGGTGGATTTTTGAAGAATTTCTCTATAGCATAGTGCAGGAATATTTGAATGTGAATCTGATTTTTTCCAAGTTTGGGAGTATTTGGATCACAGATTTGCATAACAACTTTGTGAAACACTGGATGAAAAGAAAAAAAAGTTCCTAAAATCAGAATATTTTTTTTTTCTAAAACCATGACAGATCAAATTAGAAGTTATGAGTGGGAAGGAGGGGAAAGGGAAAAGAAAAACAGAGTTATATTAGATGTCTGAAGAATGTGGAAAGTGGAGCATTTCTGACAGAGAAAGTAGAGGAAGTTTAGAGATAATTTAATGTAAAAAAAAAAAAAAGAAAACAGTATTATTGGATGCTAGTTTCTTTCTCAGTATGTGGTTTAATTGATCAAGAAATGGTTTGTAGATAGAGGCTATTAAAAAAGATTGGTAATACTGATCATAAAAAAGGAATTTCTCAGATACAAAGAGTGGCTTTGGTCCAAAACTCAATTTGAAAATGAAATTATAGAAAGCAATAATATAGCAAGATAATTACCAATATGTTCAGATGAGATAGCAGATAAGAGAAAATTATTCAGTATGAAAATTACAATAGTATATAGAAAAACTTTTTAAAAAGTCACTATCTTTATTGTCTACAGGGAATAAAGCCATCTTTTAAGAAAATTATCAGATTTTTCTGGTATAAGAATTAAATAACAGCTAGGTAAAAAAGATCTTATATAAAGACATTTAAAATCCTACTGCACTGAGAAAAATACTAAAATATATTACTGTCATCCTCAAGCTTAAAAAGCTTTTCTTGGATTCTGTCAACATGCCTTAAATTACCAGCATTTTTATCATATTTTTATCATTTTTTTTCCATTACAATACCTTGAAGCAGATAACACGAGAAGGTAGGAACTCTTGGGTACTACCTGAGGATGAGGTTGTGTCCTGGTGAAACAATGGCAAAGGTTCTGGCTATGGCTGTCTGAAGCCATGTGGCTGGGATGGACCACTGCTTGACATGGGTCAACAGATACAAAGACAGTGGAGTTTCCCCACCTTGCTGTAGCCAGACACAGCTTTTAGATTTCATCCATGCAATAGGATTAATCTTCTTTCCCTTTTCCTTGTAGCACTTGCACCACCAGAGTGGTACTGCAGAAACATCTAGAACCTGGAGGTTAGGGGTGAGAAAGGAGGGGCTTTTTAATCATTCTCTGCCACTGTAAATCTGCCTGTGACACCATAGACAAGTGAGATTAAGACACCTGAAATTAAGCATTTACATGGTTTCTATGTGCCTAAGGTCCTTCTGTAGTCAGTGAAAAACCAGTCACCACTCACTAGAACATCTGCTTAGGTTTCATTGCCTGCACTGAGGTTTCCCTGTATGGACTGTAGAACATATTAACCTGAACATGGGGTCTTCTATGGCTGTTTTGGATGCCTTGTGTCACCCTCCCTCAGTGAGTCAACTTGTTCATATAAGTTTAATGCATGGAAACAAGATACACACCCCTTAAAAGTATAAAGCACTTGAGGAGCAGGTAGACAGGCAGCTGAGAAGTTAGTTAAGAGGAACTGAATCTTCCTTAGCTTAGAACAGCTGCACAGATATTCAGTAGCATAAATTGGGTGAAATATATTCAGGCCATCGAGACAAAGAGAAGGATTTTTTTATGAAGAGTCTGCATGCCAAAACCATTAGCTCAAACCAAGTGCACCACTTCTTTGCTTTCACATTAGACACTGCTTCACTTAATGTGTGTCAGACTCTGCCTACTAAATCTATTCTGGACAGGCTGCTATTCATACATCAGACTAACATTTGCACAGCCTTTCAAGGGTAATGTGAAGTCATTCCAATCTAGACCATGAAAGATGACTTGCTCTCTCTTTCTGACTCTAGCAGCTGTTGTCTTCTATAGCTCTGGCTTTGTGGTTGTTACTAGTCAAACTATATTTTCTTTCTTTTTTGAAAGACCATATTCTTGCATATTCTGTAAGACTACCATTTATGATGCTTGCATAAATTATGCAGGCACTAAAAATCCTGGTAAGATTTTTAGTAAATCTGGTTGCATGGACATAGACAAAACATGCAAGGTGGGCAAGGTGAATGTGGTAATTATATTTTCATCCCAATATAAAAAGTGGGTTTTGATCAGAAAACTAGATGAATATTGTAGGTTTTTATGACTGTGACTAGATTAAAATTCACAGGGAATGTCTTGTACTTATGCATTAAGTCTCAATGCATCCTCTTACTGAGTCAGGAGGAGACTGCTAAGTAGTATACAGTGAGCTTGATTAATTTTATGGACTGTATTGCATAAGGGCTGATCTCTTTGCCAAATAAAACATAAATTTAAATGTAATTCTCTGTGTTTGATAGCTTGAAGGCCTGAGGTGAGCCTTTTAATTGTTTAGTATAGATTGCTTGAATAGTTAATAAAACACTGGCATAGCTACAGCTTCCCATTTCTTACAATTGAATAGATGACAAGGAGTACTTAAAGAAAACTGCAGGGCTTCTTACACTTAAAAATATGTAAAAAAAATGATTCTGAGCCCCAGCATTATTCCTGCGGACTGCTAACAAGACATAAATTGAATTTTACACTATCAGATAAGGTACAATATGAAAAAATTACAATACTAATTAAAACTGAAGTACTTAAAAGATGCTCAGTAAGATTTAGTGGTGCAGGCATCAGCTGCCTTAACAGCTCATCCTGTTTTAGTTTCACTCCAGTCTTTACTTTCCTCAGTACAGGGAACAGCACTGTAGGGTCTGTTTGTCTGTAAATGAGGATTTGTTAGCATCATGTGTGCTCATGCTTATATTGGGTCCAGCACAGATCTGTGCCCAGAGTGTAGAGTCCATGTGGGGATTTTAGGGGTTTGGTATCAGTCTGAGCAGGTGCTTCATTAGTTTTTAGTAGCTCTTTTTTTGGTATTGTCTGTTGTATTATACTGGCAATGGAACTGTGTGACTTGTTTCTCTTCTCCTCACTGCAGGACTGTCTGTGTACTCAGGTTCCAGGGAATGGAGCCTGTCCTTTGCAATCTTATTTGTTTCTAAAATGTGTTTCCTCACACATTTGTTATACATGACAGAACATTGTTAACAGTATTTCACCCCTTCTTAATTCTAAACCTGGTTGTATAGTAGGGATATGATGAACAATTAGCAAGGAAATAAATGGTGACAACAAAGGAAGTTTCTGGGCTTTTTCCGCCTTTTCTAATTTTCAGGAAATAAAGGATTCAGGACAGTTGCACGAGGAAGCATGATTTTCATAAAATCCCTTTAGCTTGATGGGGTTGGTTTGTTTTGCCTTTCTGCTTTGTGTTGGACCACCAGATTCACTAATATTTTGGAGAAAGAGGAAAAATAGCATTACAAGCCAATATGTAGGATTTTCTAGATCCAGAGATTTTTAAAGAAACTAATACAGAAGGGAAAAAGGGGATTTGAAGTATCATAAAGGTGAATCAGTGACTATTCCATGTGGCTATACCAGCCAAACTGTGGAGAAATTTTTTTCCATTTGACCAATTTGAAAACTCCATTTTACAGAAGAGTACCCAGAATCTAGAAAGATGTTGATTAGTGATGGTATAAGTGCAATTTAGCAGCTGATCTGAAGATGTGCAATCTTATTCTCCCCTTATTCTCCCCACATACTCTGAAGCTCAAGACCAACTGAAAAGGAAGACCAGAACATTGTCACATTTTCTCCATTGCTGGAATGGACAACTGTCTGACACAGGAACAGTGAAATACATAGTAAAGGCCACTGTTGAAAAATTAAAGAAATCCCATGATACTCTCTGTCATGCACACCTTGTTGCATCCTTTCCCTCTCACAGTTCCCCCTTGTGAAATTATCCCTAAAAAAAGGCATTTAGACAATTAAAACTCATTTCTGGTGACTTACTGTCCTGGTTTGGGCCAGGATAGAGTGAATTTTATGTCTTGTAATTTTGCTTTTAGCTAAGTCTCTCAGTAGCTGTATTTGCTGAAATAAACAGCGAGTTTCTCAGTCAGTGTCTGCTTCTAGGACTGATAACACTCAATGTTTATAGTTACTGCTAGAGACTGGTTTGCAGAGCCGAGGACACTGCTCATTTCTTGGGAACATCTTATGCTCTGGAAATAGAAAGGGAGTAAAGTACAGCCATCCTTTAGGGAGGAGAGGAAAAGACAAATGACCAAAATTGACCAAACACTATTCCATCCCATACGCATCATCCTCGGTATAAATTTGAGGAATCATGAGGATGAATACGCTTTGCCTTCACATTTGCCTTCACCCTTCTTCACCTCTCCCTGTTTGCTTCAGCACCCTGAGAGGATTCTCTCTGTTCCTCTGCCTGTGGTCCTGATCCGTGCCAGCCTGAATCTGTGTGTTCCTGCCTCCAGCTCCTCATTCCTGCTGACTCCAGGAGTCTAGCCTGGAATTTCCCAGGGCTGCCCTGCAGCCTCAGTGGTGACGTGAGAGTTATTGGGGGGAAAGAGGGAGAAACATGGTATCAATTTTCTGTATATTTCTATATTTAAATTTTTTTTTTCTTTTATCATTACCGTTTCATTAAAGCTGTATGGTTTAGCTTCCAATCCCTAAGTCTCTCTTCCTTACTCTCTCTCCTTTCTTTTTCAGGGAGGGAAGGTGGATTAACAAAGAGCATCTGTCATTTGGTTAGTTGCTGGCAGTATCAAATATATTGTATATAGTATATATATATTATTATTATATATTATATATATAGTATATATATAGTATTTTGATACTGCTGACAGTATCAAAATGTGCTACAATTGTTTTAAGTGTTGCGTAGAGGATAAATTTTTTTTGGATGGTAGTAGAGATAAAATTCTAGTCTGATACTGAACTATAAAACATAAAAATAGAGGCGTTAAGAACTGTGGTAATTTTTTTGGGGAAAAAAATAGCTATGATTTTTGTTTCTAAGAAGGCCTATGGGCTCTGGCCACTTGGCTTGTATGTTTAGACATATTTTTCCTTTATACACCCTATGCTACGTTCGAGCAGTGAAATTAATTTGGTGAATCTTATGAAGAGAATGAGTAATTGAGAATGAAGAAATGCAAAATTTATTTCCACTGTAATATACCTCAACTTAGAACCTGGCTAAACACCACAGCTTGGCAATGGAGTGGAAAATTTGCATTGTTTGTGACTGAAATTTAGGAAAAGTATTAAGGTTAATGCAAGGTCATTTTGGTAACGCAGGAGATGAAATTGTACTTGTGCTTAAAACACTGCTTATTTTTTTGTGAGGAAACTAATAATACTAGGTTTTGTCAAAACTTTTCCTGTAAAATGTTGGTCAATGATCTGTGAATACAGTAGAATTTCTTGTTAATTTTTATAGAAAGGTGATCCCCATGTAGTGTATAGAACACTGCCTCAAATACTACTGTTAGATAATTTATATAGAGAAATCCAGGTTCCATAACTCATAAACCTCCCTAAATTGAAAACCTGTGTCTTTAAATTTAAGGATATTGCTTTAAAATAATTTTCAGAAAATGCTACATGATCAGCAATATCCTTATGAATATTTATGACTGTGGTCTGAAAGATGATCACTTTAACATGGTACCTCTAATATGCAATAAAAGGAGTAAATTAAGTATTGGCCATTAGGTGTGAAACTATATAAAAATAGTCAGTTTCTCTCTTACAATAGAGCAATCCATATATTTGTTCACTTGAATGAACGAAGTTATTTTTATGTGTAAGTAAAGTAAGTGAGAGGGAAATTAGTACTTGGTATTAGAAAGGAAAATCCATAAGGATGTCTGAAAATAAGATGAGGTAGCAATAACAAGGTGGCTATCATCACAGAAAATCATGAAAATAGTAAGCAAGTGGGTTCTCTTCTAGCATTAACACATCAGAAAGTGACAGTCATAAATACATAGCTTTTAACAAAATGCTTTCCTCCTCCCAAAAAAACCATCCAGTCCAACACTGACTTAAATGACTGCAAAAATTGGTGTGTATTGGTTTTCTGCAAGAAAGGTATATTTAACTTGCTAATGTTAAATAAATTTCTGTAGAAACGATACTATTGTAATGCAAAGGAAAAGTCCTCAATAACTGTAGACAGGTGTGTGAAATAACAAACTGAAGTGTTTTGTAGTAGGTGCTGTTAGAGAATCAAGATACTGTGGAAAGCAGAAGTGTTCAGGTGGCACATTTGGATGGCTGTATCCTGTTCTGGGCTTACCAGTACAAGGAGGACATGCATATATGAAATATGGATAAGATAATTGCACTGAAAGGCGGACTGAAAGTTGGATGACCTCCTGGACCCAAAAAGTTGTGATCAGCAACATGAAACTCAGATAGGGGCCACTACACTAGTGGTGTACTACACAGTTTGAAACTTGCACAAGTATTCTGTAACATCTTCATTAATTATCTGGATGATGGAAACCTCAACAAGTTTGCAGATGTTACAAAACTGGGAGGAATAAAGAGTTCAGAGAGACCTCAGCAGCCTGGAGAACATGGCCAAAAGTAACCTCACGTGGTTCAAGAAAGGGAAATGTGAAGTTGTGTACATCTGGGGAACATGCTGGGGACCATCTGGCTGGAAAGCAGACAGATAGAAAAGGATCTGGAAGCCTTGGTGGACAAGCTGACCATGAACCAGCAGTGTGCTTGGAAAGGCAGCCTTCTTATCATTGTGAATCTACACCTGGTGGGAGACAGCAGAGAACACAGAGCCCAAAACTTCTCTGTGGGGCCCAGTGATAGGAGAAAAGCTAATGGGCCAACTTTCCACTTCACTTGTGTGTGGCATTTGTGTGTTTTGGTGTTGTGCAGGCTGGCAGCTGTCATGTCATTTGTGAGTGAGCTACAGAAAACTGGTTTGCTTCTGGGGGAGAAAGCATAGCATAAAAGAATGCCACAGCTGTCTGTCAGACTTTGGTATTTTCTTAAGGAAAAAAAAAATAAAATCACAGGCTGTCACTACAGTGAGTTCTGTATATTCTGGAATGCAAAGCAATATTGCATATATGAGGAGTATTGAGAATATTAGCTTTAGTATGTGTGAGCTTTGTTTATTGATGTGTAATTTTTGTATGAATCTGTTATATCCTTGGGATTCTTTGTTTTCTTTTCAAAAAGTTTTATGGGAAAATGTAAAATAAAGTAGAATGAGAGCTCAGCTAGCTGGGCATCCCTCAACCATGCTTCTTGAAAAATCTTGTTGAAGCTTCTGAAAAAATATTTTTAGGCAACAGCCAAGTGGAAAGTAAGGAGCAGAATTAACATATTTTTAAAAATTGCAATTTCCTATAATCAATATATTTATAGAGTGGGTTTTATTTTTGGTGTGGGTATTTTAAGCTGAGCTGTCTCTTTCTAAACATCTAGAAACTTGTAAAGCAAGTTATTATGGAAAAAGTCAGCAGTCATTAGTCTAATTGACTTAAAAAAATTCTTATCAGTGTGTAAGGTCAATTCAGAAAAGCACCTGTGTTTTAGACACTCTTTGACTTGTTCAAACTCTGCACAAGTGGTAATGCTTTTGTTTCCTTCGATAGCAGAAATCATGCAATACTCATTCAAATTCAATGTGAATCCATCAGGATTTAATGTCTATGGCAAAGTAAATAATCCAGAAGTAAAATTAATGTTTAAAATTGCTAAATTTTGTTTTTCAACCAATTTGAATTCTGCCATACATATGCATTTGAAGTTCTATGGACCTTACGAAATTCACAACTAAATGAAAAGCACAAATTTATTGTGTATGGTAAAATTCAGCCCATCAAACGAAGATGACGAGCTTGCTGTGATACAATGACAGATATATTGATTTCTGAAATGATATTTAGCAATTAAGACATTAAGAAAAAGCAGTTCTGGGAGAGTATTCAGAACCAAATAAAACAGTTCATGTATTTACACAGTAGACCTTAATTACTTTCATCTGTATAACAGATCCAAGCAAAAATATCTTCATATTAGAAATGGTTAACTTCTCTAAGAAGTGTATTAAGTCATTTAATAGTCACAATTAATTAAATTTAACTGTTCTGCAATTTTCAGCCTGTGCTGTAGTAGCCAGTGGTCTGCGTTGATGATATGTATCTGGATCCTTGAAAACTACGTATGTTTTCAGAATTCTAACATAAAGTAAACACTATTTCTTTGTTTCTGCCAGCTAACCTACATCTCAAAATGCTCTAAAATGCTACCCTAATTGTTTAACTAAATAACATGGCAGGCAGACTATGTAACTTAAGGCCAGTCTGGGAAGTAATCTAGGAGTAGGAAAAGATACATCTGCAACATACATACATAATGCTCCAAGGGGAAAAAAAATGAGAAATTATATTTGGATCATGTTTTGAATGAAACTTGACTTATAACAAATTATTATTAGTTTATTTTCCTTCTTATTTGAGGTAGCCCAATGTGACAATTAAAAGGGATAGCTATTATTTCTTGTCTTTTTTTTTTTTCTGGTGCGCTTAAAGGAGTTTTTAACCAAAAGAGGTAAATTGCATATTCAGAAAAATCAGAGTATAAGATAAGACTGATGATTAATTGTTGTTTCAAAATTGTCAACGTTCTTGATTTTATCCAACACATAAGCAGAGCAAATGATGGTACAGATAAGCTGAAATTCTTGCTGCTTGCCCAGGTTGTTTGCAACTACAAAACTTGTTTTTCCTTAGGAGGTTTCATGCTGATATTATTTCATTGGCTAAAGAACTTGCATTACTGTAAATACATAGTAGATTTAAAGATTTTTGGTCCCATGTATGAGGTCTCTTACAGTCATGCTCAGTTTTATCTGTATGATTGCATTTATTATTGTTCAAAGCATATATTTCTGTCTAACTTGATTAGCCCAGGAAGTTAATTTTTAATCTGTTAATGGAATTCAGTTTACTTAGATGAGTTGCTCACAAAAGTTTAAATAAAAATTCTATAGGCTTATAAGTAGCTGTGGTTTTTAATTGCCTTGCAGAGTTGGCTGGGAATTGCCCTTCTGACTAAGCAATATCAGTGTTACCTTGCAAAGCAGCTGCCTTGGTGATGCTGAGGATGCCCATAGCCTGTGAGTAGCTGTCGGATGCAGCTGGGGTTGCTGCTGCCCTGCCTGCTGCTCTGTATCCTCAGGACAGCAGATGGCACTTCTTGCTGCAGTACTATGAATTGAAATCACCAGCTTATTCCTGCAGCTCTTTCGTTTTTTCATTTCTTTTTTTCATTTTTTTCATTTTTATACTCTAGCCATGGATATTTGAAGGCTAAGTCTGCACACCTTAGGTATAATCTGAGGCTTTGTAATCCATTAGAGGGAAGGCTGAGAGACAGCTGCAATTCAGCTTGCTTTGCCTGAGAGTAGGAGTAATGGAGTTACTTTTTCTTTTCCTATGAAATTTATGGAAAAATAAGTCTGTTTTGTCCTTCTGAACTATGTACTTGTCTTTTGAAGCTAAGAACTGCAGACTTTTTCTGACATGTAACTCCTCTGAGCATAGAAAAAACATGTACTGGTTAAAAAACTGGCAGATCACCTACAAAGACTTCTTTTTAAACAGCAGTTGTACATTTGAAGAATATGTTTGTTTATGTAACTTTTGTATCAGTCTTTCAGGTTTTCATTACTGCCAAAAGAGTGTGAAAGGTACTTAAAAAGTCAAAGTGAAAGCTGATGTTCTCTTGAAATTTTTAAATCAGATGAGTACAAAGTCAGTAAATACTGTGGAACTAATAATAGAGAAGTAGAGAACCCTTTCTTCTTACCCTTGTTGGTTATTCTAGATGAGGTCTTTTGTAGCATCTTGTTTGCTGAGGATTGCAAGGGTGACAGGAATTCATGTCTGGAATTTGGGTTTTGTTTAAAACAAATAAAAACTTGTTTCACTTTTTCTCTCATGAAGCCAGCAAGGAATGGCAGACATGACACGGACAGTTATTTCTTTTCTAGATCTATGAACTATCTGACAACCAACAAGAAGATGGCCTACTACTCATCTCCACTTGAAACTTTGGACTGTGTATTATTTATGATTAAACAAGAAAAAAAAACCCAACAGCTTGCAGGTTTAGACAGAGAAAAGAAAAAATTCATTGTAGTAGCAACAGCATGGGATTTCAAAGACTATCTGTTGGGTAAGAGAGAACACATGCATGCATATGCAAACATAGGATAGATCATAGAAAATTTATTTTAAATTTTTTTTAATTACATTGTAACTTACAATGTAAATAATATTTATGGACACACAGATGCACAATGCTTAGAAATTATATGCTTAGGCACTGAAAAGATTTAATTTCTAACTTTTTGGTCAATGATAAACTTTTCACTTAGTAGAAATATTAACTTTTCCAGAATAACATTCTTTGTAGTGCCTTTACAACTCAACAGCTACAATGTTGACTTGCACATACATCTAATTTTAATTCTAGATCCCAGCTTCATTCAGCTGTTCTCAGGTAGTGTTTCTGCCTGAAAATCCAGATGAGGGAGTTTCTGCTCTGGTAGCACTTTAGGAGAAGCATGTGTGTTTTTACGTGGACCTGATGATCACACCAGTATTTTTCCACCTCCTTTTCTCACCTCTGAACAGCCCAGGAGACCTGGATTCTCAAAATTCAACAATTTGCTATGAGTTACCCTTACTCAGTATGCAAAGCATAAAACAGAATTGCCATGGTGGCCAGGTGGTCAACATTCTTTTCAGTCTTCTTTAATTTGCTGGGCTAGTGGAAGTCAAAAACAGAGTTTACAAGAAAACCATGCTTAGATGTCAGTGCCTTTTTTTATTTCCAAGAGGTACATCATGTAGCACGGAGGGAGGACTGCAAATAGAAGTGACTGAGATTTTGCATTTGTGTCATGGGACAATAAGATGACATGGGATGACAGCAGGCAAGAGAAGGAAATGCAAGGACTAATAGCCCTACTTTAGTAGTAGGAACCTGGTTCTTGTTTTTCAGTATTCTTTTAATGGATCTTTTTCCTCAAGAGCACATTGACCCCTTGTGGAAGAAAAAGAAGTAGGGAATACTGCTGGTTATATTTTCAACCACATTCTGCCAGTGGGCAGCACAGGCTGCTCAAACACAGATTTACTGCCCTTGCAGGAGAAAAAGCCTAACCCATTGGTCAGGCTACATTTGCCATTTCTAGACTAGCAGAAGAAAATATTTGCAAGGAATAAGTGAGATAAAATTCACTTTGTAGAAGTCTGGGATATTTTTGCCAAGGAAGGAATTTAAGGACTATAATTGAACATCTGTCTTCTAGAGTGCCTGTGAAGTACACTGGGGATCCCCCTGACCCAAGGCATGACTTCTCAAATCACCCAAGCACATCAGCTATCAGGGAGAGGGTGGTTCCTTTGAAATCCTTGATTTTGTATGATGTGAACATACTTAGTTATTTAATAATTACATCACGTCTGCATGCTTTACCTGTGGTACTAAATGTGATGTCAATTTACAAATTGGTTTAAGTAGAGGTCTTTCTAGCCCACTGGTCTGACTTTAAAGAGCTTTTTCAAGAGAAAAAGGGATTCTGCAAGAACCCACCATCAGTTAATGTTTCCTATTAAGGACTAGTAGGAAACAATTTTTATGCCTTAGATTATGGAGGTATAGTTTATGCTTCTTCTAAATCAATTCTTTTAAAGATAGATTTACTGCTACACATCTGATATTGGTGTTACACACATGACTTGGCAATACTTTTTTAGCCTTCCTAAATTTATGTTTTCAGTAATATCAACTGACAATCAATTTCACAGTGTGATTTTTGTATTGATTTTATCTTTCCTTGCCACCTTTTATTTCTACACTCTAAACAGGGCAAATAGAAATTTCTGATAATCTTATGTGTAGAAATCATAGTTTGGATTATTTTATCATGCTTGTTTCTGCTTTCATTATGAAAAGAGTTAAAAAATTATTTTAAATATTCGATCATGCCCCATTTAATTTGCATTGTGTGTTACTGTAAAACTCTGCTGCTCCATTAACTTTGAGACTAAGAGATGGCAATCCAACTGAGGGTGAGCCACTGCTTGCTGGGTATTATAGCACTTTTGGAATTATTTTTTGTCTCATTCTTCAGTAAGCTTGTTAAATATTTCCTTTCCTTCTGATTACAGCTGCACACTAGCTGAAAATCTTAATAATTAACTATTGTGCAATGATGTTCATGTCTATTTTCTAACCTGCAGTCATGAATTTAAAACCATATAAATCATCAAATAATTAAAATAAATAATTTTAATTTAATAATTAAAATATTTCATTGCTTCACTTTCAACATTTGCTGTTATTGGTATAGACATTCATTTGTCATTATGATTCACTTCACTACACTGATTCAGGTCTTTTGAAGGCTTTTTATGCTGCTTTCTGATTCTAACTGAACTATTCTATTCTATCTCATCACAAACTCATCTGTTCCCATTTTTTCTGGATCTAGAGGCCTGGCATTCAAGAAGCTCTGATGTGCTACAACATCCCAGGAAAACCAAGCAAGCTGTATACCTTAGTAAACATACTAAATAAAAGAGTGGTTTTTTTGTATTTGTGGGCAGGAAATGTCAGATCAGTTCAATCAAATGCATAGCTGAAGCAACCTGAAATTAAATATATTTGAAGTGTGTAAACCTCACCCCATCTTTAGCACAGGTGCAGTGAAATCCATTCAGTTTCAGTATTACTTTTGAAAGCACTGTCTTGAACATGCTCTAGCATTACTCAATAGCTTTGAAATACAAGACAAATGCACTTGCAATTTTCAAAAACTATTCTATCAGATCCCTATTGCTGTTTGTCAGTGACTTGTTTGCCACAACAGAGCTAGTGCTTGCAGTTGAACTGTCACATAGAAAAGCAGTCTCTTGAAATGGTGATTCTTGTGGGCTTCATTTGCTATGAATGTACTCTTCTGATAAGCCCAAGACCAATAAGTAAGTCTTCACTTCTGGAAAGTTTTTATTTTACAGACATGCTAGGAAATCTGTTTTTTGTTTTTTTTTTTCCTTTTTAGAAGGGGGAGGATCTAGTGATACATTACTTAAATGACTGCACATGACTTGGAGGTTACTGATAGTCTCTTACCTTCTTATTTGAGAACTACACTGTACATAAATATCTGAAAGATTTTGGTTCACAGAGAGTCCTCCTGAATCCTATGACTCCTACAGTCTTGAACCCTATGAGTCAGCTTATCAGTGTAGGCTGATATAAAATTTGGCACTGTAACTGCATGTTGGGAAAAGATAGTACAGGCATGCTTCCACAGTAATATTCAGGTTGGTTATTCTTTCAGTCTTTGCTGAAGAACAGTCTTGTAGGTAGATTCAGATGAATTTGTGTACTCATTGTTATACTTCCAAAATCCATCAATCAAACTTCTTCAGGTCTACCAGCTCATTCTTATTCCAGCCACTCATTTGACATCTAACAGACACTGACTGAGGTAGACTTTTATCACTTAGGCATTTTGATTTCATCTGGTTTTTAAAGAGTTGCTAGAAATAATAAGATGAATAGTAGTCTGATTAAAATGAGTTCTTGTCAAGTATGACATTTTTTATTGCCTATTTAGTGTGACATTCTTCTGGTTAGTTCCATTGGTGCACTGGTGCATTTAGAATACAATCAAAGAAAAGTATTACTGTGCATCAATATAAAAAAGATCATATCAGAGAAGGCCTAAAATCCAAAAAGAGGACATAAAAAGTACAAGAAAGGATAGACAACAAAGGAAATGTCTAAAAGAATTGTTCACACATTATAGGACAAAGGAGGAAGGCCAAAGCTCATCAGGAGGTAAAACTACTCAATAGTTGGGCATAAGGTGTAGCAAGATGGGCTTTTTATAAGCTTCCTAATGCAAAAGGAGGTTTAGAGAAAATGTGATCCTTTTGAATAGGGAGACAACATAATGATGGATGATATGAAAAAGGTAAGAGTATTCAAACCTTCTTCTGCCTTGGTCTTCACAGGCATAATCCTGTCTTCTCTGCCCACGGTTTGGGAAGCTGAACCAAACATGGAGGAAGCCAAGCAACACCTACCTCAGTGAATTTTAGTGTGCCAGGGATCATTCTGACAGTGTTACTGGGCAAAAGACATCAGCGTTTAGGTGTGCTCCTTGGCACTCAGCCTTAATGTAGACCTCTGAAGTCAAAACCACTGGGAGCCACATGGATGGGGATTTATTCTCCAAATTGAGTTTTGTGGTAATAGCAATGAAAGTGCTGTCTTGAAAAACTACTTCAATAGTGGGCTATGTAGTGTATGCAAGAAAATTCAATTCCTGGTCTTCTTACCGAGACCTGCAATCAACTAAGGTGGTGTCTGAAAAGAAAATAAATTGCTGTAACCCAGAAGTGTGATTAAGTTTTGGTTCTAGAAATGAAATTTTAACAGTTTCTGCTAATAAAGAGGGAGAAGCCTGTTACTCCCTTTCTGAGACTTTTAGAAACAAACTATCTGTAGCTTCCAGTAGAAAATGGATTTCTAACTTCCAGTGAAAAATAACTTAGTATAGTAGGCTTACAAGTGCAGTAAAGAATGGCTGCAGTGGTTACCTGGAAGTAAAATATGAGGACTTATGTGTGTAGATGTCTGAAGAACAATGGATTCAGGGAAGACCTGCAGATTTATGTTTTAGTCTGTGCTCTAGAACTGGGCATATGCTTTTTCACTTCCACTCCCTACCCACATTTCCCAGACAATATAAAGGCAACGAGCCTGTAATCTGCTTTGCAAAGTACTTTGAAATAAACTGATGAAAAGTGCTAACATGCAATGTGTTATTGTCTTTCTCAGTGACCAGAAAAGCTTCTGAGATCAACGTGGGCAGCTTTCAAACAAATCTTTTTATGATTTAGCACAACTGTAGCGAAGCTGGCAATGATTATAATGAAGATGGACTTCCCTTCTCAAGCCCAAATCACCACAAAGTTATTACAGTTTGCACAGAAACAGAAATGACCCATTTGAATAAAAGCCTGTGGCTTGCTAAGATATGCATTTTAAATCTTCCTTATTTCCTCTCTTTCTTTATATTTTTATTTTTTACTTTTTATTACTTCATTTAAAAGAGAGACTCTGGCTTCTGTGGTATAGACACAGGCAGGAAGGCATCATATATCTTCATTCTAAATAAAGGTCATTTTTGGTGCTGTAGGGCCATAAGCAACTATGACAGCCTTTATGTCCCTATGGTGTTTCTGCTGCAGTCAGAAAGAGCTGCAGAAATCTGGTGTTGGAAGTTGTTTCTCATATCTTCTGGCTTATTCAGCTGGAAATAAAATTCTGTCCTCATAATGCCTTTTTTTCTTTTCTTTAATTGCTTTGAAAAGCCAATTTCTAGGCAAAGAAAATGCAATGGCTCTAATTTTGTGGTACTTCAGTGATGAATTTTATGCAGTCCTATAGTAAAATTTGTAAACAAATTCAAGACATCAAGGAATCTTTCTGTGTTGGAAATGGTCATGGCAACAGTAGGTCTGATGAATGGGGCAAAGCTTCTTGCTTGGCATGCTTCAAGGACTCATTTTGATACACATCAGAAGTTTTTCTTAACATCCTAGTATGAAAATTAGGAATATGCTGATAACTGTTAATGACATAAACTTTGAGAACAGTTTATATAGTGGGGAACTGAATCATCATAGCTATAATGCTTGTGGGAAAGGAAGGAAAAATAGTTGTACAGTGATCATGGTAGGGCTCAATAAGAATCTAGATAAAAATTAGGGAGCTCTTCAAGTCATGAATAGTCCAGTAATGTTATTTGAGCCAGGATATCTATGAGTGGCTAAGATGACAACATTGTAGAAAAGCCAAAGAGATCCTAAGACATCATTTCTGGGCAATAACAGTGTCCATTTACTCTGCCTTGGTAGAACTCATGTAAAATTCTATAAAGAAGGCAAAATCTGAATAAAGAAAATACCTCCTAAGACAGCAAGAAACAAAGATCCTGACTAATATGAGGAGATTATAAGAGCTTTGCTTGTTTCACCTCACAAAAAGCTATGTGCATATGATTGCTTTTTGTGAATAGTGTAGCATAAGTACAAAGAAAAGAATTATTTAAACTAAAAAGCAGTACTACCACCTAAACACCAGTTACAAACTAATTTTTCATAATTTTAGACTAAAGTTCACATCAATATTTCAAGTTATGTGAACAATGTGCTTCAGATCTGCTTTTCAAAACCAAAAAATGTGGAAGAAAACTAAGCAGTTTCACCATAGTGATGGATGAATGGATGACATTCTGGAAATGATTATTTGATTTATGTTATAAGATTGTACAATATGTACTGCTTATATGATGCATACTTTAATAATGGATTAAATGTAAAGTTTCTACCATAAAATATAGCCCTAACCTTTAATATTCTAGTTTGTACAATTGAGCACACAGTAAAATCTTTTTGTGGCTTTAATACATGAACCTGCTAAAGGATGCTGCCATAAGCAAATGTCAAAATCTGGTGTAATATTTAATTTGGAAACTTGACATATGCTAATTTTAAGTTTTGATTGTGATCTCAAATGAGTTAAAGGAAAATAATACACATACAAAAAAAATTACAAGGAATTTTTGAGTGTGGAATGGAACTGGAAAAATTCCTATCCTTTAAAAGTTATGGTTTGTCTCTGTTGAAATTCTGTTTTCTCTGTTCTCAGTATAGTTACTACAGCATATTGAAAGATCTGCAAGATCATTGAAAGGGATAATTTAATGTGTCAAGGCAGGTGAAACATAAAGAATGCCATTGAAACAGCAACTCCTAGGGCATTGTGTGTTGCCCTTGAGATTTCCAAGAATCTAGTAATTTTTGGTTGGTTGATCTTAGTCCTTACAGCAAATGATCAACGAAGCTTCTAGAAACAAACTTAAAGGCTGATGAACCAGTGGACCAGCGGGGCTCTTTTCAAGTGAGGCACTGGTATATGGGATTGTTAGCACACAAGGGCTGTGCCTGTATTCGTAGACTGAGCTGTGCCATGACCTGTCCTCCAACACTGGAACAGTTGGTGTCTGACATTAGCAATCATTAGTCTCAGAAAAGACAGACTTACCCAAGCTGCATATAAAAAGCTGTCCCCAGCCGCTGCTAACTTTTCAACTGTGCACAGGAGGTTTTTGCAATGGAAAATAATTTGGTTTGGCCCCAGAATGGCTGTGGACGGTTCTATCAATTTGAATAATGGTAGGGATCACTTCTCAATGCACAGGTCTCAGTCTCAGCTGTGATTGGAGTAATGGTACAGCCAGAGCCTCATAGTTGTCTTTGAATCAGGCTTTTCAAGACTTAAATAAGTTACCAAATGGTAGTTAATTTAAATGATTCCTATGTTCCTGTTTGCACTACAGCTAAATTTAAACCATCTCCTTAAGAAGTCTTCCAAGAACTTCTTACCTTAGCCCAAATGCAGCCCCAAGGCTCGTTCTCAATTAAGACCATTCTATTTCATACTAATGACTCTAAATTTTGATAATAACTAATTCATTGAAGCCTCACATCTCCAGTCGCTAACTGTTACACAATGTTTACTGGAGTAATTGATTGGAAAATATGAGTTGATTGCTGCTGCTGAGTTACTGTCTTCTGCAATGCTGCAGTGTATGAAATATACCCATGACTTTGCCTTGTGATTTGGATAGCTTGTGTCAGAAATCCCCTACAGGATTGAAATGGAGTTACACTCCTGCCACTGAATTCTTTCTGCACACAATTATGTCTTTTTGCCTTCACCCCCTACCTTGCACTTACAAATGGATTACTTCCCCTTCCTGACCATCTGCTTCATTGTTACTTTATCCCCTCATTGCCATATATCAAATTGTTCTGAAAGAAGCCATGAAGCTAAGATTCCTTTGAGCTCAAATGCCCTGCTTGCTTGGTGGGAGATGCCTTCACCTGTTCGACACTATCCCTCTGCACCCAGAACTGCTTTACACATGGTTACACATCCTCATTAGGAAGAGATGGATCAAAGTCACAGTAAAAGCAGTGAAAGCATAGAAAATTTAACTTGAGTGAATATATATATGTAGGAACAAATGAATATTAAAGGGGGAGATAAGGTATTATCTTTAATGTTTTTAAAATGAGATATTTAAACCTAATGTTTTAGGTCTAATTGCTTGTACTTTATGCAATATTTATTTGAGTTAATTTTTTGCCTAATATTTAAATTCTTTGGGTTAGCTAAAGATAAATACAATTTTCTTTACTTTGACTTTTTATCGTGTTAAATGAAAATCAGGGAAAGTTGAATATTCTCAACCTAAATAATGATTTTGGTATTGATGCAATGTACTTTTATCACACTTTTGAGGCAGATGACTACGATTCAATATCAATTTAATAATTATTCTAGAGCAACAGCAGTACAATATTTATTATTTCATTTAAATACAATCAAATTTCTGTAATCCCTTTTGATATTCTGATTGTCACAGAAATTTTATCTTCCTAAATAAACAGTCCCAAATCATTAGGGTTTCTTGTATTTTCTAGAGATTATCTCCTATGGTCCAACCGTATTTTTATTATGAAATAATAAAATGAATGGGATGAGAATACTCCTGAAAATAGTTTGAAAACCTCCTACAGAGGATTAAAAATTAGTAGTTGCTGATGAAGTGTGAAGAGCATTTGTTGGAGTGATTAGAGATGTTACATACATTGTGAACTGGTTCAGAGTGTATCTAAAACTGTCAGCCCCCACTTCTATGTAATTCACCAGTTAACATAAAAATTATCTTAATTCTTTCCTCTTCCTCCCAACTCTAAACCCCCTGTTGTGTTCCAGTTCTGTGAACATGCATAGAGATGGAATAAATCTTATCCATAAATTTCAAATATGGTAATTACTGAGAGTGTTTAGTAACTACACTTCAATGCTTAACAGGTCTTCAGAATATTGCCTATAGCAGGGATTTGCAATATTTTATCGAATTAGATTACTGCAATCAGCGTGTGTAGATAGCTGTTGTGAGAAATGGAAGCAAAATCAGAAGCCTTATTTTAGGGTGCAGAAGAAAGCATGGTTTTCTTTGCTTCAAATTGCTTGAAGCATTATCTCTAGGATGGCCATTTTTCTCAATGATAAATGTAGCACTGATAAAGGATTTAGAGAAGTATGTCACTTCACCTACATTTTTAATTATATTTAATCTTTTCAAAAGAGAGACCTTTACAATAGGCTGTTCTTACACGTCAGTGTTTTTAATGGCTCCTGTTGCAAACAAATAAGTACTTTAAAAATTGTATTGTGTGCTGATTTTTAAGAACAAGCTCCCCAGGGAAGCAGTTATGGCACCAAGCCTGCATGAGTTCAAGAAGCATTTGGATGACACTCTCAGGCACATGGTGTGATTCTTGGGGTGCCCTACACAGGGACAGGAGTTGGACTTGATAATCCTGATGGGTCCCTTCCAACTCTGCAGATTCTGTGATTCTAAGAGTTTCACCTGATCTGTAGACCATCCAGGTGACCAGTGAGTAGGTATCTGAAACTGTAGGTAGTATTGAAGCTACACTGATAACTAGAAATTTTGCTTAACCAAAAGCTATAACTCCTAGAAATTCTGTGTAATGGTAAACTAAGCTAACTGCTAGAAATCATCAATAACAAAAGCTATATTGATAATGAAAATTTTCATGTAATAATCAGGGTCTAATTACAACTAAAACCCCGTGGCCAGTCCACGTTCTGCAAAGGATTCCAAAAAGAATTTGTCTGTCCCCGTGGCATTGTGCGACAGTGCTCATAGACCAGAGGGAGATCTACTACTGCTATACATTTCCAGTGGTTTAGGTCAATAGCTATTGTCATGTTTATCCTTCTCCATCAAAGCCCAAAGCTTCAGCTTCTACTGTGTGTCTGTGATCTTTTTAATTCCATTATAAAATAGAATTAAACTCTCCTGCGGTTATCTTACTGCACAGTCTTTCATCCCTCCAAAAGTCAGTTGATTTATTTTGAATGTAAATATGCATCCAAGTGCTGGAAATCACCTGCTTCCCTATCTATTTTGCCCTCCTTTGGTACATTGGATCTATCCCAGAGTTTCAGGGTATAGCTAAAAATCAGCTGCATCTCAAAGAGAAAGAATCTTTCTGGTAGGTGTTGGATTCTACATATTTCCAGATGATTAACTGGAAATATCAGGGAGAGGATTCATACACTGTACAAGCTTTGTTGTATAACTACCAAAACTGCATATTTTTACACAGGATGTTTTTGAGATTTGATTTTTACCTCAAATTTGTTCATATTAATGAATTCTGCAGATTAGCATTGCATTACAGGGCATTTTCAGGGGTTATTGTTTGCCACCATATGCTTTGTATTACTTTGTGCCATCATGGGGAAAGATGTCTCCTATTCCTATCGTATTTTCTCTCTCTATTTCAGTTCTAAAGTTCAGCTTTATTCCTTTTTAGTCTTTCATGCTTTACTGGCAGCTTTGGACTGGTTCCCTCCTTTCACTAAGTCTGCCCACTCATGTGAAAGAGGATGTGAACCCTATGCTCTGCCACAGTAAGTTTTCTGACATGGATCTAGACTTACTTTTCAGTCTGCAACTGCTGCATCAAAACCAATGTCAGTGCTGTGTAAAACAGCATTTGCCTTTGTTCCAGAAAAAAAAAAAATCAAATGTACAAATTCTTTAAATGAACTGATAGATTTTGAAATAGAATAAAAAACAAGAGGAAGGTCTTGGTTTCTCTAGGTAGAAGGCAGATACTGTCTTATGTCTAATCTCATTTGTCCTTCATCTTGATCTCCCACATTAGTCCTACCTTTACCTAAAGGATGATAGGGATTTGGAGACATTAGTGGAGGCTGTTTCTAACCAGACTTAAGGGGTTTAGAATCATTTAAGTTGGTAGGTACCTCCAGGGTCTTCTGACCCAACCCCTGCTCAAAGCATTTCCAGTTAGGGCTCAGGGCAGTGTCCAGTCAAGCTCTGAGCACTTTCACAGCCTTTCTGTGAAGCCTGCACCAGTTTTTGGCCACTCTCAGAGTGGTTCTTTCCTCACTGCATATTGAGTTGGAAGTTCCCATGTTCCTGTATGTGTCTGTAGCCTCTTCTAACTGTGCACCTCTGAGAAGAGCTTTGCTTTGGCCTTTCTGCATCCTCCTTTTAGGTACTTGCAGGCATCAATAAGCTATCTCTGAGCCTTCCCTTCTCCCAGCTGAAGAAATGCAGCTCTCTCAGCCACTTCTCATACATCTTGTGCTCCATTCCTCTCCAAACAATTGCATAGGTCTTGTGTTTTGGTTTCTCTTCTATACTGGGGAGTCTAGAGATGGATCCAGCAGCCTGCTGGCTGTGCTTTTGCTAATGCTGCCTAGGAGGCTGGTGACCTTTGCTGCACAGGCATAGTGCTGCCTAATGTTGAGTATGTCCACTCCAATGCCAGGGCCTTTTTTCTTTTTTCCAGTGGCTTTTTAGTCATTTGGCCTCCAGCCTTCTCTGATGTACAGTACTGGGTGCATTTGCTTTTCTTGAGTTTCATCAGCTCACAGTCCAACAAGTTCCCCCTGAACCTCCAGCTTATTGACAACTCCACCAAAATTGACATTGACTGCAAACTTGCTGCAACCAAGTATAGCTGTGGTTAACAGGAATGAGATAAGGACAGACTCAGGATCAGGCCTAGACTAAGCTTACACTGTAAACATAACCTCTTCCAAATGTATCTGTTTCATGCCACTGTGGAAAATTTCCTCAGCCCTCATCCACACCCTTTTCTTGTCTACTTAACCAAAGGCTAAAGTTTACTTTCTTGATGTCAAATCAGTCTTTGAGAACTTTTTCTAATCAGTGTGGCTTTGACACAACTAATTTAATAAAAATGGTCTTTTTCTAAATTTTACACTGACCTCCCAGCTAAGCTTGCTGTTTCTTCTTCCTTGTAATAATACTCAGTCTTTCAGCTATATCTAATACAACACTCTGAGTTTAGGACTCAATACCTTTTCCCATAGCTTCTTTGGAAAGGTGGCTATAGAAAAATAGAACAGATGTTACCAGTAAATTTGATTGAGGAAAAATGCACAGAAAACCCCCAAACATCCAGCACTTTGGGTGTCCCTTTATATGCCAGAACAGGTAGTTCATGCTAATGTTTATATGTTGGAAACTGATTCTGGAAACTCAAGCCATTCAGAAATGTGAGTATTTTGTCTTGTGTCACACCACAGCAGGCAACAAATTTCATCCAGCCTAGAAATTCAGAAAGTTTTGCATCAGAAGCTTTTCTCCTGTAATGTCAATGCTACATCTTTCATAACAATAAAGTATTCACAATAGAGTGAGTTTTTGTATCCAGGATGAAGGCCAGCACAACAGTTTCATATTTCTCTTCATTGTACTATCAAAAACCTGTGGCATCCTTTGTATATTCAAAATTTCAAAAGTGTTTCTATATAGCTTTACATAGCTACACTGTGCAGTTCAGCTGAAAAAGAAAAAAAAGGAAACTTTATTAATACTTTATTATCTGACCTCAGTAGAAAATTGAGGCAAAATCCTTTGAATCCTGAGTGTTAAGATACTGTATGTCAGAAGCATACAAAAACCTCCTTCAACCTGTAGTTGCAGAGCTCTTCTCTGATCCTGGTAAAGCAAAAAGATCATGTGCTGTATAAGAGAAATTCAATAAAGCAACCAGCTACTCCATTGTTCATATAATCCTTAAATGCTTTTAGATGGATAATCTGTCATTATTCCTTGTTGCCAGTAGAGAAGTCTTTGCCACAGTAGCCTAAGATGGCATTCATCTCACCCACCAGTGTAGACATGTTCATCTGAACTAGCTGCTATGAGGTCTGTTTACAGTCAGCAGAGAGAAAACTGCTTTAAAATCCATTTTGTCTGATGTATTTTAGGTGAGATAAAATCAATCATTCTTTGGGAGAACATAAAGGAATCATCAAGCAACTAGTGCAGTTGTAGCTTTGGTAGATATTTCATCAGATACATGCCATCACTAACAGCTATTATGCAATGCTTAGTTGTTTTATATATTTAGAACTCTAAGTAGATGTGTGCAGTGGATTTGTCTATGAAAAATGGGCTTTCAGCTGTCATTGCATGTGAAAGCTGTATTTATGTTTAAATGTGAAATGGCTTACAGATTTGGTACCTAAAAATGTCCTTCCTTGCAATAATCAGGTGCATAGACCCCAACCACTCAGAACATGATGTTACTTAAAATTGTATGAGCAATTGACACTCAGTTTGCTACTTCTCAGTCATCTTATTTTGAAGGAAGCTTATTTTATTTGGTCTTTCAGATTTTCTTTTAATAAAGTTGTTAGGATTCTTCAAATCTACAGGTTTGTCATAAATGGCAGCACCTCAGAAGTGAAACTACCTATCATTTGCCATTAATCCTTGGTTTTTTCTGCCTTGAGGCCGTTCAGAAAAAATCTGGATTGTCATGGATCTGAGAACCCTGTTATTGCAATAAGGAAAAATCTCAGGCTTAGCAAAGAGGGGAATTTTCCATCTTGCTGAAATTCTGAACAAATATAAGAGGCATATATTTGGTGGATATGTTCTTGGTTTGGTGAAAACTGATGAATAAATACTGCAGGAACTGTGTATACCTTTCTTTAAGGATCCACACAAGAGAAGGTTGGATTTTTAGAATTTTTTTTATTTTTTAACATAAATTTTGTTGAACAATCAAAACATTGATTCTGCTCTGGGGTATTTGTCAGGTCATTTCTACTGTGGACCACTGAATCAGTGGACATGTTTTCAGTTCAATGGGTACAATATATTGTTGTGTTCTTGTCAAGCTTGTCTGCATTTCTCTTTCTGTACAAAACAATTACAGGCATTTTGGATTCACAGTTTGGCATTTGCATTCACAGTTTTCCCTTGTTTTCACAATAATATTCTGCTTTAAAAAATCCACATAACTATGGTAATGAAGAAAACGCATTATGTTCAATTAAATAATAATAAACATTCATTACTTATTGAAAGTCCTTTTTTATTTACTACCCATTAAAATTAATACATAGAAAAATTAAATGTTGTGCTCTGCATCTTTTTTGTCTGTTTTTTGTTTCTTTCTTTCTTTCTTTTGGGTTTTTTTGTACTATAGGAGAAATCAATTTAGGACAACGTGTGCCTGGGAGACTAGAAGTAAAAGAAGTCAGATACTAGTAAGTCTCCCATTTCTGACTCTGAGGGTTTCTGAGAAGCAGCCTAAGCTAAATGGGAAACAGAAGAGAAGCTAAAGGGGTGAAGTGGAATAATCTGTGGGTCAGGGAGCTACTTGCTCTGTGCATCCTAGCCTTTACATATTGTTTTTGTTACTCAATTTGGTTGGATATGTTCCAGAAGAAAAACAAAAGCAAAATGTTTGCACTGTCACAATCAGGTAGATGTTCTGGTTTGTATGAGGATAGAACCAATTTTCTTTCTTGGAATTTCACTTTCAGCTAAGCGTCTTCTAAGTAGCCACACCTGGTGAAATTAAAGATATGTTTCTCAGTCAGTGTCTGCTGGTAGGACTAATAACACTTAGTGTTCATAGTTATGGCTAGAGAATGGCATGCAGAACTGAGGCCACTGCTTGGTTCTGAGGAGCATCTTATGCTCTGGAAATACAAAGGGAGCACCTTTGTCAAAGGTCACACCTGTGACCCTCCTCTAGGGAGGAGAAGAGCACAAAATTGACCAAACTTGACCAAATGGAGTATTCGAGGGATCCTGAGGGTCATTTTTTTCTTTATCCATGGCAGTCATCCTTGGAGGATTCTTTGTGTTTTTGATTCCGATCCATGCCTCCCTGAACCTGTGTGTTCTTGCATCCACCTCTCATCTGCCACTAACTCCAGAAACCCAGCCTGGAACTTTTCCAGGGCCTGCCCTGCAGCCTTGTTGGTGATGTGAGCATTATTGATGGGAAGGGGGGAGGAAAGTAATATCACTTTTGTGTATATTTGTATGTATTTAATAATTTTTCTTTACATTGTTACAGCTTCATTAAAGCTGTGTAGTTTAGTTCCCACCCCATAAGTCTCTCTCCTTTATTCAGCTTTCTCTGTCAGAGAAGGGAGGGGGATTAACAGAGAGCAACTCATTCATTTAATTGTTGGCCCAGGGTTAAACTGTGACAGTTGGGTTATCTACTTCTTCATCCATGAATAATTATACTGAAGTCCTAGCATAATTAGTTGGAGCAGACAACAATGGACTGAACCAAACAATAAGGCTTTGTAGAGCTCAGGAGCTCAGTTTGGCCATTTCCAGAGGAATCTACTTAAGCAAATCAGTTAAAAGTGTGGTTAACTTTCAGTATTCAAAGTCTGTCTCTCAAAGTCTGATAGGGATTCTAAAAGATTTCCAAACAGACTGCAGAAGTGGCACTGAGGACTGGCTTCACATCCTGTCTTGGGCACAGCCACCCAGTTTGCAATGCAGCCAATGGAGGGAGGTGAATCTCCAGGTCCTCACTGAGATCTTTGTTGGGCCTACCTGAGTCCCAGCTATTTTCTATTACAGTTTTTTCTATGCTTTTATTGTAAAGGGAGGCCATAGTATCTCAGCTTCTAGTTGAAATTGGTTGGGGTGAATCCTGGCCTAAATAATTTATTTGCTTTACTATATAAACGTGTATTTTATGTTTCATTGCACGTTGAGAGAAATTGCTATAAAAGAAATTTTTCTTAATTGTATGAGGTGTAGGGTAATAAATGGAGCATAATCCTGAAGAATTACTTTGACTATGGCCATTTGTATTCTGCCAGCAGCCCGTGGGCCTTGGTGATGACTGCAGGATGTCCTTATTACTGTTCAGTGGGAAAATGCTTGCAGTCAAGGATACTCCTGACAGTAAGACAAACAGTTCTAGCTTAAAAAAGCCCTTAGAAACTGACATGTATGCATGTGTATGTGTCTTTAAGTCTAGAAATTAACATGACAAGCAGTATTTATGCATTTATGCTTTAAGGATTGTAGTTGCTGACCGCCAATGCTTGTTTCTATTCTGAAAAAAATTAGTGAGCATTTTTATATATCTATTTCATCTTCTCAAGGTAATTGTTACATCATTCTGCTGCATATAAGCTTAGCACAGCATGCTTCAGATAGAGTCATATGGAAGAAAACAGTATGGGTAAATACAAAGGTATCCATACTTTCTTTTCTTTTTCCCCAAATGGTTAAGAACACGTTCCTTTGGCACAATCTCCCCTGTGTCACTAGAGAGTTTTTGGTTCTGTTTTGATTTTCTGGAGTCCTGTATTGCTTTAATTATGGTGTTCTGAAAGCTCCATAGCTCTTCTGGCATGAATTACAGTGGCATAAGGTTTTCACAGATGTATCACAATGTCAGAATAAATCTCTCTGTACAAATAATTATAGCACTTTTGTACTGCTTTTCACCTGCATCAGCTTCTCTGCCTTTGTTGCTCTGGCATTGTTTTGACAGAGTCTTCTTTCTCTCTTAAAAATGTTTATGTGCAGTCAGGTGCAACTCTTCACTAGTAACTGATGTTTTTAATCAATAACAAGTTCAAATACTAGGAGCCACATGCATCTTACAGCTGTCTTTGCCTGCTGCTTCTTTGACCCTCTTACCCTATGAGGAAAGGGACAGTTTTGGAACTTCAGATGGAAAAGAGAGCCTGAAACAGATTTCCAGATTTCATAACGTAAAAAAACCCACCCTTACTTAGAGATGATAAAATATTTTATTTTGATAAAGCTACTTTAATTTTTGACAATTGAAAATGCTGTTACAGTATTCCATACAAAATAAAACAATTTCTGAAGATAATTTCATAAGGAAAATGACAAAATATGTTGACACTGTCACAATATTTCCCTCCTTCCTCTCCAAAATAAAATGTCAACAGAATCCACAAGATTTCATTATTTGATACAATTACATTTCTTAGTGGAAAAATATTCCAATTAATCTTTTTTTTTCCAAACTGAAGAGACGTCTACAAAAATGCAATGTCTATCAGTAAAAGACATGAAAAATTAACTCATTATTTAACTTGCAAATAACCAATAGGAACTGCCAAAGACATCTGAAATTACCTCATTCCAGGGCTGTCTCAGAAGGCCAAGAGCAAAAAAATCACCTTGCTAATCAGACAGAAATCCAACCTGAAATTCCTACAGAAGACATTTCTTCATGTGCCTATGAAGCACATCGGTACTTAAATGCTATTATACTGACTAAGCACTGTCATGATGACCTGAGAAGACTTTCATGTCCAATGTTTTTAGTAGGCAACCAGGCTGATTTCCTGAAGGTGTAATATCTCCCTAGAAAATGGAGCCTGCAGCCATTGTCAAGGTGAAGAGCTAATCTGTCTGCTGGATCTACCAAAGAATGTCCCCTCCTGTGTTATTTTCAGTCCACTGTCAGACAGGTGGATTGTGGCTCTTGAAACTAAATAGACATGAGAAACCACTGGTGTCATATGGCTGTAAATGTACTTTATGCATTATTTTTCTCTGGACATATCTAAGAAGGGATTGGCATAGCACAGGTCTTGGGACACTTTAAAGGTTATAGAAATGACTTGGAGCAGTTGTCATGGAAATTGCATGAGAGGTTTTCCTGCATGCCCTGACACTGAGTGGTTTTTGGTGAGCAGGGACTGAACTGTCCTAGCAAGTGCCAATAGACTTGAATATTAAGGTAGAAGGATGAGTCCTATGAATTCCTGGCATACTCTATAGCAGCCATCCTAATACCTGGCATCTACACTGTTGTGTGAAGCTTTCATCTCCACCTTTCCTGTTTTATCTCACTGGGCTGGAAAAGAGGCAGAGACTGTGCAGAGCTGGGAGATCCGGCAGTGACAAATGGGGACAAATTCTATTGCAAACTCCATTGCAGTGGGAGGGGTCTGTACAAAGACAGGGAGTTACTCTGGGAGTGCAGCCACAGCTATAGTTTGCCTCTTTCCAGAGCTAAGTGTGTGAGATCTCAAGCTGCACCACTCTTATCCACCACTGTTTTGTCAGGCAGGGAAGATGGAGGGGGGTGATGAAGGAGTCTCAGACAGGAGTTTTGCAATTCCTAATTCTCCAGTGTTGTACCATGAATAACAGTCACACCAATACTGCCTTCAGGGAACTCCCACTTGCTGTTTTCAGTGGCTTAGAAATGCCCACACAGCTGTCCATCTGTGCAAGTCATCTGGGATTTTTTAGCTTCCCAGTAGGGGAGGTGCTATCCCAGGGCACAGAACCAAGAAAACCATTCCTGTGACTTTTTTTCCTTGCCAGGAAGGGTCTAAATTCCCTTGAGATTCTTCATTGTGATGGTGGGCTCTGCTGTGAAGGGCTAGAGGTGACCCAGGTCATTGTTCCTTTCCTTGTGATCCTGCACTGGCAGCTCATCACTGGAGGGTTGCATCTGCTGCCTAACAGGAACTAACTGTATTCAAAAATTCACAGGTTTCTCACTTTAATTATTTTTCCATGGTCTTCTACAGTCTCAATCTTATACATCAATTTATATTTTCAACTGCTCTCACCTGAGGAAATTTTGGGAGCTAGTTCCCTTCATCCAGTCTGAAGTTCTCTGTGTTCAGTGTACACCCATACCAGTTTGTCATGTGATCCTGGTTTGTTCTCATTTTCAAGAGGGTGAGATTACAAAGGCAATCCAACAAACATTTACTTTAGTGTGTGCTGAGCACTTTCCAGGCTCCATTGACTGTACTTAGTAGCGCTCCATTCAGATTAATACGTGCAAAGACAGCTAGTGCCCATATAGAAAATGCATTTCAGATGCACTAATTCCTAAACTGTATCTCACACAGAGTTTTGCTAAAGCACATCCTTCATGTTTGTTTCAATAGATTAGTTCCTACCAGACTGATGGCCTGTGGCCCAAACAGGCACAAAATGGCAACAATTCTTCACACTTTTTGGTTTTGATCTCTGTTACTGTTGTGAGTTATTTTTAATGCTATAATGTCCTTACCTCATCTAACTAAAAAATAGTGTTTTTCACTAGAAGACAGCTGATAGTGATCAGATAGACAGAGTAGCATTTGATACATACAAAAAAAAAAATTTTTTTCCCGTACACTTTACATATCTCCTTGGATCTGAAAGGAAATAATGGGTAGAACTAAAAAGTTTGATATCCATATTTGAACGAAATTGAGAAAAACAAAAGGGAGAGATGAAGACTGAGTTAAATTGTCTGTCAAGTTCTCCATTAAACTGGCGATTGTGAGATATTTATGTTTACACATGCATCTTATATTTTAAATAACTAGGTTTGGAAAAAGAATAAGGAAGAGCGGTTGATAAATTGGGGGAGCAATTGTCAGCAATTAACATGGCAACCAATTGTGTCATATCTTTAAATAAATTTATGAATGTTTTAAGGACATTTCATAATGACAGCAGTTGAGAAACTAAGAAAATTAAGATGCATCTCACTAAATGTTCATTTATGGTCATATTGCATCTGTGCCATGCTCCAACTCATTTAAATATTGTAAGGAGTTTCTTACATTACTAATTACTTATGAAGTAGTTTTCTGGGGCAACATTAAGTGATATAAGGATCACCTACCTCTAGATGATAAAGTAGCAGACCCTTAATATATCTGCAGAAAACCAGCAATTGTTATGTGGAAGAACCCTGTGGAGAGAATTACAGTGTACATTTGCCAGAACTGTGATTATTGTACAAAAGTCACAGGTAACTCACAGATATAAATATCTATGGAGATATTGTATACACAAATATTTGCACTTATTAAATACAATGTAACTGGAAGAGCTTTACATTCACAGAATCACAGTATGGATGAGGTAGGAAGGCATCTCTGAAGATCATCCAGGCCTCCTGGTCAGAGCATAGTGAACTAGAGCAAGAAATGCAAAGCCACGTTCAGCTAAGGTTTGAATATTTCTACAGAGGCTCCACAGCCTCTCCAGGCAACAGCTTCCAGTGACTGACCACCTGTACAGTAGGAAAAAAAAAAAAAAAATCATAACCTCTGGAGAGCCCAGAACTGGACCAAGCTATCCAGATGTGTCTCACCAGTGACTGACAGATGGAGTGGTCACCTCCTTCACCTGCTGGCAATGCCTTCCCTCATACAGTCCAGGGTGATGTTAGGTGGTTTTTTGCTAAAAGAGCATAAAAGAGCATATTGCTAGCTCCTGATAAACTCATTTCTAGATCATGGTCATTGTCCACTAGGACTCTTAAGTTCTTTCTTGTCAATTTGTTTTCCAGACTGTTGTTTCCACTGTGTTCTGCTGCATGGGTTTATTCCTCCACAGGTGCAGGATTTACACTTCCCTTGCTGAACTTCATGAGGTTCCTGTTGAGTTACTTCTCCAGTCCCTTCAACTCCCTCTTTATGGCAGCACAACACTCTGATGTATCAGCCACTTTTCCCAGCTTTTTGTTGTCTGCATACTAGCTAGGGATTTACCCTGTCTCATCATCCAGTTCATTCATAAAGCTGTTGAATAGTGTCAACCAGGATATCAAACCTTGTGCTGGACTTTGTGCTGTTGATCACAGCTGTTGAATAAACCCTGCAATTCAGGCCATTTTCAGTTCATGCTACTGTCCATGCACCTAGTCTATGCTTCATAATTTATTCAGTGGGGATGTTCTGGGAACAATATCAAAAGCCTCTCACCTCATCCACTGTGCTCACAGTCTCACTGTGCAAGACTATCAGATTGGTGAGACATGATCTCCCCTTCATAAATCTATGTTGACTACTCCTTGTTATTTTCTTGTCCTTCAGATATCTGGAAATATTTGCAGGATTATTTGCTGTGTCATCTTGCCAGTTATCAAGATGACGTTTACTGACCCCTAGTTCCCTGGATTCTCCTTCCTGCCCTTCTTGCAGGTCTGAGTGATTGCTTTCTTCCAGTCCTTAGGAACCTCTCCAAATTGCCACAAACTTTTGAAGATAATTGAAAGTGGCATTGAAGCCAGGCAGCTTCCTCAGCAGGTCTATGTCATCGGGTCCCTTGGAATTATGCACAGTTTGTTTAAATGTTCCCTAGCCTGATTATCCTCCATCTTCCTTGTTGTGGACTGTTCCACTGTTCTCAAGGACTTGAGATCCCTGAAAGCTCATATTACCTTCTAATATGTACCTAAAGACTGGGGCAAGGAAGCCATTGAGTATCTCAGCTTTGTCCTCATCATTTGTTACCAGTTCCCCTACCTCATTCAGCATCAGGTCCACATTTCCCCTAGTTTTTCGTTTGCTCTTATTATACTTGCAGAAGCCTCTCTCTCCAGATTTAACTCTAGGTGGACATCATCTTTCCTACAAGGACATTCAGAGTGTGTCTCTGGACTCCTTCAGAGTTACCTCTCCTTGCTACCACCTCTACCTTCAGGAACTTCCTGTTCATCTCTGCAGACTTGCTGATACCTTTGCTTGATTTCCTGCTGATCAGGATGGATCATTCTTTAAATTAAAGAAGGTGATTTTTGACAACCAATCATCTCTTCTGGACCTCTCTTATTTCTGGGATCATAATCCATGGGATTCTTCCAAGAATGGCCCTGAATAGGCTGGTAGCATTTCTGGAAATAAACAATCTGAGTCTTTGTGAGACAGAAGATTATTAAGAAATTAGTATATTATGTAGGATTAATTTAAAAGCTAATAACTTGAAAAGGACGTTGCTGTGAACACACAGTTAAACACTCAATAGACAGTGTGATAGGTAATATTATTAGAAGAATCTTAATATTGCCTCTTGCAAACGTATTTTCTGATAAATATTTTCTCAGGATGTACATCACCTCAAAATTAGGTGGTTTCATGTCTTAAGTATCCTAAAATTATGCAGCTTTGTATGGCTCTTTCATCTGTCTAAACTATGTGGAAGTCACCAGTGTGAAACATACAGATTAAGTTTCCTGTGAACTATGCCACAGTATTTTAGAAAGGTGGGAAAAATTACTCAAATTATACTGGAGACTGTTAAAATAATGCAAAGAAAGTATCACATAGAAACAGCAACAAAGCTGATCCATGGAATTAGAACAACTTCCATAGAAGAAAAAGACTCAGCACAGGTGGAGTCCTTGCCCTGGAAGTAGATGATAATATGAGAGCAGCCCATAAAATCATTAAACATTCAGACATAATGCATATGTAATGGTGATTGCTGTTTTTTGTTATCCAAGAGTCAGGGAACACCCACTAAGATTGTTGAGGGAAAGGAAGCAGTTTGCAAGCAATGAATAATTACACTGTGAAACTGGTATCTAAGGCTTTGGCCCACTGGGTATCAAGGATCCTAAAAGTGTGTAAAAGAAGGAGCAGGCAAACTGAGAGAATAGGTCTGTTGATTGGTCTCCAGATATACTGCTTTGCCTCAGGAACCCCTTGATTTTCTCACACCATAGAAAAGATCACTTCATAAATCTCCCCTTTCTTTCAGCACTGCCATAAACCTCTGCTCTTGGCCACAGTAAGAGGTAGGAAACCAGGCAGCTATGGCTTTTGTCTGATCTATTCTCATGCACTTTAGTTTCTTATAATTCTTTCCCAGCCACATGTACTTTATATTTGATCTAAGCTGAAATTGCTGATTAGATTGTGCAGCTTTCCTGATATATTGTATTGGGTCTGCCTGAGATGGAGTTAAGTTTCCCCAGAGCAGCCCTCATGGTGCTGTGCTTTGTATTTTATCTATAATGGAGCTGATAACACACTGATGTTTTGGCCATTGCTGAGCAGTGCTCCCACAGCATCAGGGCTGCCTCCCCAACCCCATCCCAAAGGCCAGTGGTCCAGGGATGGGCAAGAGGTTTTGAAGTGACATAGTCAAGACAGCTAAGCCAAACTAACCATCATTCCCATGCTGAATGATGACATGTTCAGCAATAAAGGCTGAAAAGGAGGAGGAAGAAGGTGTAAATTCTTTATTAAGGCATTTGTCTTCCAAAGCAACCACTATCCTGGAGTCTTATTTCCCAAGAAGTGGCTGGACATCTCCTGTTGATGGGAAGCAGAGAATAGATCTTTTTTGGTTTTCTTTGCTTCTGCACATGGCTTTTGTTTTCCTTCATTCAACTACCCTTATTTCAATTTTTAAATCTTATTTTCTGTCCTGCTTATTAAATATTTCTCTCCTGCTGAGGCGGTGAAGTGAGAGGGCAGCTCTGTAGACACCTGGCAGCTGGCCAAGGTCAACCCACCACATTCTTTTCTGGCACCCAACAGTGGGGCTGTAGAAGAATTTGAGACAAGAACAGTAATTGTGAAAGGTAACATGCAAAACATGGACTGGACACTGCCAGATACCAGCATAATTGTGGGGATTTTTTGTTGTGAAAACAGAAGGATTGTGTGTAAGTTGTCCACTTTTGTCAATGTTGTGATGATATTATTTTGACTTTGGCATGGGGAATTCTTTATGTTGCTGTGAACATATTTTGAGAAGCTTCTAAGGTGAATGCATATTTTAATGATAATTCTTCCATATGTGATTCACAGAGGGAAAGGGTAGAATTTTTTGCTTTATGTGGCAAAGTTTTGGTAGCAGGGGAAGGCTGCAGGGGGGGCTTCTGTGAGAAGACCCCAGGACCTGCTTCCATGTCAGACACAGGCAGTTCCAGCCAGCTCCAAGACAGACCCACCGCTGGCCAGAGCTGAGATCTGAAGTGACAGTGGTGGAGCTTCTGTGATAACACATTTAGGAAAAGGTAAAAAAAAACCTGTGCAAGAGCTATGAGGGAAAGGAGTGAGAAAACACAGGAGAAACAACTCTGCAGACACCAAGGTCAGTAAAGGAGGGGGAGGATGTTCTTCAGTCTCCAGAGCAGAGATTCCCCTTGTAGAGTATGGAGAAGGCTATGGTGACACAGGTTGTGCCCTGGCAACCCATGGAGGACCACAGTGGTGCAGATATCCACCTGCAGCCTGTGGAGGATACCATGCTGGAGCAGATGGATGTTCTCTGAAGGATGCTGCAACCTATGGAGAGCCCACAAAGGTTGCTGTTCACATTCTTAGGAGGAGCTGAGTCCCAGGGTCTTCTCACAGAGGAAGGTCTTCTGGCAGGACCTGTGACCTCAAGAGGTACCTCTGCTGGAGGATTCCATTCCTGAAGGGCTGTACATCATCTAAAGGACTCATATTGGAATAGACCTGGAAGAACTGCAGGCTGGGACAAGGACTCATGGTGGAGAAGGGAATGAAGGACCCATGGGAGGGACCCACTGCTGGAGTGGGAAGGGAGTTAGGAAGAAGCAGCAGCAGAGGCAAAGTGTTACAGACTGACCACAATCTCCTTTCCACTTTTCCCTGCATCACTTGTGGCGGGGAAGGTAGAAGAGTCAGAAGTGAATTTGAGCCTGGGAATAAGGGGAGGTGGAGCAAAGGGGTTTTTAATTTTGCTTTTATTTTTTGCTATCCTACTCTATTATTAACTGCCAATAAATAAAATTATTTTCCCCAAGTTGACTGTTTTGCCCTTGACATCCCTCTCCTTATCTAATCCCACAAATCACAAGGTCATTACTTCTCCCACTATCCTGATGAGAAGGGGGAGTGATTGAAAGGTTTAGTGGGCACCTGGTGGCCAGCCAAGATCAATACACCACATACATACAGGTGACAGAAACACCAGACCTTTTTTAATGTTCAGGGGGTAATGAAGGAAAAGTAGTACTAGTAAGACATTCATACTAAAGCTTTTAATATAAAAATTCAAAAGTCACAAAATCTCAAAATTAAATGGAAGACTTTAATCCTATTCTCTGACTGTCTTAAAGATAGACTGATTAAACTCTTTGGTCAGACAAGATAATGAAATAAAGAGGTATATCTAGGGGTGGGCTGCAGCTTTAGAGCCCTAAACTTGAAACTAGTTTTCCTCTGAATATGTTCCTCTTAAACTCTTGTTTTACTTCTTTGTGTCCCTTTGAAGAGAAGATAGTTCTTGCCTTAGAGCTGGAAGTGGTGACTAATTGAGGATTTGTCAAAACAACTGGTTTGGAATGATTGTAGTTCTACTGTTGAATCACCGAATTTTATGGTAGCCAGGAGAATTATATGTATGTGTGAATAAGTACATGTATACACACATAAAATTTGTTTGTGCATCTCGTGCAAAGAACACAACATGGACATTCTTACGACTTTGCAAAAGCTAGATAAACTATCAAATAGCTGATATTCTGGAGTGACAACACTGAAATTTTATCAGAAGGAAAGAAATACTCTTGGTAATTTTGTCTTTACAAAAGACACTAGCCTTCAATGTATATACTGGAGAACAGATGCTTAAATAAAGATAGGGATTGCTTTTGCCTTGATGTCACAGGTGATAGATCTATTGACAGAAAGAGACCCTGATCCAGGGAAGTGATTCTCCTTTGGACTTGGTTTTGGTCAGTAGTTAAGACATTAGAGAAAATTTAATTTTCTAGAAAAAGAGAATGAGTTAAATCTAATTTGCCTCAATCTCAGTAAAGTGTTTGATCCAACTGCTATAAAGGAAACTATAAGATTTTCTTAAAAAAAGAGAAGCTAGATGTTAGCAGAATAATTGCAGACTCAGGTTTTCACAGAGAATACCAGATAAGCTCATAGCAGTTTCTGATGCCACAAACTTAAGCAGCATTGTCACTTCAAAAGAAAACTACTCTGGCATTCAGGAGGAAATGGGTGACCTTGAGAAGTGAGGGAGTTGAAGCAGTAAAATACTCAGAGGTGCAAACCAAGCTTTTATGTAGAAAACCTAAGTCCCTAAAGATAAAATGATTTGTTTATGAAATTAAATATTTGGCAGGTTGCCTGCAGTCATTTGTAATGAATCTCAGGCCTGGTTTGCTACTTCTAAGCAGTCCTTTCCCTGTTTAACCAGTGCAGTCCCAAGCACAGCAGAGAAAAGATACTGTTAATGCTGGAAAGTCTTATATTGGCATTTTAGGGAAGGGCTCACTTCTACAGGTCCATAAGAAAGTTCTGTAAGTTTACATTTCAGGCAGTGGCAGCAGAGGAACATGTCATATCGAGTTGCTGGAGCAAGTTAAGAGGAGGGCAAGCAAGCTGGTGAAGAATTTAGAGAACAAGTCCTGTGAGGAGAGGCTGAGGAAATAGGGATTGGTTAGTTTGAAGAGGAGATTGAGAGGAGACCTTATCACTCTCTACAACTATCTGAAAGGAGGCTGTAGTGAGGTGGATGTTGGCCTCTTCTCTCAAGTAAATAATGATAGGACAGTAGGAAATGGCCTGAAGTTGCACTGGGGAGGTTTAAATTAGATATTAGGAAGAAAATCTTTACTGAGAGAGTATTCAGGCACTGGAATGGGATGCCCAGGGAGATGGTGGAGTCACCATCCCCGGAGGTATTAGCAAACCACGTAAGTGAAGCACTTCATGACATGTTGTAGTGGGCATGGTGGTTTTAATTTGTTTGTTTGTTTTGGTGTGAGTGTTGATGGTTGGATGCAGAGATCCTAGATGTCTTTTCCAACCATGGCAATTCTGTGATATCAGCCACCTGTGGCTGGGAAAAGGACAAATGCTTAATCTAGGCAGAACATTTAGTTTGTCAGCTATTTGGTTGTGGTGTGATTGTCCACAGGCCAACCTCTAGAGGGAAGTGAGACAGAAAAAGGTAATTTAGAGTTGACTTGGTATCCTTTTATATTCAGTATCTCTGCTGGGTATAGTTCTGGAACTGGACTCAGCACAAGTGTTTTCAGGCTCACAGTTGTTTCTTCATGGCTGCTCTTTTATCCAGTAGTAGTAAGTAGTAAGTAAGAAAGTAGTAGTAAGAAAAACAGCCACGAGGACAGAGAGAGACATGCTGGCTCCAGTCCAGTCTGTTTCCTCAGGAAGATGAAGTGATGGCCTCCCAGTGTGTGGAAGTCACACTGGGAGCACCCAGAGGACCAGAGCTTTTTGCAGCTTTCTGTATTTTGGCTTAGGTAGTGTTTCATTCGATTTGAATAAGCATTTCTGGGCAATAAGTTTTGAGTCCAGCTGGTAAGTTTCTGTAGCACAAACACAGACAGCAACTTCTTGGAGTCCCAGTGCTGCAATTCCTCATTTCTGTTTTGCACTCATTGGGCTTCTGTGGGCCCAGTCAGACAAAACACCTCACCTGTGTGTGTTCTGACATGCCTCTGTCACTGCATTTGTTGCATGCGTTGCCTCTATTCTCAGTTCTGCCACCTCAAATGTCTGGACTCGTAATAAATAAATACCATTTTCTCCCTTGAAGATTGCTTTTCTCAATCAATATTGTGGCTGTGCTATAGGAGGTTGCAAATCACTTTTAATTTTCAGTTCTAAGGCCAGAGATGAAACCCTTTTTCCCCCCTATAACACAGAACATTTTTTTCACAAGACAATGGCAGGAAACACTTGTCCATACATAACCTAATCCCCTTTCATCTTGAGACATATCTGGGCATGAACAGTTTATCTTTCGATATCCCTTTCTTTTATCTTCAGTCTCCTTAAGGTCACAAAACCCAAATTAAAATGTTGCTGAATTAATATGCTCTTCACTGCAATTTTTTCCTACAGTTTATTTTTCACATGGCATACAAAACAGGTTGACAATTTAGGTCTGATAGAACAAAAGGATTCATGCAAAGATGTTAAGTGTCTTCATACCATATGCCTGGATACTTTTCTGTATAATTTTAAAAACTGAAAATTTGCATTTACTTTTAATGCTAATGTCATGTCTACACACCTTGTCTAACTATGCAGCTGTTGCTTCAGCTGGACACCACAACACTGCATGTTGAAGATGCTTTCAGCTCCTGGTCTTTCTGGACCATGGCTCTTGTGCACTCAGTTGGGCTGTCAAAAGCAGGGAGCCCTTGGCATCACTCCTACATAATTCCTTGGCTCCCTGTCTAGAACATCACTGTCCATTGCAGTGTTTGAATCTTTGTCTCTGAGATGAGCGCCTTCAGTTTCTTCATGTACTGGCTTCCTTCTGCACATGGGTAGGGATCATTCTCACTCCCTTTATAACCAGGAGGGGATTTATTGCTTTACATGCATTGCTCTATGGAAGCAGATATTGTTTTATTCCACTGTAAAAGTCATTCATGAACAAAGATTAAATATGATCTTAATCTTTATTCAGACAGAGCTCAGAAATCACAGCGATAGATATTTTAGTATCCTGTTCAGAAACCAAGAGCTGTGGATAAGGGTCAGAAGTGAGTTACGGATCACATTTCCTATACTGAGAATGAGGTGATGTGAGTTAGCACGGTTTTGTGATGCTTATCCTGGTTTAGGCTGGGATAGAAATAATTTTCTTCAGAGTCACTAGAGTAACACTATGTTTTGGCTTTTGTGTGAGGTTTGCTATGAAAAGAATATTGATAATGCACTGATGTTTTGAATTGTTTCCAGGAGATCAAGAAACTCATGTTTTGCTAGTGTGTGGGTGACCAAAAGTTGGGAGTGAGTATAACAAGAACAATAGGTCCAAATTGGCCAATGGACTATCCTATATCAAGTAATGTCATGCTGAGTGCATAGGTGGGACTTGGCTGGGAAGTGTCTCTCACTTCTTCGGGGTTGCAGTCACAGGATCTCTCCTCCTCTGGGATTATGATCAGGGAACAAAGTAAGCTTTGGTTGGTGGGTGGTGACCAATCACGTTGCGGATTTCTAGAGATTGTATGCTGCAAATTTGGTCATTTCATTTGCTCTCCTCCCCTCATTCTGGGAATCTGAAGTTGAGCATAAAGAAAAAGACCTAAAGGATCAAGGGACCTGTAGTTTTATGGGAGAGGGAGGATCACTCTGCCCTTTTCAGAAGCCATATAAATTTGCATCATAAACTGAATCAGAGTAGGATTTCATAGAAACATAGAATTGGCTGGGTTGGAAGGGACCTCAAAGATCATCTAGTCCAACTCTTGAGTTAGGATTTTAATTCATTTAATGAACTGGTCCTTTGCAGTCTGCCAACCACGGATTTTTTGGTTACTCTTCATGCTTCAATGTTATATCATTAATGAAAATATTTATTTTAATGTTTTCTGTCAGGGTTTCTTTGTACATGTCTCGTGATGCAGCATCTTTGGCTCTCACTTGCCTACTGTGCTAAGATAAATGTCACATTATCCTTCCAAAGTGTACCTGGTGACTGTGGTGCCTCTACTCTAAGGGCAGCTCTGATGCTGCAGCACTCTCCAGCTTCTTTATCAAACCCTTAGATTACAGAAGCTGATAGTGTGCCAGATCATCTGCAGTTGATTGAAAAGAGTACGTGGCAAGAAGATAAGAAGAGAACACCCCATTTGTCTACTGATGTCTGCTAATTCTTTTATATCTTTTCAATACTTTACAAGGATAGTTCCTTCTGTGTGTAACCCTGTAGAAGTATCTTTTTGTTTCTTTCTTTGTTCCTTCCTAAAAATTGAATGTTTCCCTCCCTTTCTTTTTGTAGTGTCAAAAAAGAACCAGATATTTGCAATTCTCTCTTCCTTCCCAACTGATGAGGAAATCTTCGATACCAGTGTGTTCTCTGGTATGAGCTTTTTCCACAAAGTGGGGGTTCAGAGCTCCTGAGGTAGCAATTAATGCTTCAGATTCACTGGAGAAAAGCTATTTCACTTTATAGAGAAAAGTCCTTCACTAGAGAACAGGAGAAAGAATTACTTCTTCACTGGAGATGACAGCCAGATAAGATTTCATGTATATTTTAAAATATTCATAAAATCTGTGTGAAAAGCAGATTCAACCCTGGATATTTTTTAATGCATTTTCAGGCTGTTGAGTATTGTGTACTTACCCATCTTATCCTTACAGCCATTGAAACAAAGGAAACTGGATTTTAAATACGCTGATAAACAGTGCTATACCTCATTTGCACATTTCATATCTTCCTTCCAACAGCTTTCTGTATACAGGCTCTAGGACAGACAGTCCCATGGGTGACCACCAAAGTTAAAACCAGTACACAGCTTCCTCCATCTGTGATAGTGAATGGTCTGCTATATATTAGCCACTGAAATGGCTTTCATAAAGCAAGGGCAGAGTGTTAGATGGAAGCATGAATGCTCTTAAATAAAGGTTTCCTGAACTCATGCTTTCTGAAGCATCAAATGATGAGAAAATTGCAGCAGAGAAGGACAGGTAATAAAACAACTTCTCCCTCAAAATCCAGGTCAGGATCCTTATGGTAATTCTGTACATACCAACCTATTTTTGTAACAATTAATTTCACAAAACTGAATGGAGAAGTGTGGTTAAATAGCACATCTGGCCCTGAAATATTATATCTTGATGTTATGACTTGAAAAAGGACAACTGCAAATGGCAATTGTGATAAAGTTCCTGTGCCATCCATTGTGCTCCTATGTCAGCACTCACTGGGCAGGTAGAGGAGAGGAAACTGAATGAAGCCTTCATCTCATTCACATAACCTGATTACACGACATTTAAATCCAGCTTTCATTCCACTTTATATTTTTATTCCATTCAGCTTCCGGTGAAGTGTTCCTGGGTTCTTGAGTTAAAAGGAGCATGATTATGTAGAAGAGTGAAACATGTTCATTCACAGAAAGTAATATCTAAAAATCTTCCTAAATCTAATTAGTTATTTTTCCCCTAAGTAGCACTATGCTCATGGGCTTTGTAACTCAACCCATAGACACTGTCCAAATGCCATCACAACAGCCCACTGATGTCATACATAGAAGACAGAGGCTGAAAAGGCTCCAGGGGAGATACTTTGGCAAGGCTGAAATGTTGGCCTTCATTTTCTAGAAATTATCTTCCTAAACTTTCTTAATGGCCCTGCTCCCTACCAACTCATGTTCATCCTCTTGGCCAGTGAGTGGAATGTGGGAAAGGAGCCTAAATGATTGCATCTTAAAATCTGCGGTGCCCTGCTTTATTCATTTGATCAACATGATTTTATACAGTACAGGAATGTAAGCATGACTGTGCTTATGTTTATCTTTGGTGATTTTACACGTTTCTGTATGCTCAATTATTTTTTTCTGAACAGGCAAGGTATGCCATAGTAGACATGTTTAGGATTTTGATTCAGTACTGCTCTGTGCTTCATGTTTTACATGTTTCATTGTGTTAATCATCACTAATAACATAAACCCCAGAAGATAAGGACAGAAAGGACAAACAATACTCTCTTAAGGACAATGTCTTCCTGTATGTCAGTTTGGAGAAAGCCTTTATGAAGAGCCAATCAGCTTCACAGGAAGCCTCTTTCCTTGCCAAGAAGTAAACAAGTGTCTGAAGCTTTAGGTTCCTCAATCAGCTGCCTTATGAGAGCTTTATTGGGCTAAGAGCTGAAGTGTAGAGCAGCAACAGCTGGGGGAGAGAGTGACTGCACCAGACTGCAGGGGTTATGGGCCAGCTGGAATCACCTAAGGCTTCCCTCATTCCTCAGGGAGCCACTGGGAGCCCTACCAAAAAGCCTTATCCCTCCCCAGGGGGACCTGAAAGCAGCACTAAGCACAGCAGGGGCATACATTTGATGGGTTTTGAGTCTCACATTACATTTCAGTCTCAGCAGGTGAGCAGGGAGCTATGAACCAGCAGATGGGGGACTCTTCTACTGGATACTAGCACATAAAAAAGGACTCATGAGACTATACAGGGTATTACAGAGCTGTCAGAGGTATTATCCTGGTTTTTAAGTATATTACCTAAGATATCAGAGATCTTGTTGATATGTTTCTTTTTAAAGTTTAATTTCTTCCTATGCCTGCCATCATCAAACCACCAGGGTGGTGGTCAGTCTCAGAGTCTTCTATCAGATAGCTGATGCAAACTGGAGGCTGCCTAATATTCAGTGTTAGTAATTGCATAAAGCAAATGGTGGCACAGGTATGTTGCTTTGGTTGAACGTTTAAAATACTCAGTCACAGAAATGCAATTACATGTGGGGTTTTTTGTTTGGTTGTTTTTTTGTTTTGTTTTGGGGTTTGTTTTTTTTTTGTGTGTGTGTGTGTGTGTAAATATTTGTAGTGATCAAAAAGTTCTTTGTGGACAATTCATAAGCATGAGATTGCCTGACAAACTAATCTATACCCAGAGGTTATTTTACTATGCAGCAATTCCTTCAGAAAGTTAATAATGAAGAAATAGACCAGAGTTTGAAATTTTGATTCAGGGTCTTTAGAAATGAATGTGTAAATCACAAATGTAAATGGTCTGTATTTGTATAATCTGCAAAACAATTATTTTGCACTATGTGCCTAAACATGAGGATCATGTATGAAAACTAATCTTCAGTATGGACATCTCTCAAAATGAACTTCAGCATAATAGGGAGAAGGGCAATTAGATACAGTCATAAAATCAGTTAATAATCTAAAAATGAGCATCACTAAAGTCAGGCAAGATATTTTCTGCCTCTAATAGGCATGTATGCTGCATGAGGAAGTTAATCAAAATCTAGCCTTCATTTGTCTTAATTTAGTCATTACTTATTTAGTCATCTAATATTGCCAGGGAAGACTGAATAAAATTAAGAGAAGTAAAGATTACATAGATAGGACTATCTGGTTATTTGAGACAGAAGCATGCCACGATAGTTCTCTGAAATAAGCAGACAGTGAACACTAATATGTCAAAACATACCACAGATTGATTTCAGCTCAGACAGCCTTAGACATAATGATTAGTGCAGATGATAGTTGATGCTGCAATGTGCATACTGTGGATTAATGCTTAACCTAAGTGATTACCATAGGTAAGCTGTGCCTCTCCCTCCTACATTCCTTCATCTGCAGACGTTCAGGCACGACTTTAAACAGGTCCCCAGTGTGCCATACTCACTAGCATGATCAGTGGCATGAAATGAAATGTGCAGTCCAAAAGCAAAGAATCGTCACTAGCTTTATGAATTTAGCATCCAAATAGAGCAATCTGAGCTGAAAACACTCTCTAATTACTTATATATCCACATGAAACTTGCTGCTCTTCTAAAACAGCTAGATACCTTAACAACCACTGAACGTTAGTAATTTGAAAACAACTACCCAACCTCAAGTTTTAAAGTAACTAATTTTAATTTTGACAGAGACAGAGGCAATATTCTTGAATTTTTAAGACTTAAAAAAAGTTTAGGTTTGATTTTGATCTTTTCCATGTGGAAGAAATGTGGAAATGTATGTTCTAACTGAACAAAACAGATTTTGTAGGTAGCATCAGTGGTACATGAAATGTAGTGATGCCACGCCATCCTTGTATTTTGTTGAAAAATGCATTTTGAAGCTTTTTATTTTCTGGTTGCAGTGGGAGGTGATAACTGTTAGACATGAAACACCTAACAGATTCCTGAACCTTGAAAATCTCAGCCTGAAGACATTTGGTATTTTAAATAGTTGTCCTGATATTTCTGTGAAGTTTGGAGGTACACATTCCAGGGTTTTCTGGTAACATGGAATTCTGTAACTGTGATTTAGGGCTTCAAGTACATTCTGTAGTTGCGACCAGTCACTAGGGTCTATAATGTCTATCATCCCAGAATTTCTATATTTTATAGAATCATAGAAGGGGTTGGGTTGAAAGGGACCTTAAAGATCTATCTCTAACCCTGCTGCATGGGCAGGGACACCTTTCACTAGACGAAGTTGCTCAAAGCTCCATCCAGTCTGACTTTGAACCTGTAGTAATTTACATACCAGAAAAGTGATGGATCTAGGTATACGGTTACCAGTATTGAAGGATCCTAAAGACCTTTCTGTGCTATTTACATGCTACAAGCCCCAAATCTTTTAGATATATCTGTACTCTTGTTGAAACTAGAAAATTATACTTCAAATGTTACCTCCAAAATGAAGTAAGTAGGGTATTTGCAGACACCACATATTCCAGAAAGGTACTCAGAAAATTTCTTACTGCAATTTTTTACTCTGAGGCCAAAGATCTCACAAGGATGAAAAAGCAACCAAATGTCAATCTTTTGCAATCAGCTAACCTTGGATCACGATCTATAATCTATTTCAGGTATGACAGCCCACACCTGAGCTCTTCTTTAAGAAGTCAGAGGAAATTTGTCCTCTTCTTTTGACTTTTATTATGATGAGAGCAGTGTTTAAAATTATTTTCTGTAAGTATGTGGAAGAAGAGTCTTGATGCAGACCTGACATAACATATCATTCTTTTACTTAATAAACTGTGGACCATTCTTACATAGTCATATAGCTTCCAGAGGAGCTCCTTGACACTCCTGCATCTTTTTTTCTTTACAAAGACTGTGATCAATACATCTACTATGCATCTCTCTTCTCAGTGCCAGTTTACAGCATGTAACTTCATGTTTCATCCTTCTCACACTGTGTCTGGGCAAGTTCACTGAGCTCTTGCAAAAGGGGAAAAAAAGGAGTGGAAAAAGCTTGCTTTCTGGATCCAGTGCAATACTATGTATGAGAAAAGAAGTAACGAAATATCCTTGTCTTTAGAATCCCTGTTTTCAGCAATTCATTTGCATCCAGTATGAGGAATTTCTTCATACCTAGAGACAGGCAACTTAAAAGAAAAAAACATTCATCCTCTCTGTTGTCTGAAATATGTTTTTCATTATGAAGCATCACTGGTGTTTTCTGTCAAGTCCATAGCTCCTAAGCGGTAGTAAAACTGAAAGAAAATGGATTTCAATTTGAAATGTGTAATTTTTCCCCCTATGGTGTGGATATTGGAATAATTGTCCCTTTGCAGCAACAAAAAGGTGAAGTTGTGAACTTGTTTTCACTTTGAAGCTCTTGTTTGTCTTCCTCTGAAGAAAAGCAAACTTTCTTCAGAGCAGCTGCTGTTCCAGGTCTTTCAGTGATTATATGAAGATAGCTGTTTAATTTTGCACACAATGTAAACACAACACATAAGCCAGAATTGCATAGAAGTGGATTTAAATGAGACATTTGGAGGACTTTACTCTGTTACTACAGCATGAAGGAGTCAGCCTCAGTTTGGAAAATAACTTGCTGTTGTCACAGTTCTTGCATCTAGAATAGGGCTGACTCAAATTGTCAAGAACAAAATTGATTTTGGAATACACTACAGAGATGTGGCTTACTCTGTCAAAAATGATTATACACTAAGAAACTGATGACTCCGTAATGTCATGTGTGCTCCTCTCTGCCTTTCTTTCTTTGATAACAGGGTCTTAGCAGTTTTCCTAACTAGCATTTTCTTCTCAAAATGTCTGCTGTAAGGAAGATTGTATCATGCACTTCAACTCACAGATTTGTGAAGCTTGGGAAAAGCAGAGTGCTCAGAGGAGTTTGAGAGCTACTTATTTAATTGCTTAGTTATTTATTTTTGGTGCTCACATAATTAGGCTTGTCATGATTAGTTTTAATATGATGAATTACAAAGATAAGAGTGTAGCATGCTTTGTGCCCATCCATTTCACTTAAAAATGCAGCAGAGATCTTCCTTATTGTCTGCAGTGTACTTCCATTAATCTAACAGTATGTTTAGAGAAGGCAGAAATCAGTCATCTGAAGCCTGTAGAAATGTCATTAAGTCTGGTGTGAACTGTACAGGTTTTCCTTTCCTGGTTTACTTTGGTTTTGAAACTACAGCCATAACTTTGACAAAAGCTGGTTCTTCTTTTGCTGGTTCTTTTGCCTGTTCTTTTCTTTCCTGCTATTGATTCCTAAGTGTAATTTTCAGTGATGAAGGCTCTTGTGTCTGAATGCAAGCCTCCGTATCCAGTTAACATTAAACACTGAACAGTCAGGTTGACTTAAGTAACAAATATAGCTGATTTCATATTTTATTCTGCTCACATGCATTCACCTGGGTAGAATTCTTAAACCTTTTCAGTAGAGTGAAACACAAGTCATTAAGGATTATTTTAAGAACACTCTCTCATTGTAAGACTGCATCTATGGACTACTTCTATGTTCTGATCATCATCACAGTATATCCCTGGGTCAATTCATTTACTGTAAAATACAGTTTATTTGTGTAAAATGTGATTTACACTAGGAAAGAAAAAGACATGCTACACTGGCCAGGCAGCCTATATAACTTGCTAATTTTCATACTGACTTTGGAGAGGTCAGTTTGAAGTTCTCCTGTTCAGAGAGGCAATTCATACTCATTCTCTTTTTCATCAAATTATTGCTGAATTACTAAGTACTGTAGTTACCACTCAGAAACCAATGTGACTAGTTGCTAAACACCAATCTTCTGTATTACTTTGGACAACTACCTTCACAAGTATCCTTTCTCTTTCTATCTGTTGCCTTGTGTAAAGGCTCATAACAGGTTCCTCAAATCAGGAGGGGTTTCTTGGCAGTTTCCTGCCATTTTCCAGCAGTGATGTACAGTAGATAAGACTGCTTAAACTATGCCAGGTTGATCTGGAGTTCAGCAATAGTTAAACTCATTACATCCCAAGACATTAATATTTTATCCTGATCACTCTTCTTATGTTGCAATCCATGTGAGAGAACATGAAAAAGACAGATTAGAAGCCTGAATGGTAATGAGAAAGTTAGTGCAGAGGTAGCAAAAAGAACTCCTAAAAAAGAGCCCAGCAATCACCAGGAAGCAACTTTATTTCTTCTAATGTATATTTTGCGTGCCACACTGCAGTGTTGAGGCTAAAGTGATTGATGTTTTAAAGTGCTTTCCATTCCTTTGATCTAAGTTGCTATGGAAATGGAAAGCACACTTATTAGATATTTGCTGTCACTTTTTGTTAAATCTAACTCTTCTAGGTTCTCTTTATCTCAGAGTGTTGCTGCACTCTTCAGAATCTCATGTCATTAGAGACCCACAACAGGAGCTTTCCTATGCCGTTCTGTTTACTTGCTTTCCATTCTATACATTTTAGCTGGATTTTTAAGTGTCAGAACTATAAACTCAGAGCCATGTTCAGCATTGGAGAAATCTCTCACACCTATCCTAAGGATTTTCATAATAATGTATTAAGTGGTTCAAAGGCTAAAAGGGCACTCAATAAATTGTTTAAATATTTATAATATCTATTACACTACGTATAATAATATATAAATGTAGTTAGATATATTAGCCTCTTGTAACAACTACCATCAGAAATGTCATGTCAAGCCTTTTGGGGCCCTAGAGGTGTGTGAATACAAATATACATGTAACACCTTTTTAGCCCTTCAGTACTTGATGTTCCTACTACAGTTTCAGGATTGTCTTTCCTTTTTTCTGAATCACAAAAGTAACAGTTTACAGAACAGAGGAAAGCTTCAATTTTTGGTCCTCTTTGACCCAACATACATATCAGCATTCTCCTTGTTACAGATCTAGTTATATGTTTTGATTTTTTTCCAATACTTTTCTGTTCTTGAGAGCAAAAAAAGCATCATTTAATCATCTAGAATGACAAACAGGTGCATTTGTGGTTTTTTTTCATGATATTATTTTAATGTGTTCAAGAGAGAAATTTTTCTATAATGCCACCAAGAACACCAAAAAGTAGGATTTTAGAAAACCCCAAACAACTCTAGCTTCTTAATAGAGTCTAGCTTACCCCTCTGAGGCACAAATATGAACAGCTTCTCAGCATACCTATGCACATGCATGGAGAATAGCCCTCCAGGAACACAAGAAAGGGGAGATGAAACAACTTCTGGGAGAGGAAGACACCTCTCCCAGACACAAGTGCCTATGTTAAGCACGCACCATTTGTTGCTCCAGAAGGGAGAAGTGTTGATAGGATTACTGACTGGCCTTGGCCTTACTAGAACTGTGTGGAGGTGTAGCAGATTTTCAGTCAGAGCTTACTGGGGAGGTGAGGATGACACTGAAACAAAGACAAGATGGAGGCTCCTCTTCCCCAGCGATGAGCTTTTCTTCTTTGTGGCCACTCTTGTCTCTCAGCTCTTGGTTGCTTTCCAAAAGTGTGTGTCTTTAAGGAGATATTAGTGGATAAGACTGCATTTTACTATCACCTCTTCAATTTATCCCAGGTATGAATCAAGAACCTTTGTGATTTTTTTTTCCCATCTGTTTAAAATTTTACTATAAACTGGGAGAGATACAAGTCTTTTACTATCTCTGCTGCTGAGACTGGCAGTTTCTTAGCAGTAAAAGCAGAAAGAAATAAACCCTTTCACAATGAGGGGACAGTATAATAAAAAGTGACCTTCATCTGTATTTCATTTTCTTTAAGGCTCGAAGAAAAAAAAAAAAAAGAAAAACTTGCAGCTGGGTTGTCACAGAAAGCCCGTGGAACTGTGTAAAGAAACTTGATTTCAGGATATATTTCTGCTTCTAGATTCCTAAATGCTTTAATATTTAAAAGGTATTCTAGTCTCTCATGGAATTTCATGGAGACTGCTAGAGCTGGACCACACTTTTCCAACCAGACAAAAATAAATCAGGTTACCTAATGTTTCTAAGAACTGAACAATACCACTGAAATAATTTCCTAAGCAGAAAACCATCTGTCTGATAATTTTAATTATAAATGCTTGTAGTCATTTGGGAAGGAGAAAAGCTATTGGCAGAGGGAAAAAAAGTTATCCTAACAATTCAGTAGTATTTCCATTAAGCTGTGAAACACATAAGTGCATGATGTATTCTACAGGATTGATCCTGAGCTGTAGTGAAGGATGATCAGGGCAGTTCAAGTGAATGTCAGGGAGGGGTAAGAAGGGCTGTGGAAAGGTTACACAAAGTTTACCTAGTGCCTGTTTTGTCATGTACTGAGGATCTACAAGATAATTCTTCTTCACATGTCTGAAAGGTCTCCCTTTACTTCCTAACCAGAAGTAACATGGCCACTGTGATGAAATTCCAAGAGATTCAGATGAGAGCAAATGTGAATGAAAATTTCTAGGTAAAAATATAACTTAATGAAGACAGTGAAGACTAGCTGCAATAACATATTAAAAGATTGTGAGTGAGATATAAATAAGGCAAGCAGAAATTAGTTTCTTCCATGCCTGAAAAGCATAGGGCAAGAAAGTGGAGTAGGGCTTTTTGCACAGGTGTGTGGCATGAGGACAAGGGGCAGTGATTTAAAACTTGAAGAGGGTAGGGTAGATTTAGGTTAGACATTAAGAAAAAATTCTTTCCTGTGAGGGTGGTGAGACTCTGGAACAGGTTGCCCAGGAAAGCTGGAAATGTTCAGGGCCAGGTGGGATGGGGCCTTGAGAAACCTGGTCTAGTGGGGGGTGTCCCTGCCCATGCAGGGGGGTGGAACTGGGTGATACTTAAGATCTTTTCCAACCTTAGCCATTCTGTGATTCAGATTTATTTCATTGGTCTCTTTTCAGCATTAAAAGATGCTAAATGACACACATTTGAAAATTTAACTGTTGGCATCTTTTTCAGATATAATTAATTTTTAAAAGATGATAGAAAGGTATATGGTATTTATATGCTGAAGGACAGTACACAACAATATTGTACTACTGATTTTTAATTTTACTTGTCTTTCTCCATCATTTTGCTGTAATTCCTTTGAAGTTTTGAGCTCTGGATGTAAATGCAACAAGCAAATGACCCTAAATTTGTTCTGTGAAGATATTGGAGTATAACAAACAACTTTGTTGGAGATAAATCCTCACGTCAATAAAATACATAAGTTAATGTGTTAAAAAGTGCACATGTAGAAGAACACCCTAAAAGTTGAGATTTTAAAAAGTATTTTTTTTGTTTTCATGAGTCATAATAGTGAGTTATTTTTTTAAAATATGATCTTTCAGGTAGAATAAAGAGGTTTTAGGAGTACAATGGCAGAAGAGGAGTGAAGTGCCAGATGAAGCTCTGCTGCTGACAAGTCTTACACAAGTGTGTATGTTTGCCTGAGACCCCTTACTGATAGTAATAGAAAAGTATTTCAGTAAGTAATATCAAGCATATCTATTAGTAAATTGTGTAACTGGAAGGTAGTGAGCAGAGATTTAATACCGACAAAGTTTAAAAAAAACAGATGAACAATTGACAAAATATTTTAGACTAGAAAAATCCTTGGTTGGGTTGTTCATATTAAACAAATAAGTAAATTTGCCCTACAAGGTGCTGTAGTTGTATTTAAATTCAGAGGGAGATACTTAAGCCAGGAACCTGTCTTTGTTAGCAAGCAATAGATGTTGATTTTTGTTCAAAGGTGAACAGCAGTAATGAGTGCCTTTCCCACATCAATAGCATTTCCCTCAAAACAGGCAATTCTTTTGCATTATTTCATGCACTATATTTCATCCAATGAATTGGAATATTATATTTTTTTTCTATTTTTACCACTCTAGATGGTACTTTGAGACAGAAAAGTAATAAAGTATTCCAGTAGGTGTGATTACTCGGCAAGGTTAGGGATGCTGTTGGCATTTCACGTAAGAAAACACAATGAGTGAATGCCTCCCAGGCATCATTTTTACAAAAAGAACTATGGATATGCTATATCTCTCTATTTTTGTGGAGCTAAGTACACCTTTAAACAAATGATGAAAGAAGACAGGGTGCTGACCGAAGTCATTCAGAATTTCCTTAATGCAAATGTACTTTTTTTTTTTTTTTCTGTACATGCCAAAGAGCTCCTCCTAAAACGAGGACTTCTTAGCATCCAGTTAGACATCCACACTGATTCAGTAAGATACTCTCTTCACTTTCATCTTCCCCAGTAATTGCCTCTTCATGGTGCCCACAGAAGTTACTCAGGGGATTTTATCTTCCGAGCAGTACATGCAGGAAATGGAGAGCTATGAAATCCTGCTCCTTTCCATCTCTACTTTGGTAAAAAATATCTTTGGGCCCCCCCTAACTGAAGGATGTGTTTATCAAGTTTACAAAAGCTTTAGATCAGACATATGGCTAACACAGACAGCTCTTAAATCTAACATACATTTTCCCAAAGCTTATCCCTTTCTTTAAACCAAGATGTAACAGAGCTTGCACTGGCTATGCACTTTGGTGTCACCAGCCTGTCTTAAATGTAATATAGAAACTATTCTGACTAAAGCTCCGGGACTAAAAAGTGACTGATACAAAATGCTGCACAATCAAGATAAGAGCACTGTCTCTATATAACAGTTTAGGACCTATCCAAGTAGTTGTTTAGAATGTTTATTTACTTTTGTCCTCATCTACTTTCATTCTCCTATTTGTGACACTCTCACTGCTATTATTTTGGTAGTAAATCATACTCTTGTCTCAGAAACAGTGCGCATTAAAATTTGTGTTTCACAGAAATCTCTCAATATGGCAGAATATTTTAATATACTGGCTTCTATACTGCTGCTGAGAGATGTAAAACTTGTGTGCCTATATAACCTAACATTAATTATTTAAAAAATCTTTTCAGGTAAATAAAATCAGTCACAAATTTAGAAGCTGCTTCAGAGGATCTTAGTTGAGATTCAGCATAACTACTATTTCATAGCAAGATGTCTCACTTATTCCTGGATTAACAAATTATTATTTCAGGAACTAATAACCACTAATACTACACAGTGTTGATCAGCCTATTTCTGAATACTAAAAATCTCTCAGGGACAGAGATAAGAGTTTTCCAGGGGTCTTCTTCAATATTATTCACTGGGCAAAATCTCATTCTTAGAACTTGTCCAAGGCAGTGGCATTGAGGCACTATGCCATCTTAACATGCATTCAGATATCGTGTGTCCTTCCAAAGACACACAAAGTCATATTCAGAGATTCAAGCAGGACTGAAGACTGAATCTTCTTTTCTTTTTTCTTGAAACATTTTCTTGAAAACATCACCTGTAGTGCTGTCCTGCCACAGTATATCTCCTCTCCCTCTTCTGCACTTTACTCAGGTCTTAACATAAACCTTTTGTAATTTCACAGAGACAAATAAATAACTGATAAATTTTCAATCATTAACAGCAAATGCTGTTTTTATTTAGAAGAAAATATGTTCTCCAACTCCAGTTTCATTCCTTATTTTTTGTATGAAGGTACATAATGTTTGTGCCCAGTCTATCACTGTGGTATATGCGTGGTAGTTAGACAAGTAAATTATTTCTTCTTACAGTATGATCAGGTTCCTTCCTCTTGGTCCTTTTTGAACAAATATAATTTGCTTTGCTTCTACAAAAAAAAGTGTAAGGACAAAGTTGTTGTTGTTTCTTTGAATGTTTGGTTTTTAATTTGCTTAATGACTTAAAATACTTCATTGTGAAGAGGACTTAGAGTAGTAGCATAAGCCCTGACTTTTACAATGAACTCTGATGTAACTTGATACATACCATCTAGTAACAGATTACAGAGAGTCTTAGAGTGAGAGCTAATCTTAGTTACTGAAGATCAATGTCTATTATTGAGGAAAAAGCCTCCATTTTAATTAATTTCTAAAAAGGTGTTCTAGCAAAAATAAATATTCAGAGATATATTTTATGACTACTGACCCAAATTCAAGTATTCAAGTATTTGCCTTTTTGTCTGTTGCTGTAAATACGTGCAAATTAATTTGCAAAGAGCAGGAAATCTTCTCTGCCACTGAGCAGTGAGGATGCTCCAATTTATGAGAGTCAAGTGAAAGACATACATACTGTTGAATGTCCTGCAATGTGTAACTCAAATAAAAAAAGGATTAAAGCATGGCAGGTTTATTAAGCAACATTAAACCACTGTGTAATATGTGGTTTCTATTCTGCTGCACCTACACATCACTGCAGCAGATGTCCCTGGCTTTGTAACATCTGACAGTAGCCTATAGTTACAGGTCCTTAAACTGCCTCAATCAAATTGCATTTAATTTCTCACTCTAGATTTAAGAGAGGATGCTAAGATGTCCTTGGAGAAGAAACTAATGAGTCAGATAAAGAAGCTTACTACAGTTTTAATGAAAGCTTTCACTTACTCCCTTTGCCTGAATCAGACTTTCTTCAGCTATTGTTTTTAATAAATGAAGGAAAAGCTCAACAAAAATATCTGGTCATGTACATGTCATTGTGTATCCCTGCTAGCATTGTTCTTAAGGTAGTTTTCCTGTTAACATTTGTATTCAGAAGCACACACTAAAATATATCATATTCTTTGCTTTTGCTCAGGATTAAAAGAGTAAATAATAACAATAAAAAATTAACAAAGAAACATTGCATACTTGACAGCTGCTATTGGCTTTAATTAGTTAATTTTTGTATATTTATTAACACCTGCCTGTGTAAAGAGAATATATTTTTCCCTCTGGTAATTTCACCGCTGGTGTTTCTAATCTAATATATTCAGGTCATATTCATTTTCATGACCTTTAATAATTAGCCAGCTTTATCTGTGGTTTCTTAGTATATTTGCATTAAAAAGAAAATAAATCCTACATTACCCTTCCTTATTTTATTATTAATAAATTGGCCTGTGGACATTTATGTAAATAAAATTTTTAATTGAAACCATGTATTAGCAGAGGGAAATGTGTTATCACCAATAGTAATAGCTTTTAGCATTTGAAGTTTGTCTTCAGATATGTTTTAAAGCAAATTATCTAGCAAAATTTCACAGAATAAAGCTGCAAAATATGTGAAGAAAACAAAGAAAGAAAGAAGAACAAAGCCCCATTCTCCAGTGAGCTTTTGATATCAGGTAAAGATTTTTCTAGTACAAAGATCTTATCTGGCATTGTGAAAAATTTCTGAATTTTTAAAAATTTTTCTGAATTTTCTAATTTCTAACACTTCTAATATTTTTCTTTCTTTAATTTTAATTATGTGATTGTTAGCACAGTGGTTCCAGATATTTTTTTTTCTTGCTTTAGGCTATGAAGGATTTCAAATGAAGGTGTAAAATTTTGTTTTGGAAAGGTTCTACCCTAATAAACACTAAAGATAATGAAACAGACAGAAAATGGAATGCTTGCACATTCAGTATTTCTGCAGCAGCATTATGAAAGAGGGATTTCATTTACCCCTGCTCTCAGTTTCAACAGCTTATATTTGAGAATACTTTAATAAACAAAAAGGAATCTAGTTTGTACTGTAACAGCAAAGCATTCAGGGTAAGCATAAAATGTCCCTGTGTATTTTTAGATTTGCAAAATTTAGAGCCCATATCTTTTAAAGGACAAATGAAATAATAGATGAAGGTAATCCTTAAGAAACTCTTTGCAATCTAATTTTCCTGCTGCAGAACAGAACAATGACTGATGATGTGTCCCCTCCTTACTGATGTGTCCCTTGTATAGAGTTGGTCCATTTGATCTGTATTTGGTCCACAGCTTCCAAAAGCACACAAGGATCTGTGTACAAAGTGAGAGAGGAAATGGGGATACACTTGCAGCTGTATTTTTATGAAAAAGGAGAAAAAGACACTGGTGGCTGAACTGATTTTTTAAAAGTAATATTGACTAGTTGCTTTCACTTTGCTAAATTTTTCACAAAGATTTTTTTCTGATTTCATAACTAAATGAAAGGATAAAGTAGAAAAGCTTTGAATTTATAATAATAGATAAAGAAAACAGTTCTAGATATTGTAATTAATGTTGACTGCAGACAGGTTTTCTCTATGTTGAACTTTAATGTGCATATGAGACTGTGATGCAATGGACTATATTGGGCACTTTTCAAGCATTTCTTTCTCTTTTTCACTTCCTTTCACTTTTACAGGTAAAAGTCTTGGTTATTTATTCAAAATTTAACTACTGATATAGAAATTCTACCATTAGATTGCCACATATCTATTGACCAATTAAGTGTATTTGGTATAATCTGCTGAATTCTGGTTATGTGGGGAATTACACGATACAGAACTTAAAGGAAACTCTGTTACATGATTCAAATAAAAATAAAGATATTCACTGATTTGGAAAGAAAATATAACTTAGGTGACAGTGATGGTGAAATTACCAAGATCTTGGAGCAAAAGCAGCAGAATAAAAATAGTAATTCTGTATCAGAATTATACAGGCAAAGCAAAAAAATTAGATTTTGGAAAAGTAGTCTCAATCATCAACTAGTAAATAGACCTCCCCAGGAAACTGGTTTACAGGATTTGAAGGAATATTGTCTTATTTGAACAATGGTTCTGTTACACAAATCAAAATTTGCCATTGCAGAGGAAAGACATATATTGTAGTAAGAGACCAAATTGGAGGCTGGCAGGTTTTAGAGCATAATATAATTTGCAGGACAAATGGATATGGCAAAAGGCTTACTTTATAGCATTGATAAGGCCTCCTCTCTTCATAAGTTTAGGAAAGATAAGTGTTTTCTGACTCAAAACTCAAGAATCCACCTGAAGAGAAACCTTGGGGGAACAATGAGAATTTTCTGTGGTCTAGAAAACTAGGGGAAACCAAGTACTTAAAATTGTAATAGCTTAATGTAAAGAAAAGAAGAAGGTAATTTTTCAGATATGTGAAGAGCTACTGCAAAGAAGGAACATGTTTCCTGATGAAAAAGGTAAAAATGAATGTATCTGAGATGTATTAAAAAAAGATGAGCATGGAGATTTAGCAGAGAAAAAAAAAAAAAACAAAAAAACCCAACCAAAATCTTGAACCTGCCCCAAAGGACGGCAAAGCACTGGAAAAGATTATGTAGGCACTCATAGAATCCCTGTTGCTGGAGGATTTTAAGAGCAAGTTGGTAGAACAGCTGTTAGGATGTGGATTGATGTTGGTCTAAGTGACTCCTGGAGATGCTTTCTAGCACTGTAACTGAGACCTACCTGCCCGAGGCACTCAGCAGTTCCCCACTGATGCCCAGCTGAGTCCTGACTGCTCGGCTCTCTGATGCACATCCAGTGGCCCATGGCCTCTGAAACAGCAAGGACATGCTTTGTCACAGCTCCTGTCACGATAGGGTTGTACCACAAAATGACCTATATGAAGAGAAAACCTATTTCAAATGAGTAATATATCTCAGTGAAGAAAGCAGTAGTTCAGGATTGGGAAGGCATGGTGTTAAATTGAAGCAAAGGGTTGAGGCAGGTGCTGGAAGCAACCCATTAATGTGAAGTACAACAGCAGTAGATTGGATAGTGTGTTGCCAGGAGTTAGAGCATGATTTTGTTAGACTTGTTTTTCCAATAATTACATCTTGTCCACGCACGTCAATGAATTACAAAAACAGTTGACCAAACTGCCTGTAGCTTGTGTTTTTTTTCTGTTGTGTACTAAGCTTAAATAAGACTCATGGATTCCAGCATATCAGACTTAAAATCACAAACTCTTCTTTATCTCTGTTGCCTCCTTAGTAAGGATTAGTGTGAAGACTGTGAGTATAAATGAGAAGAGAAGAGAAGAGAAGAGAAGAGAAGAGAAGAGAAGAGAAGAGAAGAGAAGAGAAGAGAAGAGAAGAGAAGAGAAGAGAAGAGAAGAGAAAAGAGGGAAGGGGAAAGAAATTATATTCCTGGAATGTATAGACATTTCCCTCAGTGCATTTTATAAAAATGATCATTCGATTAAAGTACTGCCATAAATCCTCAGCAGTTCAGGCACCTAGACTGCATGTTTTTTATTTTGAAAGGGACTTCATTTTTATGCTTTGTGTTTGTATTAGATTTTTTAAAGAGCAAAAAGAATAGTATCATCTTTCTTTCCAGGTGTGTCAGAAACAGAGCTTATTCCCTGTTATGTATTGCTTCTTTCCCATTAGGTTCTGCTAAATAACAATACCCATGTGCTTAGCTTTGATTCTTTGCAGGCAAACTCCTGGAAACTTACAGTTAAGAATTTGCCCATCAACCAGATTATAACAGAGAGAGGAAAAGAAAAAGAAAACCAAACAAACAAACCCAAAACCAAACCAAACCAAACAAAAAAACACCCACAGAAAATACAACCCTTTTACACTGCATTTTTCTTATCTGAAGCTATATTAGCTTACCTAAAATTTGAGAAGGAAAACAAGTTTTAGTTCAAGCCTGTTCTTGCAGCAGCAAATTAACTATCTTTGTTTCTTATCTTGGGTTTACCAATTCCAGACCAGCATTTCAGGACTAGTAATAGCTTAATAAAGATAAAAATTGAAAGGTCTCAGCATTTTGGTTTCAAGCAACCTTTACCATTTCACAAACATCCAAAACTTCTTTTATTTTCCATGTGAAATAGCACTGTGAGTGCAGCATAAGCATTTCTATGAAATGCTTGTGCACACTGCCTTTTGTAACTGTACAACAGGTTGTGGAATAATTCTTTTTTTTACCTGACTGGAATGCTGGCTGCCACATTTCAAGAGCAAGTCACAGGGACTCGTTAAAAATGAGATTGCAGCAAATTAATCCTTTCTTTTGGATGGAAATGATTCATTCCACAGCAGCAGCCTTTGAGTCCACTCCCAAGTCCTTTCAAATGATTTCTGTGTCCTGTGCTGCCTAGCTAAGTAGGGAAAAGGCAGTATTTAATTAAAGCCAGTATTAGGAACATGAAATGAGACTGTTCTTGTTAATGTTTCCCATGGGCTCAGTAGTATGTGTTTGTGTGAAGAAAAAGAGTAGAAATTAAGCCAATAATAATAAAACTTAGCCTTTGCCTCCCTCTAAAGTGCTGTTAAATCTGAGAAAACTTCATACTGCTGTTGTGAATTACAGAAGCAATAGATAGCACTCGAGGCTTTAAGGGGATATTTTTCTCTCTATTCTGACAAGGAACGTGTGAGGATTGCATTTGCACCTCCAGCTCCTGCATTGCTTTTGCTTCCAGTGGGCTTGAAGAAAGGCTGCTGAGAAGTAAAGTTGCATGAACTTCTTACTTCTGCTTTTTGTGGCATCATTTAGCACATAAAGGAGAAATTTGCATGACTGATACATAAGCTCAAAAGCTGTATGCAAAAATTCAGAAGCTCCCGGCAAACAATTCTTTATGCTATAGATTTTTTTTTTAACTAAGCATTAGGAATATTTACATGAATTAAGAAAAATATTTCTTTTTCTTAAGCAGTTCTCTAATTCTGCAGCATTGTCCTCATCTGATAAGGGTTTCAGCTGTTCATTTCAGAGCAACGTTTCCTTTTTTTCCTTTTTTCAAAAAAAGCAGTAACAGGACTGAAGTGAAAAAAATAAGAACTTTGTGCTTTATGTTGTGTGGACAGGTTTTAATCGCTTGAGGAATGAGTGGAAACAGCTAGTACCAGTTTATTAAAATGAGTTTATTCTATAAGCATGGAAGAAATCTAGGAGCACAGCTTTGGTGGTTAGCAGGGCAACTCCAGAGCAACTGCTTTTAGAGGCCAGCCATACCAGAAGAGTTCTGTTTTCCTCTGTAACTCTAAAACATCTGTGAAACACCTGTCTGGTAATAGATGTCAGTCAATACAGTAACTCCTTAAAAAAGGGGGACACGCTTCTTGGTTGGTGTCTGCTATACAGGGCATACAGATGAAGTAGTATCCACTTATGTGAATGATTTTTGCTCATTCCATCAATGGAGTAAACTCGGGTCACTAAAGGATGGCTTCAGCTGGTGATGAGCTTTTGGCTGCATACCTTGGGGATTTGTGGTCAATAATGCTTTTGGAAGCTTCTCTCGTCTGTCCTTGATATGTGGTCCAGAGTTTAACTGATGGCTAGATTTGACTCTGGAAGAAATTTTACCTTGATAGGACTATCAGAGTTGGTTCTGGAGAGAGGCTTTTGTTTTGATATAGTTTTCTACTCATTAGAACAATGTATCATCCCTCTGAAAATGGTTCCTTGTGAATTCCCAGTCTTGCAGGCAAAAAAGATGTTGATGATGATCTTCTTCCATGCTGTCCCCATGGCTGCTACTACTCTGCTTTAATGTTAGCTTTATATTTGCTAAAGACTGTTCTGAGACACAGAGTAGATGTTTGCTGGATGATTGGGAGCTATCTACTCTTTTTCCCCTGATTTTCTGTGAGGTTTAGGTCTATACTTAAGAGCACATATAACAAACATAAAACTTGGATATTTGAAGTTGTTTGTACTGAATTTGTCTTCCAAATCTCCAAGTAGATTTAAATATGCAAATATTTTAATTTCTGTACCTTTCTGTCACTTACATTTTGTTTTCCACTTTCTTCAGGCTTTTTATGTAGGAGCAGTGTGTTCCCCACTTTGGTCTCTATGGTGTTGGTAGGAATAGAAAACTGCAGGAAATAGGATTTAGATGTGTGGGCTGAAAATTACAGCAGAAAATCCTTTTAGTAAATATGCTAATTTAGGCAGTTCATTGCAGTTCACAAGGACTGTCCACACACTGCAAGAAGCAGGTCTTTTTATTCCCTTTCATTCCCAAATCTGTCTTAATATTCCTAATTTTGAATGTATAGAGCATTTTAATAAATAAGTGGTGTAAAAAGGAAGCTTTCAAGAAGTATTCCTGTGGTTTAGCAGATACTGTAACCAAAACCTGCATGTATACATGGACTGAATTTGAATAAACTGTGATTGATACTGAAGATGACATGTCTGTGGCATCGTGGATGCAACCACCTAAATATAGAGATGGGCTCAGAGATGTCATTGTGTCTAGGACTAAGAGAAATTAGTGCATGGAGTTCTCACACTCACACAGGATGATTGCCCTTAAAAATTGTCTGTGCATACAATCTTAGGTGGATTGCAGCTTGCACTGAACTACACAGCTTTTCTATTATGAACAAAAGATCAAATCAATTTAAGTCTATTTAAGTCTACAGAAGAGACACATGCACTTCCTGTTTTGTAGTGTGCATATTAAGACTGTTGGTTACTTGCTTTATATTTGCTTTTTAAAAAAATACATCCCTCAGAGGAAAACAAAAAATCCCACAGCCCGAAGAAAAGCAAATCAAGGTTGAGTGTGCAATACGAAGGGAATCACCAAGAAGATGACTCTTGAGAGATTTCTCAGGGTAAAAATTATACAGAAGAGCCAATTAGATGGTTGTGAGGTTTGTTTGGTTGGTTGGTTTTGTTTTGTTTTTAATCATTAGAAATAAAATTATATTCCTCTGGTGTTTTGATTTGAAGTGTTAAGGCATATTGATAGGTTTTCAATTATAGCCGTGAATAAATTTCATTTAAAGTTTGGCATGCAGAGATGAGTCAAATGGCAGAATACTTTTTATAACCGACTGACTATAAAACTGCATGTAGATTTTAACCAGAAACTCAGAGGTCAAAAACTCTATATCTCATCTTGTTCTGCCCACACAGTTATAAACCTTATAGTTTTTCCATTTAATACTTTATTTGACCTCCTTGTACTACATGTCATGGTGGCTGGGTTTTTTTACACTTTTTTATTTAATTATAAGGTTCAGAAATGAATGCAGACTTCTAAGCCTGTAACAGCCGCCTGTGCACGGTCAGAGCAAGGGTCAAAGAGGCAGAATCACTGCTGCCAGTTTTTCTTTTGACTTAGTGTGAAACTGAGGACATGACAACACAATTCTCAGAGTGATGAAAGGGGACCTAAAGTTATTTTTTCCAGAGATAGGGAAGCACTAGTTTACATGACAAGGTCTTGGCAGCAGGGAGGCTGGTGGGGTGGCTTCTGTGAGAAAACTGCTGGAAGCTTCCCCCACGTCCAACAGAGCCCATGCCAGCTGGCTCCAAGACAAGACCTGTCACTGGCTAAGGCCGTGCCCATCAGCAATAGTGGTGATGCCTCTGTGATAATATATTTAAGAAGGGCAAAATTTAAAAAACTTGGCAATTTCACACAGGGAGAGGAGTGAGAATATGTGGGAGAAAAAACTGCAGACACCAAGGTCAGTGAAGACAGAAGGGGAGAAGGTGCTCTAGGTGCCAGAGCAGAGATTCCCCTGAAGCCTGTGGTGAAGGCCATGGTGAGGCAGGCTGTCCACCTGCAGCCCATGAAGGTCCATGGTGGAGCAGATATCCACCTGAAACCCTTGGAGGACCTCACACCTGAGCAGGTGGACGCCTGAAGGAGGCTGTGACCCTGTGGGAAGCCCGTGCTGGAGCAGGCTCCTGTCAGGACCTATAGTCCTATAGAGAGAGGACCCCACATTGGAGCAAGTTTCCTGGCAGTTTGTGGCAGACCCCACATTGGAGCAAGTTTCCTGGAATGATTTGTGAACTGCAGCCTGTGGGAAGGACTGACTTTGGAGAAGTTCATGAAGGACTGTCTCACATAGCAGGGACCCCACCCTGGAGCAAGGGAAGAATGAGGAGAACTCCCCCTGAGGAAGAAGGACCAGCAGAGCCAACATGTGACAAATTGACTGAACATCCATTCCCCATCTCACTGCACTGATGTAGAGGAGGAGGTACAGAAAACAGGAGCAAAGTGATTTGAACTTGCAAAGAAGGGAGGGATGGGGTGTGTGTGTATTTATTCCTCATTACCCTACCTTGATTTAATTGGTAATGAATTAAACTCATTTCCTCAAGTTGTGTCTGTTTTGCTTATGTCTGTAATTGCGAGTGATCTCTGTCCTTTCCTTGACCCATGAGCCTTTCATTTTATTTTCTCTTCCATCCAGCTGAGGAGGGGAAGTGATGGAGTGGCTTTGGTGAGCATCTGGCATCCAGCAAAGGTGAACCCTCCCTGGTCACCCACCCTGAATAAATAAGCTGTGCTGAGGGGCAGAATGTACCAGCCTGGTCGGTGAATCATGCTGCTGCAGCTGCAGATGGTGCAGATGGCACTGGTCTCTTGCTGCCTCAATGAACTCGCAAAACTCTCATGGAGCACCAAGTTTCACCTCAAATTGTCTGATATCTTTTATGCGGAGATACATTTCAAGTGTCTTTTTATGTCTCAGCGTGATTACTTTAAGTGGATTTATGTTGCTCTGACTCCCTCGTTGTCTTCAGACTTTCTTGCAGCACTGTTGTGCTACCAACACTGGTAGCATTTAAGGCTCATTTTACATTAGAAAGCCTAGAATTGTGCATGTGGGATTTTTAGGTGTAATAAAACCATGTCCTGCACTTTGATAGGTTTGTAGCTGTGTTCACCGCATCCAAGAAACTTGCAGATTTATTTTTATATTTATTTTTAACCTCTTGATGGCAATTACAGCAGGATCACTTAAAACCAGGCAGCAAGGGAGCTGGGTCAGAGGGTAGGAACAATGCCAGGGTGGTCACTGGATCAGCCCAGACATTCCTGCTCACAGAAAGCTGCCTTGTGCAGCCCCTCCTGAAATCACTGTTTTTTTTCCAGGAAAATTTTGCTCTCTCTGTTGGAAACGTGAGCTTCTCCAGTGTCCTCAGGGGTATCTCCTGAGTGGAGGCTCCTTGCTTGGGGTGGGCTCCTCTGGTGCAGCAGTGATCACACCCACCCTGTGATGTTTTCCAGTTGTGTGAAAAAAATTTAATCGAAGAAAATTTTAGCAGTTTAAATTCACTATCCTACAGGATTTCCTAAATGCTTCAGTATTACAGCCCATTAGTACTTGTCCTATCCTTAGTGAACAAGCAACTTATTCCCTTCAGATTTGTTGGCAACCTCTTACACAATTGATTCTCTTGTGAAAGAAAAATGATATGAAGAATTCCTTTACCATGATCTCCCCATAGCACTTTATTGAATTTTTGTCTGTTTTGTTTTCATAAACCTGTCTTATCAAGCAATCCTTGTTTTCTGTTAGTTAGAGAACAGTGCCCATAAAAAGCTGGGAAAAACAAATCCTGTGAAAATAGCTGCTAGCTAATATCCAGCCTAGCTTTTCAGAACAGCTCTTCCTCATCTCTGTTTTTCCTTGGAAACAGAACAATCATCAGTACTGAGGAAAATGGGAGAAAAGAAGGGCAGGAAGAACAAATACGTGTGAATGGCACTTGAAACAGAAGACACATGCCCTTTTATTCAAATAGATTTATTATAAACATCATAACCCAGAAGTAAATAAATCACTTGACTAATATATCTTAACTGATGGTTTGAAGAAAAAAAATCGAGTTTAGATGTGAAACTGAAATTATTAAGATTGGTATATTTAAATATTACTGAAAGGGATAAAGGCTGCTAACAGTACAATTAAAATAACACTGAAGAAATCTTTCCTTAAACAAAGCTGAAAATTCATTCAAAATTTGTTCTTTAAACACATGGGTTATTCTCTTTAGACTTTGTAAAACAGAAGGAAATAACCTTTTTTTCCCCTTAAGAAAATTTGTGTCAGCACTTTTCACTGCCTATTTCAATATGAGAACTAATTGATAAATATTTCCCTATTTGTGTGGAATGTAAGGAGTTTCAGAGTGCTGGTATGTCTAAAACTCAAACATTTTTTCAAGAAGTGGTGCCTTGCAGCAGAGATGATATCCTTTGTCTTCCACACTGATCTCTGTGATGTCAGTTTTTATAACAGGAACAGGATGACACAAATTTTATTACCAGAGATGGAGGTGAAATCTTTTTTTTTTTTTTTTTTTTTTTTTCCTCAGAGGTTCTATATAGCTATTTTTAAAAATACATGGAATCTTGGTGATTGGTGTTTTCTTCTAAGGTGTCAGACAAGGCAAGGTGAATGAATTTTAGTATTTCTGGGTAATTACTTGAAAATAATGTGTTAATTTATAACTAGTGTAACAGAGCAGCACTAGAAATGGCTGCTCAGGGGGATGCTATTTTTCTTATATCTTTGATGGAGCTATAAACATTCATAAGACAAAATAGCAACATAACAAAAGCAATTTTTATATGCTTAAAATTTATTTTAACTGGTTGGGTGATGCATTTAAACTTGAGATATGAGTTAGTTGGCAAGTGGAACTAGCTGCCCAGAATGAATGTTTGTATTAAAGCTGCAAGACAATAGGAGTGCAAAAGACCAAATTTGTTTTAGTTTTACAAGAAAATCAAAGTAATTTTTCTCCTATTCAATACAGCTGAGGGAATTCCTTGCAATGAAATGTTCACATCAGACTGTTTCTGTTCAATCATGTACCGATTGTTTAGACAAAATTAGAACTGGAACAGGAAAATGTATCCCATTTTGTGGAACAAAATATTTTTCATATGCATTGACTTGGAAGAACTTCAATTTATTATTTCACATTTCAGCAGATGTATCCTTCACCTTTAAGAAATATTAAACCATTCAATAATAATAATATTGTCTTTTTACAGCCAAAAGCAGAAATTCACTATTTCCAGGGAAAGAAAGACTGAGTGGGTATTTTTATAAGTCCCTATGTTATATTTAGTGAGTGTTGTGTTTCCTGAGCCACTTAAACACTCCTGAAAATCTTCACTTGCCCCAAAATTATTTTCATTTTTCCATGCATAAATGAGGGTTGTTGCCTTTATAGAAGCACTTCATCAGAGAGAGAAATAAGGGCCTTGGAGTAAACGTGGAGTAAAGTAAAGGTGTAGTAAATGTGAATGGAGAAGGGCCTCTGCAAAAGAACAAAAATGTTCGTGATTAGTTGCATGACAGTGAAAATTTTGACTCATGACATGTTCTTTACTGGCAATTAGCTCAGTCTGTAGCTGGACTATTGCTTGTTGGAACATGCCCCTATTGCAAAGGAAATAGAGTGCATCCCTGGAGGTCACTGGCAGTGACCTTGAAATTAGCAAATGAGAGAACATCTACAACAAACTTACAATCACAATATATACCACAGAGCTTGGGCATGTCAAGTGTTTTTTCTGCTGGCTACTTAGTTTTTTTTTTTTTCTTAATTACTCAGTTTTTCCTCAACAGAAAAAAAAAACAAAAACCAAAACCAAACCTACAAACCCAACTGTTTTACTCTTCTACTTTTACTCTGGCTGGCTGCAAACAGGAGCTCATGTTTAGTATTTTCAAAACAGTCCTTCCCTAGTGCTGCTTCTCTTGCTGATAGTTAGCAAAGACTCACTTTGTTTCTATGAGACTGACTTTATTCAGAAACTTGTGCCCACCAGTTCTATACAATCTTCAGAAGTGACTCTGAGTCATTTTGATTTTTAAAAAAGAAAACAAACTAATGTAGACCATCATAAGTCAGATAGGATTCTGTGCCCCAGAACTCCTGAAAGAACTATCTAATGCTGGCAATACAACCTAGATGAGATGAACTTTTTTAAAAAAGTCATCAGTTTGTATCTAGAGTGAAGATTCTGACAACACTGTTAAAAATAGATAACTCACTGGTGAAGTCAAAGGAACACTCTTAAACTGAAAGCATAGTGATTGAGTCACACATGCAACAAATAATAAAGATATTTCCAGTTTGGAAGTGTGATCAAGACAAATGGAGTTTAAAATAAATGCTGTTCCAGTACAGCACAGAGAACTGAAGAACTGAGGATTGCAGTTCTTTTTGCTTGCCTCTGTGTGCATGGAATCTTTTTTCCCCCCTCAAAAAAAATGTGGAAAATCGAACTACCATCACAAGCTGTTCTTATAAATATACATGGGATTTGTCTGCTAGGGACCTCATCTTCAGTAGGAGTTTTTTTGACATGGGGTTTTTTTGGCAAACTTTCTTCCAGTGTAAGTGGGACTTACAGAGGGATATGTCAGAGGAATTAGCATAGCACCCCCACATTTGTTTTTGTCTGCCTTTTTTTTCTTCTCTATTAAGCACATAATTGATATCCTAGGAAAAAATCTCTTCTTGAGGACAAGCCTGAGGTCCTTGAGGACCACTAGAGGAATGCAAATTCAGATGTAAAGAATGTGTTTGACCAGAGTGATAAGTCTAAAGTCAGGGGGAAATATGTTTCTACATATTTGGATAAAATTCTGACCATCCTGAACCCCATGTTAAGATTCCCACAGATTTTAGTGGGAAATCAAGACAGTTTCAGAGCACTCAATAGCAAAGATTAAACTGCACTGAAAATTCATTCAGGTCTAAGAACACTAACCACAAGAAATAACAAGGACAGGAGAAGAATCAAAAGTATAAGTAGGGCGTAGGTCATGAAAAAAAGGAGTGAGCAGCTGCAAAGCTGCTCAGGTGCTGGTGCCCTGCCATTTCCCTCTGGCCAACAAATCACTGAAACTTGGTAGCAAGGAGAGCAGTTTCTCCCTATCTCCTGGTAGCTCCATGTGCAAGAGTGTAATGGCTACAGCTGTATGTACAGCTTAAAAGGTAGCTTTCTAAACCCCTTGCTGATATAAGGGAGATGAACTCAGTTTGTTGCTAGATGATTCTTCCCTTTCATGCTGTTTTTAAATGTCAAGAGACACAGGGGACTTCTCTGTACACCTGCACAGTGCTGGAAGTAAGTGTTTGTTGATGGCCTGAGATTGTTAGCACAAATATAATTTAGGTCTCAGACTGTGCATTTCTTGATGAGCTCTTTATCCAGTGGTCACACTTCTTCCAAAAAGCAGCAAATGTCTTTTACTGCATAGGGTACAGTCCAGTGCACTGGGATGAATTAAAGCTGTACAGCAGAGGCATTTGGGTCCTTGCCTCATTTGATAAGGAAGTCGAGCATTATGCAGATAATAACAGAGATGGCAGCAAGAGGAAAGACTCTGAAGACTAGGGATGATAAATGTAAACTTGGGAAATTGGCTTCTATCCCTGCCTCTGCCACAAAGTTGGTATATGAGGAAGGACAAATTAGTTAGAAATCTTCAGGACCAGACATTGAAGGTGCATTATCTAGGGATCCAACTTGTGATAGTTGAAGCCTCTTTTAAATAATTGCTGAGTAATCACAGCTGCAGGCAGAGCTGCTTGGAGATGTGCTTCGAATATCTAAAGTGCCGTGAATAGGGTTGGTTTTTTTCTGTAATTTAGGCACCGGGCTACTCCAAACCTACTACTTAAAAATTACTAGTAGCTAGAATTCCACTAGTTGTTCACTAGCTGTTAAAAATAGAATAATAAAAAAATCTTTAGCCATCTACTTTTTGTTTCAAAATCGGCTCACAAGGGTAGAGGTGATATTATATTCACTGTGTGATTAGAACAGCTGACAGATCTAATGAGTAATGCTGATTAAAAAGTTAAAAGATTGGGGTAAGGATATCAGAGATCTTTCAGACCTCATCTTTCACAAATGTATCAAAAAAGGTTTGCTAAAACAGTCACATAATTTGCATTTCCCACCTTTTGGATAATTTAGTTCAGGCACATCCTCCATTCCCTTCATTTTTTAATGTTCTGGGTAGCATACTAGCTGGAGTAGTAAAAGATCTTGCTTCTGTCTAGAAGCTTTGTCTTGATAATGAAGTAGATTACCAAGGCTACAAATCATCTGTTACTTGGTTCAAGAATCAATATATAGAGCTGGTGGGAAGTGACCTCTAGTCCAAGCCCTCTTCTCAAAGCAGACTCAGCCAGCACAAGTTGCATAATGCTACTGAGGTTTCAAGCATCTCCAAGCATTAACACTCAGCATCTCTATGCAAACTGTTCCAGTGTTTGACTGCGCTCACAGTTAAAAATGGTTTTTACTGTCCTTACATAGAATTTTCTGTAATTCAGTTTGTGCTCATTCTCCCTGTACTTTCATGAGGCACTGCTGAGAAGCTTAGAACACTGACCAGCATCACCCATGTTGGTCTGTGCTCTGCACTGGGCATGGTAGAAAGAAGGATGGGGATGAGGTGAAAAAAATGAACCCCAGATGGATCTCCCCAGCAAGCTGGGGAGATCCCATCCATCCAGTGCTTCACAAACATGGGGTTCTCAGCATCTGAAGGGACATAGATATAACATGCAATATCTATATTCCTTTTCATATTCTATTGTATTAAACCAACTATTTTATTAAGTCATTTGCTGTTGGGCCTATGTTTTTGAGATCCAGAAAGAGCCCAGCAACACATCTGTTTCTCACCCTTCACTTCCTTCCTCCTGGTGCAGATTTGTCTACCTCTAGCCCTCACCCATGTGCTCTCAGCTGGCTCATATCCCCTCCCAATAGCCAGTCATTTCCACTTCTCTCTCATATAAAGGGTCCTCACCATCCTGCATAACTCTTACCAGAATAAAATCATATTTCTTTGGCAAGGAACATGTCCTCATCATGCTTGTCAGAGGGTTAGGGGTTTATGCTAAACTGTATTTTAAAATATAGTTTCTATTAGGATAATTTTTTTCGCAGTAGCAGTTGGTGGCTTGTTCTTGCAAGAACATTACAAGACATGAAATAGACTTCCAAAACAGAGCTAAGAAAACTCACAGAATCACAGAATGATAGAATGTCTAGGGTAGGAACTGACCTCAAAGATCATCTAGTTCCAAAACCCCTGCATGGGCAGGGACAACCCCCCCTAGACCAGGTTTCTCAAGGTCCCATCCCACCTGTTCAAACACTTCCAGGAAGAGTCTATCCACAACTTCCCTGGGCAACCTATTCCAGTGTCTCACCACCCTCACAGGAAAGAATTTTTTCCTCATGCCAAACTTAAATCTACTCTCTTCAAGTTTTAAACCTTTTCTCTTGTCCTCACACTGCATTCCCATGTAAAAACCCATACCCCAGCTTTCTTGTAGGCCCCCTTCAGATACTGGAAGGCTGCCATAAGGTCACCTTGGAGCCTCCTCTTCTCCAGGCTGGACAACCCCAACTTCCTCAGCCTGGCTTCATAGGGGAGGTGCTCCAGCCCTCTGATCATTTTAGTGGCTCTCCTCTGGACACATTCCAAGAGCTCTGTGTCCTTCCTATGTTGGGCACTCCAGGACTGGAGACAGGACTCCAGGTGGGGTCTCACAAGAGCTGAGTAGAGGGGGAGAACCACCTCCCTTGACCATCTGTCTACGCTCCTTTGGAAGCATCCCAGGACCTGGTTGGCTTTCTGAGCTGCAAGCACACATTGACAGCTTATGTTAAGCTTTTTCTGGGATGCCCGGTGACTGAAGCTTCCAAGTCTCAAGGCCACATTTCAAATGTTGGTGAAATTAGTTGAGTGAAAAAGCAAGGCAGAGCAGCATTTGACACTAAGTGCAACTGTGCAGTTGCAGCATCATACACCTTTCTCATGTGGGGTTTTGTTGCAGAAGAATGTGGGATATAGAGCATAGTAAGAAGCTAAGAGTTCTGGCATGTGCATCTTATGTATTAGAAGAGACACTGTAGAACACATTTCAGCTGGGCTAATTTACTGAGAGAAACAGAAAGAAATATCAATTATTTGTTTAATTTTTGTGTGATAATTTCAGTTTATTTCTTTAGCTCTCTTAGCAGAAGTATAAGGAGCTTGAAATAATTTTGGCAGGCTTTCCTTTTCAGGTCTCTGTCATCTAATGAAGGAACCAGGAGCTGCTTCATGCAGCTCATATGATCATTTGCACAAGTGAAAATGCAAATGATAGTTTGAAGCAGCTAGTGGTTGCTACTCTCTTTATGCTTGTATGGACAAAATGTCCATTGCAAAATCTGCCTTGAGTTTATTCTGTTCAACCTGGTCAAAAATCCAGGCAATCTGAAGCAAAAATAAAGGACCATGTGAGCAGACATTTTCTGTCAGATTGAAATTACATTTATAGTCAGATACCCTGATGATGGGTTCAATATTAGAATGGTCAAATTTTATCCTCTACTTAGAACTTTTGCACTAGCACCAGAAAATCATGCTGTCAAATGTATATAAAGCAGACTGCCTTACATAGAATCATAGCAAAAATGAGACTCGGAGAGACTTCAGAACCTCCTGCTCAAAGCAAGGTCATCTCTGAGATCAGAAGAAGTTGCTGTAAACTCAGTTGTGTTTATTCTAGTCAGGTCTTGAAAACTTCCCAGGATGGAAACTGCACAACCTTCCTGGATGATTTGTTCCAGTGCAGGAACTGGCCTGTGAAAAGTAAAATGTGTTGCTGAATTGTGGGTAGGAAATAGGGAAGTCATATATTAGCATCTTTCTGCTTTTCTCAAGCCAGGGTGCTATAGATACATGCTGTGCTTTTCAGAAATAGGTGTGTACCTATATAGGTTATTGAAGCTGTTAAGATGTCAAGCACTCCACATCTTATGATCACCACACAGACTTACCCAAAAAACATACTTATAAAAAATTCCACTTCGCTTAGAAAACTTTAAAAGGGCTAAAATCCTACTGATATGCATGTGAAATTGCTACCCTCTTGGCAGAACTGAGTATTTCATCTTCAAGACTCACAGACAAGGTAGCCCTCCTCAAGAGTTCTTTGCAGAGCCTTATCTGGAATGGATGTTCTAAGCAAGTATAACGCATCACAGCAACAATGCAGCAAGCATGGAGCTCAGTAGCCTTTCAAATATTTGGCCATTGGAAGTAATTTGTTCATCATTCATTGCAGATAAAACTCTTTCCAATAGGGAAGGACTCAAACACTTATTTCTCATTATTTAGCCTTGGATGAAATTAGATCCAAGTATTCCAGGGTTATGCTTCTATTAATTTTGGCACACTGGTCCTATTTTGAGGAGACAAATACAGGGTTTGAAGGGAAGGAGGTGCAGTCAATAAGAAACAAAACAGTCCTGTCAATATAGGATACTCCCCTGAGAGGGAAATTGGTGCAGTTCCAAGCATTGCCTCCCCTACTCTTGTAGGCAGAGTTTTTTCAATCTGCTTTAGTCAAAAAACAGCAGAATAGAGGAGATTCTAAGGCTGTTGTGTTTTCGCAGAACTGAGTGTAGTTTGCTTAATTTCCTATCCCCTAAGTTTTGCATGCCTACTTAAATGATATTCAGCCACAACTTTGAGCATGGCAAGTAGCCCCCATACAAGTAGTATAATAGCCCATAAGGCTGCACTACTCTCCTGAAACACAAGGTGTGCGTTTCAGACCAAAAAACCCATTTCCCCCCAGTTTTTATGAAACTAAGTTGGGGTTTAACCTAGGCTCATGATCTGTATTTCTGAAGCCAGGCCTAAATATTAGATATCATCACAAAGATCTATTCCTTAACCAAGTAACTGAGAGAACTGCAGAATCACAAAATGGCTGAGATTGTAAGGGACCTCTTGAGGTTATTCTGTCCATCCCCATGCTCAAACAGAGTAATCTAGAGTAGTTTGCCCATGTTGGGGTCCAGACAGCTTTTGAACATCACCGATAATGGAGACTGCACAAGGTTGCACCTTGGGCAACCTCTGCCAGTGCTCAGTCATCCTCATAAGAAGGTAATGTTCAGGCAGGACCTTTATGTTTCAGTTCATGCACTTTGCCTTTGGTCCTGTCACAGGATATCACTGTGAAGATTCTGGCTCTGTCTTCTGTACACCATCACTTTGGGTATTTATATACAGTTTTAAGACTTCCCTGGCTCTTGTCTCCTCCAGGCTGAACAGTATCAGCTCTCCATGCCTTTTCCCAGACTCTCTCCAGTCTGTCCATATCTCTTTTGTACTGAGGAGTGCAGAACAGGACTCAGCATTCCAGGTGTGTCTCGCCAGGATTGAATAGAGAAGAACCAACTCCCTTGACCTGCTGGCAACACGCCTTATAATGCAGCCAGAAAAGTGTTTAAAAAAATGATGCATCTTCTTCAATAAACAATCTTTGCTGCATGATTTTAATCTTTTATCAGAAGGTTATGATGACACAAAAGCAGGTGTTTCTAGTATTTTTTATTCCCAAATAAATTATCCAGATAATTTGTAGATGAGGAGAACTTGCACAGAAAGCATAAATCCTGCAAAAATCTAGTCTTCTGCCATGTTTAGGATTTGCTTTAGTGATATTTAGTGCAGTTTGATCCAAAGAGCACATTTCGTAACAACTGGCTTGTTGTTGGTTGAATACTTTAAAGATATCTCTTGAAGTGCAAATGAAATCTGAAAAAGATTAGTGTGACTAATGTTCCTTGAATTACTTCAAAGACAGATGTTTTGGATCCCAATCCTGCAAACATTTATTCCTAAGTATAACTTGACACTTCTGACTGATCATTTCAGTGGTTGTTCTGTACAAAAGCTTTCAGCTGGAGATAATTTTGCCCATGCATAAAGCAGTCTCTGATTTAAGTGTCACTTCCTGCAATTTTCAAGATGTATATAAGGACAGAGTGCAGCTCCCTGTTCTATTGTTGCTGCAGTTGCCTTTTTGATTTTTGGTAGAAGAGCTGCAATAATTATTTTTAGGTTAATTTTCTGTAACTATCTAATGGTTCCAGTTTTTATTCCTCCTGGTTCAATAAGCTGGAATTACATGAAATAACAAATGTAAAAATGCAAAGAGAAGTGAATCTCAACCATGGGCTGAGTTAGGCTTCTTTCTCGATTTTCCTTGATTTTGTATGTAGATCAGATGCTAAGACTAATGCTGAAGAACTAGAGATAAGAGAAAAAATACTTGTATTAATTGTGAATTAGTCCTATGGTTTTGTTGAAGTTACTGGTATTAATTATATTATCTCAGAGATCGAAGAAGTTGATTAAGAGGACATGATTTGATTGGAAAACCGTAAGAGACTGGCAGCATAATACTTTACTGTAAAAAGGCTTAATATTGCTATTTTTTTTTCTAGTTTGGTTCAAGTTACACCTGTGAGTCTCAATTTCTCTTCCCAGACTTGTTTCAGAAGTTCTCGGTTGACAGCTGTTTGCAAGGCACAGGATGGAGTGCTGTATCAGTAGCAATGGAATACGAACGTCCTGATGATGAAGCATAACTGGAAAATAATATTTCACCGTGTATGAAAACATTTTTGACAAGGCACTTGCAGAGAAAAGCACGTGGAAAATGCAACTTAAGCTTACAGAGACCCCTTCAATTCATTTTTCCTTATCAAAATAATACGTCTTCAAATCAATTTCGTTATGAAATCATATTGTAACAGCAGATGTGGGCTTTATTCCTGTGCATAGTTTATGGGCAATCCAATTCAGACAAAGCAAACATGGTCAGCTCAGTGCTCCTGCACTACAATGATTTGCAGACTCTTTTCTTGGAGCCCTCTCAGTAATGATTGCCAAAGTACTGCCAGTTTAAGACTGTGCAGAGATTTATATGCTAGTTCTGAGGCCCCCTGGGACTTAGCTAATTGTACTCATTCCTTGCCTACACAGTAGAATGGATTTATAATCATTGTAACCTGAGAAAACACTAATTTATTGGTGTAGAACACGGGTTGTTTCACATTAAGATAAAATAACTAAAAAAGTCAGTGAGAGACTTTCCTCTAAGGGACCAATGAGCTGAGACCCTGGATTAATTTATGTGTCTCAGACACTGTGAATCATCTTTAAATACTACAGATTTTCCTGTGATTTGTTCAGAAACACGTCACTTCTGGAGAACTCCACTTATTAAACTTCTACTCTATGTATAGGGCTTTTGACAGAAAGGAGGGAGTGTGATTTTTGTGAACTACTTATCTATGGGAATTTTCCAAGGCTTTGAATATATGCATTACAAAACCTGTTTTCAACTTTGACTCAGTGACTCCCCTAATTGGGTAACTGTTAGCTGAAAACAAGTAGTTATTTTCTAAGTACAGACCCTCTAAGTCTATCCTTTTCCCCTACACTGTCAACTCACAGGTTTTATATAAATGTTCTGTACTATTCTTTAAGCTATTTTTTTCTTTTTCCTTCACACCAAACTAGAACAATATCTTTCCTTCCCTCCAGGCTTTCCTTTGTTAAGAAACAAAACATATAGGATCTTAGCTTGTAGTAGTTTTTTAGTACACAATGGCCAATCAGCTCAGGCAAGATACGGTACTTCTGGTTTTTTTAATAGCTCCTTTATGAACATTGTAATGTAGAACTTACTACATTTTATAGCTAGATTGGAATTTACAGAGTTCAGGATCCCAATATCAAAGTTAAATGCAAAAGCACTTGTATCCATCATCAGTTAGATGACATTTGGGAGTTACTGCAATTTGTAAATGACCTTTGGGGTGGTAGAAGTATCTGTGCAGCAACTACTGTGCTGTCAGCTCTGACACAGCCCCAAAATTCTATTGGTTAAAAACATATCCCTAGAGGGATTAACATTCCCAGGAAATAAATTGCTTGAATTTTGTATTAATTTTCTTCCCTATTTCCTTGCAGCTCCCTGTTGAAAATAGCCAGGTGAGTGGGGTGCTCAAAGGAGATGAATTTGACCCTGAATTAAACATCTACTCAGATGAAATATCTCTGAATTTCAGTTAAAAAAAAGGTAAACTCAAGATACAAATTTTAAAGTTGAAGAGTTTGAGGCATTCATATTACATGTCTAAAGCTGCAGGTTATTGTCAGAAAGCACTTGACAGATTTTAAGTTGGGTCTTACCCAAGCAAGTTTCCCAGAATGGCTCTTCATTTTTGCCTAGTGTGGAAAAAAAAAAAAAAAAGAATACTATCTCTAAATCATCAAACCCATGGGATGACCAGTGCATGCAAGTATACAGCAAAATTCATTACCTAATGTGGTGATGAGGGAAACAATGGAACTTGCTTCCCAAAACAAAGCTTCTACTCAGTGAAGAGTTCAAGTTCATATCTTCCTTCTTTGTTTTTCTGCCTCCTCTTCTTCTTATAGTTTAATGATAGAAGAACATCACTTCAGTGAAATTTAATGAACAGGAAAGAGAAATTGAATCCCTGGATGAGGCCAGGATTATTAAATGGTGGTGATGGTCTACTGTCTTTTCTCAGAGAGACAAGTAGGGAAGGCAGGAACATGGAATGCAGGAAGGTCAGATCCAAGCCTTCATCAAAGACCAACCATTCTTAGATGAGTCTTGTTTTTAGCTGGACCTGCTATACTCTTTCCCACTGAAGCAGTGCTCTCTCATTTCTGTAAAACATACAATTCACAGTACACAAAGTGTAATAAAATGTAAAATACATTGTTATTTTATTAAGACTCAGAGAATTTGCAAAGGTTTCTGGTCAAGACAGAGAGCTATGAGTTGACAATTTACATGGAATGAAAAAATGTGGAAGTATTTTACAGTAAGACAAAACTTTGTCCATAATAAGGTTAAGATAAACTTATTGCCTTGGAACTCCACTAGTCTAGGGGTTCTCCTAGAATCACAGGAACATTTAAGAACTTGGATTGCTGTAATTTTTAAATGGAAGACTTATATGACTTTTGTTCAATTTGTCTGAAGTGGACAAAAAATGAGTTCATTCATTGCCTTAATATGTGATTTTCACTTTTTAATTTTTTTTTTTTCTACATTTATATTGGAAATATGGATTTTCATTTCCATTTAAACACTGACTGTGGTTATACGTGCAGGGAAAGCATGGAACTAAAAGCATTTGTAGTGGGGTCAATTATGCTGTAAGAGAATTATTAAATTTTGCAGCTGTTTTAATTACAATGAAAATAATGATGACCATTTTAATTTGACTCTTCCCCTAATTTCTTTTTGAAATGCATTGTAACAAAATGGCTTTAAAGGTCAAAAGTTTCTTGCTCATGGCATTGTGGAAAAAGAAAAAATATCCCCATCATAGTCTTTCAGCGGATTAACATTTTGCTCTGTGTTGGTTTTGGTTTGGTTTGGGGTTTTTTTGTTGTTGCTGGGTTTGGGGTTTTGTGTTTGTTTTTTAATCTATATTGTACCTTGATTAAGTTATATAAGAATAATATGTCAATTAGTTTATATGTTTCTTTATTTTATTTTATTTCTCTACCTCCTTTTCTCTTTTTCTCTCATGCTATGGAAATTACATTTTGGCTGCACTTCATACCCAGACTTAACTTACCTAGGTGTGAGTCTCAGTGACTTTCAGAGAGGCTGAAACCAGACTAAACACTTCTGAATAGTGTGAAGATGAGTAGAAGTAGGGAAAGTAGGGTAGAATGAGTAGGGAAAGTAGGAAACTGAGGAAGTAGGAAGTAGGGAAACTGAGTATTTTCAAAATTTAAGTCTTTGCATGAGCTGTTCCTTAAACAGTTCATGAAATTTACAGAGAAGTAAATTTTTGATTAAGCTGATTTTTTTTAGTCTTGTGTAGTTATTATATTGACATACAGATCTGCATGAAAAGTACTCTCATCTAGTTGTCTAGAAATTGGCTAAACTGACTGCTCTCATCTTTAATGCTTGAGACCATCTGTAATTATTTCTTCATAAGCTGAAGAGAAATGCCAAAAATAATTTCTGAGGCAGAATCTCTATTTGGGTCAAAGAAAGAAAAAGTGGGTGTTCAACAACACTTCAGTCTTCTGTAAATTTGAGGGAAGACTGAACTGGAAATGCTGTGGCCCAGTAATTTTTTAATTCCAGATTATTATTTTTTTTCAATAAAATCAAGAGAGAAGTAGTACCCAACCCAGAGAAGTCGTAGAAGACCCCCCATGGAAGTGTTCAAGGCCAGGTTGGATAGGGTTCTGAGCAATCTGGTCTAAGGAGAGGTGCCTGTGCCCATACAGGGGGGCTGGAACTGGGTGATCTTAAAGGTCCCTTCCAACCCAAACCATTCTATGATAAATGTTGAGAACTGAAATTAATCAATGAAAGAAGAAACATCTGGACATTTTTACTTCAGTAACTGCAGTGTAAGTATGTCTTATGAACAAAATTTCAGAACTTAAAAATCTGCAAACATAAACATGCTTGAATTGGCATATTTGCAGAGTTATAGAGCTGCAATAGGTCAGTTATGTTGATATTCCCTTTTTATGTAAACTAAATTCAATGTATAATAACTAATGTGTGTTGACTGGTCCTATAATATGACCTAAAATGATTCCAGTTCTTACATGACTGTTAGTGTGAAACACTATGCCACCAGAGGGCTGATTTTTTTCATATTTATTGCATTCAGACTTGCTAAACAAGGTTAAGTTTTCATGTGCATTGAACCCTGAGAACCTGAAGACCTTGAGGCCATGTTCTCTTAGCAGTCTTTCCAGGATTTAAAATAGTAATTTTGGAAAAATTATGTGAGAAGATTTATTATAATTTCATTATTTAAAGGTATGTAAACATTTAATACTGCAAATATTTTATTTTCCTGAAACAAAGATTTTTAAGTAATTGTATGCAAAACTTTCATTTATATGGTTTCAAGCCTTGTTTTAGAGAAGCACCAAAATCCACATTTTGGTGGTGAAAGATGGTAGATATACCACTAATTCTCCTTCATTACACATATGTAATATTTTTGGTTTGTTTAACTATGGTAACCTGATGCCAGCATCTTAGGTTTCATTTATCTCACCTTAGGTTTTTAGTTGTGGCAGTGCCATGAGTGGTTGCATTTGAATACACTTCAAGTACTGTGAATTACTTCAATGATTTTATAAAGTCAGATTTATCCAATTAGCTACATGGTCAAATTTGGAATTGTATTATTATATCTCAGATAACATAAGCCTTTTCACAGGTGAGAAAGAAGATTGATTAATATACTCTTACACCACATAAAAATATCCTCTCTAAACTATTCTACCCTAAGTTGTTTATTTGAGCTTAATTTTGGAAATCTTGTAATAAAATATATTGAAAAGAAAACCACGAGAATTTTTGCTCTCTTGCAAATAGCTACTTGTGAAAATTACCTGAATTTAGATTGAACAGTGGTATGTTTAATTTATAATCTCATAACTGGATTTTGTCATGGTTTCTATGTGCTGCATATTAGCCAACCTCTGCTTCAGCAATATGAGACTATGAAATCAGCCTTTGCTCTTGTGCAAAGGAATGTTACATATTGAGATCTGAAATGTTCATTTTTTCTGAGCTGCATAGATTACTTCTTTGAATACAACTGAAACTATCTGAAGTATGGCACAGGATAATCTAGATTTCTCACAGCAGGTCCCACTCTGTTTGAAGTGTGTTCTTGTACTTTCTGAATGTTAAAACTGAAGTGCAAAAGAAAAGCTTCAAAAGGAATATGTATTCCTGAAGTTAGTTTGTGAGTCTGTGGCTGCCCATACACATAATAGAAGGTGTACATTAATGCTTTACCACCTGTATTCATTTTCTACTTCAGCAATGACTAATAAATTGCAATTTGACTTGAATATACCACATTGTTCATGGTTGTTTTCTCTCTGTGCTGTTCAGTGTTTGGTTTACATTTGTCACATTCGTCTCCATTTAAATTTCTTTGAAACAAAAAGAAAAGATCTAAGCTGCTGTTAGGCAGAACTTTTAAGTTACTAATGTAATAGAACTTATTGTAATACCTTATGGGAGGGCAGGTAAAGTTTAAATAAAATTTATTTATGCAACTCATGTTCATTCTCTTACAGGTTTCACTCCCTCTCCTACCATGTTCTTACGGGTACTAGAATGTCTGTGTCCAAGCAGTTTGTCTAGGACTGCTTTTGAGGCACAGGGACCCAGAAGGATGAGAAATGGCAGCTAGACTGTTCTCACCATCCCTCTTAATTCCTAGCAAGAAACTGATTATTTTAGAAAGTGTTTCATACCCTTTAGTAGTCAACAGCAATAATTATCCACAAGTTGTGATCAGCAACACAAAGTCCACCTGGGAGGTCATTCTTGAGTGGTGTACCCCAGAGTTCATTACTGGAACCAATACTTTTTATCATCCTAACAAGGTAGGACAGAGTGAACAATGAGCTTATACACCAGAGGTCTGTGCCAATGTTCTGACAGATTCTGACAAGCTGGAAAACCAACCCAACAGGAAAGAACAATCCTGTGAACCAATATAGACTGCAGGATGAGCTTCTGGAAAGCAGCTTTGCAGAAAAAGTCTTGGGAATCCTGGTCAACACACAGCTGAGCATGAGCTAGCAATGTGTCCTTGCTGCCAGGAAGGTCGACATCATCCTGGGCTGTGTGAGGGGACATGCAGCCAGCAGGCTGGGGGAGGTGATCCCTCACCTCTGCTCAGCACTGCTGAGACACATCAGAAGTGGTGTATCCAGTCCTGAGCACCCCAATATGACAAAGACATGGACATATTGGAGTAAAGCCAGGAAAGAGCCACTGAGGTTATTACAGAACTCAATTATCCTCATATGAGGAGAGGCTGGGAGCTGAGACTGATCAGCCTGGAGAAGAGAAGGCTCAGACCCATCAATGTGCATAAATACCTCTTGTGGGAATAAAGGAGACAATGCCAGACTCTTCCCAGTTGTATCCAGTGACAGGAGCAGACAATGTGCACAATCTGGATTACAAGAAATTCCATTTGAACGTAAGTCAAAGCTTTTGTTTTCTGTAAGTGTGAGTGAGAACTGGGACAGGTTTCCCAGGGAGGTTGTAGAGTCTCCATCTTTGGGGACATTCCAAACCCAAGACAATAAAATAACTACTCTAGTTGGCAGGCCTTTGAGCAGAGGTGGGGGGCACAGGGACTAAATTATCAGTGGATCCTATCCAATTTCAATGACCCTGTGTTAACAGTGTGATCTTTTGCTCAGTATCATGCTTCAGCATGCTTAAATCTGAGACAAGCTTGCTGCTCAGTGTCTGGTTTTCTTTGTTTTGGTAATTTCTCTAGCTCCAGTCAGTTCTCATCACATGTAACGAGAAGATCAACAGCACATGCAATGTGTTGTTACTCTGTTGACATCCTCTTGTTATCAAATAGAAACAACACACTACTCGTTTGGAACACATTTGATGGCAGTCAGTCCCATCCCTTGTTCCTAATACTAGCAATTCATCTAACCTGGTACTTCTATACCCTAATAGTTCCTTTCAGCTTACAGCAATACCAGTGTTTCTTCCTCCTACACATTTAGCCCTGAGGAGGTAGAGCCTGTAAATCTCTGATCCTAAAAATCCCTCATTTTACCAAGACATCACAGTGTCCTAACCACAGTAATGTCAGGAGCCTGCCATTCAGACATGCCACCTTTCAGTTACATCACTGCAGTCTGACTTTTGCCTTTCAGCCTCAGGCTGCTGTGGCAGTGTTTTTTGTTTTGTTTTTTTTTCCCATGTGTTTGTTTGAAACTGCTGATGGCTTTGTGCTAGCTGAATTTTAAAACATAAGGTGTGTTATCCGTGGTCCCACAGAAAGTGAATGCCACTGATGAATAAATTGCCCTTCCTGCCTTTCCACCCCAGTTTCATAATTTTTTGTTTCTAGCCTCATGTTAGGGAAGAAATAGAGTTTAGTAGGTAACATCAGCAGATTGTAGTCTTCAGGTAGCCAGAGGCATTTTCCAATAATGCACAGATACAAGGGCTAACAGCCAAACATGATCTAACCAGCACTATTACTGTAAAGTGCACGAGCAACAAATAGGCAGAGTGAATAGGTTTTGAAATTGTGTAGTTACTTTTGAAAATGTGGGGGGGGAGAACAACTGCTGCACTGAAGAATAATACTTAGAAGAGAACACTTACCTACCAAGACACCCATTGCATCTTTTACCAGATGCACATGGTAAAAGTTTTCCTTTCCCCTTTCTGTCTTTCTGTCTCTCTCCCATTTCACTGTGCCTTTTTCCTTATTTTCTTTTCCAATTATAGTTAAGACAGGCCATCAAGTATATGCCCAGCAAATAAATATTTGTACATGTAAGCTTGTCTTATCATCCTTTGTGAAAAATATTCCTACCACAGAAACACTTGGGCTAAAAAACCTGAAAACTTTTGGTTTAGTAATCTTGTTCACAACTTTTTCTTATTCTTTTGTTTGCAGGTGGAATTTGACTGCTCTGATAGAAATCTAGCCTTGCAGAACTGCCTCATCAATCACAATGTGGTTTTGAAGCTTAGAATTGTTGGCTTAATTTTGAAAGCTGTCCTGAATGCTATTATAAATCAATGATAAAAGCATGATAGGCAATGCTACTACACTGTTTTGCCCAAACATGCAATATAGAACTGTGTCTGTCCCTGTACTTTAGGCTTTTTAGAGAACTGTTGATATTATTACAGATATACCAATACTGGCAATTTATTTTCAATGTGAATTACTGGACTGTGTAAAGCTGAAAGTCTTCCCATGCAATGAGTGGGTATTGAGACAAAATAAAATGCAAGCAGAAAATACATACCAGATGCCTTTTGCACGTGGTGATGGAGGGATGTGAAGAAAGGAATAAACTGACACTGGCACTCTTCTGTGTTGGTAGCTCTGGTCTGAGTCAGACCTTTAAGTTTTGAAATCAAAGAGCATGAGGAAAAGTAAAAAAAAATGTCTAAATAAGCAGTCTCTTTGCAGTTAGAACAAGTTCTTAGAGAATGAATCTTAATATGGAGACTGGACTACCTGGATGTCTTCCAAACTGCAGCATTAATGTAGGGAGATCTTCCTGACATCTTACCTTACACACCAGAATGCTGTACAGTTCTTCATTAGAGGATGATAACTGAAACTCCTGCAGAACAGCTTTTCCATGAAGTGGAACAAAAAGAAGAAAATCTAGGGATTTCACATGTAAATAGATTAAACTTAGGAGAAATATGTGCATATAAGCTTAGTTTGTGCCTTGACAGAAGAGGTTTTCATTCCTTTGATGTTAGCTGCTGTTTATTGCACACTGTGTAAAAATCATCATTCTGTTGCCTATAACCTAGATTCTGTTAGTGCAGAGGTCTCTAAAAGTTTAACAGTTATATATAAAATGTAGTTGTTAGCCCAAATTAAGTATTCACTCTGAAGTATAGTACTTAGAGCTTACAGAAAGTTTGGTTTATGCCCTGTAAGGTTCTTTAAATGTGTCTATATAAAACACTGGAATATAATGTCACAGTAAAACTGGGTTGTTTTCATTGTACATCATTGGAAAAGTTGAATCCTTATTAAACTCCTTATTAAACTGAAAGATCTCTTTGAAATTTTAAAAAACTTGTTAATTAATTAATCTGCAGTCTGCTTCCTGACTGCATTGCAAGTTTTCCACCAGGATTTTTCAAAAGTACACCAGCAAATATGCTGAGCATGGTATGACTGTCACTTGAAAGGCATTGATTGAGAAACAACAGAGGCAATAATGTTTTCCTTCCACTAAATGGAAGATTTTGTGACATGTGGGGCATATAGTTTGTGATAGATACAATTTCCCAAGAGGAAAGCTTTATATGACCCTGCTGTTCTCTGTTACCATTGTACAAGAAATGAGCTGGGAATTGTGTATATAGGTCTTCTTTGGGACATAAATATCATCTGTTCCCAGAATATGTGGTTGCAGTGTTGGAGGAGGCTGAATGAAAATATTGTATATATAAATGGCTGGTGAGTTTGTAATCTATGAAAACTTACTTCTATGATCTTTTAAAAATGCAGAGTTCACACTTGTATAAGCTCTGTGTGGCTTTTAGAAGATAAACACTCAACTCATTAGAGCATAGGTCATTGTATATACATCTGGGGTTATCAGCAGGGGTGGAGACTTCTTCACCCTCTGCAGAGAGCTTTTGCACTTGCATTAACAGAGCAGATAACAGAATGTGACAAACTGGTATGACTGTTCAGACCTGTGCTCAAAGTGGGCAGGGTGCTCCATCCCTGGGTGGCAAAGCTGCTGCTGCTGGCAGATGAGTGGTGAGTACAGGAACTCCTGTGCTTTATCACAAGTCCTTTGGTCATTGTTTCCTCAAGGGCTCATGTTGCTGGGCCTTTTCCTTTTCCACAGCCTGTGTTCTAATATTGAATGTCTCCTCATCCCTTCTCCAATCTTTTTTTGTTTGTGTTCTTACTTCTACAGGCTTCCAGTCTCAGTTTTTTTCCACCAGGTCATTTACAGATTCCCACTTTTGTAACCTTTCTTCTGTGGCAGATTGTCTTTATGCTCCTGATTTCCTTCTCTTCTTTCCTTTCGTCTTTTCAATTTTTCTCTTCTCTTGCATTTCCAGTTAGGTGGCATCATTTTATCAGCAAGTTTAAGAAAAACTGGAGATACAAGGAACCAAATAACTTCTGTTTGAACTTTCAAGCCCACTTGAAAGACTTCTGTTCCAGCAAAGCCTGTAGTAGCCCACAGATTGAGAAACAACAGAGGCAATAATGTTTTCCTTCCACTAAATGGAAGATTTAGTGACATGTGGGGCATATAGTTTGTGCCCAAAGAAGATCCCAAGGTGCCCTACTTTGCAGAGTGGCAAATCTATGTACACTAACAGCTGCCACTTAGGAGGAGGAAATGGGAGATGTGAACTGAATCTGTAACTTGGGCAATCTATTGAAGCATTTAAAAAATGACATCATAAACAATCTTTAAACGGCAAGTGAAATTTTGCCCCAGTTCAAGTTTGGCTAAGTTTTAAGCATCTGAAAATAAGGCTAAAATGAATAATAATGGTATAAAATCTGCTACATTATATTCTGAGTCTTTCCAGAAAAAAGTAGGATACTAAGCATTGATATAGTCCTGAGAGAGATGGGGCTCTGATTCAAGAGCTTGTAAGCAACAGCAAAATGCAGATAATCAGGGGAATAGAAGTAAGAATTGAAAGGTATGAGGTGACTGCAATTCTTAGTGAAATAAGTTTATTCAGATTGTAAGAGATATTCTAGAACAATTACATAATGGAACCTGATGTACGAGAGTGAACAATTTATCATAACAGGTAGAACTGTGCATCTAAAAATGACATTTTATTCAGTCTTTATGAAGAGATGTGTGAGCATACCTTATACATTTAGGCAGCCATCTTTAAATTATTCAGAGGACTGGAGAGAGGAACTAAAAGAGAGAAAGAAAAATCATAGGAGATATGAACCTATGTAAATTGGGCTGCAGCAACATTGAAAATGGAAAAGAGAAAAGAAGATTAGTTGTTGAACTGAATATTTTCCCCATAAGCATGTTATCACAGTTTGTAATGAGTGCATTACGGTGCGGAGGGAGAGTTTTTTATACATAATGTTTCTATTCTATTGAAAAAATCAACTTAAAAAAATATCTAGAGTTTCCCCAAAGAGAATAAATAAAAAATTAAAGTTCAAGCATTTCCTGATCTTCTACTGATGTTTCAAGGCTAGATGTGTTAAGCATTCTTCTCTTTTTGCATATGCATACATATGTCCCCATAGACAATTTCAAGTCAAACAGCCAGTTAGCGATGCAGTTTCTTATATGCAAACTTTCTTTAAAGTCATTTTATTTTGCACTCACTGAGGTCATCCTCTATCTTTTGTCTTTGCAAGCAGCTCTCATTCACATCATAGGCAGTTTCTTATGCTTAAATTCATATCATCTTCTGGTCCCAAATGCCTTCTGACAGAGCACAACATCCAGAAATTTGTCCAGCTCTGCTGCATCTGAAATTAACATTACACAACACAGTAGATAACTCTATAGAAAGATATAATAATTGCAGATGTACAGTAACAGAAGCAGCCTGGTGAAGGAACTGGGAACTTGGAGTCATGAAGTAGTACCATGTCCTTAGCAGCTTGTTCCCATTTTGGGCAGTAAACCTTTTCTCAAAGCACCAAAGCAAAAACCTAGTTCATTCAATAGATGAAAAAAAAAAATAAATGAGGCTTCTAAAATGTCTCTTGCATGTTTCTTTTCAGGCAGAAAACATTACATATCATGTTTCTTGTGTATTTGTAACATATGGTGTTATCTTCACTACAAAGTACACAAGAAAAGAGAGTTATCCTTCATCTGTGATGCTCCTTTCCTGTGCTCTTTCCATGACCAAAGCACCTGTTAACTTTGATGAGAATCTTTAGCATGCAAGTGTTGCCTGTTTGAATCTAGGAATGAAGGATATCATTAATTTTAGTCAGAGATGGATGGAGACATCCTGCAGAGCAGATTGAACACCAGTTTAATTTGTTCAGACTTTCGGATGTGACGTATATACAAGGCTTTTTGAGAAGTCTAATGTTTGCTAGATATATTTGGTGTCTATGCATCCAAAATAATTTACATTTAAAAAATAGGTTTGGCTGCAAAGTCAAGTGGCTGGGAATGAAGAACTGCATGAAAGAATGTTTTCTTCACAACCTAAATCTTTTCTGCTTTTCCATACACAAGTCCTCCCTTCTGGATACGCATCTGGAGAGAAGCCAACACTGGGCACAGCCAGAGTACATGGTTACCTACAGTGGAAAAATTGCAGGAAATATTCCTTGGAAAGGCTATATTAGGATCCAATAAGGGATCTTTAGCCTTTTTGCCAATAGGATTTCTTTCTCTTCTCCAAGAAAGCTGGGACCACTTCTCAGAGCAGTGCTTGCTGCTGAGCAGACAGACTCTGCCTCACACAGAGCCAGACTTGTTGCTGCTACTGCAAAGGGAGCATAAAAGCAGTCCTGTGTGTTTCTGGGAGAGGAGAGGTTTTATCCCAGCAGTATTTGCCATTTTTTTCCACCTCTCATTTCACATCTGGTTCAAGGGTCTGTCCTGGCCCTCTGCTATGGGACAGTACTTCCTGCAGCAGAAGTAGCCTGGGAGAAGTTAGGCAGGTAAGTCAATCTCTGGGGACAGTGAATCATCACAGATCAGATCAACTGGAATGGAAGATAAAAATTTAAACAGGGAAACCAATGCCCTCGTATACAGCTCACACAGACTTCCCCCATACTCTTTCTTGCTCATACTTTTTTTTACCTCACTGACCAAACTCTGCTGACATTTTCCAATTTTTCATTTTTCAGCAGAGCTCTTTATCTCTCAAAACAAACAGACAAGAAAATCCAAACCTCACTAATAATTTCTAGCCTCCCTCAGTCCTTCCTCTGCTACCAGAAGTAAGCCTACAAGATTAACTGTGCTTTAAAAATGAATCAGGCTTGTGTAGTGCATGATGTTCTGGTTTAGTCCTTTTTACAAGCAAAGCACATTCAAAAAAGGCTGAGAGCAAAACCCCAGATCTTTCACAGTTGGCCACTAACACTAACTGTGAGTTACTTTTATATTTCAGTGTGCTCAGCATGAGATATCCAGGAGCAAATCTGTTGAAGCCTTGAGCACACAGCTGCAGCTGAAATCACCCAAAGTTGTGCTTTGAACATAGAAGGTCCTATGAAATGCTAAACATTCAGGAGGAAGGAGGCCAAATGCTGTTGAATTAGATGCTCTACATTAGTGAATGGTTTTGACAATTTTGGCTTTTATTTCTTTGGAATTGAGTTCCCTGTGGGTAAAGCAAAAATAAGACCAGGTATTCAGGGAGGCTGTCAAACTGAAATCAAGTTCTCTGTAGCACTAGGTTTATTATGACAGATAAGACAAAGCAAAGCCAGTGCTGAGAGCAATGCTTTAGTGTTCAAACAATAAAAAGCCTTTTTTTTTTTTTTTTTTTTTTTTTTCTTTCAGAAGAGTTAACTATTATTTCTCAATTCAAAAACCAAAAACCCTGCTCAGGTGTTTTCTTCTCTGAGCACCAAGAAGTCTGTTTATATTTTTCTGTATGGGATCCTGCTTAGAGCAGACACCTGATTATAGTTCAAGTCTGGAAAAATGAGAAGGAATGGGAAGCAGGGCTGGCCAAGCAAGTGTCAGTGAATGCCAGCTGTACTTGTCACAAATGGCTTGGACTAGATGATCATTATATTCCCTTGCAATCCAAACCATTCTGTGATTTTGTGAAATGTTCCTACTCTGCCCTACATACCTGTGCAGTAATGCTGATATTAGAGACTACTAAATGTGTGTGTCTGTGAGTTTATAAACATACCATTCCTAATCCTTCTTTATTGTGACACTGGAATCTTATCAGAGGTGGAATCTATACACTTGCAAATATTTTAAAACCGGCGAAGTTCACCGTAATGCAGAAGTATGGACTTTGATTCAGGCTTTTGCCAAACTGCTCATCTGGCTTGGCTGACCTTGTGCTAGGGTAAATTTCAGGTTGCGTGCAGTACGAGATCACAACAGATGGAGAGATGAACTTCTCAACCACTAATTACCATGAAATATTTACTTTTTATATTCTACTGACACCTCCAGCCCTGATGTGAGCCTTCTCATATTAACACAACAAACAACTTCCACTAGTTTGATTGTAATTAATATATTGATGATGACACTCACGTTTTCACTAATCAATTTCTTTAAATTCACTGAACTGTGAACTTTACTTCTCAGAAGTCTGCCATTTGATAAGCACTGTAAGATATATAAGTCTTATGTAAAAGTCCAGAGACATAAAACAACAGGAACTTCAGTACTGTGGTTTATTTCTGGAAAAGTTAAATATCTTATAATGAATTCGAGTTGTCGGAGCTACTTACAGTGGGGACCACTAAAATTTTACGACCCTGAAATTAAGTGTCACTCAGCAGTTTTGCTAATCTTAACAACCATCCACAACCAGATAATAAAACATAATATGCTCACAAAAACCATGAAGAAGTATGCCAAGTCAAGGAACAAATTTTAGGTAAACCTTAGCAGCTGCTCTGAGAATTTTTCATGTTGAGTGTGTTGCTCATGGCAAGTGGATTCGTGAAAGCCTGCAGAACAAATCCTGAGAAACTGTTCCTATCAACAGGTCCTTAATTCTCTGTAAATCTACTGATACTGACAAAGGGGAGGACATGTATAGCTGTAATGAAACAACAGTTGCTAGCTGAGGGGAAAGCATTGCTTATCTTTAGTAATTTAAAATTGTAAATGGATCTAGAGTTAACTAACAGGATGGTCAATTCCAGAGATGTATCAACTACCCACATCTTCCAGCTGAAGAAGCAATGGCTTTGATCATATTCTGCTTGTGGTTTACCTTAATCAAAGATGCTTAAAAAAATGCTCATCCAAATCTGGTTTCAAATGTTGAATTGTCTAATTACTTCATAAAACCACTTCTGATCAGACAGCCATTTCAAAAAATTCATGTTGGAAAAATTGCAGAGATCATTTTGAAGACTGCACAACTAGACCACAAATTCTGTAATTCCCGAGGCTAATAACACTTGGTGCCTGAGTAACATGTAAGCAGTACTTTTGAGGTAAAACCCCCAAGATTTTAGATAAAGGAAGGCCAGTGAGACCATAGTTCAATAGTTTTTTTCTTACAGCCAGCTTCATCATGGTTCAATGCACTGCTGCTTTGTAAAAGAACTTCTGAATTAATTCATGAAGCCTTAGGGTAGCCGTCTGTTACCATTTTTAAAATAACTTTTAAGGAATAGTGTGCCTCTATTGTGGAAAGGAGTTAAGTATTATTGGAAAATCTTGTTGTACTCTAGTAGAAATTATAAGTTTTCCTCCACTTAACTTCCAGCACTCAGGAAAATATGTAGCTCAAATAGTCCAGCTAAAGAAAAACAGTGAGGGAAAGATGTCCTTTTCAGTTGGATTTAGCCTCTCATGGGCAACATTATTGCTGGAAGCAGAATAATCACATTCACTGGGGACTGAGTTTAAGCTAAGTGAGTTTAAGTCAATGTGCCTTGTTAGCCAGGACCAATCTTAGACATCTATATATATTTTATCCACATGCCATAAACATCACCTACATACAACAGGAAACTGACTGTATTTTCAGTATTCTATCTCCCTTTATTTTCATAATAAACCAATATTTTTTGCTCTTGGGAAAATCTTGGAGGTTGTTTTCTAGTGCTTCTATGACAGAGATACTTCACATGTGTTCATAGTGAATGAGATTGACAGGCTGTAGGAATCTGACCTTCTCCTTAGTCATTTTCAAAGCAACCCCTCACTGTGACTGCCTCAGTCTTATTGCCCAGATCAGCTGTAAACAATGAGTGTTGTGATTAACTAAGCACAGGGATTTTACCAGCTGGTGGCTTGTGCCCTATCCACTATAAGCCTTCAAGTTTGTGTTCGTAGAGTACATGCATAATATGCCTCTTTGAAATGTCTTATTTTCAGCTTCTGAGGGATACTTCCCTTTGCACTCCTAACTCACTTTAATTTCAAAGAGAATGAGTTTCTTGTCATTTCTGGTGACCACAGGCTGGTGATGAGTTGCAGACCATGCACGACTGTGCTTCAGTTGATCTCTGCTGTCATGTTAGAGCCCATGGAGAGCTATTTTTTGAGAGAGCTATTCACATGAGACTTTCTAAAGGACAGCCAATGTATTTCAAACTGCATTTAAAAGCAGATGGAAGTTCTTCTGTGTCACAATGCAGTTGCAGATGACAAAATCACTTCATCAAGTGCTTCACCAAACACTTGCTACGGCTTCTGGGAGGTGTTAGAGTATCAGGTTGCATCTGTTTGAGTAGTCTAATCCAGAGTTTATAAAAGCAAAGTGGGCCACAAATGTTTAGACCCCTTGGGTAGATACTCAGAAGTGTAAAAAGCCTGGAGAGTGGTCATTCCAGCTTCAGCAATACAAAAGAACTTTCAGAAAATAAACAGATGTTATAACCAATTCTGTAAGAAACAGGTAAGAAGTGCATGGATCTGCAGAAGGCTTCTCTGCTCTGATAGAAATGGAGGAAACTATAAACAGACACAATGAATGTGAAATTCCCAAGAATCTTTGTCAAAGAAGTTTAAATGGTTTGTAATTAAAGACTTTTGGGGATTAACTCAGGTTTGAAGTACTATCTCCTGTAGTTGACTCTGCTGTGGCAGGGGGGTTGGACTTGATGATCTTTTGAGGTCCCTTCCAACTCCTAATTTTCTGTGATTCTGTGATACTGTGATATGCAGGAAAACTGAGATAGTCAACCTTACCTTTTATGACCAAACAAAACTATCCCATATAGGAAATTAACAAACCTTAAAATTCTACAGAAACCGTTTTCTCATAGATTTTTCTCTATTGAAATTTTTCACATATGTACAGAAATGTTAAATATTAGCCTTGTTAGATCTGTATTTTATTGACATTTAGTGTTTATATCCATACATTAGTAATTTTGGCTATGTATAGACATTACGGATTGGATAGGAATTTATGCCAGTGCTCTGACCCTGTCTTAGGATGGATGAAAGCTTATTTGACTCTCTTACTGACTTCTAGGGAAGTTGTAAATTGTGACTTTTCCCTTGGCTAAGAACATACCTTTCAGCAAATTAGAGATTTAAAACCGATCACTTCTACAGAAATTCAGCACAGTTTACACAAAATATTTTGGCAAAGTTCTATTCAGCATTTCTACTGAAAGATCAGTTCCACTTGCATTCAAACCTGTCCTGTTCTACTTGTGGAAGAGCACTTTTTTTTCCTCTTCGCTGTCCCTCTTTTTATTTATTTATTTTTTTCCTTTTAGCTTTTTTTTCCATGTGCAAAACATTTTTCCCATTCATTTTTCCCATTCTTATTTTCTTTTATTTCTGAGACCCAATCTTCTAAAGAAGCACACAAGCTCCTTGTAATTTCCTTCCTTCCTTCCTTCCTTCCTTCCTTCCTTCCTTCTTTCCTTCCTTCCTTCCTTCCTTCCTTCCTTCCTTCCTTCCTTCCTTCCTTCCTTCCTTCCTTCCTTCCTTCCTTCCTTCCTTCCTTCCTTCCTTCCTTCCTTCCTTCCTTCCTTCCTTCCTTCCTTCCTTCCTTCCTTCCTTCCTTCCTTCCTTCCTTCCTTCCTTCCTTCCTTCCTTCCTTCCTTCCTTCCTTCCTTCCTTCCTTTCCTCCGCCCTCCCTTCTCTCCCAGAAAACTTTGCTAATTTCATTTGCTGATGATGTGTAGTAGGGAAATATTGTCTGTAATGAGAAGCCTGGGGTTTTATGCAAGGAACATCAAATAATTTTGCAGAATGAAGCAAAGAAAGTGGGCTGAAATGTAATAGCATTAATAGTAAGCCTACACTTTATGAAGAAGGATCCTCTGTATAGTAGCACAAGGCATTACTAATTGAACATGACAAAGGAGCAACACTGGCTCTCCAAGTCAGAGGATGATGACAACCCACTGATGTGATGTGGGCATGGAACATACAAATGTTAAGTTGTGTGAGTGATGATAAAACATGTTGTGTAGCTGAGGGTCAATAATGTCTGAAGTGGTATATTGCCTAAAATTGAGTCTAGTCAGTTCTTGTGGGTATCAAAAGAGGTGACAGCACTATTACCACACTATGTAGGACTTCTCTTGGGAAGCCAGTGCTGTTTTGCTGTACCATATTGAAGGGAGAGTACTCAGATTAGGACAGCTTGAAAAAAGACCTTCTAAATTGTCCATATTAATGAGCATCCTCCTTTATAAACACAATGGGGTATATTTTTGTTTGCATGCATTCAAATTGTTTTGGCTTATTAAATTAGAATTAATCAGCTGAGTTATCAGGGCATATCCTAAGAAAAACTGCATGCTCAGCATGGAAAAGTATAGTTTTTCTTGAGTCTGGTAACCAATATGAGTTTGGGGAGAGGATGAATTTTGTGTTTAGTTTCCATTTTGTTATGAAAAATTATCAAGATTTCAGCTGAAACGGCAGCTTTTTTGTGTTTGTGGGAATAGCTTCTAAAGAGGAATTTAGTAATGAAAAAGCAATTAACACTGAGAAATAAAATAAACGCCTATTTCTTCAGGGTTTGCATTTTATAAAATATATATAAAATTTAAATTATATATTTTTGTATTATATGAAAATTCATAATTTAAATTATGTGCACACACATGTGCATATTAATATTAAAATATATATCTTTTTTAAATCTGGATCAACAAATATTTTGCATATACCTATATATACAATCTAAATTCTTTGTGGTTTTTCACATGAAACAAGGGCACAATTTTTATTAAGTTTGCATATCTCCTTTTAAATGGGATTATAAGTTTTGTAAGATATTGTATGAGCATCCAGCAGCAGGTTAGCAGCGGTTTGTTATTCTTGTAAAACTCATTTATGAGAGACATTGTCTTAGAACAGCTTCAGGAACACCATCTAATTATGCACCATTCATTGAATTGCCATGGGTGAAAAAGCCTGAAGCAACAGGAATGTGGAATGAAGCAACATAGTGTGTACTACATACTGTATCACAGTCAGACGTTGTCTGCTCTGGAGAACTTGTGGCTTCTACCACCATATGTGGAGCTTTGATTAAAAAAAACCATTTAATTCCTTTTTTTTCATATTTAAAGAAGCGTATGTGATAAAAGTAATGGCTGTACACAATCATGATTCTGAAAAAAATGCAAGATCTGATATTCATCTTGCTTCTTTTGTAACTCAAATTACATTAACCTCAAATGAAGTCATGGTTCTTATCCAAGGCTCAAATTTCTAATTGTTTGTTACTACCTATGTTCTGACTTTGATTAGTAGGAATTTATTTTCAGTATTATCAGACCAAGCACTATAAGAGTAAACTGCCAAGGTGTCTCTTCCTGTTAAAATCTTTATGGCAAGCTGTAAAACAGCCTTTCATTTCAGCAGAAGAATTGTCATTGCTTTACTGATGGACTCAGCATTTGCTCAGCTCTGAGTCAATATTTAAGGTCTTAAATACATGGCCCTACTGATCTTCAGAACTGACAAAACTGAACCTGATACAAGTTTTTGTTGAGAGCCACAAGGGACCTTGTTTGCTGATGCTGGAAACTGAGCTATGAGAACTGTGGCCAGTGCTTTTACAAATGGGATGTCGATCCAAAATCCGTTTTATTTACATAAACAGACTTCAGAACTTGGGAACTGCAGCCTTAGGCTTTCTTTCTGAGCCTTGATAACTGGGACTGTGGCATGCAGATACAAGGCAGAGAGCAGATGCATGAGGGTTCACACTGATTTTATCCCACAGTCGTTCTCTGCAGGAACTCTCTGCCCATCTTGCTGTCCTAATTCTGCAGCTGTGGACATATCAGCAGTCCATCCTTTGCTGAGTTTTGGCATTTCCCTCCCACCTCTCTTCTGTTTTTTTTTTTTTCTTAATTTTCAGATGCGTATCCTACTTTGTTATTGCATATCACCTATCACTATAAAATACAGATCTCATCTGAGAATTGTAAGAACGATTGTAAACATAACAAATGTTAACACATACAGTTTTTATGGCAAATTCAGAGATAAATTCTTTAAGTTCTTTAAGTTCTCCTGCCAGGAACTAAGAAAAGATATTTGAGAAAACTACAAATCCATCCAATAAATGACATACCAGTGGTCAAGAGATGTTCCATGGGCAAAATCTAGTTCTAGAGGTAGTTTAATCCAGTCCTGAGAAGTCTACATGTGGATCTTGCATCCTGATCTGCCAGATACCTGCAGCAGGCAAACTCTTACATTTTATTTATGAATTGTTTTTAAGTCCAGAATAGCTGCTGAAGATTTTTTGGTTTTAATGTGAAGAAAAATGGGTGAGATGGAATAGAGATAAGTGCTTCTTGACCAGCCAATTTTTTCTTACCAGATGACCCCGTAATCAGTGTTGGAGAGAAAGAGAGCAACAGGTAGGCACAGGGAATACAAGTAGGTGTGGGAGGGGGATCAGTGGGCATCAAGGAAAGGAGGTGATCATCCTGATCTTAATCAAGCCCAAACTGGGTAGCAGGTTTTGAGGATAGGGTCACTGGCTGGCTACTGTGTCTTATAAGGGTAGGGAGACTGGTGTGCTGGGAAGATTGGAGGATCAAGGAAAGAAATGAGCATTGCATGTGGACTTCATGCAAAGCTGCTGGCTCTGGGGCTAGTGAGGAGAGGCATCAGGCAGTCCTAGGATGGGGGCACCCCAGAACTGCAGGACGGAAGCCAGTCAGCTGGTGGGTACATGAAATTATGTCTCTGTATATTAAAGCCAGTGCTGGCCCAGCAGCAAATTTCAAGTATTTTTATAGACAACCTCAGTTAATCAGATGCCTCTGCTATGTGCAAAATCTGTGCTGCCCTTAAGTGGTACAGCTTCTGAGTTGTGGCAGAGAAACACTGAGAGACAGAGTCTTATATACAGGCAGGATAAGAAGTTGTGCTGTTTGGAAAAAGGGCTGAACAGGGGTCTATGCATTCATTTTAGGCATTGCACAACTGAGAAGGTGGTTGAGGAGGAAGCCCGGGTGGTGACCCACTGGCAGTGGGGACTCATGCTTTTTGTCCAGCCTTGTGTTTATTTTTGAGGAGAAGGAAGATGATCTGAGACACAGTAGGGAAGACAGTCACATGGAAAACATGAGAGGTAATGAGTGCAAGTTATTCCTGAGCAGGTCCTGATTGAACACCAGAGGAAAATTTTTCAATATGACAATAGTGGGACACTGGCATAATCTCCCCTGGGAAGGGGTGTGTGTGGGAAGTGTCCCCACCACCCCGACACCTGACACCTGACACAGGGTGCTGGGCCACCTCATCTAAACCTCATTCCCACCTAGCAAGGTTGGACCAGATGATACTTGAGGCCCTTTCCAACCTGGCATAATGAAGTGGGAAAGTGTTGGTGGCAGGGGCAAGCAGCTGGGACCAGTGCAAATGTGTTCCTTCTCGAGACCTGGGTGATCTCTGCGAGCCCAGAGGAGCTAATATACCCTTCACAACAACTCCATTTTCTAATCTGCCTTCAGAGGTGAAGACCTTCCAAATAAACCCCATAGAAGATGCCCTGTTAAACTTGCTACATTTTTCCTCAGTACATGTGTGTGTGTGAATGCTTGCATTCATGTTTTTAGAGCTTACGAACTGTGGAAATTATCAGGAAGTGTAGTTAAGCATCAGAGTGATGTTCACCAGAATCCCCAGACTCCCTGGCACCATTTTTTAACTTTCTTCTCCACAGTCTTTGTTTCATTTAGGTCACACTAACATGGTAGTGAAGGAGAGCCTCTTGTCTGTCTCTGGAATCAGTATGATACCCTGCACATTGCACCTCTGGAGGAGTTTTGTGTCATGTGCTTGATGTGACTATCATGCAGGGCTGTGGGTACTGTTAGAAACACAAAAAATATGCTGTGGCAGTGAACCTTCTCAGAAAATGTCATTAGTGAGGGTTAGCACCCTAAGTGCTCCAGATTTATAACAAGCAGAATTATTCCATTGTTGAGCAAGGTGATTACAAGAGCAAGGTTGACTCACTCACATCTGTAGAAAATTTTGGCTTGTGCTGCGAACCAGTCTGACTATGCCTAACCTCTTTCAGAGAGCTAGGACCAAAGCTAGACACTGTCTTTCTTTACAAATGTGAGGTAGATGGTTTGTGTGCTTTTGATTTTCTTATAGGTGATTTTAAACTCCAGCTACTAACCTTGAGTGATGAAAAGCACCTTGTAACAGTTACAGAAGAAAAGCCAGGACATCACTCAGGCATTACAGAACAGGCTGATAACCTTAAATACCCCAGAAAGGGACATTGTGAAATAATCTTCCTGCTGGCATGAGTAAAGGGACATTTTCTGATTCAGGGAGAGCTTATTTACTGCAGATCCAATCCCTTGCTGCTGAATTCCAGCTGCAAAATGCAGCATCCTTTTTTTCTTGAGGCACAGCCAACTCTGCTAGTGATGGATGAGGAAGAAAGTGGCCCTGTGGGTAGCTTACACTGTAACAGTCCACTTCAGAATCCCTTATAACAGATGTTTCAGAGAACTATGCTAACTTTATTCTGAAAAGTGACAGAGAAAGAAAAACCTGGGTGTGACCTGCACCTGTCATAGCAGCTCCAGTTTGTGGGTCACTAGTCTAGGAAGTATGTACAAGACCTCACAGTCTCTCTACACACATAAGGTGAAGCAGATAGCATTGTTTCTAGGATTTTCTATTTGGCACACAGCAGGGATGTAAAACAGAACTGATAGACAATCTGAGTACAGGCGTAGATATAAAGCTCAATGTGATTCATTGGGGTTATTTGTGGAGGGGAGCAGTTATGACACGTACTGTGGCTGTATACTGCACTTTATACTGAATACTGTGCTGAGGGTAAGCAGGTCATCTGTTTCTCTGAGGGGAAATATTTCTCTCTTCAAACTCCCAACTTTTTACTGTGGCATTTCCTGAGCACTGTTTGTGTTGCATTCCTCCTTTCTTATCCCCACTTTTCAAGCTCCTCTGGGACATGTTGTGTGTGGAACTAGTTATGACTGCTGTAATCTCTAAAGTCTTTGATTTTTGCAATAGACTCTGCTAGCACTAAAGACATCCTTTCACTTGCCTCCTGCCATGCTTGCAAAGGAAGCACAAAGGTGAGAAAGGTTAGTACTTCAGTATGGATAATAGCTAAATGTGTCTGAAAGGAACTGAAGGTTTTGTGCCTCTGCACAATGGCTATGTCCTTTCTGTGCTAGAGTGTCAGTGCTCTTGCATTCTGATATCCCCAGGAGCATGCAGCAGGCAAGCTTCTCTACTTTATTTATAAATCCTTTTTGAATCCAAGATAGCTGAAATCACAGTATTTGTGTCCTGGAATTTAAATAATTCCCTGTTGCCCCACAATCATGTTTCTCAGTGTCCTCATTTGCTTGCTACTTTATCCTCACAGCATAATCTAGTTCTTTATCTTTTTGAAGAATGAGATATTACTCCTGACACTATCTAACTTTATTCAGGGATTCTAATTATGCCCATTTCTTCAGTCAAGTCAGCCAAAATCCTGAGACCTTGTCAGAATGCATATGGATAGACCATCTTTTTTGTAATGTGCATTTCCTAAGGTATCCTTGGATTCCTTGAGCCAGGATATTTAGTCCTTTTCACAACCTGATTCTCCAGTCTGCTTTGTGGTCCAGAAAAAAGGCTAAAAATATTCCAATTGTTTTACTGTTAACATAATTGATATTTGACTCTGTTTCTATTTGGCTGCATTTTATTTCCACATTTGTGACACACTGTTAGCTGTGCCTCTTATAGAACTTTGATTATCGGAATGGTATTGAAGTGTTCATTAAAATGTTTGTTTCTAGGGAAACATGCAGCCAACTATACTTGACTGTGAATCTCTGCATTTCTGTTTTCTTCGACAAACCTTAACATATTCTCTTAAAGTAAACAGAGATCATGTCTCAGGATGAGGCCAAAGGCCACTAAAAATTATCAGTGATCAGTTCTTGACCTTTCCCTTCAGCTGCTGAGAGCATGTCTGACATCCACAGCCATGAAACTTTTATATTTTAGTTCCTTAAGCTTCCAGCCTTTAACTTTATACTTTACTTTTCCCTGCTAAACTTCTTTTCTTCGCTAGGAAGAAGCTATGTGAAGGAATGAGGTTTGAATTCCTAAGAGACCTCAGTTAAGCTTACCTTCAAGCTAAATCCTCTACACCAAAGATAAAAAGGTCAGGTCTTTGTGCAGCACAGCTTGAATAAAACTGTATCTCCTACCTAGATCATGTTACAGGAGTTAATACTTTCTTGAAAGTTCATACCCTCTGTCAGTCCCCTCAGTTTACAGTGGTCAGTCGACATATTTGAAGACTTAATTCCTAACCCTTTGCTAGATTTATTATATTGTTATAATTCAAAGGGGGAACAAACTCCTATCTGAATTTCAAGAGGTGGAAAATTTCTGTAGTTTTCCATTTTGGATGAGGGAAACCATCTTGTAAAGATGCTTTCCTGGAAGGATCTTTATTGCACTGATTCTTGATCTGAGAGTGGGGAGAGGAGAATCACAGAAGTTGTGTGAGATCTGAAGTCTGAAAGAAGAGGCAACTACTGCTTTGTGGTAGACTTCTTGTCCTATTCCTAGTGGGGTCTATAATTATTTCTCTCATACAGCTCTTCTCTCTTGAAGGAACTCTACATGATTAGCCCATGATCTTGTGGTGTGTAAGGGGAACTGCTTTCTTGTTTCCTTTTTATGCTGGATTTTTCCCCACAAGTGTTAGTCCTTCAGCATTCAGACCATGTTGTCACCTTTCCTACTTCTTTCTCCATGTTTTTTTTACAGTTGATAGAAAATGGCTGCATTTGCCTCTGACCATAACTATGGTGCCTTCTACAGTATTATCAGTTCAGATCAATGTTCATCGCACATTCCCTCTGGGACTACTCCTCATCAGGTAGATTGTCTTCAAAAGATAGTCAAGGAAAACTTGGGAGGGTTTTTTGGATAAAGGATTGTAATCATAGGAGAGCATCTAAAGTGAAATCCTTAACAACATATTTTATTCGTTGAAATGTAAAATGGAATGCCTTCAACTTTATGGTTTCTCATCTTACGGAAGATATTATCCAAAATACATGCTTATTTACCACTGTGATACTTTTATTGTCACCTATGTCATGAGTCTTCTTCAGTTCTTGTGGTCTCACACTAAGTCATTGCTAAAACAAAGGAAACACAAATTCCTCCTAGAATCATCTCTGTTTTGCTCCATTGCTTCTCTAGTTCATCTTATACTCTTAAAAATAACAACAACAATACAGGATTTCTAACCTCTGTTGAGCTTTCAAATTTCTACCATTCTAAATGGCAAATCTAATATTTCCCATGAAGGTAGTGAAATGACAGTAGTATTTGTACTTCTTATATTTTTAGTGCATTAAAGAGACTTTTTCTTTGGCTGTACCCTTTAGGACTCAAGGAATGGCAATTATTCTTTGAAAGTTCAGAAAATGACAGAGCACAATATTTTAGTTTTTCTTTTTTTCAGGATATCATCAGAAGACTCTGTATAGGAAGGTATAAAGGAAGACTGGCTCAGCAAGATTATTAACCATGAAATGATTTTTTCCCAATTTACTAGGATAGCTTTGTCTGCATTGGTACAATATGTATATTTTTTAAAGCTTTGAAAACTCACAGTATCCTGAAAATTTGGAATGGGAGTCTGATTGAGTGAAGCTCTAGTAGTAAGCTTTCAAAGATGCCAGAGGTATGATGCATTAGTCCTGTTTGCTGTCAAATATGTCTTCTCCATCACCAACTCTCCTCATGAGTTCTCACTGTCAACCTCAGTCAATTCTGTGTTTCCTCAATGCTTTCTGTGGCAAGAGTGACAGGTCAGCTATCACAGCTAGAAAGTCCACCCTAAGTTTAAATACCAGATACAGTCTGTCAGTCGGCGATTTGAAACAGGTTGTTATGATTCTTTGCATGACATAGACACCCACACTCTTCTCACAAACACACGTGCTCCAGTCTGACAACTGAGGGGGTGATGAGAGGAAATGAAATGTGTCCACTCACTGAGTGTGTGTCATCTACCTTCATCAGATACTATACAACTGCAATCTTCTATCTCAGTGCAAAGGAAAAAAACAGTGAACACTTATTTTTAACAAAAAGTTGAGTATGCTCCTAAGTCCAGTATGACTGCTGTCCTGTCCACAGTGTGTCTGGAAGATTTTTGCAAGGTCTTCTGCATGGTTTTGGCAAAGCTCACTTCACCAGATGCTATCCTGTTGTCTTCCCAGCCTCCTGTCCTGAAAGTGTCTTGTCTAATTCCTAGTTCATCTCTATAGTTCTCACAGAAATCATATTTCAAATTGTTTGCCATTTGGGGGGTTCTTACTTTATCTTCTAAATTTTGATTGTTCTAAATTGATGAAATCAAGCTCAATGAAAAATCAGCTTTTCCTTAGACCACTAGTGGCTAGGAAAGGTGATTCTCTCTGTTTCTGGTTATCATACACTTCTCACAGACAAAACTGTCCTTGGCAAAGGACTAAAGAGTTAACTAAAGACAACAAAGGCATAGTTTTGCCTGTTTTTCTCAAGATACCACACAAAAGTAGAAACTTTGAATCTCAGAAGCTAGGTTTTATGTGAATAGGAGCTAAATCAATGAAGAACTAATTGAACCAGTTCTCAGACTACAGCAAAGATAAGAATTCGTACATTAGTTCATTGTTAAACTACTTCTTTCTCTTTAGGGCTGCTTTGAACATCTCCCAAGGAGCAGTAAACTCTGCAGAGCTGCCTGTGAATCCTGAGGCCAAATCTTCTTTCCATAAGTTCTGCAGGGCTGGCTCTAGGTTCCTCCCTGCCAACAGCCTCCACCTCTGTTTCTGCTTGGAAACTCTCTTTCTTCTGCCTCTCTCTGTTCCTGGGAAGCAGCATTAGCTGTTGCTTTCATGATAGGCAAACTCTTGCACTCTGTCCAAGGGTTCAACTTGATCCAAAGCACAGCTGCCAGAACAAGATTTCCTCCCTGCTGTCCCTCTGCACCATTGCTGAAGACATAGTGTAGGACATAGCAAAAGACAAGCACATTAACTAAACACCACCTGTGACAAATCCTGAGGATCTATTATAGAAGATTTACATGGGTTAAAAAAAAACACACTAGAGTTAAAAATTGCATTATGTGGCAGTCTGCACCTTGCCTTCTTTTGAAGTATGTAAGTCTGAAGAAATATAATATGTATTCCTACCTGCACTGAATGATTGTGCAGAACACAGGACAAAACAAAACTCCTGAAAGCAGTAAAATAATATGTAATTTTCTTCTGTGTTACTAAAGTGACTTAAAAGCACACCAGTGATAAGGTGTATTATCTATTTATTACTTAGTAAGTAGACAATTTGCTTCTTGAGAGATAAAAAGTGCATTCTTTTTAAGGGCTTCTCAAGGCTGCAGTTCTCAAGCCATCTGTGTCATGCCGCAGTGCTTCCAGACTAGCCATGTTCTGGTAAAATAAGAGAAAAAAAAAAAAAAAAAAAAGGTACTTACTGCTGATCACCCATCCAGAGTAGCTGGTAACTAGGAAGTTCCAAAGAAATTTGAAAGCAGGGGTTTGTTATAATATCTTCCTGGCTGAGACCATTCAGCATAAAAGTGGTTTTCTATTCTAAAGGGAAATGCAGGGTAGATCATGTAATGCTGTTTTTCTCTCCTTCAATATTTGTCATTTATTTCAATTTGAAAAGAAGCTCTGAATATTTTGAAAATAGTAAATCCTTGTCAAAATAGCTATTGACAAAAGGCTTCAGAAAGTGAACAACCAATATTTAGAAGATGCAGACTGCATGTTGTCAGAGGCTTAGTACAAACCAGATAATGATTTTTTCCGAACCATTGAAGACTTTTTTCTTTCTTCTTGATAAGTACAAGCCTATTAGTGATTCACTAAAGCACCAAAGCATCAGGCAATTAATCACACTGACTGACAAGGTAAAATATATATTTGAAAACTACCATTCAATAAATATAGCTTAAAGTTAAATCATGTGTTTTGAAAAAACAGTGTTTTCAGGAGTATTAAATTCATTAAGTTCTCTGTCACAAAATATCACTGATGCAAAGAATTTCCTAGGTATGAAAAATGATGAAGCATTTATCTGGATGGAGAGAAAATCCATGCTCCCATTAGACTCGAGTAAGATTATTACTATTTTTTTATTAGGAAAATTATATTTGATCTTCTAGTTAAATAAGTGAGAATGGCTCAGAACTATGAACTTATGTTTAGAGAGCAAAGCAGTCACAAAATTTATGGAGCAGAGAGAAAAACATCGAGCTATTCTGCAGCTGTTTACTGCAGGATTTCTTGTGACTTCCTATCAAGCACCTAGCACCAGCCAAATGTAAGAGGAAGGTAATGCATACCTTGCAAATAATTTCAGTAAGTATAAAGTTGTAAGTATTACACATTGACTTTCTTCCCTCTTTTGATAGGTTCTGTTATTAACATTTGTAATTTTCTTTTTGTCTTCTGTCCACAACCCTCAGTTTTCCTTCACTAATTTCTCTTAGCCCTGTGTGTGAAGTTATTTTGAAATACATTCATGTGATTTGTGAAATTATTGTCACTTGTTCTTTCTTTATAATTTGCTCGTTTTATTTTATAGTCTAGGTCTACCTGTTGATATTGCTTTATTTTTCAAAATTTCTAAAACATTTGCTAATCTTATATCTTCTGGTCTTAGTCTAGTTCTTCCACTTTGTCATAAAATTAACAGGGTTTTTCCATCACCGGTGTAGGCAAATACTTGATTCAATCCCTAGTTATGAAAGAACTTAGCAAAAGAGAAATGAAACTGAACTGCCTTAATTTTTTCCCAAAAATATTGATATATCATCTTCTTTCCATATTGTTCTCATGCAGAGTACTTGCCTTGACAGTGATAGTAGCACTTGTTAGTATACAATGTTCCTGTAAGTTTATGGTTAATAAGCTGCAGTTTTATACGTAATACATAGAGTGTTTGTATAGCTCCTGTGGGTTATTCAAACTTCTTTCACACACACAAAGAACAGAGGACACCTCTCTGTTTTCCTGATAGGTACATTTTTTTTCTGTTATCTTTCTTAGAATCTCTTCAAAATGGCTGCTTATAGGATGTGGTTTTTACTACTGTGCTTGCTCTTGGAGAGGGCAAAAATGGTAGTCAAACCAACCCAAGTGCCTTGAACTGGCTTTTCAGTTTGTCTCTCCAGGCTTTATTTTGCCTTTGTTTCTTTATTTAAAGTTCACTTTAAAGAAGAGAAAGGAGGCCTTTTTGGAAGGATGCCACAGCAAAGAGGAAACAAATGCATTTGTCCCACTGCAAGTATGAGGAGAGGCCCCAAAGTATACTGGCAACAGGTTCATAAGCTCAAACTTGACACACAAGTAATTGCAGTATCCCAGAAAGTTACAAAATACGAAGGGATTCCCATTTTGTTTTATACAAAATGTTGATAATACTGTCATTGCTGACTATTAAAACATATGTCCAAACACATCTTCTGGTTCAGGAAATCCTTGTATTACTGGAAGTATTTCCCATGAGGAGTTTAGCTCTATAGTTTCATCTGCTTCATCTCTACCTCTCTGAAACTAGCTACCTGGAAAAACAGGACACTGGATGCATGAGCCTATGAAGTAAGAGTTTCTACAGCATGCTTGGATATTATCATGTTGACATTCTTTCTGACCTCTCTTAATTAATGTTTGTCCTCTTTTCCCAATTAATCTTTTTCTGATTGCAGACAAAATTACTATTTTAATTATGGGTTAAGAATCTTCCAAATAATTGCGTTTTCACTGAACTGAAATTTTGTGTTTGGTGCCAGCAATCATGTGCCAGTAAATTGGAGAACACTCATACTGAGGAGGGAGTGTATTGTCACAATTTTCCTTCATTAAAGGGCATTCTGTTGCTTTTGAATATCTGCAGATCTGTGTGGCTTCAGGTTTCTCAAACTACTCCTGAATCTGCTAGTGAAAAAATATTGTCCAGACAAAATGACTGCATCCTCTTGTTTGCAAAAACTGTGCTCCTTCCATTCTTATGCCCTTGTAATTTGCTACTGCCTGTCTTGGAGTTTTAGAGTATTTTGACATACGTGGAATTACTTTGTTCCATTTGTTACCATGCATCAAGTAATCACAGAGTGTTCTCAGAAGCCTAAGGAGTTGCAATTTTGTGGAAAATGATCCATGACTGTCATAAAAGTATCTTCTCTATTGATTACAGGCTACTCCATCACTGAAATACTAAAATAAATGATACTGACACAAAATGCTGGGACTCAAGAAGAATGAGACAGACAGCTCACAAACAGAGTGAGAATATGAACTTCAAGAACAGAATGCAGCCTCTGAACTTATATTGAAAACTTACAGTACAAAATATCACTTTTTAAACGTGGAGACAAACCAAAAAACTATTAAGGGTAATCTGGAAAAATAATTAAAAATTCAAATTTCAAAATAATGCAAGGAAGTCTCCAGGGAGATGTGATCAACTAATCTTCATGTTGCATAAAGATCTAATTGAAAGACTAGTAGAATGGCCATGGAAAATAGATTAAAATCATACTTTGGACAACTAAACATATATATTAGGTCTCATGACCATTCTACCTAAGGTATAAATTAAAGCAGTAATTTGTGTGGATCCACATTTGAATCAGCATGTAATTATTTTGCCTGTATGAGAATAATAGTTTGCATGTAGGGAGTTCACACTGAAAGGGTGGAGGTGGTAGAGGCCCCTCCTTGCGCACCTGCTGCCCACCCTTCAGAGGTAACTGGTGCTACTGAGCTGGTGTGCACACACAAAGATGTTGAATGAGACACATGTGCCCTCAGCCTGCCTTGCCTTGGTGTGTGAAGGGTCAACCTGAGAAGGAAGAAACCATCAAAGAGCCTGGTGTGCCTCAGCTGGAGAGGAGAGAGTGACTCCTGCCTTTCTGGCACAGGGACAAAGCCCTTAGCACCAGCAGCAAATCAACACAGCACAGCCTGGCATCCTGTTTTACTCTGCAGAAGCTTGAAGAGGGATAAATATGGGCATCTTGCCATCAGCCCTGTGGAGTACAGCAGGGCATGGCCAACTCCAGTGCTCACTGGAAGCTAATTTCATGCCAGGTGAAGAGGTGAAGATGATGAATTTGCTTCCTAGAGCAACTACTTGACTTCATTAGTTCAGATGCTTAGCAAAGCATCCTACCAAACATGATATGTGGTTTCAGCATTGATCCTTGGGCATTCTTGTGCTTAATGGCAATGCCTATGCTCTGTGTACCAGGAATACCACTTTAGGAGGAAAAGACATGATCTGAGTTTAGTAACATCTCAAATGTTGAGTTGAAATTCTGGTCAAAGGGAGCCAGAAATACAGGAGTTGAATGAACAGAAAGTGACCAGTGATGTGTGTAAATGTCAGCTGTTCCTTGTATGGAGCTGTGTCAAGTTGCAATCAGGTTATGTGAGAATGAAAAAGATCTGCATGGGACTATGAGAAATGACCAAAGAGCAGGGTCTCTCACCTGTACTGCATTTTTTTAGCATTCACTAAACTGGGCATTATCTGTTTAAGAGACATGAAGGAAAAATGAGAGAAATTTTGACTGCCTCAATTTTCATGTGCACTAAACTGCTGAGGTCAGGATACGCACTGGAGAAGATCCTGCCAAAATGATGTTTGCAGTATCTCCTGCAGCAAGTGACTTAAAGCAAGTCATGCTGCTGCAGATTATGTGGTATTTAAATGAGTTGAGTATACACTTGTGCTTTGTGTTACAGAAAGTAGAAGTGCTCTCTTCCTCTTAACCAGGATGCCTGGTGGTGCAGTTCCTAAGGAAAGGCATTTATCTAAAAGTTTCTTAAGACTGGCTGCTAGTTAGACTTGCAGTTCCTTTGGTGATGTGGTTCATTATAGACTGAGTTCTGTCTCTGCAGTACTAAATACTCTCCTCTAAAAGCAAGACATTTGCATGCATCTCAAATTGCTATTTACTAGGTTTCACTCTTCTCTAGAATAACTTTATTCATTTCTGCAGATTAAATTCACTGTCAGGAATTGTCTGAAGATTTTTGAAGGGTTGTCTTTCTCTCTCAAGGAAGCCTGCATTTTACTTCTCAAAAGTCTCATCTCTGTAGCCTCTAAAATGCTGCCATCCTCAGTTAGACAGTTTTAAGTATGTCTCAGTAGTTTTTATTGATTCAAAAAAGATGCCAATTGCTGGCTCAAATAATAACTGAAAGTGTTTTATCACTGCTACCGAGTGAACTTCTGCATAAGGTTACATTCAGTGAAAGGTCACTTATGTTTTTTTCTGAGGATGGGGAAGAAGGAAAAAAATTCTTTTTTTTCTTTAAAAGTATTTTGACCATGAGCTGGAGACTGAAGGTGTTTTCTCAAGGGATTTGTGACAGCAGCATCTTGAAGTACTCAGAAGACAGTCAATATCAGTGCTGAACTTGGACCAGAAAATAAAGCCTGAAGTTGAAAACTTGTAGAAGAAAACAAACCCAAACTCATTATCAGGACAGCTCTGAGCCCTAGCAAGTGTTTCTATTATGTTTGTTAAGATTTGATAGTAAACACAGAAGACAACAATGTTGTAGTGATTTTTAATCCAACTTTAAAAGAGTTTTAGCTTTCTTGCTTGTCCTTGTTCTTGCACACATTATCCTTTGCAGATGTAAAATATAGAGGTCTGTTTTAAGGGAAGAAACAAAATCCTACTGCTCACTATGTATGCGTGTGTGTCTTTCTGTCTCTGCATGTAGAGTTCTCAGAAAAAATATGAGAAAAGATTAATGGCATCTAGAGTTCAATTTCTAAGTCTAAGCATTGGGTATAATTTTAATAACATCATCTCTCCCTTGATATTTACAGATGAAAAGGCCAAAGATGGAAAACAGAGTAGGAAAAAATATTCCACATTAGTAGAACATCTTTTGCTTTGATGTTCTTATCTTCCTTTCTACCTCATATACAATCTCTCTCAGTTCTGCTGTAACATTTTTCTTCTTGCCATTTTTACTGTGTTTTAATGTGCAATTGCTTTCACTAATGACCTAAAAGCTATTAGGAATTTAAAATGCTGTAGGTTTTGTGTGTACAGTGCACACATCACGATAATCAAAATCTATGAAAAAGAGTAAAGAAGTCTGACCTGATCACACAGGTCATATCTTAACAGCATTTGAGTTCATTTGTGTGTAAAAACATGAGAACAATCCTTGCTATTGAGTAGAAATAATGACATTTGGGAAGTAGAATTGCCAGAACTGATTTTAAAATTGGTTTTGGCAGCAGAAAGAATACATTTGTACCAGCACATCGAAGCTTCAAGGCAGCTGCAAGTGAGCTGGTGAATCTACACATTTGATCACTTGTGAAGTTCTTGAGAGGCTATTACAGATAAGAGTAACTAAATGGGAAGTTTTAGTCCATCCTCATAGCCTTTGATATTCTTCATTTACTCTCAAGAAATAAAGCTGGCTGTAAAGGTCAGTGGAAGGAGGAGAAGCACAGCAAATTGCACTCTTGCCACAGGAGCTATGGATGAAAGACAATTAAAGGAAGCTACTCACCATCATGGTGTCAAAATATTTTTTCGTTAGAAGGTAAATCTTTCTGCTCTTGTTGGATATAAATTAGTAGCAAGTTATAGATGCACTGAGAAAACATCTCAAACACCTGTTAAATATCTTACAAGTATTATTTTGATGAATTTCTGCTGTATAAATATTGGTTAGCCATTTATCCAAATGATGCGTTGCATTAATTCCTCGAAATATGTTAATCTTAATAAACTGTTACCTTTGTTTGACACAAGTATCAACTGCACCATTCACAACCTCTGTCTTCTTTAATTTCATATTAATAGAAAATCTGTAGGAAATATTATCCAAATTTATTTAAAACTAACTTCAGTTTCACTCCAGGGTAGGGCACCATTTCTCAGTGGTTATACTAACCATTTTATAGTTTCCCCTAAAGCAATCTCTAGCTGTCAATCCCCCCTTTTTTCCTCAGTCAGCAGGATATGCTATGGTAATATTTATTGCTACATCTTTGACCTTTCTTATCAATACCCTTTGCATTGCTTCCTTAACTATTTATTTTGCCTGAAAAAACTATATTCAGCAAAATTAGGAATGATGAAAATCAGATATTAATTGCAATTTTGCAGCCAGTTCATCACAATTTTTGTCATGGCAATCTTTTTAATACAAAATATTTCATTTCAATATTTCAAAGGAAAGGTTTATTCTTTTCTTAATTGGCCACAATGAAAATGAAATAATTATTACAAAATAATTTTTGAAGGCTTTTGATTTGCCTGTTTTTTCTTTCCCATTCCCTTTCAGCATTGTTCAAATCCTGAATAGAACTTGACTCAGTTCAGCTCAAGCCATTCTTCTCTCTTCCATCCAGCCAACAAACTGAAGCATCCTGTGATACCTCAATTCTGGCTGTTTGCAAATTCCAACTCTTTATGTCAGCTTCACTTCATCAGTTCCTACATTTGAAGGCCAACAGGGATCACTAGATCACTAAACCTGAGCTAAATATAACCCCAGCAGTTCAATCCCACCTAGATAAGCTCTGTAGTTAGCCAAATACCTTGTAATGGCCTCGTGCTTATGTCCCAGAATGGCTGTCAGTCTTGATTTGAGGACTTTGACAACTGAAGAAATATCATCACTTTACTTGATGGCTCTGATTAATAATCACCCCTGCAATTAAAAAAATCACCTCATTACAAGTTTGAAAATGTCTAGCTGCAAGTACCAGACATTGATCCCTATTCTGTTTTTCTCTGCTAAATGAACGAGTCCGTGGATGTCCAACATTTCTCTCAGCTCTGCATAACGTGCAGTTTCAGGTCAGTCTATGCCAGAATAAGAGAGTAAACCTCAAAAGATGTCATATTTGAGGATAGAGAGGCATTGAGGTTTGGGTGCTCTCTTTACTATCCAGACTCTGCAAAGTCTACTTAAAACAGACAACATGAATGTAGTATTTGGCATCTACTTTGAATCACCATCATCAAGAGCATAAGCATCAATTTAGTTAACCTTGGTTTATAAGGAAATGAGGTTATTTTTAATCATACTACTTGCCTCTTCCTTTCATCTTCTCCCCTCATCTCCCCAAGAGCCTGGGAACACACTAAATATTCTAGTTGTTTGTTCAGTGGAGACCACAAAGCTTTTATGCTCCTTTAGTGTCCTACAGAAAACAGAGGAAGGAGAGAGTTCAGTTTGCTCCTCACTCCCCTTCCCACCCCCACTGAAGGAAACTGAGCTGCTGTAGCCTATTTAATTTGAGCGAGTGCCAGTATTTTTTCTTTCTCTTTTTTTTTTTTTTATTTTTTTTTTTTTATTTTATTTATTTAAAAGTCAGTATTCTAGCTCTGATTATGTAAGCAAGCCATGAAATGTTTGACATGGCCATAATATATTGTATTTTCATTAGATTGTGCAGCTTCTTATTTTAAAAGAAATATCAGATAATTTATGTGTAGTTTACAGGCGTAAGATAATATTTTGATGTCCACTTAGTATGCAGCATGGTTGGAACGCATTTCTTTTAAAAACAGTTTTCTCAGCTCTAATCCTTCTTTTGTGGTAGAAAAACATCATTTGGCTTCTGCTGTCATCTTCAGAAACTATCATTTAGGCTGAAGACAACTTCATAATTCAGAAAATCAGGCTTCTTGCTCTCTTATTTTTCACCCTCTTATTTTTCATTTAAGTATCTTTTCTGTCATGCTTATTTTACAGGTCATAATTTCCCTCCACAACTAAAACATGTGAAAAGAAAATAACCTTTCAGAACTAATTAATTAAGATAATAAACTGGTGGGTTAAAATACTTTTTAAATCAATTCTGCCATTGACTGGTTGTAATTCTCACAGCTTCTTATCACAAGTTTTCAGTAAAGGGTTAGCCCAAAACTTATAGTAGGGTCTAAATAGGTCTCTACTGAGTTTCTGACAGAAACTTCAATGACTTTGTTTTACTTGTAATTCAAAGCAAAGTTTTCTTTCTAAAGATCTCTCTACTGCGCACAACTCATAGTGAAAAAAAAATATTGAAGCTGTTATACTATAAAAACCCCCTTTCTTGATTGAGGGACTCTCCTGTGGGAAGAGGACACTTCACAGCATCATCACTTACACATAAGAAAAAACATGGTAAGTATGGAAACTGAGAACTAGACTTCTGGCAAAATTGCTGCATGGACTTCAAGAGCAAATCTCATACCTCAGAGTAGTATTCTTGGAGAATCTGAAAAGAGGATTTCTCAAGTATTTTTTGTCTTTCTCTTTGCTTTTCTAGCCCACTCATAATTCCTACCACGTATTTTTCTTCAATGTGACCTCTTAAAAACTCTTTTTCAAGAGAAAATAAATTTGAGAAAAGAATTTGGAAGGTGAATTGAGATTTGGACATTTGTTGTTGAAATAATACATTTTTCAACTGTCAAAACCTGTAGAAGATTTTTGCAATTTTTAAAGAAACTCTTGTAGGAAAGGAAATCCTCTGTCCTTAATACTGGGCTTAGCCTTATTCAGACATGCGTGTGTTTGACTCTGCAGAACACAAATCTATAAAGTACATTTGCTGAGATGTACTTTAAACTGGCTTCTGTTCCCCTGAATCAGTATTCATAACAGCACTGGCTTCACTGAGAGCTGTATTGAACTCTAGAGTCTGGTTACTACAGACCAATCTAAATATTTTTTTAAATAAATAGAAATATTTATCTGAATTTATTGGTGTTTTGCCTAGTCCCTAATTCAAGTACCCCTAACTACAGAATGCCATTGGCACAGCTAGCATGGAATAGTCTCCTGTTTATCTTCATTACCCGGCTTTCACATCTTGAGCAATAAAGAATAAATGTGCAAAACGTTAGCATTCTGTTTCTGGAACAGTCTCTTTCCAACAAGAGAAGAGTCAAGCAATTTCACAATTTCAAATAATTGTTAAAATCGACCCTTTATTTTTCTAAACTATGCTAGTGTCTTTTTGCAGTGTGTTTAGCTTTGTCAGTACCTGGATTTCAAAAGCACTGCATTCGAGCTTCTTAGATCATTAAACTTTACATTAAGCTTCTTTGCATCAGTTGCCTCTGATTGCAGCTACAAGATTATTGAGGGACAATGGAGCATGGCAGAGCCAGACTACATGACAGCTGATCATGGAGCTTTGTTTAAAAGTGACATAAAACCTCCACCAAAACAAAGAGTAATTCAAATGTGACAGTGAATGAAGTAATATCATTAAGCAGAAAATGTGAGACCAATGAGGAAGACAGTGCTAATGTTGGTAACAGCAATAACTCTGCTGCACTGCAATTAGTGCCTAATCAAAGACTGGACAAGCACCAGTCAGTTAAGCACATCAGTGTGTAAAGTATTTGTAAAGTAATGGCAAGAGTACAGGCAAATGAACAGAACTAATAGGCTGGGTGTGTGAGGTGAAATTCAATACAGGGTGGGCTTAAAGAAACATGACTGGAAAACGATGATTGAAAATGAATTGTGTGTCATTCATGAAGAATTTAAGAGTGGGTTAACTATTCTCTTTTATTGCCTTTAATTGGAGGTAAAAAACGGGAAGAGTTTCCATAGTTAAAACAGAAATCCCCTGATCTGCAATAACTGGGGGAAAAATAAAGAAAAAATCTCTTTCAGTAGTGAGAGATAGGAGCTAGCTGTCACACACCACCATCAGATCTGGCTATAGCACAGGCTAATTTTTCTGCAGAGAAAAATGCTATTAGAAATGTTATCCTTATAAGAAATGTTAACTTCCAAAGCATTTGTTTGGCAATAGACATAACTGTTAAGACTAACATCTAACACTTAATTGAAACAGGATTTTTCATGTTTTCATTAGCGAACCATAAACTAAGAAGAGGCGTCTGTGTGTCAGATATGCTTTAGATAACTGACTCATCTGTAATTGTCTATAGCAAAATGTTTGAATCAAATGACCACAAGGTGATTGTTTCATTTTGATGGAAATACAAACAGCAAAACTACTTTTGTTCAGATTTAAATTTCCAGACGAAAGTTTAAAAAATAAGCCCAAACGGGCTCTCAGCATTTGAGTGCAGAAAAGGTCTTGCATTTCCAAAAGTCAAAGGTGCTTATACTACCAAGAATTTGTATCTCAGTCAAGGGGAAAGTTTACAAGACAGAGCTCCAGAGGAACAAAGGAAGATATTAAAACTACAGTGTATTTAAAGAATAAGAAAGTCTATGAACTATGACTGAGGGTTGCCCCTCCATGAGGAAGGAAGGAAGGAAGGAAGGAAGGAAGGAAGGAAGGAAGGAAGGAAGGAAGGAAGGATCAGAGAAGGGTGTTTTGATACTAACTAACCAAGACAAATAAAATGACCAAAGGAACTCAGTATATATATGTGCAAGATAAGGAGGGCAAAAAAACCTCCTATATTTTAAATAGGTAGTTGTTGCATCCTCTCAACCTGTCACAGTTTCAGGAAGAGATCTTAGAATTATAATAAACTGTTCTTGTTAAGATGTTACAGTAGCAGCCAAATCCAGTAGACATGTGGAAATCTGGCCAGTAGCTAATAACTCGTATGTACAGCTATGGGCCCTGTAACTTATAACCTTCCCTTTCTTCATCTTTGGTCCTTTCCCTAAACATTCCATAAGTTTTACACAAGCCCCTCGTGGAAGCCCATCAGAAATTCCACACAAGTCCCCTGAAGTATTTGCTACAGCTCACACTAATCATGCTTCCCCTGCACACAATTCAGGGCAATTCTCAACACTGCCCCAAGCAATTTCCTTAACGGCCATCAGTCAGTTGTCTTTGTTACTGTCCCCATGGTCAGCAGTTCCAATACAGTTGTTCATCCTTTTCATTTATCACTATACTTTTAATGTATTATCTATTTTGTACTGGATAGTCTTTCAGCAGGTAAAGAGCCAGACACTCTTCCATTGCACCCACCCATACAGTTCTATGTAACCATCAATGCAGTAGCCAACAGTGATCTCAAAAACAAACCAAGGACAGACTATAAGGGGTAAAGAGAGCAGAATAGAAAAGATTGTATTATTGTCAGTTCACAACAGACCTACGTCTTGAACAATGTCCATGATTATAAAATAGAAAAAGATACACAGGAAAATCACAAGGATACAAAAGTCTTTGGAGCGGTAGGAGAAAAGGCAAGGACCCAATAGCCTGTAAAGTATTTGATGATAAAAACCTACGAAATAATGCAGAAGTCAAACAGAGAGACTGTTCATACTAAGTAAGAGGTAGGAGTGAATTACTGGGTGAAAGATTTTAATGAAGAGGGGGAGGTAGTACTTCCCATCATGAACTCTAAAACCATGAGACTCATTGTTTCAACATACTTTGAAAGCAAAGAGTTTGCGCAGATCCAAGAAGCAATTAGACAAAGTCATAGAATAAAAAGCCAAGCATAACAGCCTTCCATCTTGCTCTAATATACCAGTTAAACTATCATTATATGCCTGCATTTGTCTTATACTCTTTTCATCTGGCACCAATTATTTTGGCAGACCTGCTACTGGGGGAGCACTCTTCCACACAACGGCCCATACTGGGGCATTTTCTTGAGCCTATTATAGCTGTTTTATGCAATTCTGTGGAAAATGAGGTTTCATTTGGCTAAACAGAAACTGAAAAACACTTCCTACGAGCAGCTTCCAAACCAACCCATGCATTAAGTTAGTAGTCAAGATCAATGTGTTACTTGCATAGGTTTCTACCAGTGGTCCAAATGCTTTTATATTAAAGACCAGAATAGAATAGTTTGGCTTGGAAGGGACCTTTAAAGGTCATCTAGTCTAACCCTCCTGCAATGAGCAGTGACTAGTGAATTCAATTAAAAAGACACACAAAGGCCAACTATACAAAGAAGGAAACACACTGAATTTTCTTATGAAACCACCAAGATGAAACTCCAAATGAATCCCTCTTATGAATATCTCTTGCTCTATATTCAACTATGTTGCTGTTTGATATACCACATTGTCAAGTACTGCATCTCTGCACACTCTGTAAACACTCTGACTTCCCTCATAGCACTGCATATATAATTTGGGAACTACACTTCCTTCTTGGAGCTTTCCTGATGTTTCATTAAAATGTAAAAGAGATGTTAACCCAGTGTAAAGAAAAAGCCTTTTTTCTTCTAACTTCAGCATTTTCAACATGCTGAATCTTAAATTTTATTTGAAGCCTATAACTTGCTGCTGAAACATCTTTGGAAAAGTTCAGTACTATTGAATAGTCTTTCATATCCAAGTAAATTCTTTCAGCAGTTCAGTCCTGAACTGCATTTGCTTTAACTCTGTTCTCAAAAGTTCAATGAGATTATGTGCGTTAATAGTATCTGAGGATGTTGAAATTCAACTGAAAAGGCAAAACAGATGTTTTGTAATCATTTGTAACAAGTAATGAAGGGTGCCTCATTTGTGATAATATAAAGTGTCTGTTCTTTATGAACTGTTGGTTACCACAGTGAAGGTTTTTTACTGGCTGCCCTTCATTAAAACCATGCTTGTGAAAATTTGTTACTGAAAATAAGCAATATCATCCAAACTTTGATGTTACCCTGAAAGCCACAGTGACTTAACACTATCCCATAACTCAGCAATAGATTGGAGCTCTTTTAGAAACAAGGTTGTCTTCTTATCAACTCTGGTCCATATGAACAAGACAGAGGTAGAAATAACACGATGTGGGACATCATCCACTGAAAGCAACAAATGCTGATTGCATGCATTAAGAAACTGGTAATGACACAGCTGACAAGAGCAATAAAGAGAGCCCAAAAGGATCTCAAATCAAGCTTTTCTATTGTACCATAAGAGGTTTATAGTAATTTGCAGTGTTATTTTTCAGCTAAAACATTTCATGTTTAGAGGCTATCCCTTTTTTTTCACTGGTACTGTATTTAAAAAGAATGTCTCAAAACCAGAGTGGGATCCAGGTAATAACTGGATTCAGATGGAGATATCTGTGGGTTTATTCATGTCTAATGTAGCCTCTGCTCTCATTCCAAAATACCTCCACCATTTGCACCAAGCCAAAACAAGACATGTACACTGTGCATGCTACAAAGACCCATGTTTGTGTTCATGGGTATTCTCTGCCTGTTGGTGTAGGGGGAAATCTCATCTCTAATAGCACATATAAAACTTGTGAAAAGACACATATAAACCAAATGAAGATATAAGAAGAACAAAAGAGTACCTCTCTGACAGCTAGATTGTTCAAAGTCTTTGTCTGAAATGAGGTAATATCCAAAATGCTACATTGTGCATCCTACACTTATGAAAAATGGAGTGATTATTGCTGTTTAGACAGTTTTTGTTTGTTTTGGACTCTCACTGTTCTCTCCTTGCAGGTAAGGGCTTTTATTAAAGTAAGACATTGCCAAAGAGACAAAATATCTTCTTGTCATGGGTAGCTGCCTCAAAAAGAATTTGTGTAGGCTGGATTTCTGCCCTGACCAACCTGATCTAATTACAAAGTTGGATTTAAGTTAGAAGATTCACTTTGATCTGGGTGGTAGGCCAGATGACCTTCAACAAATTAGGTATCCAACTTAATTATTCTGTGACTTTATGACTTAAAAGTTAATGGTGTAAACACTCTATACTGGATTATGACTTGAGACAAAGTTTTTTGTAAAAGGATTTCTGTTACAGACATGAAGCATTTCACAGGAAGCATAGTAGCATAACATATTTGAGGGTCAGACATCTTCTAGTTGCAATGTTAAACCAATTGGCAGTTATACCTGAGGAATAGACTTAGAGAGATAAAAGGAGAAGAAATGTGACTTCCAAGATACGTTACCCAAAGGTTATGCCAGACACAGTTAGGAACTATGTCTCTATTCTGATTCTCAGAATAATTTCTTGCAAGAAGAAAGCTAGTTAAATCACAGCACAAGCCCCGGATTTTCAGACAATAGTTGGTATTATTATTCATTTACTTTTAAATCTCAGCACGATGAGAATGTCTCTGAAAAATACCTCTACGTCTTTGAGTTGAAGGCATCTGGGGATATCCTTGTCTAGACATTCTGAGGCTTGAGACTTGCATTAATGAGAGTAGGCTCCTTTGTGAACTCTAATAGGCTTTTCAGGGTACCTGTCTAACCTAATTACTTTTGTCAAGCCACACTGGATGGAGATAGCACTGCCCATTTCACACAGCCCATTGAACTGGTTCTGTATGACCATGACTTGATCAGGGATTGAGGTCAGGGCTGTAATTCTAAAAAGCTGCATAGAAATTTCTGAGGTAAAACAAAGGTATAGGAGGATTAATTATTGTTTTTTATTAAAATAAATTGCTATATAAGACTAAGAATATTGTTTGAATGATGGAAGGAGCTTGCAAGAAAGAGCAGACAAAAATTACCCCCAGATTGATAATTAAAATGTCTAGTTGCAGGGGGTTTTATTATTATTTTCAGAGATTTTAATGGGTATGGATAGCAGTCAGGAAAATAACCGTGAAGCCCAATTTCTCAAATCTGAGACTTTGACCTCCACATAATTTGGAATTTTGGTTTGGTTTTTTTTTGTAGGGTTTTGTTTGTTTGTGTTTGTTTGTTTGTTTTGTAGGTTTTTGTGGGTTTTTTTGTGGGGACTTGGGTGTGGTTTTGTTTTTCTGCCTTGGTTTGGTTTTTTCCACAGCATTTTTCTTCTCCCTCTGTTCCAGTTATAGGTCTATAGATACTGCTGAAACTTTTTGACCTTGAATAAAATAGCATTTTTCTCTCCTTGAATTCAAAATACCCCTTTGCATAACAAAATACCATGCATCCCCTTTTTCTTTGCACTACAGCAATAACCTTTTCTCCTTGCTTTAGTTTCTGTCTTTCCCTTTTGGTATTACCCACTGTATTTGGGACAGAGTACCTTAATAGTGATTCCAAATTAAAAGCCTTTAATAGACCTATGAAGCTTTTTCCAAATTATCCCAGAAGCTTTATTCACATATTGCTGTGCTGTGATTTTGACTTTGTTACAACATGGGGAGAGAGGAGAAGAGACCTTGGTGCATATTATGTACTGGAGTCTTACTGAAGAGAAAACAGAAAAAAATCTCTTAAGGGGGATTATTAAGTGCAAGAGTAACAATAATCAATCAATTAATAATAAAAATATCTTAAGTTATGCCATTATTTATCTCCTGATGTAAAAGATTGGCTTTAGTAAACTTTAAGTGTAATAGTTTTATTAATTTTGGTGTCAATAACATCTGAATTTTAGACAAACATCATTAAGTGTATTCCTCCAATCTGATTCATATACTCCATCACATCTCAGTGAACTCAGTAATTTGTTCAATAATAATAAGATCAGAGTTGATAATTTGCCTTGATGTGATAGGTTTATTCCTTAGATATCACGCAGATAAAAGACCTTCTGATCCTGATATAAGGCTCATCTATGTTTTCCCATTCATTTTCTGAATAGTAAAGCCAGTAGAAATATTAATTGCACAATGATGGAATACTCAGGCGCAGAAGCATTAAGTCTTAGAAACACAAATATTTAATCTCTGCACAAATGTCTTCCTGTCATTCTCTTCTATTAAACACAAAGGATCAATGAAAACAAATTATTAGGTCTAGCTCACGATGATCACCTTATGCAAGACTTTCCCATCAGAGCTTCTTAGGAAACTAGTAATTGAAATCAATGGGGTTTTTGAAGGTCTAAGCAGCTGCTAAGGAGGAGCAATGATTTCACAGGTTAGACTTCAGCATTTCTGAAATGACTGCTTCCTGGTAGCCCATCTGAATCATTTATTTGGTAAAAGGCTTTCTGCTTCTAAAAATGTGAAGTCTATCTTGTTTTCTCTGGATGTCCTTAGTTACTGCCTTTTCTATCGATTTAGTAGCTTGAATCCTCACCTGCTATCCTTCTTAATGTTTGGGCTTTTTTTTACTTTACAAGAGTCATATTCTGTCCTCTGAAGCTCCTTTTTTTACTTTCTAACCAACTGAATTTTTTTCTGATTTTTTTCCTTTGAATTTCCACCTTCCTATTTCATTTCCTTTTGTCTCTGTTTTTTGCATTGTTTTGGTAACATTCCTCAAGACAGTTGTTGTGTTCAGTGTTCATTAGCATAGTAGGCCTTGAATCTATTCCTGTTTACTGATTAGGACTAGTAGTAAAAAAAAAAGAAATTGCTTCATGAAATACTTGAACTGAACTTTTTCACCTTGAGTAGCAGAGGTATGGGGTTTTTTATGCAAAGGATTGACCTATTTTATTGCTTTCTGTCAATAACTGCAGCAGCAGTTGTTGCTGGGTCTTCAGAGGCCCTTCTCATTTCAAATTTACACTTAATTCTTCCACCACACACAGTTCTTACATGATTAATATGCAAGAGAACAGGTTTGGCTGTGAACCCTGAGCACCACAAAAAGTATGGCATATCAATATTCATGACACAGCCTTTAGTTTAGAGTTGCATCTTCAGCCTGAAAACTGAAAACTCTAGGAAACTGAGATCTGAGTTTTTAGTCCTGTCCTCTCTCATGCCAGGAGCTGCAGGGCTGGGATTGGGGGGGGAGAGGAGTTCTTAATCATGGAAAGGTCTCAGTTTCTCTGCAAAGAAGGCTGGCAGGAGAGCTATAAACCCAACTGCACAAATTAAAAAGTAATTTCACCGCTGTGGAAAAGCACACGGATGGGAAAGCTATGATCTTGCAAAAGGAGGTAAGCAAACACAGAGCTCATGTAAAGCGTGTATGGATTCCTGAGGCCTTGTTTTACCTCCTCAGCAAGATGAGTCCCATCTGCCCTGGGAGCCCCTTGTGTCTTGTGCTAGGGAACAGTGTAATGCTCCAAAGAGCCATAATTTAAATTAAGTTATGAAGATGAATAGGTATTAAATGAAAGAGATGATTTAATATTGCTTGTATTAACATGCTAATTCGGGTAGAAATCATCCACCAGTTTTTATGCAGTTGTAATTGGTGTCAAAAATGTCTCTTGTCAATATGTGAAATTCACTGCTAGCTGCAGTCTTCTCACAACTTCCTTAAACCACCTGGGAAAGGCATTATCCATAATTAACCATTTTATTTCTCCATGTGCAATTTTTCAAATATGAGCTCCATCCCCCTTTTCAAGAGACTATAGAATCAGAAGTTTCAACAAACTCTTTCAAACAGAAAATAAATGCAGAAAGCACTTTTTTTGACCAGGAAACAACTGTTTCTTGGGTAGCTTAAAGTGTTAGGCACACACATATATATAGTACCACAGAAGCATAGGCAATCTCATGGTAAAAATGCTGCATAAGAAAAGGCTTTTATTTTATGTTTATTTTTCTTCATGTTTATTTTTCATCATAGTATTCATTATTTACACATTTGGTCATTTTCTCTTTTCCTTAGTGGTTAATCCTTTTTTCTAAATGATCTTATTTAATTGGTGTATTTTCTTGTTCAAATTCGATTTTCTTAAAGAAAATGTTTATTCAGATGATGCTCAAACACCACCTTATCTACCTCTGCCTTCTTTGGACTGTGATCTGTCAGTACTAGCACATTCATTAGAAATGCACCTGATTTTAACACTTGGAGAACACTTGGTTTTGTTGTGATAATGCCTCTCTAGTTGCCCTTATCAGGACAGGGCATTGAGAATTCCCACTCCACTTGTAACTCACAGGTCTTATTTTCCTCTGCTCAGTCAAATGCAATTTTGCTTTCACTGCCTTTCTCAGGTCACATAAATGAGACAGCAGCTTCTCCTTTTCATTACTTTTGATGTTTTGACCTCTGCTGCTTGAGGCAGGTCATATGTTAAAAACAATTACACCATCATTAGGCTTGTGGGGGAGCTGCAGAAGAGCATGAAGGCTTATTTTGGCCTTTCAGTACTTAAACTATGCTTCTAAGAGGTTGAGGACAGATTTTTCAGTAGGGCTTGTAGTGAAAGGACAAGGAGTAATGATTTTGAACATAAGGATGGTAGATTTATACTAGATATAAGTAAGAATGAGGATGGTGAAACACTGGAACACGTTGCCCATAGAGGTGGTAGAAGTCCCATCCTCAGAAATATTCAAGGTCAGGTTGGACAGGGCTCTGAGTGACCTGAGGTATTTGAAGCTGCACCTGTTCATTTCCAGGGGGACTCAGCCCAAACCATTCTACATTTTTACAGTCCTATGATTCTTTCGTTTTCTTTAAACCACACAGAAAGTGGTTTACTCTGCTCCTTGCCTTAGCTACCAGGAGCCCACAAAGCTGACATGAGTACCTCTGCCCTAAAATTGCTCATGACACCTTTTCCATCTGAAGAGGGCAGAGACAAGCCTGTGAGGCTGGTTGCTGTAGAGCAGGGATGGGATGTGACACGATCCAGGTGGCTGGAGAGAGGCAGGCAGCCAGGATCAGGGTTCATGGGAGAGTATCTTCTGACTAATAAGTCTTTTCTCCCAGTTGCTGTAGGTGGCATTCATTATTCACAAACAGCAGTTTGTGACTTTTAAGTCAGTGCTGACAATATGTTCCAGCCTAAAGTGAGAACTCATGGAGAGGTGCTTTGAAAGGGAAAGCAAGCTGAATCCTAACTCAATGGGAGCACTGAATACCTTTTGATAATGTTTATAACAGAGTTGCCAAAAAGAAACATTACTTTCCACAGTGGTTTTAAAGAGACTGGGGACTCAGAAGAAGGGGGTCTTTGTAGAAAAATAACCCAAATCTTTTGTGTCATTTTCAGATGTTATAGCCTTCAGCTTAGTTCATGTATTTAGAGCCACTTTTTCAATGTTTTAAAGGAACGAGAATAGGATTAATATGGAGAAAGTTAATTTACAGATTTTACTGTTCTGCTTTTTTTGGTGGACAAAAAAAATATTTATTCTTCTTCATGACACTTAGTTTTATCCTACTGTACCAAACTTCCTCATATATGAGGTGAAAATTAGATTCAACCTTAGTAATTGAAAAATATTACTTGAATTTGGGAATTATCTTGGAATGTTACTCTATGACTTTTAAATACAACCAATTTAGGAATCATCAAGTGCTATTCTTTTGGCTTTGTGCAACCCATGTTGCTTCTCCAATGTTTTGGGGGATAAAAGATTCACTCAGCATGAATGAACTTGGAAATATATGAAAACCAATGTGACATCAGTTTTCTGAATACTAGCAGAGTTAAGATAATAAGTTTTATTCCTTCTTTATTTATACTTTTTGGGTAATGATATAAGAGAGGATAAAACAGACTAAGGAAAAGTGACCCACTGCTCTGGGTACTTAACATTTCAGAAGCACAATATGTTGTATCACAATCCAGAGAAAGGAATTAAAACTATATGGTTTTGCTGTAAATGCAATTTATAAAAACATACAACAAGGGTGAAATGTATCTTCAACCCAGTGCACTAACTTATACATCATTTCATAAAACAAATTTTACTATCTGTGGATGGAAAATTTCAGTCCCAAAAGTAAACTTCATCCAGTGTAAGACCTCAAATATCTATTTGGTGTTTTGTCTTTTAGGATGACTATTAGAGAAAAGATTTGCACCTAACAGACAAGTGTGTTACTGGGAAAATTTTCATGCAAGAGGATAAGAACATTTCGTGCCAAAAATAAAATTATTTTCCAATCTTTTTGGAAAACGTAAACCAATCTCTTTGGAACACAAAACAATACAGATCTGAAGGCAGAGTTCGAACTATTTCTTTCAACAAAGTTAATTTTTTACCTTTCATTTCCTCCTTTCCACCCCTTTCTCCCTAAGGCACATGTTATTCACCACCACAAGGGCACAGAGTGCAAGGGCTGCTTCCAGGAACTTTAGGGCTCCACACACCACATCTCCTCCCTCAAAAAAAGGCATCTGTTCATGCATTTCCATCCCCAGATCCTTTATTTCTACCACCTCCCTGAAATTCTCTCTGGTTTTTTCTGACCTGCTTTCTTTCCCCACATTGGTGTTCCTTCTTCTCTGCCAGGACAGCACTCATACCTGGGAGTATGTTCATTAGTACCTTCCTTTCCCCAATGAGGACTGGTGATGTACTGATATTGTTATCCAGCAAGGCCTTAACAGCTGTGGTCAGCAACATCCTCAGAAAATGCTGCTTTTTTGTTAGGAGACATAGAATTCAGGATGATCAGGATAAGAGTTGTGGATCTGTTCCAGATAAGGTTGCAACTGTGCTCTGCCATTCTGCTTTGGAGGGCTAACTGCAATCTAAGGAACAGAAGAGGGGTGACAAACTGTTGCCATCTCATCTCCTTTTTTAATATACTGATTAATGCCAACCAATCTTTTCCTAAATCAGTACATTTCTAGTGATCTAAGACTGTAAAAATTGTGTCTCTCCAAAGTTTCAAATTAATAAAGAGATATCATCAAATTTCTCATGTAGGTTCACAGACTGACATAAAACCAGACTTGGATTAAAGAATTTTTTCTCAAAAATTATTTTCAGTGAAAATGATGTATTAAATAGCTTGAAAAATTAATTAGTCTTAACTTGGGTAGCTATTTTGCAGGGAGATGCCAGGTACAATGAACAAGAACTGTATATGCCTCTGTAACTGGCACTCACGATTGTCCTGCTGAAATTTTTGTTCTAGTCTGGTACTGGGGCCTACAGAAATTCCAGTTTTAAAGGATGATAATAATGCAAAGAGTTGAGACAAGAGCCACTGAACTGAAAGATTTGTGCTTTATGAATAAGAATAATGGGGATGATTCCCTTTAGAGAGAAAGTTGAGAATTTTTATAAAGAGGAGTGGGAAAGCTTCTCCAGAAATTTCCTCAATTTAGCAGAGAGACAAAAGCCACCAGTGGCTACAGACTAAGAGAATTTGGCCATCTTCTTTCTCTAAGAAGGCTTCCGTTTACTTAGGAGACTAATGACCTTCTGTACTTAGTCTGTCATCCATGCCATACCAAAATGGAGCAATAACAGTAAATAGAAGCTTGTTTTTTGATGATGTGTGGGAAAGGTTCCATTATCTTATCTTGGGATTCATTAACTGAAACTGCATAATTTTTTCAAATGCTCCCGTCTTTGTAGCAGTCACAATAATCTCAAGTATTTGGAATCAATTATTTCAAATGAACTAGAATTCATCATTTGGAGAGGGATAAAATACTGTGTACAACAGCCTCAAACATTTCTGTAGACAGTGTTTTTCAATGTTATATGTATTATTCAGAAAAATAAAAGGCATAAGAAAGGATCAAAGTAGCTGTGCTTGAGAATGACACAGGAGGGCAGCAGGAAGACAAGCAGTTATTCTGACCTACTTGTAGGCCCTTGGGCTCTCCTTATATTTTGTTTGAATGCATCAGCAAAGCAATATCCCGTAACTAAAACTCAACATCTTTGGGGGTTCCTTATAATACAGCATTCATACTTCTTGTGATTGTGCTTTTCTGAAAATACGAATATATGCAGGGCAGATAGAATGACAGAAACTTTTATTTAGAACGTCACGAGGTCATCTCTAGGCTCCTAATAAAATCAGGGCTTTGATTTTTTGGGGGGTTGCTGTTAGGTTAGATATCCATAAGGGATCATAACTCCAAAAGACAAAATTCTGACCTGTTAATGCAGAAATCCTGACTATATGGATTTACACCTGTTCTAAATAAGCAAGTGCATATGAAATGGTCATGAAAATATTTTCTTTTGCACTGATTTCTTGATTGCAAACAGTATGGCTTATTGATTAATTACTGATAGTATCAGCCAATATTAGGGAGGAAGTAACTAAATGAATATTTATGCTATGATGTCTTGTAAATAATACTGTTGTTGTCGTTTGCAACTGGCATTTGTGGGCTCTAGTGTTATTTTAGATTTAGTGTTATTTTAGCTTTCTTTCTCTAATTTTCCTGTATGATCCATGTACAAGTCATTCATTATTCAGTTTGGGCCCTGCTGATCCCACAGAAATTAGTTTTTTGCTTTCAGTCTTGGATGGAGTTTTTCTGATAACTGAAAAAAAAGATAATGAAACTGTTTAGGGTGAGAAGAGGACAAAAAGCAAGTAAATATTTTATAATTTAAATTTTATAAGAATGTGTCTTCTCTATGCCAATGCACATATAATTCTGCTTCCCAGCTATTGAAAATGCAGCTATCGATATTCCCTTGATCTTACACACTGAATCCTTGAATTGATCCCCTCATTTTGTTGCTGACTGCAGGATTTAATTAAGTTCTAGTGAAAGTCTTACTAACAATCTGAATTTTTCACAGCCATCTGAAGCCTCCAGTCTTTTGTGTTTTTCTGCAGATGGAAATTTCTCCTTTATCTGAGGTACTGGCTTTTCTGAACCATCTGCTTTCCTGTTTCCCTGAAAAATGTACTTCTCATAGGATGTTACAGCAGGAAAACTAGCCATAAAGGGGAAGAGTTGAGTGACTCAATCCTCGTTTTCTTGTACCAGTTCTCTTTCACAAGTTTCTTTTTTTCACATTTTAAGAAACGTTCAGATTTTAATACAATAAACAAAGTAGTTATTTCATATAAGGTTCAAACTGGGCAAAATTATTTTGATTAATAAATAAAGTGTTATTTGATTTAAAATGTGGTTTTGTTTTAGTTTCCTTTTCAGCATACAGTATGGAAGTTCAGACAACTCCATTCTACACAGGAGCATCTTGCTACTACAGGAATGGGAGATTTTCTGGTTTTTCTTTTTTTTTATCAGGGAAACACAATACTCTTGCCGTAAAGTCAAGCATCTGGCACTTTGACTTTTACAAGCAAGCAATATCAAGGATAGAAATACTCCATATAGTTTTAATGGATTATTTTATTTTGTTTTTCAAAAAATAAACTTCTTCATTTTCAGTCATGCCACTGAGTGTTTCAACCAGGAACCACATAGCTCAATCACTGGACTCTTTGAGGTTTTTGAGAAAAAGGACAAGGTACCAAGAAAACTGCCTGATCTGAGTTTTCCCAGCATAAGAGTCATTGCTTGCTTAACCATTTGGTTTAATGAAATTTCCACAGAGTTGACCCTCAAAACTATTCTTGACCATATATATTTCTTTGATCAGACCATTTACAAAACCAGCATAATAGTACGTCATTCAACAAAAAGAACCCCAAATTGGGGCATGAACTACATAAGTCTATTTTCAGACGTTAAAATTTCTTCTTTTTCTTTTATTGGCAGTCTTCCCAGCTCAATAATGATTAGTGAATTAGTGTGTTGCAAACATTTGTGATATATAAACTTTCTCCAGCTGTTGCCAAATCCAAAATGAATGCAATCACCAAGAGGCCTGCAACTCTTTAATTAGTTTCTCCAGAACAGCTAACTTAATTTCTGTATCCACAATCTTGGCTTAACACTTGTTGCACCTCATACTTCATAGCTGCAGGGAATTTAGAGGACTGATAAGCATGATGAGCTCCATCTCACAGTTATCTTTGTTTGCCTTTTCCACTTCCTTTATTTTGAAAACTTCTCATGAATGTCACATAGGTCTCAGGATGCTACTTTCCTTCTCGGGTCAGTAGTTTCTTAACGCTTCACTCTCTTTTCTGTTCTGTCTTTAAGGATCTTTCCACAGCAGGAATTTTTTGTCCTTCCCCTAACCCTGCCCTGGTTGTACCACTGCAAAACAAGCTAACTTCAGACTTGGATTATGCCTCCAAGCTAACTGGAGGCATAATCTGTCCTGTCCACTTGGCATTATGAACATAAAACCATACAGATTTGAAGGCAGAGTTGTAACTATTTCTTTCAACAAAGTGTTTCTGTCACAGTTCCCCTTTTCAATTTGCCTGATGTATAAACAGTCCTTCTAATTTTTTAACGTTGAGATAATATGGGGCATTAGAACAGATCATTAATACTGTTTTTGTCCAACTTCTTGACCAAGTGAATAATGCGGTTTTCTTCTGATATTCTGCCACATAATTCTGTGGATTGAAACACAGAAGCAAACTTTATGGAGAAGTTACTTTATTTCATGAGTAGGTCTGGGTGGGTAAATTATAACAATTTGAATAACATTCAAACTCTAGTCAGATGCTAAAAACATAATTCTGGTGCTACTGTCTTTTTACTCTATGCTGCATAACTCCGAGTGAGATCTTGCATCTCTGACTAACCCAGCAGTTTTGTGAGCAGGAGTGATGCTTTTGCCAAAACCCCTGTTTGTTTAACTATGCTGTAGGTATCATTTTGCTGGCATGCCATGGAGAGGAGCAAAAGCTGGCATTTTTCTCATACAAAAGTTTTGTAGCATATTTTTTATATCTTTCCTTATGTGAAGTTAAAGGCAAAATGTTCTATTGGTGTGAATACAGCCTAGTGTAGGAGTTATGCATTTGATGTACTTCCATATTGTGTGTTACGCATTTCTCTATGGCATATAAAAAAATGCAATCTGCATGTTAAAAATATTCAATTAAGCCTTGAGGCAAATGAGGGACATTAAATTTCCTTGGTGTACATGGGCACTGTGTTTCTGGCCAAGTGACAAGGAAAAGACCATGTGTACAGTGACTCAGAGGACCTACATAAGTATTATTTTTTTTATGTCTCTGCTGTATCTTTTTTTCAGTCATGTAAGAAATTTCATACAATGTTAGGAGCACTGATAAAACTTATTGTCAAGTAAACTATTTTTTCTACTCTTACTGATATATTTTATGTCATTATTGAGAATTTTCATTAAGTGGGAAAATGCATCTACCAGTAATATCAATAGTGCGTTGTGGATCAAGGTCATTTTATTCCTATAAACCAGGACATTCACAATTTTTTTTCCTCACTATACAATTTTAAAAGTGAAAGTCATGGGTATTTGTCACTAGGTTCTTTTTATTTATCATCTGGCACATTTTTCAAGCTTCAAGAAACTTATTTTTTATTAAATAAAACCAGATTCCTAAGAAAACATGTGACTACAGTGCAGGGACTTCACATAAAATATTTATTTTTCCAAGACTCACTTTAAATTTATGAGAGCCAGAAACATTTATTTTGCCTGTAAGAACCTTCCTGCTATAGAAAAGGACAGAAAGTTAATAAAAATCAAAATTTCTTACTTTACATTTAGATTCTTATGTAAACAGATAATCATAGTAGCTAGTGAGATCAATGATATGAATAACTATGATTGAGTACCCCAATAATCTTTTATCTTCAAAGCAATCCCTGTTATATCCCCTAACAGCTATTCATGGTGTCTTTGCCAAGGAAATACCTAATAGGTGCAATTATCAGTTTGTTGTATGACTGTTCAGAGAAATGGATGGCACTTGTTGAGGTCCCTGACATAATTCAGTGGGCATCCTGACTGAATAAGGGAGAACTTGACAGAAAAATGGATTTTCTGAAGGGGTAGAAGTCTAATTTAGTTCAACACACAAGGACAGTCTTTTGATTTCTAGCAGTCCAAAGAACAAGCAATTCCTGAGCTTCATACATCATGTGTCATTCTTTAAGACATTTTCCTTCTGAAATTCTTCAAAAGCTACTTAGACAATTTTAATTCGCAGCATACATAACAATGCCCTATTAATAAATATCAGAAAGATGTCATCTTGTTCCTTTTGAACTTGCCAAATATTACGTACACTTTACGTCCTCTTTGTGAAGACAATATCTATATATTCCTTATTGCTGCCTCTTTGTCACTCCTAACTATTTTATTATCCTTCATTATCTCTCTTTCCATGCTGAAGAGAAATTGTTGAGTATTTCACCGTTTCTAAATTATCCATGCTGCCCTTCTTGCTTTCGTTTACAATCTTATTGTACACATTCTGTGATACATAGACCAGGACTGCACAGAGTATTCAAGATGCTTTTGGTTTTATACAGTTTTCAGATTATTTTTTTCTCCTTTCTTTCCAACTCTCACATCTCTTTTGCACTGCTTAGTGCTGATGAGCATTGAGTCGATGTTTTCATAAAACTACTTTAGTCCCAAGAGTCCACTCTTGAGCAGTATCAGGTAGTGCAAAACCTGTATTTGTGTATGTAAAATCAAGATTGTTTCTTCCTCATGCAAATTACTTATCTATGAGGACTACAGTAGTAGCAGCGAGAGATGAGTTTCACTGCTCAACTTATTTTTATTAAAACTTGTCTCAGTCTTTAAAAAAAAAATAATTCTGGTGTATCCTGTTGTATTCCCCTATTTTCTCTTTGCCAAGAGGTTGTCTAGGGAGGAAAAGACAGGGGCATCTGAAGTAGGTGACAAGCAGAGTGGCAGTGCCCTGAGTTACAGCACTGTCTCTAACAGAACTACCAAAATACTACAGATGGGTCTAACACATACACACTGTAATATAATGCACTCTGGAAAACTACAGAATTCTCTTCTGAGAAGTGGGGGAAAACCTATGTCACTGCCATCCCCCAGTAAAACGTACAAAATGGAAAATTACCATACTTTTATAAAACAGTTTCTCCTCCTCCTTCTACTCCAGAGCAAGAAACACATCCAAAAAACAAGTATAGCAAAATCTTCAATTATACAAAATATTAAGAAACTCAGACCGGGGAGTTCCTCAGACTTAGTCCTAAGGAACAGTGTAATCTCCCTCTCTGTTCTTGACAGCCCTTCCATTTACCACTGGTGATAAATAACCTATCTCACACTCTTATCCATAGGAGATGACCCTCTCATCTTTCCTTGCTCTTATTCTGCTCCCTAAGCCCTACCTCCTGCATTTCACAGCTACCTTTTTCCTGTTGGTGGCTGAAATAACATTGTCTAGTTAAGTTCACAGTAGTTTTTCTCATTTTATATCTGACTGTGAAATTTGTAATTTCTGGCCATTTATAACCCAAGATTATTTTCTAAACAGGCCAGTAAGTTCAGACTTTTTCTCACTGACCTTTTTCACACCATAGTTTTGAAAGCAACCTGTTAATTAATCTCCTTCTGAAAGCCCAAATGCACTCCCTAGTGCTCCATCTCAGGGCTCCTGTTAAGATTCAAAGCAAGGAGCACTGATTGCTAAAATCACAATGATCATTAAGCAAATCACTTACTTCTGCTAACTCATTGCACTGTATCATTTCAAGGGGAGGCTTATTTTTCTTGTATGTTTGTGGAAAGGGAATTGTTAAGGAAACATCCAACCATTTTGTTAAGTTCTTTGTATTTTAATATGGAGTACTGCTTTCCTCGTAGCTGTGGCTGAGTTTTGCTTGCTTAAAGAGGCCTTTATTCCTATGAAAATGGCTGCATTGATGCTCCACACAGACTGTGATGGAGAGAAAGGCTCCTTTTCTTTAGAGATGATTATTTTTATTTCTTTGCTTGACATATTTACATCTTAATGAAATACAGTGTTCAAAACAAATTAACCTTATCAGCAGCACACCTCTCCCTGCTACTATTACTATACTAATTTTAGCATACACTCCTAGAAGATATGCACAGAGTACTTGTGCTCCTTAGGATCGGTGCCAGAAGGCAGGAAATGTGCTTCTGAGACATGTTTAGCTTCACAGAATTTTCAACTTCACTAGCTATGAAGTCCTTTAGTTTATATAGTTTCACAAAGAAATCCAGCTTGGAGTGACATTTTCTGGCTGGGAATATTGAAATGTTTCCTGCATGGATGGGCATTTTAAAAGCAAAGGAATGGCTCATAACTACCAGCAGAAATCAGATTGTAGAGCAGACTTGGGGAGGGACCTTACAATTCAACCTTGTGATAAAACAAATTCCATTTTTATCCCACACATCAAATTTCAGGTCATTATTAGAGATCTATGATAAAGATAGTCTTCTGCTATCTTTTCAATGTTAAAGACTGAAAGAGCAAAACAAAACCAAGCACTGCCTAGAACATAGCAGAAAGGAAAAATTACTCAGGTTTGAGCAAGAAAATCAGGGTGATGAAAAAATGGACAACTAAAACCTGATGTTTAAGAGGTTATGCTGCAAATTATTTAGAGTTCCTAAGAGATTTTGTCAGATTACAAACAAAAAATTTAGAAAATACTGCTCCACAACATAACATAGCATAATAGACTCATCATGTTTGGAAAGGACCTTCAAGATCACAGAGTCGAGTTGTCAGTTCTACACCACTAGATCATCTCCTGAAGCACCACATCAACCTGTTTTTCTAATACCTCCAGGGATAGCAATTCCACCACCTCCCTGGGCAAACTGTTCCAATGTTTCACCACTCTTTCACTTAAGAATTTTTTCTTAATATCTAATCTGATCCTCCCCTGGCACAACTTGAACCCATTACTCCTTGTCCTATCCATAGTCACTGGGAAGAAGAGGCCAACTACACCACAGCATCCATTCAGGTAATTGCAGAGGGCAATAAGGTTTTCCTCAACCTCCTCTCCTAGAGGATTTTCTTTCTAGGTGTTAAACAAATGCCCATAAATTCCTGTAAATCCCTGTGAGAGAAATATCTCAGTGAGGTTAGCACTGAATTTAAGTCCAGATTCACAATGTGGAAGAGTGCATGGTTCCACTTTGAGACAGAAATGGAACTATTGAACAGTAGAAATAAGTAGTCACTTATCAAGAAAGAAGCTGGTGAGTAATGGGGTCCCTTGAAATAATCTGAGAAATAATGGATATTGTCAAGTGTTTGCTCAGTTATTGAAAGAAATAGAGGAGTACAGAGTTGTCAGTGTTGCTAAAACTAACAATGTTGTTATACTAATTGAGATACCTGGGAAGGCTGGACGCATCATAAGAATCTAGAACACTGGTAAATCAGGCACCATTAGCACTTAAGAGAAGATCTTGGTTTGCTTGACATTCAGTAACAGCATATATTGCCCTAATTCTTAATTGTTAGCAATAATGATCATTCTGAAATTAGAAGTCATATCTTAAATTGACTGTGATTTTACAGCATCTGGGATTTATGTTGTAGAGTTAGCCTTAATGGCTGACTTAGTGCTCTTAGTTGGTGCTTGATGAATGGAAGATGTCTCCAAGTACTGTGTTGAACCACACACAGACTGTCACAGTTTTTTACTCTGTAAGCAAGCCCATGTTTGGATTAGGAGTCCAAAAGCTCTCTTGTCTGCTAGTGTTTCACCGTTGTAAGGAAACAATAGTTATTAAAGGAAGACAAAAGTTTTTGATCTCTTACTAGAAGGATCATTTAAGAAAGGGAACATATTAGAAAAGAGTTTCTCCTTGAGATACCACAAACTACAGTTAAACTGATCATTTGTGAATGAGAAGATGATCTAAAAGTTGCTAGATTGCCTGTTCCATGAACACTGTAGGTTTAAATATAAATCAAAATTCATTAAGAAGGTGCAGCAGAATCACTGATATCCTTTCTATCAAGCCAATAATGTGAAAATCCCAGGACAACTTCTACTGACCTACCAAGGGCTAAAGAGAATGGAGTAATGGTACCAGGGTCAGTTGTTCTGTCACAGAAAGGGACAGATGAAGTATGAGATAGTTTTCTTGTTCTCAAAGTTTTGTTCTTGTGGTTATAAAGGTAAATGCTCCAGTAACTTTAATTGTAAAATAGTTGACATAAGCAGGTTTTAGACATTTGATTTGGCTAACCTACACCAAGGTACAGCTGAAAGAGTGTCCACTTCAAATGTCTATAATTTCCTTTGATAATCCTCTCTGGAGTCTATTACAGGTTATCTGACACTAGCTTTGCCTTACACTATTTCATGAGTATCTTATTTTCTTAAACAAATGTATTTGCAAGCCAAATGAATATTTGTCTATTTTTTTATTTATTTATTTGCTCCTCTGAGTAGCTTTTTTTCTATTATCTGTAGGATGAAACAATATTTTGATAATTTATTTTCAACAATAATTTAATTTGTGCTTCTGTGATATCTTGGAATACCTAGTGGGAAGACTTCGAGACCTTGGTCATGCAGAGTAGTGCTAAAAGACAATTACTCTAGTTCAAAACTGACAACTAATTAGTAGAATGGTATTTTGAAAACTGAAAGAAGTGCAGGTTCACATTATTTTTTTTTGGACATTACTGGATTATTTTTTTGTAAAGGGACTGAGCTGATATAATTGTAGGAATAACATTGTGAAAATGTTCTTTTTCCAGTTCTTTTGAAGTTTTTAGCCTGCTGACTTCATTACGTTCTTATTGGCATATATGTCTTGAGAAATAGAGAAATGTTCTTCATTTGAAAGTTCTTTTGCAAATTGAAGGACCCTCATCAATTCTCTGGACATTTCTGGTTAGCCGTCCTTCTCATCCTCCCAGTTGCAGTCTGTGCTAAACATTCAGGTGTTTTGATTGGTTATAAAGTTGTCATAAGGTTGTCATAGGTTGTATTAACCAGAGAGGTACAATGAATATCTCCATTCCTTGCATAATAATTCCTTATTTTGTTTTTTCAGTTTTGATCATCACTAAGCTGATATTTTCAGAGAACAGTCTACAAAACTCCTAGATCTTCCTCCAATGTGGTAAAAGAAGATTTGCAATCAATAATTACATATATTTATTTAGGGTTTTTTTTCACCACCTACTCCATCTTTTACATTTTCAGCACTAAATTTATCTGCCAGTCAACCAGAATTATAAGATTATCAAAAAAATCTTACAGACTTGTAATATTAAATCTTACAGTTTGATTTATATTATTATTATTATTATTTTCTTCTATCTGTAATCTTTGGTGTGACATTATTTCATTCCCTTTTACTGTCTGTTAAGGAGTATTTTTAAAAGTGCAGTCTCTGGACTGAATCTCATGTTCAGTTTATTGATAGCTGCCCACAATGATAACTATTTGCTGTGTATGTGTACCCTTTATAGTCTGTCTTCCCATCAGAGGGAAAAGTTTTGAGAAACTCTTCCTTTCCCATACCCTTGTAGATTCTTGAAGATAATTTGGGTAAGGACAGTTTTGGAAACCAAAATTATATGAACTTGTATATTCCCTGACTAGCCTTATTTATACTTTTATTGGCTCCTAGACAAAACTCTAACTGATTAAAAAAATGAATCCCTGTTCCAAATATTTTTGACTCCTCTAAAGTATATCATATTTACCCATGTAAATTATTTTTTACTTAAATTGTTTTTTTTTCTTCAAAGCACAAAATATCCTCTCAGTCACAGGATACCTCCAGAAGTTAATTTTAAAGTCTGATGATATGTTTGCCACCTTCCATTCTTTGGCACCACTGCCACATCACAGTTACTGTTTCAGCAATGCCACATTTGAATTCCTTCAGAGCAGTGCTGTCCAAACTGTTTGTTTTTTCCTCCAAGATTTACTCCTCTCATACTTCAGATTGAGTACTGTGAGCTACTATTCATGCCCACAATAAAAAGATGTCCCCAGATTTCTGAGCAGAAAATACCAGTGCATTAATTTTGGTTTCATACAGTTTTCCTTCTTTGCTTCCCTCTTTCCTTCCCTCCCTCCCCTCCTTAATCCTTTCCTTAATTATTGGTCCCACTATATGTCTTTAAACATTTTCTCCATTGTTTTGGGTTGGTTTTTGGTTTGTTTTTTTTTTCTCGCATCAAGAAGACACAACACTGATTTCACATTTAACTTCGCAAAATTGATTCTCTTTTATGTTTCTTCCATTACTGATATTAATCAGCTTTTATATTGTCTGCAAAATTTTAATCTACAATTTGGTTTGCCTCAAAGGTGAGAACTTTGAAATATTCTGCAGTTGGTTGCAATAGGTTTGGTTTCTTTCTCATTTCTTAATCATACTAGCAATGTGACTGCCAGGAATTAAATTTTAGCAAGCAGCTGCAGGTTCTAGCAACACAGATGTTAAGAATGGTAATTGCTAGAATTTGTGGGAAAAAAACAAACCTGTTTTCCATCTATTTAAGTACAAAAAACCCCAGATTTTTTAATGTATCTGGTCACTCGAAAACCCCCCTCGAATTAATGTGTTAGTCAGTCATTCAAACTTTTAAGACTGTGCAAACCATTTAAGCCAAAAAGATATGGGAAACTGAGCTCTCTTAAATCCTCTGTGTTTTCAGATTTTGACATTTTATGTAAAATTACATTTTCTACTCAAATACCAGTCCTTGGTGGTGTGAGCTGTTCTGTTTTTATGATGTTCAGCTGAAAGGTACAGTCCATGTGACTACATTTACAAATGCAGACCATGTATTTCAAGTCCTCATGGCACTTCCAAAATTTCTGGAACATGGTGTTTCAATATTCGTTTTTGTTCTCAACCCAACATCATCAGAGAATGATTTGAATTCTCCCCTAAGGACATGTGTGACTTTCCACTCAGCAGAAGAGAAAGAGTTAGGAACAAATCTGAAGCAAAACATGGGCTTTTCTTTTCATCAGTATGTGCTTCTGATTATTTGCAAAGCACTCAGCACACATTTGACTTGAGATCCACTCTGGAAAAGATGTTAGGGAATTTTCTTTTTTTAAAAATGTTGTGATCATGGTATATTTTAGCTTCAACAACTACATTTTCTTCTCCTAATCTTGCATAACCAAACCTCCTCCTAAGTCACACAGTCGTTGCTTGAGTCCTGTAAACCTGTAATTTAGTGCTTTATGTTGATATGCTTAAAAGCAACAGTAGTATTTAATATTTGATTCACAGGTCTTGATTAGTATTTCCCAACATACATCAAAGCTCCTTTGCCTATTCTATATTCAGAATTGACTACACTACTGACTCAAGCCTTATCTGTAGGTGTTAGCTATTCCAACTGAAACATTATACTCTGAGAGAAGCCCTTAAAAATGAACATTGTGTTATGTTTCAGGTGGGACTGTCAAAAGAAAGGGTGGCAAGGTATATCAAGAAGGTAGTGAACTCCACGTGCAGAGCTGGAAATAGAGAAGACTGGGACAACACACCTAGGGAAAGAAGTGCTCTGTGTATCAGAAATTTAAGTCGTGCAAAGATTTGTTTGGACACAGAAGATTGCTTTCTTTGTTAAATGGATACAAAGATACTAAAGCTATGTTTTATATTTTGGGGAGGGAATGCAGAAAAGTGATAAAAAATCACCCTTCAAAAAAAGATCATTTAAAAAATAGATTTGTAATGTTTGGTTCTTACAGCAGGTATTTTGATGATTTATAAATTCCCTTCAATCGTAGTAGTGCCATAAATACAGTCGTGATAAAATATGCAAATAAACTACTCTTTAATCAATTGAATAAAGTACCCTACATATAAAAAGAATTTATGACCCAGTTGAGGTGTAAGTGAATATGTAAATTAAATGGCTTGCATAAGACATGATTACTTCTTGCTTTCTGCAAACTGACACCTTTAACATCTCCTGTCCACTGTAATTTTTCAAGCCAATATTATGAGGATGAAAGGGATAGCAAACTGCTAGCAAGTTTTTGCTTTGTTAGAGATCCTTTTATGATCATTTATTAATCATTGCTAATATTTCGGCTTGACTTCCATTCAAAAAGGTATTTTTCTGTAGCAGATTTAGTGTGACAGGTGAGAAAGGAACCTAGCAGAAATGATAAATGCAAACTAGGCTCAACATGCACTCAATTTAAAATGACAGTCAACAGCTTAAGTGCTTCCAACAATGCATGTAGATCATAAATCTTGTCAAAGTAAACCATGCCCAGCTTGCACCCTCTCTTGTGACTAGAGAAGTTATGAGACAAAATACTATAGACTATAGTCTGAAAGAGCTTCTCTTAAGAGAAAAGCTGTAGGACAGGTGATGTCCTGTTGGGAAATTCAAGGGTAGGATAGTGTGTCTTTTATAGTGAAGCACGTCCCCACTGTTCAAGGTGGGGCAGCTATGCTGTACTACTGTGATTCAGTCCTTAATTTATTATTTATAATGTTTATTTTCTTGTCTCTCTCTTTGCTTACCTAGAACAGTAAATATTCTGAAACCAATCAGCAGGTACCTAATTAAGCTGCCAAGAAAATGACCTGCAAATTTAGCTGGTGTTCTTTGTGAAAAAGAGCTGAAATGGGAATTTTTAGAAGCAGAAGTAAGCAGATTCCTAGCAACTCTGAACTTTCTTCAGGTACACTGATCAAGCTTTTGTATTTTTGCAGGTCTTGAACAAGGAGTGTAAAAATAATCTCCTAGCTTTCCTTGCTGGGTTCTTGACAGTACAAGCAACCTCTGCATGCAAAGTTGTTCCCTCACTGCTCCCTACCACGCGAGGTTCTTCTTCACCTCTGACTAACTCAGCTTTTCCTTCAGGCAGGGTTGGCTGAAAAGTCCCATACACCTACTCTCACACTCCCATCCATACTTAGGCCTGGCAAGAAATGTGAAGTTCTCCAAGAACCATAAGGAGGTGCTGAAATTTGCCTGAGAATGAGATTGCTGCCTTATGGCTTCAGTCAGAACATTTTTTGAGGGGGTGTGGACTGCAAGGGGGGGTGTGAGCAATGCCAAAGCTAGACATAGAAGTAAAATGAGAGGTAAAAGTCATGCTGTGCTAATGAGCAATCCATTCAGCTTCATGAAACATCAAGAAGCAGAGCATATTGCCTGAGAAAACCAGAAAGAGATAGCTAATAACACGTCTCTGGAACTGTGGACACCTTTGTTTGATAAAGACTTTGAGGCTGCAGATTCCTCTTTTAAAAATACTTACTGTTTATTTTCCTCAATGGCCTTGTCAGTCACAGAGGCCTTTTAAAATTAAAGCACTGGAAAAGAATCCAGTTTGTTGAACAGACCCTGTTCATGCTGGATTGTGACTTATCTCCCCAGCAAAGAAAACACTTCTTGGATACTTGGGTCCCTGCTCAGTGTGGACAAGCACAGCAGCACACAAAACTAGGGGGTGAGTACTGGCTGTAAAGTGTTTTGCATAAAGCAAATTTATATCTGAAGCATACATAACTTTCTAGTTCAAAATATTTTTCTGCAAAGCAGAGAGGAATAATCGTACTGTAAACGGATTTATCTCACAGTACAGCAGAATTATTCTATTAGAATATAAGAGTGCTGTGAGATTCTACTGTGTCATAGTCAGCTGCTTTCAGTAGAAAAGGCCTAGGAAGAACTCTAACCTCAAACCCATATCTTAATTCCTTTATATCAGGTAATAGTCTTATGCTTGAAAACAAGATAGGCACAGCTTATTCCTGAATTAGAAATAATAGTACTCTTTTTAACAGATGGAAATATCTGGTGAATCCTGAAATAACTGCAGGATAAGACCTTCAAGTTTTTTATGAGTGTTTGCAGTTCTGATAAAAAAGCAAACAAAGAAGAAAAAACAACAACAAAAAAACTTGATTCCATTGCGAGTTTCAACTATAAAATGCAAGAGAAAAAAATTAATGAAATTTCAAATCCTAAACCCTACATTTCTGGTCACTGGGAGGGAATCATCTGTGTGATTCTTTGTGTGATACTTGTTACTTAATTATTTATTAGGATGTTTACCTCCTGTCCCTTTATAAGGGTAATGCCTTGGTGTTCACAGCATATCTAAAAATCTGTAAATACATGAGCAGAAGTTCAGTTATTTAACTTTAGATGCACATATTTTAGTGATATTGTGTAGCAAAAATATTTGAGAACAGGGATCAGGATGTTTATGTTCTCACCTTCAATCTTCTTCTTCACACTTGGGGGTTGCAGTGAATGCCAACCGCCTCCCTTGCGGATATGAGAAATTAATCCCTAGTCCTTTAGGCTATTCATACATATTGTTAGATACTTTCTAAAACTGATATTAAAATTATCTAAGCAAGGCTCTGGATGATGAAGGCATTACACGTGCAGTTTGTAAATAATTTACCTCCAGAGGAACTCGGTTCCCTAAGACACAATGCTCAGTAAATCTCATCAAACTTGGTTTAACTTGGGCCCAAAATCTGACACTGGGGCCTAGGTCACATTTCCAATGTGTGGAATTTCATGAGAAAATTTGGCAATTCGATCTTGACTTCTAAACTTGCCTTTTCTTTTGTCCCCACCAATAATGGTAACACCATTTTTTTTCATTTAATTGCAGACATAAAGAATATCAATTACCTCTTTGACTGCTTGGCTGTGTTTCCCAGTCAGGATAATGTCTGGTTATAATGTCTAAACTTAATACTATGTGGAAAAATGCAGCTGAATTTATTTGGCTACAAAGTAATATACCTTTTAAAATTGCATTTAGTGACTAATTTGAATCACTCAGGTGGTATCCTGTACAATTCTTTTTTGTCTCCAACTCTTCACACTATTTGTCTTTCTCAATTTCTTCAGGAGCATGATTATATTATTTTTGCACCTTTTCAAATGATAGTTAACACAGAAAGAATGCAAAATTTAATTTTGAGACTACTCAAGCCCTTATTGTCTTTTTTTGGTGTTTCTACAGATTAGTCTGGGCTTATGTTGATCTTTCTCTTGTTAAAATACAGTTTCCAGGGCAAAAAGCACACATTAAATTCCCTACCCACAGTAAGCTATTAGCTTTTGGGACAAAAATGTGCGTTGAATTACAGTAACACAAGGAAAGCAGAATAATTAAATGAGAATAATACATTAGTACTGCTGTGTTTATCTTCCAGACCATGCAGAACAATTACGTTTCCTAAATCACAACGGACTTGGGATGTACTATTAAAAGAATAATTCATCTCTATTTGCTCCACTATCTATCTGCAGCTATAACAATTAGTACTTAATACATAGAAGTCTTTACTACACCTACAGAACTGTTTTCATCCCAGGCCACTTGAATGGTAGCAATAGCAATGCAAAAAAATTACTTTGTGTTGCTTGGTAAGCATCTATGATATTGAGAGACAGTAGTATTCCTGCTTTTGACACTGCTTTTTGAGATCTCATCACAATGACTTCAAGATTAAAATCATGTGGACATTACTACTTCAGTATACATGTTTCACAGACTGGATAATCTAAGAGTAAATATTTGGTTATGGTGAACATTTAACAATTTCCTGGACTATTTCTCATATAAGAAATAAACAAGTAGTGATTGCATATATGTATAATGTCTTCTAATAGTAAGACCCTTATAACCTCATATTCCATAGGAGAGTTATTTTCACTGTACAGCCTCAGAGGTACTACTATATTGTTTCATCTGCAAAATAATTCACAAATGTGGCCTGTTCAATTGTCCTGCAGTTAACTGGTGCTCAGCAGTGTAAGGTACTCAGTGGGAGAATGTGGTTGCACTACTAGTGTTCATTGTTACGTGTAAGGCTAAGCAGAATTTGAAACTCAGATCTCTGCTACTGTGAAAACAACATCATTAAAAGCAGCAATGCATGTGTCAGGGATCTGGATTTATGCTTGAGTGGCAAAGACCCACTCTGCAGAAAGGGGGGAACTGTACCTTCTCTCCCAAGCTGATATATCAGTGAGGTCACCAAAGCAGCAGAGACAGAAGACACTGTTTCCACACTATTTTAAGAGCTACAGAGCTTAAAAGAAATTGTCTTCACTTTAATTCTGTTATCTGCCAGCAAAGGAGCTGAGCACCATTATTGACTTAACAATTCCTAAACGAGACTTTTTCTAACACTTCAGATCAAGTAAGAAGGACAGTTTCTGATAGGAAGGACCTCGTGGATTTCTGAGACTCATCTTGTTTCAGGATCTAAATTCAAAGTTTAACCAGTCTCAAACCAAGCAGGTCAACAGGCTGGTATCCTTGCTGAGTACATGAGTGTTGGCACACAGCCAAATGCAGTTTTTGGTAGCATCGTGTTAAGATGAGGGCTAAGTTGCTGTAATAATTGAGTTCAAGTCATCTTAAACCGACTCATTAATGGGTAAACTATAACAGCACATCCTCCAGTTAGCCAGCTTTAATAGGCCCCATTTTTTTCTGAGGCTTGGGCACGCTAGGTGAATTCAGTCATGGACTCATTTTACAGACAGAAATAACTCCAAAATATTGCTACTGTAACTCAAAAATGTTTAATTCTGTGTTTGTACCTTTTTTTTTTTCATCTCTCTACACCAAAGCATTATTCAGACTGATTCTTTTGGCTTATCTCCAGATCCAGTTTCCTATTAATGGTGCTCAGAAAAAGCAGAAGAAAAAGAAGAGATAGGAAAAACCGATACACCTATTTTCTCAGAAGGAAGCACACGAAGTAAGCATAGTCACTACCACTTTCTCTTTGCCTGGGAGCTATTTCTCCATTTGTACATACCTATGGAGTGGAATGTTGCTGCAGGTGGTGCAAGACATCAGCCCCAGTTGTGATGCTTCACCCATGGACCCTACAACACACTGAAAGGAACCCTTCATCTTGTTCTTCACTTCTCACAGGCTGTAGCACACTGTCACCTCTTTTATAAGCCGTGAAAAAGATCATGGAAGGAGAACAAAGCAGAGTGTTGAAAGAATCTTTTCTCACTTTCTTGTGTTTTAAAGGATACACAGTTTGTCTTTGAACTACAGAAATGTAAGTGCGGTTGTTCTCTATTGTACTTCTCCCCTACCTCCCTTGGGAGGGGAAAAAGTAGAAACTGAAGCTTCAAGTATTATTTTGACTGCAGTTGAGAATAGCTACAGTGCAATTAGTCCAAACTATTGCTTCGAAATACACACATTAGTCAAATAACATCTGCCATTCAGTGCCTAAGCCTAAATACATGGGCTGTGGCCAAGAGCCTCCAGCTCCTCTGACAGCAGCCAGCAAGACAGTGGAAGGGACAAAGGGCAATGGTGTCCAAGCCCCATCATGTGTATAAAAAAAGCCCTTGGGGAGCAGCAGTGGCAAGGACAGACAAAGAAGGCATGGCACACACGGGGCAGCAGTTTGAGAGGCAGTGTGCACAGGAAGGTGTGCAGGAAGGGCTCTATAGCACTGCCAGTTTGAACAGAGAGCAATGGTACCCACTTGGCAGAAATCCATAGCCTCTCCAAGCTCTGCAGCCACAGGACTGATGCAGCTTCCCAGACACCTCTGCAGGGAACATGTTGATGCTCAGGTGTCCATCTGCTGTCCCCTACCCTTACACCAGTACGGATGGCAGCAGTGAACATGTCTGAGAGAGCTGTGTCTGGGTAGAACGTGACTACCCCACCTCCCCAGGTTCCTTTGTGTAACAGGTATGAGGCTCTGCAAATGGAACCAAGCAATAAGGAGGGTAAAGTCTGCAGCCATCCTGGAGGTGTGGCTGTGCTTAAGTCAGCAGAAAACTACTTTGGTTTCTATTCTAGGTTAGTGCAGTCGTGTTTTGGAAGTCAGGAGGCCACAGGAGTGGCTCCTGTGGGAAGCTACTGAAATCTCCTCTGGTTCGAATTCTGGCCCCACCTCTGGCCAAGGCTGAGCAGATATGGGAAGCTGGATGCACCTCTGCAAGCAACATATTCAAGAAAGAGAAAATGAAACTGAAAAGAGATTTCCCTGCAGCTCAATCACAATTTTGTCATAGAAGAAAAATATGTTTCCAACTTATTTTTTGGTTTTTGTTTTTGATTTTGTTTTTGTTTTTGTTTTTTGCAGGGGAAGGAGAAGAGGAGGTATTGACCAACTTAATGCCACTGTTTTAATCTTTTTGATTCCATGCAGAAACATTGTAGCCAAAATTAAGCAAAGAGCTTATGGACACTATTCCTAGAACATCACAAATGTAAATATTACCTTCATAGTTTCTTTCATCTTCAAATTGTGGATGGATATAGTATTTTGCAAATTCTCTTTCAGTATGCTGGTCTACAATTTATGCTAAATGTACTGGTTTAGAGCAATTTTTTTTTTCTCATATTGAATCCTCTATGTTTCTGCCTCAGCCATTGATATAAGTGGGATTACTGCACTTGTAAGCAGAACTACCGTTTACTGAAGTACAAATATAACTGTACAGTTACAACAATATTTTCCCTGATATATATTATGCTATTTGTCCATTGAATGCACATCCCTATTCCTGCTGCTAGGGGGAAGAGCTGCAATATGAAAGCAAACAACGCCTGTAAATAACTGCTCCATGTTTATGTTTTTCAATTTTGATGTTCTCCAGCTAGGAACTTGTGAAATACTTGGCATGTTATACCATTTTTATTTCCTATAAAATGTGGAAGTAACTTTACAGGGAAAGTGAGCTGACCTCAGCGAAGAAAATTTGATTGCATGACTGCTAATATATTTGTAGCCTAACCCATAACAATCTCTACTAGTTCAGTCTTGGGTGTCTACTGAACCAAGGTTGTTAACAGCACTGAGCTGACACATTTTTGGTGTACATTTTTGGTGTACTAGGAAAAAGCATATGGCAAATAAACTAATTTCCCCAGATCAACTCATAGTCAGAAAGGACAGGCAACTGAACTAAAATATTGCTTCCTCATAGCAAGTTACCAGAATTTCTTGACTGATACCTGTCGGAGGGGTTCCTGAAGGACTCTCTCCCGTGAGAGGGACCCCGTGTTGGAGCAGGGGAAGAAAGAATGTGAGGAGTCCTCATGCTGAGGAGGAAGGAGCGGCAGAAACACCGTATGGGGAACTGAGCCTGAACCCCCCCTGCCCCTCCCTGTGCCCTGAGGGGGAGGCAGCCATGAAGCCATCTGGGACTGGGACAGGAAGGGAGGGGTGAGAGGGTGAAGGTATTAAAGTCTGGTCATGTTTTCTCTTTCTCTTGGTAGATTAAATTAGTGTTTTTTCTCTTCCCAAGTTGATTCTGTCTGGTTTTGCCCATTACTGTAATTGTGGAGTGAAACTCCCCCTGTCCTTGTCTCCATTAAGCAGCCTTTGGGTGGATTTTCTTCTCCCTGTCCCAGAGATGGTCTGGAGGCTGTGTGAGCGAAGGCCTGGTTGGTACCATCTGGACCTAATCTTTGTCACCCCTGTATTATGTTTTTGTGGTTTATACACAAACACTACTGATTGTGTATAATTTTAAAATGTTCAGTTCAAAGTCTCTGAAGTAATACTGGACCCACATTCATCCCATCAAACTCTTTTGCGGTGATTTTTTTCATAGGATGAAACTGAGCCCAACTGTTGCCCCCTTTGGCATAGTCTGCTTCTAGATCTATACAAAACTCCCTCAGCATTGCCAGCATCACTTTTTCTGAAGAGGTCACACAGGAGTTCCTATGCTAAGCTTCTTGTTGCTTCCTGTTGCTGGTGACACTGTGAGCCACCCTGTTTGCTACTGGCTTGCTGGTGGTCTGCATCTACTTTGGGTAATTCACCTCACAGAAGTAAAATACATTTGACACCACTTCTTCTCAAAAAGCTTGTTTCCCCAGAGTGAGGTCATCCCCATGAGGCAGATTCAAGCATTTATTTAAGGCATAAACTTACCTTTGTTGTTTATCAGTTGTAGTTCTGTCATTAAACATAGTTTTCAATAGAAATGTACCAAAATATTACAAAACCTACGCACAGTTGAGTGTTCCCTGGTGCGCACCCCTAGTTTGAGTCAGCTCGTGTACTCTCCAGCATGTTTCTATAGTTTTACTCATCCTCATTTGTGCCCATCTATGTTGCTGAGATGTTTTGTTTTCTCTGTCCTTCCTCTTCATGTCTACATACCTCCAACTTTGTATACCATACCAAAGATTTTAAGAAGTTCAAAGTGAAAAGTTCATGTTTCCTATGATCACCAGTTAGCTCTAAGCAAACACATTTTGAGCAAGACATCAATTCAACTGAAGACTGTATAAATGCCTTTCAAATCTTCAATCAAGTTAAAGAGATTTTTAACATTTTCTGATAATTAAGAAGTGACACATTCCTGAGCCATATGTATTCAAAGATTTGTTTTATTGTGAGTTGGCTTCCTGGCACCTGCCTGCACCACTGGTCTGTAAGGATTGCTGGAAACTCTAAACAAGTTTTGTGGACAAGTAGGGGGTTTTAGTGGCATTTGGCTTCTGTAGGAATGCTTGTGAAAGGCAAACATACGCCTTTGCGGGATCTACATCCCTAGATTTTATTCAAGAAACTTAATAACTTGCCAGCTTCTGTTAATTTTCATTTTTCACTTTTGAGTTTTTTTCACCTATTTTTCAACAGTTATTAAGAATTCGATCCCTGGATCACAGTGTTTTCTTTCAAAATCAGAAAGAAAAAGAGAAAACACATGGAATTCCTTTCTGAGTACATACAAATTGACAGATAATAACAGAAGTTTGGCATTTTTCATGCTCCCTGAAACTTACATAGGCTTTAAAATTTTCAATGGCTCCATGTAGCGTAATAATTACACCCCAATTCCCCCTATGTTCCAAATTTCAGTTAAAACCATTTATATGGAGCTCATGCAACCCTATCATCAAAGCTGAAAAGGCAAACTCTTCATCACACATGATTTAAAAGAATATTAGAATTTAATTTTAATTGATTCAGAACTCCTTTGTAAATTATTGGTTTAGGTTAAAGAACAGGTTTTCTATTAAATCTCAGTATGTGCAAAATAGAGATCAAAAAGGATGTGATAAAATGTTTTAGAATTTCACATAATTTAGGAGTATTTTAGCAGGGTCTCTATTGAATAGTAACTCTCTTATTCTGTATTTTAGGCTCAGAGAGCCCTTATATTCATTTATTCACTACTAAAAGAATTATTTATTGTTAATTGTTCATGTTCTAAGTATTATTTGTTAGCCTACGATCTCACTTGTTATGGCAGATTTGTCTTTTGTCAGGGGCCTTGTTTCATGTTGTGTTTTATTTTTGTTAACTTCTTTTTCAAGGTGGGTTTCTAAAAGAAGTCTGTTGGATCATAAACTATGACTGCAACAGTTAGACAAATACACAGTGACCACTTGATGGAGAGATTAGTAAGAATCATCCTTGTCTTAAGCAATTGAAACCATTAGTAAATCATGAACAGGATGAATGCAACCTGCTAGGAGGTTTTCATTCAGAAAACAGGAGTTTCAGGTAAATAAATTATTCTTCATTTTTAGTGGACATCTTTCTTTTCATAGTAAAGGGAACATGAAACCAGTAAAGGAGATGGAAGAATGACCATGAGCCAACAATGTGCCCTTTTGGCTAAAAAGGTCAATGGCATCCCAGGGTGCATTAGAAGGGGGATAGATCGTAGATAGAGAGAGGTTCTCCTTCCCCTCTGGTGAGGCTGCATCTGGAATATTCTGTCCAGTTCTGGGCCCCTCAGTTCCAGAAGGACAGGGAATGGCTTGAAAGAGTCCAGCACAGAGCAACCAAGATGATGAAGGGAGTGGAACATCTCCCTTATGAGGAAAGGCTGAGGGAGCTGGGGCTCTTCAGCTTGGAGAAGAGGAGAATGAGGGGTGACCTTGTTAATGTTTATAAATATGTAAGGGACAAGTGCCAGGAGGACAGAGTCAAGCTTTTCTCAGGGGTGACTAACAATAGAACAAGGGACAATGGTTATAAACTGGAGCATAGGCAGTTCCATATAAATATTAGGAAGAACTTTTTCACTGTGAGGGTGACAGGGCACAGGGAGAGGCTGCCCTGGGAGGTTGTGGAGTCTCCTTCCCTGGAGAGATTCAAAACCCACCTGAACACAATCTGTTATAGGTGACCCTGCTCTGGCAGGGGGGGGGGGGGGGTGGACAAGATGATCTTTCCAGGTCCTCTCCAACTCCTAATTTTCTATGATCTCTATAATATTTCTGTGCAAGTGAGATCTAAGAAATGGTAAAGCCAGGAAAATGATCTTTAGGAATTTTTGAGGTTATACAAAACCAGATATGCAGACTTTATTAGACAGATTTTAATTAGGCTTGCATGAGTGCACAAAAAGACATGTCTGTTTGATCCCATGCCTCCTCCCTGGGCTTGTATGAAAGATGTTTACTGGCTCTGTCATCAACCCTAAAGCATGAGTGAGAAAAAGATTATGGCCAGCAACGCTGCTTATCCAGTTCATAGAATCATTGAATTATTTGGGCTGGTAGGGATTTGAAAGAACTAGTTCCAACCCGCCTGCTATGGCCAGGGACACCTTCCACTGGATGGGGTTGCTCAAAGCCCCATCCAACCTGGCTTTGACACTTCCAGGGAAGGAGTGTCCACAACTCATCTGGAGAAACTGTACTTATGTTTCACCACCCACACAGTAATGAATTTCATCCTAGTATCAAACATAAGGGTTGGACCTGATGATCTCTGAGGTCCCTTCCAACCCAGCTGATTCTATGATTCTAAATCTACCTTCTTTCAGTATGAATCTGTTCCCCCTCATCCTATCAGTATATGAAAAATGTCTCTCCCCAGCTTTCTTCCTATGGGCCCCTTCAAGCACCAGAAGGCTGCAATAAGGTCTCCCCAGACCCTCTTCATTTCCAGGATGAAAACCCCCAACTCTTTCAGTGTCTCTTTTTAGGAGAGGAGGACCAGCCCTCCAGTCACCTTTATGGCCTTCCTCTGGATTTGCTCCAACAGCTCCATGTCATTCTTATGTTGAGAGCCTGTACTACGCTAGATGAAGGGTGAGCTACAACTCTGTCTGAATTAGAACTAGCTGTGGGATTCAAACTGCCATACACCCTGATCATCCAAAGTATGTGGAAGTTGTCACTTTCACTTCAACTTTCCCAGTGAGTCAAAACATACCTGACATCCCCCACTGCCTGCCAGAGCCTAAATTACAGCAGCCTCTGTGTTAGAGTCCCAGTAAAATCCCTTCTAAGTCTTTCACCAGCCGTAGTGCCAGAGCTTACTGAACAAGCTTTTAAAAAGGATTTTTATTTTCAGACTGATATTAATGCCCACCAAACAAGGTCAACAGAAATCAGTACACTTCTATAAAGAGCACTGCTCATTACCACGTATCATAAAAATGAATCATCTGCAAGCTGCCTGCACTTACAGCTGTCTTGCTTAACTTATTGGATGGCACATTGCCTGCTCGTGTGTTGTTTAGACACAGTATAGGGAATAGGTGTCAGAGCAGATGATTTTACTGGTATAATTTAAATAGAACAACAACTGTTCACTCGTTAGCAATAATTTCCCTTTTGGTGACTGAACAAGAAAGCTTTATTCCCCATGAAGCTTTCCAACCTGCTGGCACCTGCTCCCTACTTCAAAATCATGAAGTTTAGTCAGTTGGACTCCTGGACTGCTGTCTCTGAGATGGGGTCCATTCTTGTCAGAGATAACAGAATATCAGGAGCATGTTTTCATCTTACTCAAAGTGTAAATCTTGCTTTGATATCAAAGACTAGGAAAGTATACAGTTGCTAGAGGTTTTTTCCTCCTCTCTTTCTGGAGCTAATTCTCCCCAAAGTACTTGATCTTTTCAGCTGGACAAACTGTCTGAATTTTTCTTATTGAGTCTCTTGGATCTTCTGAGAGCCTCCTGGAAGGGGATTTCTGAACAACAAACAAACAAACAAACAAACAAAACCACACACACAAAAAAAAAACCCCACACAAAAACCCCACAAAAAACCAACAAAAAAATAAACAAATAAACCCCATAACAACAACCAAACAACAAAAACTAAGCATAACCATTGCCTCTATTTTAAGCACTGAATTGTTATGAGGGTTACACTGATTGTCTCCTCCCAAAGGGGTCAAATAATTGCAGAAATTTGAGTTTAATTAGCCAGCCCTGCCGATTTTTTGCCTTTTCAACAAAGTCAAAACTGTAAACAGGAAAATAAACAATGCTTGCTTAGTTCCTCATCATAGTGTAACACAGTCCAAACCACTTTTCAACTCCCACTCAGCATTCAGAAAGCAGAGCATCTCACACAGAGCACCTGCCATCTTGCAGGAGAGTGCCATATGTGATTATCTAGAAGGTTGATGAAGAGAGAGAGAGCAGCAAACCTAAGACAAAGAAGAATGTTTTCTCTTACTTGGGTCTCTGGTTAGCCACCAAATAAAAACTGTGCAGGTATCTCCACGTTCCCTTTCTTGTCTTGCCTCTTTTTTTTTTAATAATGGAAAAAGCATAAGCAAAATCTTACAGAGAAAATCAGGCTGCAATAGGTATAGAAATACTTGAGCAGCGATATGGAATACTGCAGCTTGCTACTGACGCTGTTTGTTTGCACCTTCAAAATCCAGTCATATGTCTTGAAGATGTCATTTGGTTAGGAATTTTAAGAGTGTTCTGGTTTCAAAATCAATATTGGGATGTTTTTTTTTTCTGTATCACGTGTTCTAAATGCTGTGGAGATTTCAATATTATTTCATTTAAGTAATTTTTCCACAAAGTACTCAGGCATCTAGCTTTATGATCAAAGCTCGCCTAGCAGAATTATACAAACTATTAAAAAAGATTCAGATCGGCAGTGTGTATTTGTTTCATAAGCAGCAGGAGCAAATGTTCTAAACTATGTGTATTTTAAGAGCTGAATGTGCTTTATGACAGCTCTAGAATATGAAGAGAGCATCCCTATGAAATACAGGAAAATTCATGACTTTTTTCCTATGAATCATTTGGTTCCTTGTCTTTATGTTGGAGAAAAAAAACCATTGCTATATATTTTGAACAGTATCTGCCACCAAAACTGACTTCTAAGGAGAATTCATTAAAGTTTTTCCTCATATTTATTCTAAAGAAAATTCGGGAAATAATGATGCTATACTTAGTGAGGATAATAAAGGTGAATATACTGCTCAAAATAATCTTCATATCTATCTTGCATTAGCATATGAACAATAGATATCTAATATTTTCGACCCCTTTTCTCTCTCCTCTTTCTGTATGTGACATGTCAGTATTTTGAGTTTTTTACATCTCAGCTGACAATGGTGACTAGCTAAATACTGGGATAACTAATCTGAAATATTGTAGTATCTCTGGAAGTCAGATGTGTCAGCCAGCTGCCCAATGGGAGAATTCCTTGCAGAGCAGTTGTATAACCTGTAAAACACCAATTAATTCAAGCAATGTAAAAATATAAGATAGGTACTGCCTTTGCTGTAGTCCCAAAGCTGCAGTAATTTATTCACTGAAACTACTGTTAACAGGGACCTGAGTTAATTGATTGAAGTGAACAAGACTTGACATGCATCTTGAAATTTTAGAATAATTCTCCAGTGCCATTCATCTTGGTGACAGAGAAGAAATTTCTTGAGGAATCTGTGGCTGCTAATAACTACTATCTAATTCAACTAAAGTCTTTGCTGGTAGAATGTTAGTTTGAATTTGAACAGCTTGAGCTGATGTCCTAAGCACAAAGGCAGACCTGCTCAAATAACTCATGAGAATTCCTAGATGTGCATCTGTGGGGATTCCATAGCTCAGGAAGAAGAAAATAGTGCAAATGGGTCTTTGAGAGAGTGGAAAAGTAATGTGGCTTCTCACCTGAAAACAGAACAATGCTTTTTCAATTTGATGATGATTTTAAGCATATTTTTGCTAACACTGCTTTCATTCTGCCTGCGATTTGTCCAGACTCACCTCCCATAAGCAGACTAGAGCACAGAGCTTGTAAAACAAATAGAATTTAAAAAATGGAAATCTGTGAACTACATCAGCACCAAATGGCTCTGGTAGGTGGCAAAGTGAATCCAGTCTTGCGTATTACAGAGGAGGTGGGAAAGGCAGCACACTTTTTTTAATCTCATGCTTTCTGCTCGTAGGAAGCTCCCAACTGGTTTCTATTTTTTCTAGTGAATGAGGCAAATAGAAGGAAAGAACGCATCCTGCGTGGATTGTAATTTTTTTAGAAAAACTATTTTACCTCATAAAATGTAGCTAGCTTCTTCAAGTCTAAAACCTTTCGTGAAAATAGGCCTGTTTAGAGCAAAAGGTGTCTCAACACCTGCAGGAAGATAGTGAATTTTTAGAAGTGAATTTCTTAAGAGTTGGATTATCAACCCAAGTGACCAGAAGAAAGCTTCAAAGGGAGATGTATATGTGGCAGTGCTCAGTGCTACAGCTGCTGGTGGCCTGGTGCCAGCCCTGGGTTTAGAGCAGCTTCAGGAGTGGCATTTTACACAACTCAGACACTGAAGTTTTTAATGTACTGAACAGAGGGAACTGGGGATGCTGAAGAGATGGGAGGGTGTACAGCTTAAGCCACTAAATATGCTGGTGGAGGCACGTTTCTGAACATATGCAGTTCTTCAGAACACAGGTGTTTAGCCCAAGTGCCTCACCTTTTTTTCCCTAATGTTAAAATGTTATTTTTCTTAAGCAATTGCTCCTCCATGAGGATTCAAGAGTGGAAGCACTCACCTCATTTGCATTAAACTTCATCCAACATTAAAAAAAATCCAAAGAGATGACCAGCCAGATATGCAGCAATACCAAATTACACCGGTGCGTTGTGCTGGCCTTGGCTGGAAGCCAGGTATGCACTGAGCTGCTCTGTCACTCCCCCTCCTCAACTAGACAGTGGGGGAGAAAATATGATGACAGGTTCATGAGTCTTCACACATGAGCCTCATAAACCCAATGCAATGTACCATGCCAAAACCAGAAGAAGAAAAAGAGGGAAAGGTAAAAACCAAAAAACCAGACAAACAAACAAAACAGTAAACAAAACAAAAACCAAACAAAACCCAGGAGATGAATCATATCTGAGGAGGACAAGGACCATTCATGTGACTGTCTGCTCCAGCTGGTGGAAGTCTGGGGGTTTGGAGAGGATGAGAAGCTGAAACTCCTGTATGCTAACACAGAATCATAGAATCATCTGGGTTGGAAGGGACCTCAGAGATCATCAAGTCCAACCCTTGATCCACTACCGCTGCGGTTACCAGACCATGGCACTGGGTGCCACATCCAGTCTCTTTTTAAATATCTCCAGGGACAAAGAATCCACTACTTCCCTGGGCAGCCCATTCCAATATCTGATCACCCTCTCCGTGAAGAAATTCTTTCTAATATCCAACCTAAACCTCCCCTGGCACAACCTGAGACCATGCCCTCTTGTCTTGCTGATAGTTGCCTGGGAGAAGAGACCAACCCCCCCCTGGCTCCAGCCTCCTTTCAGGGAGTTGTAGAGAGCGATGAGGTCTCCCCTGAGCCTCCTCTTCTCCAGGCTGAACACCCCCAGCTCCCTCAGCCTCTCCTCACAGGACTTGTTCTCCTGTGTTCCTGCAATCTACTCCATCAGGCTGCTGTAGCACCCTCTGCCAGCATGGTTGAGGCATGGAGAGAAGGAGGTGAATCATCAGTGACATCCACAGAAAGGGGGCAGGGAAGAGTGGCTGTGCTTCAGAATAAATATATTTCCCATTGCTCCCCACAGACCTGTGCCCCAGCAGCCCACAGCACAGGTCCTAAGGGTGTACACCACAGCTCACCTCCTCATCTCTGCACTTGCCTGGGCTTCCTTCTGTAGGGAACTTGGGGAATGGCCTATATCTCATGTTGGTTTGGGATCAGGTGATGGCTGAGGGCCCATTCATGGGGACCAGGATGGTAGGACACAACACCACATGGTCAGACAGACACAACTACTGACAATGTCTGTCCAAACATGAACAAGCACTTCTTGCTTTGAAGGTGGTTGTATCAATCAAGTGCTGGGCTCTGAGGTAGGGGGATAGTAAATGTGTATTGGGAATTTCTGGTTACCTCTGTCTTCAGTTTCAACACCAGCAGCATGGCATTAAAAATTCAGTAGCTTAATTGGTGAATAGCCTGCCAGTCACATTAACAAATTGCACAGGAGGCACTTTTAAATCCTTACATTCTTGAAAAACTTGTGGTCCTTTTCCTGTATCTTTTAGCTTTTCTCTCTCTTCTTACTTGAGTAAAAGAAGTGGGAGGATGAAAAAGAGAACAGCAAGGGCTGGAGAATTTTGTTATAAATATACGGAGCATCATCTGTAGGTGGTGATATAAAAATTACAAGAAACGTTCCTCTGTGTTACTGTATATAGATACGCCTGATTGGTCAAAGTCTGCCACTAGAAATACCAGGAATATAACTACATTGCTGAACGTCATTATCCTCTTTGCTCCAATAATCTCATTAGTAACTCTGCCTTTGAATTCTTGCAGTCTTCCTGAGTGTTTCTGTCTGTCTCAAGAACTAATTTGTCAATCACTGGCATTTGCAATCACTTGCTCTTTCCAGCTAAAATTGCACTGCAAAGTTGTTGTCTGAGTTATTTTATCTGTACTTTAGCTCTCCTCTCTGGGTGACAGTCGTATGTCAGTCTGAAATGTGAGCTGGTGCTTGTTTTAAATGCAGCCACCTGGGTGGTTTTGCTCTTGTTTTTCTTCCTGGCTTTTCAGACCTCTGTGAAATTTCCACATACCATTTCTAATTTTCGGGAATCATTGTCCTGCTTCTTTCTCTTTTGGTTCACTGGCTTAAAGCACCTGCAGTGACATCCCATTTTCAGGAATAAATCCGTCAGAAGTACAAACTCAACCCTCCACTACTTTCACTACTACCTTGGGTAAGTATCAGAACAACTCTATTAAAGTGCATTACCAGTACTGAAATATTAATCCATCAATTCAAATAAAAGAAACTCTTAACCTTTTTCTATTACTTTAAAAATCCAGGAGAATATAGGACAGCCTAGAAAGACATTTTTGCAATGAGGTATTGATTTTGAGGAAGTTTTTTGCAATAGGAAGGTTTATGAGATCCAGTGCACTCCAGTCACTTCTGATGGCAGATAGGAATAGAGATCTGAAAAGAAAACCTGGTATTATTGATCTTAAAAAGATGGGTTTGATAGCGTGCCATTTTTTAAAGCAAAAATATGCAGGTGATGTTTCAATGTGAAGTAAAATCAAATTGCAAAACCTTAAGGTCTTATAAAATTTCTATATTGTGGCTAATGATTTATCTGTCAAGAGGGACTTATGTGGTTGTGAAGATTAGAATGGCTTTTACTCATTTTTCATAACAAAATATTCTCCCTGGAGAGGAGAATCCCAGAATGTCAAGAAGCAGTGGTGGCATCTTGGTTACATTATTTACACAAAGGGACTAGTGGTGCACTGTTCTGGCTCTCAGGGCAAGGGCACCCTGAAGGAAGCAGAAGAGTACTCCATCTACTGAAAACATCCTGAAATTCAAGGCCAGCTTTGAGCTTGGGTGAAATACACTTCTCCCCAGGAGAACAGGCTGCTGGAGCAGCAGCATAACAGAGGCACTGCTGCCTTCTCCCATTTCTGAACCCTAGGAAGCCAGGCTGTCTGCTGCTGCTGACCTTGCAAAGGCATGGGTGAGAATGTGGGTAAAATAGGATATTCTTGGAGGAGGATGGGGATGCAGGATGGGAGCACACTCTTCCAACAGCAGCAGCAATTTTTTCTGCAGGTGTCTGGGAAAAAAACTGGAGCAGTGAGCTGTATTTCTCTGAGTTCTCTGGCTCACTCTGGCTTCTCCAGCTTTTCCTGTCCCCAAAACAATCAAATTCATCCTCCTGAGGAAGCTCTGATAAGCATCCTCACTATAGACGAATTTGTGTGGTGGGCAAAAATGAGGAAAAACTCATGGGCTGAGATGAAAACAGCTTGATAAGTGAAGAAAAAAAAATAAAAAAAATTAAAATTAAAATAACATTTAAATAAAAATTAAAGCAAGAATGCAAAGGCATCACCCACCAGCTCTCACCAGAGGACCAATGTCCAGCCTGTCTTGGAGAAATTACTACTTCCGTGGGTTGTATTGATGAGCCCAACACTATATAGGATAGAAATTCTCTTTGGTCACTTTGGGTCCACCATCCACTAGTGGCCTCCCATCCTAAAAAACATCAGTGTGTTGTCAACACTGATTTGGTCTAAAATGTGGCATGGTATGAGCTGCTATGAGGAGAGTTACCTACATCTCATCCAGACCCAGCACTAATAGGACAGCACTGGGAATTTTCAGGGGGAGGTTTATCAAGGCTAACAAGTAGAAAAGAATTGTTCAGTCCAAAACCATAAAATAGGAATAAAATAAAGTTGAAAGTGTGTTTCAGTGTGTTTTTTAACTGCATATAGCAATGCTGAATGCTCGGTATGGTTTGGAATTTCCCAAAGCATTTTCTTTAAGGTTTTTTCTTCAAAAAGTTTGAATGAACTGAAATACACTTTTGTTCACAGCTGGAAACTAGAATGTCAAGGACTAAAATTTATGAGCTTAATTTTCTATTCAAAACATTTACTGTTTCGTGTTCACACATATCTATTTTGTTTCCCTCACTGACATGGCTAATTGTTTAAACTTTTGTCCTGTTTACTTTTAAAATTAAAATATTCTCACTAATTAAGATTTCTTTACTTTTATTTTTGCATGTTTATTTAAATTTGTTGTTGGTATATTTCAGATTGATGTTATAAAACTTTTGGAGAACTTACTTTTCTCACCTCTGGGGCATTTTTTTCTGTGTTCATCTTGAGGTTTACACCTTTCTCCAAAAGCACTGTAAAATGTCTGGACATACATGCTATTAAATAAATGAACAAATTCTTTGTATCAGGCATTTAACATCACAGCAAGCCACTCTCTTCTCTCTTGAAATTCACCAAGAGCATCACTGATATTGTTATTTAATATTTCCCTCTCTCAGTAAATATTTAAGAAGGATGATGAAAAAGTTGACTTTTCTTATGTGAAGGAAAGCTGTTAATAAATTCCCAAGACCAGAAGGGCCATTAGGCTTCTTTATTTTAAATCTGCACAGGTTGCACTGCTCTCAAAGCAAGGATTTTATTCTTCAAGAAGTGTTTTAACAGGAGCTGTCTTCAGGGACCATTTTAAGGCCATAAAAGAAGTTAACACTTGACAGCATCTTTGCCAAGTATGGATGGGCACATCCCAGGGACAAGGGCAATTCTTTCTAAGGGAAAGGCTGTTTGGCCTCTCTTTTTTAGACTCTCTCTTCTTTTAATCTTCTGGCAATACTCTAGCTGTCTCTTTTGAGTAAATCTTGCAAAGATTAGTTCCCGTGGCACAAATAAAACCTTGTCTTCCTTAGGAGTGGAGAAATGGTATTCAGGTAGGCAGCTGGCAGAAGCTGGCATTCTTTCTGACTGAGCTGTGCCTCAATCGAGGGATGTTGCACGCTCCAAGATTGTCAGTACTACCTCTCTTAGGAGATGTAAATTGCTTAAGTTCTCTTAAAATGCAGTCATAGAGGCTGTTTTTCTCCCGTTCAAGTGTGAAAGCTGAAATGAAACACATAGCCTCTGCTGAAGACAGAGCTAAGCTCATTCTTATCTTCAAATCCTAACAGTTCTGCATGATAGATTCAGTTAAACTGAAATAGCACTCAAGAGAATTTGTAAAAAATATAACTTTTTGAAAAAACTGGATCCTTTCAAGACTTAAATGTAGCATAAAATTTTTCCTGAGTGTCCTTTATTTGGGCCAGGATATAAACCTTGACACTGAGTAAGTCTTTGTTTTTTCCAGGCCCTGAAATAGCATTGCTTGGGGAAAATCCAGCCTCTTATCAAGACTATGGGGGTCCAGGGAAAATTTTTCTTTTATTTAACTCATTCATTGATTTAGCACAAAACTTTTTGCCTTTCTTCTTATATATGTATTATCTAAAAACCTATATACAATTATAACATACATACAAATATATACACAAATACCTAGTACAAATATAAATATGTATTTTGAGGATGACACATACTTTACATATTTTCTTTTTTGGAAAAATTTCAACTCTGACTGATTATTAATAGCATTCATTTGTATTGCTACTTGAGATCTGAGAAACTTTTTTATTATTTGTCATAGAGCCCAAGAGAGTTACTTTTAGTCATCAGAAACAACAGACTTAGCTATGAGAGGAACATATCCTTTTAAAAATCTGATGTTTTGCTAACACAGAAACAGTCCGTAAAGTTTTGAATCATACTGGAACCAAACTTATTATGTAAACTTGTCACATTTAAGGTACTTCTTCAAAATGGCTGCTATGGACAATGTACTAGAGAAAGAAGATAAACAAAAGGGATCATATTTTTTGTTGTAGCACTGGGAGAAGACTTGTAAAGATCAAAGTCTAGTATTTTGTTTTGGAGATGTGCTTGAGAAGTTGGAGTGGTGAAGGAAATGAGCAAACTTGTGCACATAGCAATGTCTTCTCTTCTCTGACTTTGGTTGTGAACATTGGAATATCTAAGGACTGCCTAACTGGGCTAAGCCTCCATACCAGTATCAACCCCCCAAGGGAAGTTTAGTGAAAGGCATGGGAACAAACCCACATGAGCCATCCCTGTCCTGTTTCAGGCACCGTTATGAGACCTTAAAGAGTGTCTGTTCATTATGTGTTATATAAAAGGCTTCAAAATTACTAGGTACTGTGTAAGTGTTGCTTTTCATATGAGTGCACCACCACCCCATTAACTAGAATTGTAAGTCTGATGTTGATGGATATGTTAAATTATTTAACCTCCACCCCCAAAACCAGTGACTATTTTATTTTCTGGGAATGGGCTAGATACCAAATATTATTGGTATCTTCATCCTTATTTAATGAATTTCTAAACAATTTGGGTTTTGGCTTTTTTTTGTTTGTTTTCTTCTTTTGCCATCAAATGCCTTTCAGTAATTTTTCTAATCAGAGAAGCTGAGAATTTCATATGTCTCTGTGAGCACAAATCTTTCTATATACTGCCTCATATAGATTTATTTTCCATTTTTATTCTGATGCTTGTGAGACCACTCTGTTCTTTCACTGCATGATGTTACATTACAGTTACCAATGAGACCTGCAACATCAAAGGTTCTGTTCCTACCCAGAAAAACTTTCATCTACAAAACATCAGATCCCTGAAGACTGAATATACGTGAGCTATTCTGGGATGGTGATTTTGCATATATAACACAATTTCCACATCAGCTTGTCACGTTTCATTTATTATTCCTAGGGTTCACTATTTAGATTGTGGCAGCACTTAGTCTGCAGAGGCATTCTGCAAACACGGGGCAGAGTAAAACCTTAAAAGACTTAACACAAAGTGTGGTGAAAATAAGCAGTTGCATTAGAAATGCAGATGAAATAAAACAAATTTAGTTCTGGAACAATATTAATTTAGTTAGAACTTAAAGCCAGAGATATGTATTTTAGTCCAAGTATTCCTCCCAGCTGATTTCCAGAATCACTTGGTGTGACTTGAGACTTTTCCTGTACACCTGCAGGACCAGCTTAGTATATTTCATTCATTACATCCCTTGCTATGTCTTCTGTTTTAGGCCTCTGGTCAGGTTTGCCATCTTACTCAGTCATCAGTGCTCTCATTGCTGCAAGAATATCTGCGGGTGCTTCTGCTTCTGCAAAGTGGACTTGTAGTTTGAGATGACCACAGGACATTACATTTATCTAGCTAGCAGCCTTCAGTCTGTGGAAACATGGGTACTGTGCTATTTCTGCTTTTTAAAGTCAAATTCTTATCTTGTTCAGGTTAGCACCCTAAGCTGCACACTGGTTTTGCTTAAATTTTATAATTTATATACACTCAAGCACTTAAATACTTCAAGAAACACTTTTCTATCTCTTAAGTTGATATTTTTTTCCATAACAAGTAGATTTTATTTCCCTGAATATTATTCTCTAAATATTAATATTATAATTATTAATATTACAACCCTCTAACTACAGCATCACCACCAGACACTTTGCATTAGATACTGACTTACTGAGGACAAAACTACTTCCCTGAAGCTTTTGCAATGCATCAAAGCTTTAATGGTTTACAAAGAATTATCAGATCTGGAACTTGATTTATTTTTATTGAAATCACCAATGAACTTGGAGCAAAAAAAAAAAAAAAGAGAGAAGCTTCTCATTAATGTGTAGAAAAGTCAATGTTGTGTGGGTTTTTTAAATTATTCAGATTATGGAATGGAAGAATATTTTAGAAGATCTCTATATTTGCCTGGAGAATTGTGTAAGTTTAACAACTCAGAAATGGAAACATTGTGATTTCTCATAAGACACACTGAGGTCTTTTCTGCCCAATTTATAGTTTTTCTAGCTATTAGGATTAATATTATTAATGGAATAAGAATATATTTAGTAGAGTAATATTTTTGGAAATGATATTCAGGTAATAAGAACACCTGGTGTGCAACTGGTTTTGCTAATTCAAGGAAAAGTGTATTTCTGGTGAGATCTCAAAGGATGTTACATCATTGCACATCAAGGACAACAGCACTGTGGTTTGCATGAGGGGGGACACTTTGCCAGAAGGCTGCGGGAGGTGATACTCCTCTGTTCAGCACTGGTGAACTGGATCTGATTCTGTGCTCTCCAGTAAAAGACATGGACATACTGGAGCAAGTCCAGTGTAGGGCAACTACAATGATAAAGGGTTTTGGAGCAGGAGGAGACTGAGTGTCCTGGAACTGTTCATCTTCTATGATACTGTGACTCAAATAATAGAGACTGGATCTGTTTGGGTTTGGTAAGGGAGTATACCTTTACATTGAAATGTCTCTTTACTCCTCTCTACCCTCATTTCTTTTTAGCTTTCCGATGTCTCCACAAATAAGATCATATTCACTGAAGCAACAACCATTAAGGACTATTCTTACAATGATGTCCCATGACCTTTTTTTGAGTATTGCATCTAAAGAACAGATGATCTCTGATTCACTTCTCTGGGACAGTAAGGTGCCTTCTTCCAACAGAAAAATATTTTTTTTACATAGAATATAATCTTCATTGTGTCTAAACTCTCATAAATTCCCTGATACTCTTCCCAGCTTTCATGGACTGTTTAAATATCTTCTCACATGGAACTTCTTATGACTTCTGCTTAATAAATACATCATCAATGTTCTGTGGTCCTGATGCTGAATTATACAGGCTAAATGTGTCACATATTTCTCCAGGTCTCTTTGTGGGTTCTTGCAGACCTGATTTTGTCAGATGGGAAGTTTTTTGTTCTGCTTTGGTTTAACCACACAGTCTCTGAAATGATGTCAGGATTCTGTTACAGACTTTTGGACTAAAGTTGTGTATTGTATTCCTCCAGGTCATGGTTGAAGTGTGGATGGATGTTTGATGGTGCTAAGCCTCTTGGGGTAGTGTCGGAAGACTCTGTTGGAAAGAGAAATCAAATCATAGTGCAGCTTCTGGTGCACCCTGGAAATACTTCCTGATCCTTTGTGTCCCTCAAACTATGCCTGGTATTTCCCAGAGACTGCTTGTCAACATGCACCAAAATTGCCATGTCACAGGCAAGCAAACTCTCTGGACATTCAGTAATGTGCTGTCTAAATTCACTCTCTGGTCTAGTTTTTATTTTCAGCATAGAAGTGATCTCAACAAATGGAGCTTGTGCCATAGTATCAGGAAAGGAAATTTTTTAAAAGTATTTATTTCAATGCTTTCCTATATTAAAAGGAACAACTGAATTTTTTTTTTTTTTTTGCTGCTCCTTAAAGACCCTGTAGATATGGGAATGATACTTAACTGTAACAAGCTTCAGAATTATTTCCAATTCAAGCTAAAAACAGTCTTAAGTTGATTTTTAGCTGCACTCCAGTGGCCCAGGTAGAGCATGGAGCATTGACTGCTGTTGCAATTATAATTGTTTCTTTCGTCATTTATCAACATGGGTTTTATAATGGTGTATACACAGAAATGCAGATAAATAATTCATCCGAAGGTAATTACATCTGAATCAAAGTATCAAACCAAAAATTAAAACATACATATAAACTCAAAATTAGTGACTCAAGCTATTACTAACTCAAAGGGTACAGACAGTACTTGGTATTTTTTCAGCTGAATTTCACAGAATCATAGAATATTAGGTTAGAAGGGACCTCAAGGATCATCTGGTCCAACACTTCTAATACTATAGTTTATTTGAGATGCCTCAGCACCCCATCAGGCTGAGACTTAACTTTCCAAAGTGGGGGAATCCACCACTTCCCCTGGGAGACCATTCCAATATCTGACAGTCCTCATAGTAGAACAATTTTCTTCTTGTGTTCAAACAAAATGTCAAATGGAAAATTTTTCTAATGGAAAAATTTGATTTTTCTTTTTAAACTTTTTCCACTGAGTTTATAGATTGATTTTTGATCAAAACTTAAAAATGCATCCATGCATCTTATTTTATAGATTTTCCTTTCAGATTGTTGTCTCTAGGCAGATTTAGTTGTTGATTGCTTGATGGACAAGCTCTGCTTCTGATTTTTTTAAAGTAATTTAATTTCTTTGTAACATTTGAAATGCCACCTGATGTATGTACTCTGATAAAGAAATTAGTTGTCAACGAAGACTGATTTAAATAAAAAGGGAAAAGAAAATAAGCATTTAGCTAGTACACCTAGATAAAATAATTTTTTCTATCATGTTGATTAGCTTCTTTGGATTTCACAGAGGAGAGAAATTAAAAATTTCAAGGTTTATGTTTGCAATGACAGCTTCATTTTGAAATATAAAGGACCAAATCTGCAATTTTCTTAGTCATGCCTCCAAAATGAGTGGACCACTTTTTTAGAAAAAAAAATATAATTCTGATACTTCTGTGCACAGAGCTTTGTTCTTGGAACTCTACCTTAGACTCTGCATTACTGCCAATAAATTCGTTCTTGTACTGGAAATTGTGTAGTTAAACTGTGATCACCTCATCTCTGTATGTAAATATTAGCTTCTTTTCTTACAGAGATCTCTCTGCTAACTCTGCAGTTTCAGTAAGGCTGGGGTGGAAAGCTCAGACTGCTGAGCCTCAGCAAGGCTGCCCAAATACTGAATTTGGAAGACATTCTTTCTCTTGCTTATAGCTCTGGCAAGCAGTCAAAGTACCTACAGTAAGATCAAATCCCAGAATTCTGTTGTTGCATGAAGAAGGTGAGCTCAGATAAGAGTAAGGGAATAAGAGATAAGAAAAAAAAGGATAAGAATTCTACTGGCTTTAATTTCCTTTCAACTTTTTTTGTACCCACACTGTTACTAAATTTAATATTCATTAAAACCCATCCCAGAGTAAGAGACTGTTAGATATTCTGACATGGTATTGCTTGAATCTTCAAACAGTGATCTAGAGCAAGTATGATCTAAAGAAGTATGATTTATATTGTTAGGGGAAGGATCAAGAATACTTGTACTGAAGAGAGTTCAAATCCTTGCAAGCTCCTGTGATTTAAAAAAAAAAAAAAAAAAAAAAAAAAAAAAAAAGACATTGGGGGTTCTTTTAAAATATTCAGTGGGGTGGTATTTGCTTTAGAAACAGGTAGGGGAAGTAGAAAAGCCATTTCAGGCTCTGTACTGTTCACTGCCCTGTGACTGTGTTTCAGTTGCTGGGTTATAGCCAGAATGGGAGCCTAACTTGCCAAAATCCTGAGTGTTTCTGCCTTTTCAAGATCTGTACACCTTTAGTTGCCAGTGTTCAGAAAAGGTGAATTCGGACCAAGGCAGGTATAGACATGGGTTATTGTGATGCTTGGGTGACTAGGGAGGCTAAAAGTAGAAGAGCTGGATTAGTCAACCAAGGAAAAGGAAGACTGAAAGGATATGCTTTTGGTTCATAAACACACTGAGGAGGACAGATAGACACCAAGGAAAGAAAAGAGCTACTTAACTTAGGGATGGTTTTGGCACAAGTACATATATATGTATGAATCAGCCAAGAATAAATCTAGGTGGGAAGTTCAACTCACATTGCTAATTATCAGAGTGTTGCCATGCAGGAACAACCTTTCACTTGGAGAAGCTGGGCAAGAAGCCTAATCAGTTTTAGAGTGGATTATGATCAGTTTGTGAAAGGAATTATGGAATATAGCACCCTGCAGAGATGGCTTTAGGCACTGGCAGCACTAAGCAATTCCTTAGCTTATGAATATTATTGACAGGAGATAGGGAGAAGAAAATTTGGCCTCAGACCTTATGGGGTACTAAAGCTCTAGTGCACCCTGTCTTTTGACTTTTCATGACCTTAAATATTAAAAGCTGCCTGACAAGCAGATGCAACAAACTAGTTCCTTAAAAACCTGCCACCAATTTTGCTCTTAGGTGTGTCTGACAATGACTCCAGGCTAGAGTGTTGTCATGTCACAACATCTTCAGTGTTACATCTCAGCCTTGTCTTCTCTTACTGACATGATTTCAGTGCACAACTCAAAGTGTACTCACAGTCCTGCCTCTGCAGACCTCAGAGGGGATTCCTGAGATCAACGACTACTTGATTCTGCTTAAAACAAGCATATGTGTGTGCATCTTTCCTTGGGTCTCCAAGGAGTGACAACTCTTCCCTTGGCTGGCAAAATAGGGTTATCCACCTAAGCGCCACAGTCCTGGGATCCCATGAGAAGGAACTTGAGTTGTAGCTCAGTGAGAATGACCACACAGAGATATTGTGGTGAAACAAAATCAGATTACTTTGGCAAATCAGGAGACTTCTGATTGAAGCAGTCAAACACTGAAGATCTTACTGTCCCCATGCCAGACTAAATGTATTTTCCACAGTTCCTATCCAGTCACTTGCTGGGTAGCAACTCGGATGTCACCATGAGGAATTTGCCACCATCATGACTTGATAACATGTCTTTCCAATTCTTAATTTCTAAATATGTAGGAAATCCTTTATTCCCTGTGAGTTTCTCTTCTGATATACAGTAGGGATCATAAATTTCAGACCTATCTTACAATATTGTTTTTGATGGAAATGCCCTATTAATACTAAAGTATCCAATTTTAGTAGTATTTGAAATGTGGGTGAAGTATGGGTAATGAAAGATGCATTTTGATGGAAATTTCTTCTGGTAGGAGACCTAGCTTTTAGAAAATGTTGGTCCTTGGTCATTAGCTCTGTTCTCAAACCACTTCAATTTAAACTGGCCCAGCTGTTGGGAGGCTGCACAGTGAGTGAATTCCGGGGCTGAACAAGGTTAGAAAGAGCACGGGTAAACATGACTGCATTTGCTGAACTGTTTCACTATGTGGATGCACAGAAAGGTGGAGTAGGAAAAAAACAAGGAAAGGAATGGAAAAATAGCTGCTTAAATGAAACTTGCTTAAAGAAATGCTTGTTACGTTACAGCTTGAGGTGTAATTGCACTGCTTGGAAGGAAAATTATCTGGTAGCTGAGGGAGCAGTAGAGCAGCATAGTTTTCAAAAAAATCTTTATTTATAGGGAAAAGGGTATGGTGGAGATTAGTTATGACATATCTCAGCAGCAAATGAAGCAAAATGGTGCTCTAAAGAGCAAATGAAGGAGCTGATAGTGAAATATCTAATCATTGCCAGAAAATGTGATACAGCAGTGTACACAATATTTATGGCAAAGATAAATTATATAACCTTCTAGAAGGAGTGAAAAAGTTGCCAATGACAGAGATGCCTTGAGGATTTCAGATGCAGATAGTTTTGGTAGAAATTGGATAGTATCTTGTGTACAGATAATTAACATCAGTACATTTCACATAGATATACATTCAATCATATAACAAATGTCTCTGTCATTAAGTTTTAGCTATTTCTTCATCTGCTTGAGATGTATTTACAAAGTAAAGGCTGGTATTTCATGCAGAGGCTGCAGATGACAGGAATTTCAGTAGTGGGCTTGGCATGAGCAAGACACAAGATCTCTTTAAAACACTTAATCGAGAAGCCTGGGAAGAGTTATCAAATTTATTGTCCCTCAAAAAGAACAATTATGTGAATAATACTTAAAATCATCCTTTATAAAACAGTCACTTCTTTCGGGTAAACAGTTCTGCTAGTCTAACTGCATGTAATTCACCAGTAGATACGTAATTATAACTATACATCCCACAATGACTTTGTGTCTGGTAAATGTCATGCAGGAAACGAACAAAAGAAAGGAATTATACCAGAAATGGAGTGTAACTACAGCATCTTAAAATCATTCTCTGAAATTATGACTCCTTAGTCCATACATTACAGAAGTCTGACAGTCCAGCTTTTAACTTTTTGAAAAAATTATTTCTAAGTCTCTGTTTAATGTAAAATACATCCTCTTCTGGGCTCAGTAGCTTTGGCACATTGTATCACCCTGTGTAGGTTGGAGTTTGTTAGTTATCTTTTTTAAACTATAGGATGGAGATTTTGATGATTACTGTGGTAGTATATTAGGTAATCTTTTTCCTCTCATTTTAAAAATACTTTTCATAATAAACACAGAAGTGGTGTAGGTCTCTTGTAACTGTGCAAGGATTCCTCCAAACTAATAAATTTTATCAAGTAGCTTTTGACAATCTGATATATTTTCAGTAATAAGGAAGCAGCAAGCACCAGCACTTTATCTAGAGACCTTATGGTTTAAAGCACATAGAGGCATTATCTACTTTGATGCACAAAACTTCAATATCACCAGCTCTGTCTATGAGCAATGGAGAATACTTTAAATGTACATATCTTAAGGCAATCAGTGCTTCAGAGAGTGAAAACCTTAAACTAGGTAGCCAGATTCCAAAGAGTATAAAAAAGACCAGATTTATGGGATACATTTTTGGAAGTTATTTGTATCCATTGACAGGGAAAACCTTAAGAGTGGTGAAGAAGTTGCCCAGAGAAGTAGTAAAAGCTCCATCCCTGGAAACATTGAAGGTCAGGATGGGAGGGGCCCTGAGAAACCCAAGCAAGTTGAAGATGTCTCTGCTCACTGCCCTGCTCCCATGTCCCTGCATGTTGGACTCATGATGACCTTTAAAGTTCCATTCCAATCCCAACCATTCATAGAATCATAGAACCATTCAGGTTAGAAAAGATCTGTAAGATCATCCATTCGAATCTTTAACCTAACACTACTAAGCTAGATCTACCAAGCCACTGGTAAATCATGCCCTTGGTTTATAGGGGATATATGTTTAAAACAATTTTGAAAAATGTTTATACAATTTATAAACACCTGCAGGGATGGTGATTCAACCACTTCCCCAGGCAACCTGTTACAGTGCTTAACCTTTTCTGTAAAGTTTCTCCTAACATCCAACTAAACCTCCCCTGACCAATTGAAGCCATTTCCCCTCATCCTATTGTTAGTTTCTAGTGAGAAGAAATGGGTACACATCCCTTCCCAATAACCTCCTTTACAATGTAACAACATCTCTAGTAGAAATAAAACAGGTCAAGGGCTGATTTCTGAGGCCACCTGGCACAGGGTGTCCACTGGACTGAATTCTCTCTCTCCCCAAAACAAAGTGGTATCATCTATAGCACCCACGCTACATGGTAACTGGCTCATGGTAAAGCTAAAATGATGCCTGGGAGGAACATTGGTTGGACTGGGATAAAAACATGGTGCATGCTAACAAATTCATGGTGCAAACAATTACATGCTGATGTTCAGAGAGATCCCTTGGCCCTGTTTGTTTATTGGTACAGATTTAGACAAAGACTACTGTGGACCAGATGCCTAGAAATGGCAGAATTACAGACGTCAAAGAGCCAGTAGATATATTCAAGTTTGGGCTGGATAAATCACTTCCACACCGAGGTTTAGAGGATTAGGCATTGGTTTAAGATTTGAGAAATAAGTTGGCCTTAGGTGGCCATTCAAGAAACCTTTACAAAAGGAGGTTAATTCCAAATGTTCTTCTTTTTAGTAGTAATGATGGATTTTGTGAAGTTCTAATGACATTTAAAGTGTCAGATGGCTGCTGCATTTTCTTTCACAGCTTCTACTGTGTAACTGCTGAGATTTATATCTTCAAAAAGCAAAGCAATATACAAATATATGTGAATAACCAAGTCACATACAATCTATCAACAGGGTAGTGGTGTGCTGGATAACTTTCAAAATCAACCAGACTTTGCAGATATCAAGTGATCATTAAAACCTAAAGGGTAAAAAAAGTTTGGTCAGAATTATGGCCAGTTTCAAATGTATCCTTTACTCTAAAGGTTGTCTTTTCAAGCTCAATTTTATAAACACAGATTTTATTTTCAGGCTTAATTTTATATCTGTATTACAATATTATTGTAAATTGCTATAAAGTCCATGGAAAGATCAGGCAAAAAATGGAATAGTGGAATCTTTGATACAACAAACACTTTAGTGAGGTTTAGTGAAACTGAGTCAGAGGAGATAACCATCTTGTGTGACGTTCCTCAAGAATTTGATGAGTCTTTGTATGGAAAACTTGAGAAAAAAATATTTGAGAGCAAATTAAAAAAATAATTTTTACAGTATCAAATATTTAAGTTGTATTTACATTCTCAGAGATACTGCTGAACTTTGTTATAACATTGTTACAAGGGTAGCATTCAAACCCATAATTTCTTATGAAAACCAAAACCCCTCCATTGTCACTGTACAAGAAATTACCCTATAGTTCTGAAACAGCTTCTTAAATATAAAATAAAAAGAAATAAAAATAAACCACAAAAAAGACAATCAAAGGAATTGAAGAGTTCATATGTTTATCTAAGACTTGATATGTTTAAATGTTTGTTGCTGATCAAAATCAAATCTCAGAGTGGCATGAGATTCTGTAAAAGACCAATCATGAATTTGTCATGACAAATGGGTGTGTATTATGCCACAATGAAATATTTGACTACTATTTGACTATCATATTCAACTGCTCAAACAAAAGTTATATCCAGAAGATCATCATTCAGACTTCTTTGCAGTGCCACAGAGGTAAATCCCCTTTTTATTGCTTTCATTTAGTTACTGCCTTACGTAGACAAATTCAAATGTCTTCTGGTACTGAGTATCTCAATGGATTAATTTGTATCTTCTAAGAAATAAGATGATCAATGGATTTCATATATCTTTCAAAAAAGAGAGTCTTCTGTTATATAAATCAGTTCCAAATGTGACTGATGGATAGAAATAAATCTTCCAGTACATTCACCTCCTCATGTGCATGTGTTACAAGTTGTTTAACAAACAGTTATTTGTATTGCTGCACTTCAGCTATTGGGAAGGACAACACTACTCAAATTGGCACAGCATCTGTTGGATTGTGCAAAACCCTACATACTTCTATTTTTGTCATATAGCTGCCTGCAAAATGGTGATTTTTTTTTTTTTTTTTTTTTTCAGATAAAAACATGATGAGTGTTTTGTGAAGTGGTGATGTCTTCAATGTTGATTTGTATCCTTCTGCCTGTGTCAGTTGTGTGTGTGTTTACAGGTTACTGGAAACATGCTAAATGAAAAGATAAACCTGCTAAATGTACATATTACACATTTTTATGTAAATTGCAAAAACATTACAGCTGTGGCTGATAGGACAAAGTAGTATCAGCAGCACATCCTGCTTGGTATGTTTGCTATGCTCACTTGGTACCTGATAACAGTAAGACTACAAGGAACATGATGCATTGTAACTTGCAAATTATAGGGAGTAGCCACAGAACACTCTGAAACTTGGCTGCATAGGAAGCCCTTAATCACTAATGAGGTACCAAATGTCTTCAGTGTGGAAAGATACAGTTTCCTTCCAAGACATTTGATTTCTTTCTGCTTTCACCTCTGCTGCATTTTTGATAGGATTGTTGGTATCCAGTTAATAAAATGTGCACTACGCCTCCTAAGGCTACTTTAGCAATATTTATATTTCAGTTTTATCACTAAAATAAATAATTCAGTTCAGTACGCGAGATTTTGCTTTGTTTCCTGTAGATACTTTGGAAAGATACAATAATTCAGGAGCAGAAATGTCAAGCTATGAAAAATCATTGGTGTATGAAAGACTATGTATATTTTGTATGTGTAAGTATTGAATTATTATCAACATCGCAGAATTATAGATTTTTTTAAAATGTACTTTAAAATCAGTGCTTTCAAAGAACAGAGAACACTTATTTGCTTTCCATAGCACTGAGGAATTTGAAAAAACTGTCACTAGAAGGCACAATGCCAATTTTAATGTACACACATCTTTATGTCTTTAGGAATGAAAAGAATTCTTATATTTATCTTTAAAAGTGTTTACTAATGGTTTATTATACACAATTTTAAAAAAACATTGTTATTTCTAAGAAACCCTGTAAAATCTGACAATCATATAAACAAAATCTGTATTTAGAAGTAGATATAACATGTACTTCTTTTGGTACATGGATTGGTGATATTCCAGTAGTCCAGAAAGAAAGGTAACTCCCTTCTCAGCAGTTGGCTGTTGGCCTTTGCAGAGAGATTCCTCTCCAAAAATCCTTAAAGGGAAATGAAATCTTTTCATCTCCCTGAGTCACTGGCTGTTAGTCAAGCTGATAACCTCCCTTTCCCTCAGTGCTAAGCATCATCATGTGACATTAAGTGCTCTAACTGTGATACCAATCTGCAAATCTGATTTCCACAGTCTACATCTGATTTCAGTCTCACTGTGATTTTGTGCTGCTGAAGCTCTTCAGTCTCTTGACCTTAGTGAAATAACTCCAAGAAAACATCAGATTATTCCAGTAAGTGAAATCAAATGGTTGGTCAACTTCTGTTCACAGTGATCATGCTGAAAATTTAGGATTGATCCAGTATAACCATGTTTTGATTTACTAGTGTTTTGGTCATTAATGTATCTTTTTCATAAATGTGTCTATAAGTGGTATCTAACAGTGCAACAGTTGGCTTTCTGTCTATTTTGTAATCCTGCTTCTTTTCCATTATTATGCAAGTTGCAAACTGCTAACCTGTAAGCATTGTTGTCATCTTGTTTAACTCCCTTGTACAATAGTAATACTTTCTGAAACTTTCAGATTTGTCTGGTGTTCTGCAATTAACATCACAAATCCTTTTAGGCTACCAACTGGTCCAGCACTTTGAGGGATATGGGGATAGTTTTATAATGGTCATCTCCAGAAGATGTTTCACATTTTTCTTGCCGTAAAATATTCCATTGTTCTCAGGTGGAGGAGAATTTAAAACAGCACTTTGGGTCATCATTGTCAATCTGGTCAGCGATCACCACCACAAGGACCAAAATTAAGTGTAAGGATTCAATATCTACATGGAACTGGTTGTAACATATTCTGCTTCAGGTGCTGTATCTTGGCAGCAGCCAGGCTTAGTCTGAAGAGATGGAGACTGTCCAGGAGCCTGAATGGTGGTTTCTTACATATATGTTTACAAGGTAGTCCTGCCAGACATTCTTGCTCTTCTGTGTGTCTCTTAGAACTATAGATGCCTGCTATTCTTGGTCTGTCTGCTGTAATCAGGTTCATTTTTCTGTTCCTGGGATGTCTGAACAACAGTTGCATGGGAAACAAGAAAGAGGAAGCAGCAGTAAAAATACATTTCAAATCTATGACTTAATGGACCTAATTAAGAATTGGGATGATTCATCTCCCAGGAACATTAATATAAATAGTGCAACTTGTTCAGGACAGGTAGGCAGGTAGACAGGTGTGTAGGTGTTACCTTACGTGTTACCTTAGATGCAGATGTTACTTCCTCTGAGGTTAAGAACAGGGGGACATAATCTGCCTCATAGTTCCTGAGTAACATTTAAAGGAGAAAAATTGCTAACACTCTAATGGGAGTTCATAGGCACCACCTATCAAGGAAATCTCACAATGAGTCTTTTGTGAGCAGAATTTTCCAAACTTCAGTAGTCACTGCCATCAGTACACTTTGATTACAAATAATTCCATGTTGGGGCAGGGATACAGCTGCCTTAGGCAGCCTGGTTAATTTTTTGAAAGTTTTAGTGAAATGTTTTAATATAGAGGCTGGAGAAAGCAGAGATGACATTTTCCAGATTTGATCCTCATAATTTGGTAGAGCCTAAGGAAAAAGTAGCAGTTAAAAGGCACTTCATGAAGATGCAGAAAACATGACAAATAGGAAGAGCTGCAATGTGCTTCAGGAGAGAAGATTATAAAAATTCAGAGAACTACTAAGTGAGATCCTGTGGGATAGAGTTCTGAGAGTTAAACACAGTAGGCAGTTCTTTAAAGGAACTATGTTAAACGCAGCTTATGCAAAGCTATGCAAAAGAAACTATGCAAAATTTCAAGTTATGACAGTGCAGAGGAAGGACAGGAGCTGTAGATGCTTCACCAAGACATTTAAGAAAGATGAATGGATGCACATTTGAGGCTAAAGAGAGAAGATCGAAAGCTGAGAGTGTAAACATGTGAGGCAAAGTTAATGTTTCCTTCTGAGCGTGTTAGTGCAGTAACAAGTAGAGGAAGGGCCTGACCCACTTCTCTACAGAGAGATGGCTATTGGCAGCCAGTGCCTGGAAAGCTCCTAAGTTTAATTCCTTTTTTGTTGTGGTCAAAAGATCGGTTGTGACCAGATGGCATCATTAAAGTGGCACCCATGACAAAAAGAACTCCCTTGCAAGGGCAAAGAAGACATTCACAGAATTGTAAGTAAATGTGGTATTTTTTCAACAGTAACTCCAAGATGACATTGCAAAAGTCTAGGAAAGGGTTCAGAGAGTGTGTATCTTTGACAATAAATAAATGATAAGGGTTTGAATAATAAGCCAGGCAGTTATTTCAATTCCTGTAGAAACAGTAGGGAAAACAGTTAGCATCCTTGTTGTGAACATTTAGAAAATAGTATATAAAGGGGAAAAAGAAACCCCACATGTCAATTCAAATTAAGTCCATTATGCCGTGGAATAACACCATGTGGCTACAGAAATGCATCTAATGTCACATCTTGATTTCAAGGAGACTCTGGACATGGTCTCCTAGAACACTCCCATAAATAAGTTAGGAACATATGGTCTAGATGAAAATGCTACAAGAGAAAAAAAAAAATCAAACTATGGCAATACGTTGAGTGGGTTTTTTCAGGAATATGTTCTTGTTCCAGAATTAGTTGATATTTTCTTCAATGACTCGGTTGAGAGAAAAGTGAGGGTGCTTATTAAATTTGCAAATGATACCTAATTAGGAGGAAATACAGGAAATACAGGTAGAGAATTAAAATTCAAAATATTCATGATGATTTAGTTAAAAGATCTGAGACAAGCCTGGATGTAATTCAATTAATTCAACAAGAAAAAATTGTGTGGCTGTGTACTTGGGCAACAATAACCACCTACCCAAGCACAGGTGCAAGAGTGCCTATGTAGCAGAGTGAGCAGCTTATATAAAATTGTGAGATGAACAAGACTTGGTAAGATCATGCAGCTGTGAAAAATCACATGAAAAATGCCATCCTGTTTTGTGGTAATAATTCTGGAGGAAAAGAGATCAGTTTCCTTCTCCCTGGGCAACCTGTCTGCCCTGGTATGACCCAATCTCCCACTGTCCCTTCAGGTTTGATATCAGACATTGGTGAGTTACTATGACACCTCAGACTGTATGTATCCTTGTGAGCAAGCTTTACCTTTAACTCTTTTTGCTTTTGATCCACTATGGGCTGCAATCCTTTATTTTAAAACAATTATCAGAAAATAAGCCATTCTGTGTTTTTGCAGTGGCTTATTCCTGCCTGGGAGTGGCAGCATCCTGTAACTGTCCTACTGAGGAGCAGCACCACCGGGGTGTGTGACAAAACATCTGTGGGCTAAAGAGGCCTTTAATAATGCATTCAGATTGGCTGAAAAGAACACAGTATTTAGTAAAAATTGAATAATTTCATTTTTAGATCTGCCTAAAACATTCCACAGGGAGCTTACATTTTTTTCTGTGTCTGAGACTTTCTCTTGAGCACTTTATTACCTTCATCCCCTACAAATATCTTCAGATACTGCCCATTAGGTAGCTTCTAGAAGAAGCTCCTGGTTTGAAGGCTGCTCCCAGGTATTTCAGCGAACAAAATGCCACCATGGCTGAATGTTACTTTCAGGTAGAGGGTGGAGGAACTGGTAATATTGTTATAGAGCAACTCAGTAACTACTAGCCAAGCTGTCACTGGGGCAGACTACTCCAAGCTCCAGCAAAGCCTTTCACCAGGTAGATACACTTAAAAAATATGAAAGATTTTGAAAGATTCTGCCACTGTCATTTCCCATCTGTATCACAGTAACAGAAATGAGATAAGCTTCCACAGTTCTGCTGATATCTGGAGGGTTACTGTACCATACCAGACCGGCACGTGTTCTGATTGTGAAATGAAATGTGCAGTAAATGTTTTCAGGGAGATTTTAAAGGTATATATGAATTAAATTTAAATTATTTTGGATTTACTTTTCTTCTCTCCAAAAGATGGTTTAGTTGCAGCACAGATAAATAATTCAGTCTCTGAAGGGGAAATACGATAGGAAGCACTTGTAGTATGTGACCAAGTCACTCTATAATGTATTACCTTTACCTGTCCCCAACTTTAGATCTGTCCTAAGGCCTACTACAGAAATGGATCTGGCTTCTAACACCAAAGAACATAGGCTTTACAAAAGGATTTTGCATGAATAAGTCACATATATCCTCCATTTCAATTCTTCCAGCTGATGTCATTGGGAAAAAAAGTTGTATTTGATAAGAAAATGAGAAATACATTTCCTGGCAAACTCCTGTTCTGCATTTGTCTTATTATCATTTTAAATCTTTAAATATTCAGAAGCTGATTAAGAGTCTGGGGTATTAAATTAATCAGAGACAATGGATTAATGGGCAGGTGAGATCAAGTGCTATCATATTTTTTGTCATGTGACTCTGAAATTTAAGTTAATGTCAAATTTTGTAGCTGGCATGTCTAGAAGACTTTTATAAACCAGGATTTCTAAATGAAGCATGTGATGTAATACCATTTTCTTCTTGATTTTGATATTCTATTTTAGAAGGGTAATCAGCAGCATTCAGTAACTTTAGAAAGTCTTTGAGGAACTCTTTCAATTTGGCACAACTGTGAAAATCTATGTTTTGTTTCAGCAGGAGTTTGGAAGCAGCACACCCACCAAAACTTCCCTGACCTCCAAGAATCTGCAAGGTTCCAGTCTGGTCACTCTGAGGTGGAGTCCTTGTAATAATCCTGCTACCTAAGGCAAAAAAATAAACAAACCAAAAACAAAGATTTAGGCAACAGGCTTGAATCTTCCTTCCAGTGTTTTTCCAGTGTGTTTCTGTGTGTATCTCCAACTAGAAGCTTAATTATTATTTACTACAGTATATGGGACTTAACGACCTTGCTTAAGGAAAAAACTACACCTGGATATTTTTACATTTTTGAGACAGGTTCTCTGTAGCCCAAACCAATAAAATGTAATACTTTGTTATTCCAGTGATGATGAAAGTTATAATAACAATTTCATTTGCCAAGGGAGGTCTAACTAATCTTTTATTTTAGATAAAGATGAAAAAGAACTTGAGTTACACATTTTATTAAATAGGGAAACATAATTGTTTTGTTCTCTGTTTTAGGAGGACAGATGGAGTGTAAAACAGGGCAGGTAAAAGAGACTTGAAACAAATTTGTAACAATAACTTAAAAGTTAGATTCCAATTTGTAAGTAGGAGCCATGTGATATAAATAAATCATAGCTCTGTGACACATTTGAGCTAGATATTGGATATAAAATACCAATTAAATGGCTGGAAAACAGCTGCTTGCCTGACTATAAGACATCTGGCTTTTTTCCTCAGCTCAGGAAGAGCTTGCTGATACATCCAACTGTTGTGTTTCAGGGATCTGTTTCATTTCTCTAGCATAAAATGCTAATGCAATGTAATACAAAATAATTTCCCCTTTTCAATTGCTTGGAATTTTTACATTCCTATCTTTGTATTTATTTTCTTATTTTTTATTTCCACTGTAGAAACCTCTGCCTCTTCTTCCACCCTTTTCTGATGCCCTTCTTATTCACCTCCAAACTACCAGTCAGTCTGGTTTGAGCATTATATTTGGCATAGATTCCTTGTCTTTAAAAGGCCCACTACCTTTGTCTTGATGGTGCTGTTGTAATTTAACACAGGCCAGGGAGAGATTGTGACAAATGTTTCTTTATGAGCCAAATAGAGGCATCTGAATGCTGTGGAGCCAGGAGGCTGTAGCTATGGTTGCCTATATTGTCAATGCTGTCTGCTTATGTCTTCTGCTAGCCTCAAGTCGTAGGGAAGCTTCCTTTTTATCTCTGCTGATTTCTCACCCTCCTGAGGAATGCTGAGGAATGTTGAAGTGTCAAGAAAGAGTGTGGAGGAATTAATTTGTCTGAGAAACACACAGGCCAACAAAGCTAGAGTTCACAAGCTAAATTTTTTTTTAAGTAATACAGGAAATGCAACTACCTTTTTAATATGAGATTAATAGGATTAACTTCTGTATTTCTTAAAAGCACTGAGGTCCTTGAAAAGTCAAAAAGCTTTCAACTTCTATTTTCCTTTTCCTGTTTTCAACTGTTTCATGAAGCAGCCACTGTCAGAATTTGAAGCTAAAGCTAAAGACCACTCTTTACCACTTGTCTGTTCTGGCCTAGTCAGTATATAGAGGTTAATTTTTCTGAGGAGGTAAAATACCCATTTGTATTCCTTGTGAAGTTTTAGGAGCTAGATGAGGTTTATCCATGTAAAAATGAAACTAGGGGTTTTTTTACTTTTTATGGGGTTTTTTTTCTTCCTTTCAGAACAAACTATGGAAAAAAATTACATACAACTTTGGTAACAAAGAACAGACCATTTCAGAGTGGAGTAACAGCACTATTGACCAACAAATAGATATATGTCAGTATGTGCATCTAAAAAAGCACTTGCAGGAGTAGAAGCTCAATCATTGTTATCTACTAATGATTTTTCACCCTAAGACAAGATCCTTAACATGACCATTTAGCCTTGCTGTCCACTGCTGGGTTACACAGTTTGATTTAACTGCAACAAAGATAAGCAGGCTATGAACTTGCAAAGCAATACCCTGGGGATGTATCACTGAGTGTGCTCCAAACTCACTTTTGGCAAAGTTAAAATGAAGAGCACTGCAGACCTCAGTAAATTCACTCCTAAATTATCACTTCAAATTTTTCCCTTAAGTTATAATAGCAAATGAATTCATGGACTGAGATAACAGATTATATAAGTAGTTATTCAACTATGTTATATTAGTTTCTAAGGGTTCCTTCAAAGCGACAGGGAAGCTGTAGCTATAGCAGAGAAAAAAGTTTCTCCTTTCACAGCAGTTAGGCTGAAGCAATGAAAACTTTGGAAACTCTCTCTCCCTGGTTATGGTGCAATGGGAGGAGTTTTCACAGTGGGCAATCTATTTTAGTCAAAATCATAATTCATTTCAGCTAAGAAATATGTACACTCAACTAGTTTTGATGAAAGGGTGCACCCTTTTGCCCTTTAAAAATATATAATCTGATTTGGTAGGGCACATTTGGGGTGTCTCTGTGGTAGATTTTCTATTAAATTTATTTAAATACTCCCATTCTTGAGAAAATAATCTAGATGAGTTGGTTTGAGACATTCATTAAGGCCTACTCCAAGCTATATTTTATATGAAAAATGGCTTTGCTACTGAGAATGATTGGTATGTCAAGAATTTCATTTCAGGCAACAATTTTGTTATTAGAACAAGCTTCTGTTGTCTACACAGGGGTTTTGTTCAGAAAGATATAATGCAAGATAGGAAAAAAAGCATCCTTCCAGTGTTCTTATCTACTATGCAATACTTCTATTGTAAGCATAGATAATAACAATTCTAATATTTTTTTCATTTCCTTGGGTGCTGCTTCTTACTCACATCTTATAATGGTCCTCATGATTTTACTGCTGCTTCTCTGGGGGCTAGAAAAATAATCAAAGGGCTTATTTTTCAGTGAGCAGTGTAGTTGTTTATTGAAACCTTAGAAATGGAAGGCTTAAAGGTGATCTTTTAAATCCCTTTTTGCCTTTTAGCATTTCCTGTGTAAAATACAAAAGCTATCACATTAAACCATGTTTTCCTTATTGTTTTCTGCATCATTAAAACTTGACAGGACCATTTCTCTCCTGTTTACTTTTGAGAGAATACCAGTTGCTGAAAAGAGATGAAGGAGGGAGAACAGAAGTAGGTCACAGCCTTTGGTGACATCACCATGCCAGTCTCTCAAACTGCCCCAAGAGCCAAATCACCCATAAATGGGGCGGAAAATGGGAATCTGATTAAAGCCAAAAGAAAAAACACACCAATAGTTTGTTCAGTAGGTTTCTGTGGTTTCTGTTTTGTTTTGTTCTTGTTTATATCCTGTCCCACGCTTCTGGAGACATTATTATTTCACTTTTTTTTATTTATTTATTTTGGCACACAAAAAATTCTTTCAAATCAATGCAACTCTGCGGGGATCAACTGTGTAAGACCATAGGTTTTTCTGGGTAGCAGACAGACGTTTCTCTCTTTCTTGAAAGACATCTACCATACTTTATTAGTACAGAGACTATTTTTACACAACCCTTGCTTCCTGAACTGTGACTGCATTCCCAGACACTGGCTGCATATGCCAGAAGCAGATAAAGTTGACATTCTGAGGGACTGAGGCAGCTAAGGAATGAGGGTAATGCACTGGATCATGCTTGCTCTCTCATTTCTATTTTTGCTTGTTTTTTCAGAAGTTGTCCTATTTCATCCTGACAAAAGAACCCCACTAAACAAGAAAATGAAGGTGTGTGATACATGCTGGGAGATAAATTACCTGATTATTATATGCTGCCTCTGACAATGGGCAGAGGAGACAGTGATCCCTGGAAGATCATTAAAGGTATTAGAAGTGAAGCACCACACTTCACCAGCTATGAGTTCCCTTGTTCTACTGTGAAAGCAGTAGTGGTAGCCAACAGAAACAAGTGATATTCTTGAGTTAATTTCTGCCTTTTCTAGTGTAGAGTGTACTAAGACAGTACAGTTGATAGCAGCTGAAATACCTGGAGCTTCTTGAAATCCAGCAATTGTTTGAACACCATTGGACAAGATAAACTAGAAGGAAAGGAATCAAAAGAATGATGCTAGAAGAATCTGGGTGACTTTGCCACCCACTGTCTCTTCTCAAGTCATTGTTAAACACAGCAGGAAAGGGAACAGAGACCAACTAGCAATCTTCTGCCAGTGAGTGAGCTGGATACTCCACCCTGGGGGAAGTCCTGGGGCATGTTTTAAATACTCCTCTACCTTATCTCTAACCAACAAGATCCTGTTATTTCCAACCACATCCCTGCTTGCCTGTCAACAGTAAGTGCAACTGGCACACAGAGCAGTTGAAGCATTCAAAGGATCTGCAGTAATTCACTGAAAGAATTTTATAATTTGTGGTTGTACTTGATTATTTAAAGGTCACTCCTATGCTGCACATAATCAGTTTCTTTCTATTTTTCTTTAACACTCACCAAACTAAAATAATTAATAAGAAATTATATATGTGGAAATAATTTCATCAATTTCACTCCTCGGTGATCACAGAATCATGGATTGGTTAAAGTCATCTGGTCAAAATCCCTTCTGGAGCAGGGTACTTAGGGCAGGTTGCCCAGGTTCATGTCCAGATGACTTTTGGATATTTCAAAAGATGGAGACTCCACAACCTCCTTGGTCTACCTATGCCAGTGCTCAGTCAGCCCCACGGTGAGAGAGTGTTTCCTGAAGTTCAAATGAAAGTTTTGTTTTATTTTGTGCCCAGTTCCTCTTGTCCTGTCAGTTGAAGCACATGTAATAACCTGCAGTGAACCAAGAAGGTAGAAGCTACATCGTGTATTTCATTCTCACATACAATTGAAGTATGTAACATGTGAGAGTCTGGCAAAATCTTTGGTTCTGATCATTAACCCAGGTTCAATAAGCACTAGCTTGTTCACATCTAGATGATAGATTACACAGTCTAAGCTTAGACTGACTTTCCCTTGCTGTCAGAGAAGAACAAGTGTAGCGTAGCATAGGCATTAATGGACTGAGTGTTGAAAATCTTTGGGGACAGTGTAAATATGTGAGAAAGACAAATTTTACAAAGTGGACTGCTTGCAGTCTGGGTGGTGATGAGAGTCCCAGATGCAAGGGTCCTTCCAGCAGTACCTTCAAGCAGCTGGGGGGACACTCCCCACACTGCACTTCTGTTCAGTTCTATACTTGATTGAACCATGGTCCAGAGTGACCACTCCAGCATATGTGTGACCCATCACTATTAATGGATCACTTAAAATAAATAGAAAGCATTTCTTAACTACTTTAGCTATGTGCAGAAGATTCTCCTACATAATCACTTCAATATCTGAAGAAACAGTTTCTACTATTGCCAAGTACCTTATCTTGAACCACCTGAGGAGTATCTGGGATGGCCAGATTCTCCACCCAAGATATTCATCTGTAACCAAAGACGAATGCAGACTAGCAATATGGTTAATACAGACAGCTGCTGTCACAAAGGAAATTTTCATCTTCTTGTTCTAGTTTCCAGTTTGTCTGCTGATCCTCTTACACTGCTTTGAGTGTCTTCATATCTCATAAAAAATATATCTTTGTCCTTTAGGCAGTACCAGAAGTCAGTCTCTGGCTCTCTTTCTTTCTTTTTTTTTTTTTTTTCTTTTTAAATATTGAATTTGATTAGCACTATGTGTATATTTAATATCTATTGAGTCTGACAATTTTATGTAGCAAGCAGTGTAATGGTCTAAGTTGTCTATGGCAAAAAGCCTTGGCTGCTCCTTAACAGTATTTACTGTTTGTTACCGTAAGTCCTGCATGATAGAAATTATCTGTCCACCTAAATATGAACAACATTTGATTTAGAAAGTTAACAGTATCTAGCTGTCAAACCAGAAAGTGGGAAAATGGGTCTCAACACTTCCTTTGCTTGAGTCATTGACTAGTGCAAAGAGGTATCATGTCCAAAAATTGGTTGCCTGCCAGCTTGCACTGTGTCCCACTGTCCTCGTTTGGTCCAGGAGAGAATTAATTTCCTGTCTTTCTGTAATTTTATGTGCAGCTGAGTCTCTTGGAAACTGTACTTGCTGAAATTAACAGCAAGTTTCTCAGTCAGTGTCTGCTTCTAAGACTGATAAGACTTGATGTTTCTAGTTAAGGTTAGAGAATGGTGTGCAGAACCAAGGCCACTGCCTGGTTCTGAGGAACACATTATGCTTCAGAAAGAGAAAGGGAGTGAAGGAGTTACGGGGAGAAGTCAAGACATATGACATATTGACCAGCGTATTCCATCCCATACACATAACACTTGGTATAAATTTAAGGGATGACGATGGGCAAAGCCCTTCCCTTCAGCCCTTCTTCACTTCTGCTTGTGTTCTTCAGCATCCTGGGAGGATTCCATCCATTTGGCTACATGTGGTTCCGATCCATGTCAGCTGAATCTGTGTGTTCCTGCCTCCACCTCCCGACTGCTGCTGACTCCAGGAGTCCAGCCTGCACTTCCCCAGGGCTGCCCTGCAGCCTCAGTAGTGATGTGTTACTGGGGGCAAAGGGGGCAGCATCATGGTATAGTTTTTCTGTATATTTGTATATATTCAATTATTTTTCCTTCTTATCATGACGGTTTCATTACAGCTGTGTAGCTTAGTTTCCAACACATAAGTCTCTCTCCCTTATTCTCTCTCCTTTCTATATCAGGGAGGGGATAGAGAGTGTCTGCCACTTGGTTAATTGCTGTCCCAGTGCTAAACAGTGACACCCACCTGCACTACAGTCAGACAAAATCCACTCAGTTGTAAATTTTTAATTTGCTATTATTTTCTTTCTTTTGGTAATCCTCTCGAAATATGGATTTTTATTCCTTAGCTTGTATATGGATTTATGACATCTTCATTGCATCCAAATTTTAAGGGAATGATTTTTCTCTTAACAAATTGGTTGAGTAATATTTAATGCAAATATAACAACAAATCACAACAAAAGACCTGCACTAGCAGCCTTTGAAATGTTGATGTTCTCCAAAATAGGCAAATATACTTTAAGGTGTTCTTTCCTGTAACCTTCTACCTGGGACATAGTCGTGATGTCATTTTAAAGAAGGAACATGCATAATAGCGTAGAACTCCCTTAATCTGTATGACAAATGTATATGATATGACTAATATTACCTTTTTCTTCTCCTGATCTACTTTAGCCTTGGCCTGAAAGAGCAAGAAGGCCAAGTCTTCACAAACTGGCATTTCTGTTGGAGAGTCCCAGCAGGATCATTCCTATACCTTTCAATTTGTTTGTCACATGACAGTAGGTGTCGATGGTGCCCAACTGAGATTAAAATTACCTTTACCTATACAGTGAATCACTCAGAAGCTCTATTTAACATGCAGGAATGTCATTAAAGAATATTAACTACACAACATACCTATGCAAAATTTCAGAAGATAATGTACCTCCTGCCAGTTCTGAAAAGAAAATTTGATATTTCTCTTACTGCTTTTTTTTACTAATCTATTTCAGTAAAGCTACTTATCAGCTATGTATGGTAGAAATCTGATATGAACACATATGTGGAAGAATTTTATTTGTGGTTGCCTTTCAAAGGTAATTTTAGACACAAGGGGTGAGATGTACAAGCCAAAATTATATTTACCATACTTTTATGTCATCCACCATACTTTCTAGCTCAAGAAGTACAGAAGTCCCCTATATTACCTTGGAAATCGGGTGCAGGTGTCTCAGGTACTCCAGGGTGTCTAAATACCACGAAATGCCTATGAATTAAACTCCAAAGGCCCCTTTTACTCTTGATATTATATTAAAACACAATTAAGTTATAACTGAATTTTAATATAAAATAATGTCATTGGCTATATTGTAATTTCTGTCTTCATTTTTTCATGATATTTTGTTGTTTTAAGCTTCTTTAGAGACTCTACTCTAGGGAAAAATTAAAAAAAAAGATTCACATTGTGTACACAGGTGAGGCAGAAGTGACTGGTGCATGAAATCTAAAGAACTTGAGTGTAAGACTGGAAGCACTTTCAGCACATCATGTATTTGAATACCTAGTCTGTTGCTGTAAACATTGTTGAACTTTGGTTTTTTCAACAAGGTTCAGGTATCAGCTTATATTTTAAGAGGGCTATTGAAATTTTTTTCAAGAAGCTTTGAACATTTTTAATCATATCCTTTCAGATTTGTTTCCTTGAAGTGCTTGCCTTTTTTCCCCAAGCAGTTAAGTGAAGACATAGAATCTTATTTGGTTATGATGTACCCAATCTACTGACTCGAACTCACTTTCTTTACAAAATTACATTCTTATCAAATTTTGAAGCCTTAATAATAAGCCTCAGAACTTCTGTCCATCCATCCAAATCAGCAAGCAGTTGCCTTCCCTTGACTTGCTCATACTGAACCAGTGTGTGGAGGAAGAGGTGATACCCAGCCACCCTGAATTCCTTCAGTTCCCTATCATTTTTTACCAGCTTCCTGTGGTTCTTAAGAAGAATGAAATGAGGCATTTAATTGCAGTGTAGAAATCATTATCCACTCTTTCTTTGGGCCACCACAAATTAGCAGGGAAAGGCCAATGTCCAATCATCTACAAACTCTAAAGACAACCAAGAGTAAGAGCATTTGTCTTGGAGCAATCAGTAATAAGTTTGCTGAATGAAGATTGCATTACATTGAAACAAATTCAATACTCGTCTGTAGATGGAATATTAGGTACTATACTGAGTGCATGTAGTCACAAAACAATTATTTTCAAATTAATTTCAGTCATTTGTACTTAGGGTTTTGCACAAACTGCCAAAAAAAGAGCTTTTTAGACCTACAGGGTTTTTAAGTTTCCCCTGAAGTGTGGATAAGCTCTAATGTGTACAGGTACTGCACATAAATTAGCAATCACATTCAAAAGCAGTGGAGTGAAAGAGGACCTTTTAAAAAGTGATATTTATTTTGTCTGGAAGTTTTATCAGAATTGTTAGTAAGTTCATAATTTTATTAATAATTTTACCTTTGATCTATTTTTCTCATACATTTTGCAGAGGAAAATTGAAATTAGTTCCATTCATACAGCCATAATATTTTAAATAAAAACAAGGCTAAGAGCATGAAACTTTTGCTAAAATCTTGTTTCTCTTTTATTGATCATTATGCATTTCAAGATGTCCCAGATGTAGCAAAATAAGTACAAAGACAGATAAGCTGCCAAGTGTTTATTGCCAGTTAATGGCAAGCCACTCCCAGGAAAGTACATGTAGATTGTTGCTTTGGTACCTAGCTAGTTGCTTGCACTACCCCCCCCTCCCTCCCAGACAATTAAAGAAGCAAAGAAAAATCCTGGAACTGAATAAACAAAAATGCATTTGGGATTGTGAGCAAACTCACATTGTGGCTTCACTCTTTCCTTGTTTGGCACATGCTGTTGCTGCAGTCGAATGCTTGACTGCCTGGGTGGATAGGTAAAGATCCCAAGCTCCATTCTGGCTTGCACAGGGCATCCTTATCCAAAACCTGTATGTTTGCCTTCATTGTTGTGTCTTCTGATAAGGCCTAACCTGCCCGCTTGTCAGTTGTACCAGCTGATCTTTCAAAGTAGAGAGAAAGTGTGAAGGCCTGGCTGGAACCCACACTTGACACAAGTTAGCTCACTGCAGAGAAAGACTTATTTCTTGTGTTCTTCATGTGACTCAGGAATGAAAAAAATGAGCATGCCATCAGCAAAGAGTGCAGGCAGGTTGAGTTAGTATAGACTAAGAAACAAGTGACAAGATGTGAATTTGCTGATTGGCACATGCATGGCTTGGGCAGGCCACTTAGCCTTCCTGAACATCACCCTGCTAAGCACATAGCAAATCATAAAATTGACCCAGGTTGTGCCAAGCTCTAATTACAAAAAATTTGCAGATAACACTAAGCTGGGGGGGAGTGTGGATCAGCTGGAAGGCAGGAGGGCTCTGCAGAGGGACCTGGACAGACTGGAGAGATGGGCTGATTCCAACGGGATGAGGTTCAACACGGCCAAGTGCCGGGTCCTGCACTTTGGCCACAACAACCCCATGGGGAGCTCCAGGCTGGGCACAGAGTGGCTGAGAGCAGCCAGGCAGAGAGGGACCTGGGAGTCTGGATTGACAGGAAGCTGAACAGGAGCCAGCAGTGTGCCCAGGTGGCCAAGAAGGCCAATGGCATCCTGGCCTGGATCAGGAACAGCGTGGCCAGCAGGTCCAGGGAAGTGATTCTGCCCCTGTACTCAGCCCTGGTGAGGCCACAGCTCGAGTCCTGTGTCCAGTTCTGGGCCCCTCAGTTCAGGAAGGAGATTGAGGTCCTGGAGCAGGTCCAAAGGAGGGCAACCAGGCTGGTGAAGGGACTCCAGCACAAGTCCTGTGAGGAGAGGCTGAGGGAGCTGGGGGTGTTCAGCCTGGAGAAGAGGAGGCTCAGGGGAGACCTCATCGCTCTCTACAACTCCCTGAAAGGAGGCTGGAGCCAGGGGGGGGTTGGGCTCTTTTCCCAGGCAACTTTCAACAAGACAAGAGGGCATGGACTTAAGCTCTTCCAGGGGAGATTTAGGTTAAATATTAGGAAAAAATTCTTTCCAGAGAGGGTGATCAGACACTGGAATGGGCTGCCCAGGGAAGTAGTGGATTCTCAGTCCCTGGAGATATTTAAAAAGAGACTGGATGTGGCACTCAGTGCCATGGGCTGGTAACCGCAGCAGTAGTGGATCAAGGGTTGGACTTGATGATCTCTGAGGTCCCTTCCAACCCAGTCAATTCTATGATTCTATGAAAGAGCTGAATAAAAGGGCTACATTTTTTTTTCTCTTCTTCATTGTACAGTTATGTATTTTTAAAGCTGTCCCTTTGTATAGGAACCTCATATTCACTTCATGTACAAGCACTGTACAAGCAAGCAGTAGCCACAGTTAAGCATGTAAACCTATTTAAATTTACATAACACTTTAGAACATTGAAACAAATATTTCATGAATAAAGTTTGGTATGGTTTAAAAGAGGAAAAAACAAACCTCCAAAATGAGATCTGCAGTTTGATTGTCTTGCTTTCAGTCATCAAAATACATACTAGTTTTTTGACTTGTAGAGCAGTGTCTTAATGTGCTGTCAAAGTAAAGTGACTGATACACTTTTCATGCTTTCTTTCCTTACCCAAGAGTCTTTCTGACAGCAATATAATGCCAGCTACGTTTTCAAATGTCCCTTCTTCTCCTTATCGCAGATAATTGGAATATTTTCTCCATTCTCAGGGTGTGTACTCCCATGCTTATAGCTGAAAACTGTGATGGCAGCATCTCCAAACATCTCTGTCTTCCCAGCTTCAGCATAATTTTCTAGCTCTGATCATGTACTGGAGTCAGGAGTTGTTTATTTTAAGTAGTCACTCCTTAATTTTGAAGAAATTGCAGAAGTACTGTAATTTTCAAGTCAATTCTTTCTTTGCACGCCACCTGTAAAAGAAAAGGGATGTGCTTTCCAAAAGAGAATCAGTGCCTTGTTCTCAGTGATAGGTTCCTCAAACATTTCTGAAATTTTGCAAGAGTTGCAACTTTGATGCATTAGCAGCAGTTCTGTGGTAGATGCCATATCAGAGGCCTGGTTATAGAAACTATAGGTCTGGGCACGCCATTCCCTTTTTTGTGTGTGAATCATCTCAGGCTGACTGCCCTACATACAGTTGAAGAAAAGAGATTTTTACACATTGAATGGATCCAATAGGCTTATTTCCAGTACTACTTTCTGCATCTCTTGCTGATTACAAGAGCCAAGAGTCTGAGAGCAGGGACTGTCTCCTTCAGTTTGTTCAGCTTGTGACAGGTTTAGTCACAGAAGTAAGGCTGAAATAGGGTCTGCCATTCTGCAGCAGAAGTTGGTATTCTCTCTGTGGAGGAGTCTGTATTTTCTATTAGGTGGTAGTTCCCATTCAGAAAAGATCAAACTCAAGATGTGAAGGTTACTGCAGAGTGGCAGCATTACATGAAGAAGACAGTTAAAGGATTTTGGACTACCTTGCCTTTTGTTTTTATGCTTTAGTTAAGTTTTACAGATGTTTTTCTAAGAGATTTCAACATCCTTCAAGAAAAAGATATCTTGAGTCTAACTTGATAATGCATTTTTGATATACAAAATTGTTAAGAACTTTGATTTACATTTTTAAGAGAATTTTGTATCCAGCATCCCAGAACAGTCAATGAGATCCAACTTCCAACTTAAGATAATTTTTATTCATAGACTTTCTGTATTATCCATCTGTCCATCTCCAGCCTTTGCTTCCTTGTTGGATGTTGAATAATTTTCATTCTGAATTTTCACTGCTATTTGGTGCTTTTTGTTGAAAGCACAAGCAGGACTAGCAGCCACTCCTCTGAAAAGTAGGATAGCACTCAATTAAGGCACTTTAAACTTGAGTGCACTGGACTCTCTAGTGGCCTCTGCAACTTGAATAAAGAAGTGGTTAAGACAAGATACCAGACTGCTGGGACCTGATATCAGATCTGTTCAAAAAGGATGCAGAAAAAGTGGAGACCCAAAATTGTAATCCTTACCTGTCCCCAAGCCTTGTAATCACTCGAGTTTTTTTTCACAGCTCTTTTCTTCATCAGTGGTTGGCAAGATCAGACAAGAGGTCATCAACTTAGTGTGAAGAAAATGTCAGCATAACCCAAGCAGAGTATGAAATAGCTAAATGGCTTTTCTTGAGTAACAACTCATGTTTGTAAATTAATCATGCTGCAACAGTCTCACTCAAGGCTAATTCAACATACCAATTTAATTTATCTTCTGTGTTCTGAATGTGGAAACATTAAATCTAGGTCAATATTTTCAGTCAGTACAATAAATTATTCACTGAGTCAATTATTTTCTCAAGATCTTTTGTATCACAGATTTTCTACCTCATGCCATGGAACCATTGCAGCATTCATGGGAAGAAAACATTCTTATCTGCAAAGGAACTATGCAGACATGCATTTTAATTCTGAATTTAACATCTCTTTGTATAGCATAGCAGGAGGTAAGCAAATTTCACCCCACTACTCATGTGATTATTCCCAGACTGAGACAGACTTTTGTCTATATCAGCTTACTCACGAAGTCAAGAAGGTGAAAATCCCCCATTAATGCAATAAAATTTGTACGTTCCTAGAAGTAAGTCATTAAGCAATTTGTCTGACACTGGCTGGAAACTGTAATACAGCTTCAGATCACTTGCTGGATCTTGTAAATCCAAATGTGCTCATTACATTTTAAAAAATCATGCTTTTTAAACTTATTTCATTCTGATTTTTGCAGCTTACATGTAGGATTATCAAAATCACACCAAAGTAAAAAAGTAAAACTTAGATGTAAGAAATAGAGAACAGTCTCCTGTCTTTGATAGATTTGCAAGCTTTCGAGAGAAGTGAACTGTAAGAAAAGGTTCAATGAAAGATATGGACATCTGGCACGCAAAGCTGAATAAGCAGTTCTAAAAATATGGGCTGGGCAGAGGAAAGAAAGGCAAGAATACAAGCAGGACATAAAGAGATGGTTTGGAGGACACGCTGGGAGGCCGCCAACATGGGGAAGGGAAGGTTCAGCCACACCGTCATAAAAAATTCACAGAGCTCAACCGCAGTAGATCAGATGTTAAAAGGAAACCTTCCAGTAAAATCCTGGCAAAACTGACACACTCAACATGCTGTTCTTTGCAAACAGCCATGCAGTAGCACCACTGGGAATGAATGGCTTGAACTGAGATGTTGCCATAGAAGCTTCTGTCGTATTAGTGAGATGATGTTCATTGGGTGTGGCAGGTGTTGTTGAAACTGGCAAAGACATCCCACTTTGTCTGTCAGATTTACCTTCCCTTCTCTCTCAAGTGTTCCTTTTGCTTTTCATCACTGTCACAGCCATACTCTGAAAGAGGTCATCCTCCTCAGCTGCACTTCCAGAGAAAACTCCAGAATGCCAGGCGTGCAGGACCACAAAGTCAGAGCCTCTGCTCCTGCTCACTTCCCAAATCAAAACCTTTCTTCCTCTCTGCAACTTTGACCTGCTAATGGTGCTGGTGGGTGGAGTAAACTCTTGGTGCTGCTCCACTGAGTTTGGATTTGAAATGTTCAGCATGCCATTCACTAAAGCTATAATTATTAAAAGGTATTTTTTTTTAAAGTCATTGGTGTCATGCTTTATTTTTTTCACAGCTTTAGTTCTGATGACTAAGGAACTGCCAGAAAGAAGAGAGAGACTGTTTTCACAGTGTCACACTTGGAAATGTTTAAGCAGAACTTTTTATCTTTGAGTTGAAAAAAGCATTCTAAAAAGCCCTGCTTTTAATGGGTTTTATAGTTACATTGACTAATGTACAGAGAGTAAAGGTCAGGTGACAGCTATGTCCAACTAAAATTAGAGACTGATGAAATCAGAATCTATGACTTAGTTCTGAGTCTTTTGCCCAAGCCATTCACTATATAATTCCATAATATTTTACACAATAAATATAATCATTATGCTTCATTGGCATATCTTACATCTCTATTAGAAGAAGATAATTAGCCCATACTTTTTGTGTACAGGATGAATATGTGCTATCTGAACCTAGATACATGGTGTTGAATATTATAGTTACTAACAGTGGATTTGAATATTTTGGATTTGAACTTCACTGGTAACCATTCTAATGATTTCCAATCATTCCATTAATCCACTGAGGTTTTTGGACAGTCAACCAATAACTCAAAGGTATTTACCTTCTGAAGATATAAAGCAATTAGTACATGTACTGATCCTAGTGTAGGCTCATTCTTGAGTGCTCACCCAAGCACTTCCATTATGCAAATATTAATCTCTAAAACATGTCAGCAGATGCATCACTTACTAATTCTTTTTGAAGTGTGGACATATCATGAACCACATGGCAAATATTAATAGGGTTTCAAGTACATTTGCAAAGCAGGCTGTTAGAAGCAGTTTGTTGAATTTAAATGGTGTAAAAGGTTGAGCTTATTCTAAGCTCTATATTATGTTTGACATTTCAAATTTAATACAAAACAACGGGAACAAACTAGAAGATAGCTCTAGTACCTATTTTTAGCTGGAAGAATTCCTTAACACACTGCAGCTTACATGACAGGGCCATTTCCTGTTGCAGGACACTCCCATCAATAAAAAGAGAGAGATTTGGAAAGCCAGAGATGAGAAATTAAATCCCTGAAACACTTTTTTTTGAGAGCAGGACAGGAAGCAGTGAGGACAGGCATTTATTTTTGTTCTGAGTGTCTCGGTTCTAGGGAAATGAGCAAACGTAGTGTGAGTTGTATTGGCAAGCAGTGAGTCATTGATCCATTTTCTTGATAAAAGTATGGAAAAAGTACCCTTCAAGAAGGAAATAAACTGCTGAATTCGAAGCTTTACCCTCAGCTTGACTAAAATTCTATTTCTGCAGCTCGGTTGTTGCACCTGACCATGTGAGTCACTGTAAAAATTAAAAGTTTAAATATATAATGGAAAAGAAATAGTCAAGGAATGACAGCTAATCAACACCATTTTCCCAGTAGCCCCTTTTACTTTACATTTGTGGTACCTGATTTAGTGTTATTAAAGGCAGTATATGGTCTCCTGGTTTCACAGACTCATTCCACTGAACACTGTAAATATTTGCTGCATACTCTGTCTTTTAGAAACATAAAAAAAAAAACTATAGGCATGGTTCCCTGGCAGCATGACATGCATGGAAAGCTCTCTCTTATGTGTTTTTCTTGCCATTACTTGAATCCTCTACAGCACCCTACCACCTTAAGGCAGTGTTTCCTACTTCAGGAACTTACCCATGGGCCTTCTAATGACAAGTGGCCAGAAGAGGGGTCATCAGGACCCAACCTGTACCCTAGTGTCATGAGCTTTAACCAAGGAGCCCTGGTGACGAAGAAAAAGCCACTGTAGCTGGTGTTTCCCAAAGACCCAGGGAAAGGTGAATCCCAGATTTGCACCACTGTCTCCTTGGCCTCCTCTAGGACCTGCAGCTTACCAAGTCCTCCAGGTATCTGAAAAGTGGCAGTGCTAGCTCTGACACCACAGCCTGGGGTCCCACTATCATTTCATTAATCTTATTTGCAGCCTTGAGATCCAGACCAAGCCATAAGACTATACAATTTGACTTTTCTCAGGCTGCTGAGGAAAACAAAACAAAACAAAACAAAACAAAACAAAAGACAAAAACAAAAGACAAAAAAAAAACAAAAAAACAACTGACCAAACATCTGACACACCTCAGACCAAGGTGGGTGCTTTTTTGCTTTTTTCTTTGTGATTTCGAATCTGTATAAGCAAGGCGGGATTCAGAATCTGACATGGGATTTATTTATTCCTCAAAATAGTGTTTCATGTTTCTCTTTGAGCCTCTCTTTACCACAGAAAAATAATGAAAAAGTAACTAGAAATAAGCAAAAAGAAAAACACATCCTGGAGAGAGAAGGAAAGCGCAGAGGAGGAAAAGGAAATGTCAATATAATCAGAGCTGCAGAGGTGGAGCTGTTCCAAGCCTGTATCAGGGCAATTGGTCATTCAATTTGATCTTGGATTTGTCAGGAGCATAAAGCCTAAACCATCACTCACTGAGAATACCCTGTTTCTCCTACATTGGCTGCATTTTCAGAAAAGTCAGCATTTCCTTGAGAAAACTTTTACAGATGCTGAAGAATACCAGCCTTACCAAAAGGAGTCTTAGGTTTCTTGTTATTCCCAGCCTCTGACTCCTCAGAGTGTCATCTGACATGTTTCAAATAATTTTTTGTCAGAATGTGACTTCTTGATTAGGATTTTTTCCACTTTTATCCTGTTGCTTTTGCCTTTTTGTCCTTCACACTGAAGCAAAAAGTTTTCACTCGTTGTTTCATCACAGCTCCCTTTATGTTTTTCTTTCTATCGCAGCTGTGTTTTGTATTTAATAGGAGACATTTCCAAAAGCGCCGAGGGTCAGACTTTCAAGTTTGCAGCACTTAACAACTGTACATGTTTCAAATGAACATCCATTCTGACAGCTGTGAAAGTTCCTGGTTTCACAGCCCTTCAGCAGGTGGACCATGGCCAGACAACACGATGCATTGCTGCAGTACAGGTTGCAAAGGAAACCCTGGCAAGCATGAGCAATCATCTGAAGTTTAAAGCCAGAATTTCTGTGTCAGTGTCTGGGCAACATGATCTTACCCCTGCCAAAGAAATTCAGGTCAATATTGTGGTGGAGTTGTCCCTTCAAGTGAGGAACTTGAATTACATCTTGACTTAAGGCTGACGGGGAAGAGGGATTTTTCCTCATTGGCACGCTGCACATTTTGAAAGAGTGTGACTTTTGCAACAACATTCACTTTCTGGTTCTGAAGTTAACAGAGAAGCTATGTTCTTTAAATATGCCTGGTCAACTGTCTTGGCACAGTCTCTCTTACATGTGGCTGGAATATCTGTTAATATCACTGTTCTTCACCAGCAGCCTAACTCTAAATGCCCAGTTCATAATTCTTGACGACTCTTATTATTTTCCTTAAGACTGAAAGTGAAAAATTCTATGGTCAGATCAGGATCAAAGTCATCACTTTCAAAGCAAAAAGAGATTTTGAGGCCCAAATTCGGTTCCTGATTGAAATTCAACTTTGGGAAGTTTTCTTTGCCATTTTCAAAAAGCATGCCAAGTATGTTTTGCAATGGACACTGTGACGATTACAGATTTAGTGTCACATGTTGTAAATTTTTCTGCATTTGTGCTGCTACCTATGTAAAATGATCAACATATTTTGCATAATGTGTCCACAAATAAAAGCAAAAACTAAGTGTTTTATAAATCATCTGACATTCCAACAGAATGCTGTTTTCTTAATTCAGATGACTCACTGTCATATTAATTTGTTAGCTTGTTCATCTAATAAATGTAACGTGCTCTATAACAAGTGACCCATTTAATTTTCAGTTCTAATTTTGACTTTTTGGAGCCTCCTATTCCATTTTTTTTTTAAGTCTAAGTGCCAAAGGTTAACATCTTACAATTAGACATTTAAACAGAAGTGGGCCATAGTGACTGCTAAATGAACAAAGCAATTATAATTGTGCTACTTTAAGCACTTCCTCTAACTTTCTATAAATAAAAACTTTCCTCAAAGGTTTCAACACAGTTCAGTTCTAAACTAATAATAACTATAAGTTATTCCCAAATTCAAATAATTCTGAAGTTATGAGTAACAAGACAATTACCAGAGAACTCTATAGCAATGTAAATTTTTTAGGTATTTTGCTCAAATTGGAACACCTTCTGATTACATACAGACACAGAATTTAGCCACCAAGTACCTTCTTAGATCAGATATTCTTGCTGATCATCCTGGTTATCATATACTGATGGAATGTGCCATTGATGCCATTAGAAAACATCTACACTTTAATAGTGTTCAAGATTGTTGATGTCTGACAAGCTCTATAACTGCTTTAATATTTTATAGTAATAGTATTGCATTGATTCCTGGTAGATATTTTTCTCTTCTTTATTGAGCTTGTGGATCTGCTACAGGTTCTTTGTTATTTGTGTCCAATGCCTTTCAAGATCTGTGTGCCTTCTCATTCTACACATTTCAGCTCTTCTCCTTCTCTTCCAAGAAGGCCGGTGTAAATAAACGATTTCTGAGGCCCTAAAAGCTGTGTAAAATGTCTGAATGACAAAGCAATGAACACTTTGTGACTGGAGTCAGCACAAGTATTTATTGCTAAGCAACAAAGACTGATGTCAACGAGTTTTGTCAAATGCAGATGGTGAGTAGGTTTGTTGAAAAAATGAAATCAGTCCAACATAACTCTTTAAAGTGGGTTCTAATATAATAGAAATAAAATGCACTCAACTGGTCAGGGTGAAGGGTTTCACCGAGAGGAATGATGTTAATTTAATAATGGTTGCTGCTTGCTTGGCCTGTATTTTAGAGAGTCGCTTATATATGAGATTATTCCTAATCTATATCAGCAAGTCTTAGGGAAGGAAAAACATCTTCAAGGCTTCCCCTAAAGTTCTTGTCTTGTCAAAACCTGCCATTCAGCATATTATTGATAACAAAGGAAGGACATAATGTGTGGTACCTGATTCTGGAGAGGGAAGAATTTGGAATATGCAAGTACAATCCTACTGGTAACTTTGGTCTCTTACAGTGCAAAAAAATTCTAGTCCTGTCCAGTAAATGCCTCTGTGTTCTTTCTTTGAACAGCTGGTGTGACTGGTGAACTGGGATTGATTATGTCACTGAAAGGTCCAGTGTCTATAAAACTTAAATACCTCCAGGGATGATGACTCCACCACTGCCCTGGGCAGCCTGTTCCAACACCTGACAATCCTTTCAGTGAAGAAATTCTTGTTAACATCTAATCTAAACCTCCCCTGATGCAACTTGAGGCCATTACCTCTTGTCCTATCACTTGTAACTTCATTGAACAGACCAATCCCCATGTCTTTACAACATCCTCTAAGGTAGATGTAGAGAGTAATAAGGTCTTCTCTATACCTCCTCTTCCCCAGGCTAAACAACACCAACTCCCTTAGCAGCTCCTCTTAAGAGATATGCTCCAAACCCTTCACCAGCTTCACTGACCTTCTTTGGACATGATCTAGTAGCTCAATATCCTTTCTGTAATGAGATGCCCAAAACTGAACACTGTACTAGAGATTAAGTTACCAATAATGAGTAAAGATCACCTCCCTGGTCCTGCTGGCCACACTATTCCTTTTACAGGTCAGGATGCCATTGGCCCTCTTGGCCACCTGGGCACACTGCTGGCTAGTGTTCAGCCAGTTGTCAATCAACACCCCCAGGTCCCTCTCTGCTGGGCAGCTCTCCAACCTCTCCTCCCCAAGCCTGTACCAGTGCTGGGGGTGGTACATATCTGCCACAGCAGAGAACTTATTTATCTTCTTATTTATCATCTTTGATGGTAAGTATTTCCACTATATACACTTATTTATCATCTTTGAGCATGCTGATGAAAAGATGGCAGTCATTACACAGATCCTTTCGGCAGAGCTCACTTTCAAAATCAGATGCCAATTTTCCTTATTCCCATAGAAGGCTGACCAGAGCAGCCTTAGTCTGAAGTCATGAGAAGTCTTGTCTCTGTGCAGGCTGTGTTGAAATAATGCAAAACCAAATAGCAGTTACTTGGTTTTGATTATGCTGGATTCAGTCTACTGGGGTTCAGTTCATCAAACTGCTACAATAGTTTGCTCTTACTCACCTCAGGTGCAACCTTCTCCAGGAAGGAGCTAGCTTCTTTCCTGGAAGCCATCTCACCCACATGCCTTGCTCATCATCCCAGAAACAAGCTGCTTGTATTCAGTTCGGGAGATCAGGTCTGCTGCCCTGCTCCCAGGCATCCCTCATCTTCTGTGTACAAAAACTCAATGCTCAGCACAGAATTCCTGCTCCTTGGCCCTAAACGAGGTGATATGGAAAAACAGGCAAATTCACATGTTCTCAGCCTACACACACACATACACACACACACAACCAACCCTACGTCTTGTTATAGAAGGTGTCTTAATTTGCTTCACAGTAAGGATGTTGCACCTCCGGCAACTCATCAAAATAGTCTGAATGAAAAATGTAACAAGTATAAAAATTACTGTCTTAACTCAAGTGAAAGTAAGATCAGCCAAAGCTCATGTGGGGCTCAGATGGGAAAAATTATTTTAGTTGATGGTATTTTTATTTCTCTTAGTTGTTAGGCAACCAGCCCTAGAGTATCATAGAGCCACAGCAGAAAGACTGCTTAGAATTAAGAAAATGCACCTAGTAATAATTATAATCAGTTTTGAATAGTGACAGCATTTGAAAAAGATTTTAGGAAAAATTTCTACTATTTTGCCACCTGCTTCATTGCTTTGATGCTTTGTGTTTTGGGCTTTTGAGGGGCTCAGATCTTGACATTCAAGTTTACTTTCATTGCTCATAGATATTCATGGGCTAGTAAGAATAAATTATTTTTGAAAGCTTGAGTTATTCACAGATTGCTCACTTTTTGCAGCTTACTACTGTGTATTTGATCACATGATATGTTCCTGGTATGTGATCAGTCAGAAAAAAATCCAAAACAGCAAAATGGTGAACTGGTGAAAGTGGTAGTGACAGATGCATACTAACTAATACAACTTGAGAATTGATTTTTTTGGTGTGTTTGTATCTAAAGATATTTTCAGAAACATTCAGCCATTGAGATACTTAGAATAGTGTGAAATATCAGTTGGGCAATGTAAATTTAGTTTGAATTTCAGGTGCTTAATCGCAAAATTCTTTAGGAATCTGTCTGGACAGGGGAAAAATCCTGATTTTTCAAACAGTCCTATTCACTGTGCTTTTTTTTTTGCTGACCTCCAGACATGTACAAAAAGCCACAAAATTCTGTTTTCTCCATCTCTAATGCAGTGATGAAATATCTAGCTTTCATATAATTTAGTCTTAAGAGCTATTAATGTACTTGGTAAAGTACATTAAATATTGAATCCTGTCAAGACTACTGAAGGCTGTAGTCTGTCTTTTTTAAAAATGTTTTTCAGAAACTCAGTTTTGTCTATGATAAATGCACTTTTCCAAGTGTAGGACTGCAGATCTAGTACTTGGAAAAATCTCTTGATAGTAGCTGGATTCTGAACTCTTTATTTATCTTCAAAACATCCAGAGACAGTATAAACTTTTCATCTCCATCAAAGTCCTTTGCCCATTCGTGGGTGTGAGACCAAAGCTTCTTCTTCTGTGTCCATTTGGATTTCAGTCTTTCTGCTGAACCTGCCAACATGGACTTGAATTACTGTCAAAATATGACTGACAGTTAGTATTAAATATTTAGCATTGTGGGCTTGATTCTTGAGTTCATTCACGCTACCTGAGTGGGTAGACTATTAATTGTCCTTTGAACCAATATGTAGGTGCAGGTTGTTTTTTAAGAAAAGTAATGACCTCACCAGGCCAGATCTGGATATAGTGATTGCCCAGACACCAGCAGCCCTGGGTACCCCCACCTGGCTGTGGGCAGAGGCAATCTCATGATCCTGACATGGGTAGAACATCATCAGCTTGAGCCACCACTTCCTAAATCCCAGACAATTTCTGAAGCCATTGTCCTCCTTGCAGTGTTTGGGTTTCTCACCCAATGTGTCCTCTGTGCTCAGTTTCAGGTCCTTCTGACTGTGAGAGGGCTGCAGTCCAGCATGGGCAAATTCATTGCAACCAAGCACTTACAAGTCTGTTGTCACACAGGGTGCCTCATGATATCCCACTGAGCATATTCCTTCTCTAAAGTTTATTGCATGTGCAGAGTATCTTAATCTACCCTTTCTTACCAGTCATATTCCCCTATAATTTGAATCCTGTACCTCCTTCATCTCAGTTGTAAGGGACAGGAAATTCATACTTACACTTAGTAGAATATTATCTAGAACTTTATATCCATTCTGGTCTTTAATTTTGATTATAGTAAACTTGAATTAGAATACTAAAGGACCTTAACAGCTTTATGGAATATAGAAATTTTCTGTCATTTTGGTCTGGTTTCAGAATTAGCTCATCTCATTTTGATTATATAATGATATTTTTTAAAAGGCAAACCCTTCAGTCCTTGGGAATAACTCCAAATTTAAATCATTATATTAGTATTATTATTTTAAATAGACTTCAGCAACTAAGAGGTAAGTTGAGATGAATAACCAGTCTCAATTTACTAGCTTTCCTATGGTTATTCAAACCTATCTAGATCTTTTAAATTTCAACCATCTATGGTGTTAGCTGGAGGATGAACTATACTATAGATTAGGCAACCCTTGTCTATTCAGAGCCCTTTTTATTTATGTCATAGTATTGCCCCACAGCAATTGAACTCTGAGCAGATACTACAGCATTATTTCAACCAAAATCACACATAGCAAAGGACCTTTGAAAATCAAATTTTCCCTCAGAATAAGGCAGTCTGGAAAATTCCACTGAATATGAAAAGAGCAAATTGCAGGGAATATCTTTCTTATGTATTAATTGAGAACAGTGTTGGTATATTATAGTACCCTTATAATAATCTAATAGATTAAAAAAACATTAACACATCATGAGCTATTAAAGCCCTGATGCTGACTTGGTGTATGTATTTCTTGGCAGCTGGCCTGTGTTGCCAAAATGCTGTGAAATGATTTTGTACTGGTGTGAAGATGGAAAAGTTTGAAAGTCTTGTTTTGATTTGAACCTTTTCTTCTGTCCAGGGTGTCTCTTACTCCCCATCAAATTAATAAAGGGGCTGCAATGCACACGGTAGTGTTAAGAAATCTGAATACATGTCCCTTGGAGAAAACAAGGTATATAATTTCAGAATACAACTGTTAGTTGCTCTTGGCTAGTGCTTCTAGTTGCTTCTGGTAAAATTCAAACTTTCAGCTACATCAAGATGTATCAAATGAAAGTGCATTTATTTGGTTTCTTGAATGTACTGTATTTTGAATTGTCTTGTAACTCAGTAACAAATTCATATCTTGTCTTCTTAGAGGAAAATAACAGGCCTCAAAGGAACTACCTTTCAGAACAAGCATGTTTTCTTAGAGAAGGAAATAAGGAAAAGTAAATAGAACGAGATGGCATTTTATTTCAGAAAACCACCTCTCAGAATTCTGTCATCTAAAAACTCAGCAACTCGAGTAATTCAGGTAATCCTGCTACAGGATTTTTGTTTGCTATTAGGCCCGTGATCTCCCATATGTATTGCTGTGAAAGGTTTGAGAGAAATGTAGTCAGGATGTCACACCAAAATCGGTGATATCTAATAATCAGTAATGACAAACATTTTCTGTGCTTTCCCATAGAAATCTTACTTGACAGACATCCAGAGATCTTTTTGACACTCCATTCAGTTTCTGGAGAAAATGAAATACCATAAACAGAGATGGATGGTAGTATTGATCTGTATGGTGATGAAAATAAGGACACTGAAATGCCAGATACATTGAAATGCCAAAATTTTGATTGACTTTAAAAAACAAATTCTGGGGCTTTAAAACTTTTTAATTCAATCACTTAAAAAGGTCAACGGAATTTAGCTGCTCTTTAACACAAGAAAAAGGACAAAAAAATGTCAATGGGTCTTTTATACTACCACAAAAACCAGCCTTTAAAAATATGCATCTTACTTAATAATTAGGATGCTATATCACACTTTTACAAGATGCTTGTTTGCTGACAAGCACAAATGGGTTTTAATTTGTGTGTGTATATTTATGATTTTTCTTTGTGTCTTCTCTACTACCTCATCATCTATAAAGAAATAAGCTAAGAAGCTTCAGCTCAGGAAAGATCCAGAAAAAAAAAATGAGATAATTGTAATTTGTTATCCAAAACCAGCACAAGTGAATACTGATGTGCTAAGCTAAACAATTTGTTAAGACAAGACCTATCCTGTCATTGACATTCATTGACATAATAAAAAAACTGGAAAAAAAAACCACAACAGAATTTTAATACGCTTTTAATAATCTGAACTTCTCTATGACAATACCATGCAGACAGAAACATCACATAGATGATGGCACAAAGCTCTTAACAGTGTCAGTGCAAAAAAAACCTCCAGCAACTCTATTAATGATAAGCACTATTGAGTTTGATAACTCCAGTAACGCATTTACTCAATTGCATGTCTGCTAATTCTGAAAAACACCTTCATATGAGACCAGAATAAAAGAAATGACATAAAGTACACAGATTACACCAAAGCTTTTACAGAGGAGTAGCTGCTTCTATACTTGCCTGGAATTGCCTCAGCTAACAAGGCTTGGTAAGATGCTATAATGCTGTTTGCTGAGACCAGTTATGGTTTACACAATGATACAACTTTATTTCTGAATTTTGTACACTGTTTATGGTGTCACAACAATAGCTGATCATCTGCCTTCACAGAGTCACTGAAGTATCAAAATCTCTTGAGTCCATCACTGCTCTCTACTCTCCTTGGATGTCACTGTGCAATGGGAGATTACTACAACACATTTAGTAGAAGCTTGTTAGGGTCCCATCACCCCAAAGTAATTAATCACCATTGTGTCTGCTTTCAGCCAAGAGTCTATCTATCATAGTTAGATATTTGTATTGGACATGTTTGTCATATACCAAGTGTCAGATAATATAAAGTAAATTTAAGCTACATTTCACCATGTCAGAGTCAAAAAGGGAGGATCAATAGGGAGAACATCCCCACCCATAGAAGCAATGAGTTAATAATTAGCTAGTCAAGGACTTTGCTCTAGCAAGAGACATTTGTATCTCCAAGGAGCTGAAGTAAGAACACTTATTTTAATTGAAAAGAATGATCTGATATTCTCTTAGATAATGAAGTAAAATAATAAGTTTCAGGAAGAAAGATGAGATCTATCTGGGCTCCCTAGATGATTTCAAAGGAGAAATTTCTTGTAAGAGACAAAACTGTCCTAATGGTGAAAAAAGTATATGTACAGCATAGGACTCACTGGCTGCTCAAGGTATGCTGCAGGACTGCTCTGTTGGGTATATCCTAGACATGTTTCAGCTCTTTGTTGGGAGACCACCCTGGTTCACTGCAGAGCTGTGGGGATGTTGCCTTAGTCTTCTACTGAAAAAGTATTTTATGTGAGCCACACAGAGTAAATCACCAAAAAGGCACTAGCATCACAGATATTATCCATTCCATGTCTAGGACCATGTAAAACCAAAAGTTTTTTGTCTCTCCTGAGAAATGGGATAACAAATATTGCTGGGGTGAGAAAAGCATCCATCATAAGCCCCAGTCCTCCAGTCCCCCAGGAGCAGGAGGAGCAGCATGCCCAAACCCCAGAGCTGTCTTGCTGTTGCTGCATAGGCTCCACCTAATTGCCACAGTGGAAGAAACCAGGCTCAGCTCACTCAGCCTTGGGATGTCAAAATTATCTTCTGCCTACTCAATTAATGAGCCTTGAGCCATTGATTGAAAATGTATCAAGTATCCCTAGTTTCTCATTTTAAAAGTCTGCTTTTGCAGATCACAAATGATTTATGCAGCTCATCTGTATTTTCTTTACTTCTTCACCATGTTTTTGAAGCACAGGCACTGTTCCAATAGTAGCATCAGGGCTGCAGATAGGGTCATTTTGTTCCCTCTCTGTCCAGGTAACCAAAGAGCCTTCACCTTTACCTTTTCCTTCAAGGTAACCATGATTATTTTGGTAATTTATTGATACCACTTTTTTTTTTAGATGCCACCTCAATCTGTAGCATATTTAAAAAGCTCTTTGTAGTGTTCTGTTATTCAGGTGAAGTTATGTTGCCAATCTCTTCCACCAGGGAGACAAAGAAGCAGCTTGCAAAAGGAAGACCAAAGCAGTATGAAGGCTCTACAGCTTCAAAGTGGGGCCGGTTAGCTCCACAACACCTTCCTGAGGTTGTTACAAAGTCCATTAGAACAGCAGTTCAGCTACTGTAGTGCTGCATGCTGACTGTGATATTGTCAGAACTGCATACCATCCAGATCAAAATATAACCATTTAGAGTGGGAATGAAACTCGGCCTGTGACAGGAATTCCCTTTGTTTGTAGTTCTAGAAAGAGCTACAAGACAAGACACCAGGAGGCAGAGTTTGGGAACATGTAGCTTGGTTCTTTGGGTTAAGGTCAATAAAGTGTGTACACTGAAAAGAGTACTCTGGCGATCTTTTTGTCAGCTCCAGTACTTCCTCTGAGCAGTGATAAGGTCTTCAGAATACCTCATAAGTCAAAGGAAAAGGCAACAAAGCAGAACGCTGAACAGAAATGGTTAAAAGTAATTAGGAACTTCCTCACTACTCAGGAACTCGACAAAAGTTTCTTAGAAGACAGCAAATCTCTGAGTAGGAACTACTCTTTTCTACCTGGAATGGATTTCTGAAAAGCTGAATATCTCTGTAAAGGTGGCTTCAGAAGGTCTGAGGAATAAGAGGTATCTTTAAAGAGACCCCTGGTTTTCTGTCTTACCTTTATTTACTATAAGGTGTGCTCAGGCACTGTCATCCCAAAACACTGCATGACAACCCCAGAAAAGCAGCTCTGAAGACTATAGGAAGGAGTTGTCTTTGGAGCTCTGCTGACACATGCTGAATTCAGCATTTGCAGATAGTTCGGGTTTTTGTTGTTGGTTTGTTTTTTTTTTTCTCCTCAGGCTCATTATCCATGAATACTAAATTTAATCATGATCAAATATTTTCAGATTCTGATTAGCTCTCCTTCAAAACAATTTAAATTAAAAATGAGCCTAAGCACACACTCCTGAGGCCTGGGCAGGTGTCCTCCTACAGAATTGGTTTAAGAATAATTTTCCTTGGTGATTGAAGCTGACCCAGATGGCTTTTTGCTGAAACAGGCACTCAAATCATCCATTGTGGGTTGATGGGAATGCCTTGTGACTTTAGGAAAGTCAACCTAGCCTGACAGCAGTACTTCATACAGTGTTTCAAAAAGATCCCCAAGAGAAATGTCTCACTGAGTGATCTAACCAGACACTGCTGAAAATGAAAAATCACAGTTTTAATAAAAAAAACAAACAAAAAAATCAAACAAAAAAGGCACAGTGAAAAGTCTTGAGTCTACACCCATGAACAGAAGACCTGAGGGCCAGAAGCACACATAGGATCAAACAACCCAGTAGTTCAATATCCATATTTATAAATTATCAGGCCTGAAAGATGGGTATTTTAATCCCTCTAAATCTGGTTTATAGCTCTACTGTCTTTGTTAATGATGCTTTAAATATTATCAACTTAAGCTATAAACTTGGTGTGTTTCAGTGGAACAGGCACACAAAAGCTCCTACTCGTTTAAATCAGAAACAAGATTGGGACATTTATATCTCTGCAGAAGAGCTTCTGGAAAAATGTGCAGGGAATTATTTGTTAAAAGGTAAACAGATTGATTTAGGATGCCAGTTGCTCTTTATAGTCCAGTCTGGGTCAGAGTTAACACAGCATCTGGAGCTAGCGTCCAGTTTCCAATTCACTTCATTGCTCCTCCTTATGCACTAGCAACACTCTTGGATGTCAGATGGAATGCCAGATTGTGTTTAGGAATGATACTGAAGAGGGTGCATAAGGAGACCTGCTGTCACCCTTGGGAACAGTCAGCCACAACAACAGTCCAGACTGCAGATACCCCCAGGAACTCTAGGGGTAGGCACCACATGATGCCCTCTTCACCTTTCTTGAGACCTGTGATGCTGCAATCCAGGCAATCATGCTGTAAGTCTGTGTTGCCAGACTCAGTAGATGCAGCTGGCAGGCAATGCAAGCCATCCCAAAAGAGAAAGAACAGCAGTATGTTTGCCTCTTCTGTAAGCAGGACCTGCAAGAGGAACATCACCTTTTCGTATGGGCTTGGTGCTATTCAGACTCCAAGCTGTAGATCACTGCAGCTGTGATGGTTACTTCTAAGGGCTTCACAAAAACAACACTTAAAGGCAAGCTTGTTGCCAATAGGTTTAAACTCAGTATACACAACCTAGAAAATTTGTAGCGTATCCACACAACAACGACAACAACAACAACAAAAAATCACTGAGCTCTGACTTTTATCAGGGCAGAAAAGCGTTTCATTCTTTCATGACTTCAGTACAAAGAGAGGAAGAAGGTATCGCAACTTTCCTGACACTATTGAACTTTCTGAACGAGCAATCAATAGGGTTTCACACAGCTTCCCTGCCAATCTCATCTTGCTGGAGAGGACAAGCTACTGTTCCTACAGATCTCTGAGCCTGTGCTGAAAGCCACAACCAGGAGAGAAACATTTGCCAAGCAAGCATTTATGCAACAGAGACAAGACAGATAAAAGTGCCATTGCCTCCATGTTTTAATCTCTTGTTTTGCTGAAAGCTTACTCCAACATTTTCATCACTAGTGGTCCATCTTTCAGTGCTGTCTACAATAGCTAGCTGACATTCCTCTTCCCCAAAATTTGTGTCTTTTGTGCTCATCTCAAAATCCTCTTAAGACATTCTCTAATTATTTCACTGGCCAAGTGGGAAAACTAGTACTTAGCTCATTCTACTATTTTCTTCTCATCATCAGCAGAAGCATTCTCAGTTGGTGTCTGAAATTTGGTCTTCTCCCAGTTAATGTCCTCCCGCTACAACTACTTCTGTTAGCAGAGCTCTGGAGATGCTTATTCCTCTCCTCCATGTTCTAGGACTCAGCATAAACTTTGGGGTCTTATTCCCTCTATGTTTTTTGTCTATAAATAAGATGCACTGGTAAATAATAAAATCATATACCCTCTCCAGGTCACTAGCCAACAGATTTATTACCCATCCGTACATTTCTCTCATTTAGCCTGAACTAATTTAATAGTCTGTAGTGCTGATATTTCCTCTGAGGGCTTTGACTTAAGGCTTTAAGCTTCAGTGCAAGATATCCAAAGCAAAATCCTGTCTACCCATTGTGTTTAGCTTTACCATGGTGGGAAATGCCACAAAGACTTATGATCAGGAATCATCTTAGATTTGGCCTCCTTATCATTGCCTACCTTGCAATTCTTTCTGCAGAACACTTCTTCACAGCTGAAACTTACAACTGCATCACTCACTGTCTCAGAACTTGCTTCCCTCAACAGTCATTTCTCTGGCTTTGACAAATACCATCTTGCCTTGCTTCTAGCCTGTCAGCTGCAAAGTTAGTTTTCTTAGCTCATTGTTTTGACTATGCCATTCTTCTTGTATTCTGTAACAAACACAAGCAATTCAGAGTGTTTTCAAGGCTTCCTCAGTGATCCAACCTCTCTCATTTACTGCATTTTCACACTTAAAGGCCACATTCAGAGAAACAAACTTACCTCACCTCAGATTTCCCCTGACACACCCCACCTAAATGAATAAATTTCAAATATCCAGTGATGTGTGAAGCCAGATGGCTAACAACTGAACAGCAAAACCCAGCTTGCTTGCTTGTTTGGTCTTTTCTACAAGCTCAACTGTGGAATTATCCTTTCCACCTCAACTGCAAGCCATGTGATGCCAGACTGGCCAAGCCAAAGGCTATCATCACAGTTATTATGGAAGGATAAGAGTGCTCCAGTAGTCCAGTCATAGTATAAATTTGCTGATTTAGTCCCTAAAAATAAATCAATAAATATAAATTCCTCAAATTCCTGGCATTTTCAGGTGTGGCTCATACTTTCTTGATGTTGCTCAAGAAAGAGTCAGACATATTTTTACTTAGTTACTGCTTTGTACCATGGAAGTGAGCGAAAGTTTCATCATCGACTAGGGCTACGATGGGTTTACATATTTAAAACTTTGTTTAGGACTAGAATCTATACCTTAGAAGACTGTGCAAGAAGGGGAAGCCTTTCTGCTAGAGTCACAGCTTCCTGACAATGACAAATCTTCTCTTGATGACACTTTTACTGACATTTTATTTTGTATGTTGCATAATAGCAGTCACATTCAACCCCTTGGGACACAGAGGTCCAGATGACTCCCAGAGCCAATAACCATTAGATTGTCTGTCACTTGATGTCTTCATTTTTTTTTTTTTTCTTCACTGGAACAAATTAATCTCAGTCATCAGAACTCCATTCCCCTCCATCAGCTATCAGTTTTCAGTATTTTCCCTGGATTAAGCACATGGCATCTTTCCAGTGACACAAAATAAACCTTCCATTGACTTTGTGGCAGTAGCTGTTTCTCTAGCTGGTAATTACAAACCCAAATGGTGAACGCAAACATGAGGCAAGAAGATAAAGTAATCTTTATTTTGTGGAAAAAAATTAATAAAATCAAGAGCTCAGCTGAAAGAGGGTTCTTTATTAATAGGCATAGTTTCAAATAAAATTAAATTAAGTGAAGATTTCATTAAAGGACTGTACAAAAGTAGAAAGAAAGGATTGGTCAGAGCAAAATGCAAACAAAGAGAGATCAGGAAAAAAAGATAGCTAAAAGCACTAATAATAATTTTAAAAAATAGCAAAACTGAGCCATTTCTTGCTTGCACCTACTCAGAGTTTGATTCATGAGCAGAGGTGCATTCAGGCACATGTTGTCACCCTCTCCTGTCTGTATCATGCTCTTCTAGAAAATGAATTCTTCAGTATGAATTTTATTATCTTCCATAGATCTTCTCTCATAGTTTTTGAAGGGGGTGTAGCAGCTAGTAAAATCTGAAGGTTATCAATGAATTCTGAAGATGTTTTACTCACTGATAAAAATTTTTCTTGTTTGGTTTTGGTGTGTGTCTGTAGTCTTCCTGCAATATGTTGTTGTCCAAGTAATTATTTTCAGATGACATCCTGAATGATTTTCTCTTTACCAAAAGATAGAAATTGCCTTCTTTTTCATTTCTTTCAACCCTCATACTCTGCCCAGATTGTTACTAACACTTCTCTTCTATCACTTTAGACGGGAAAGCCCTTCTGGCTCCTTTCTGTGTGTGGCTCCAGATTAATGAGTTTGCTTCTTCCCAACAGCTCACACTGTGCACCCAGCTGACAACAGGTATGTGGTCATGCACACTGTGCAGTCAGTGGGATCTAGATATGACTCTGGCATAGCAATCTGTCCTCACTACTGACTGCAAAAACTGGCACACCACATCAACAATAGTTCAATAGTTAGACTTTTGACCTTATACTGCTGTGGCCCTTAAAATCTCTGCTTGAAATTTGGTCCCCAGCTGGACTAATCTCTGTGGTAGTGTACAGAAGAGGACTGGACACATCAAAAGATATTAGTCATAATAAATAAAATGTTGGAAAGAAAGAAGACCTATAGAGATCAAAGGTGACATTATGACTCTTCCTCAAAGATGAGACCAAGTGCGCAGTAAACCCCGAATGCATGATTACCCCAAAGGTACGGGTTCCTATCATGTCTGGTCTGAGTTAAAAGCCAATAAGGAGCCCATCAGTCATACTCCCAGCTTTTTACTGTCAGTCAGAGAATTTCACTAGTCATCACTGATCTCAAGAAGATATTTCTTCCACTCCTTATGTCATGGTAAACTGCTATGCAGCTTCTACAGGGATTTATCCTACTGCTCTTAAGGTAGCAGGAATATAATATTCTGGATAACTCTGCCCTTTTTCAAGATGTCCAGTGCCACAGTTTGAAGGTGTGTAACAAATTGGGGTAAGGAGTGCTTTGTTATATGTCAGATGACTATCCAGATCTATTGTTTAACAAGATTATAGATTAAAAGAAAGGTACTTTCTGACTCTTCTCAATATAAAATATTTCATCTGGAAAAAAGCTGAGGGTCCCTGAACTTGTAGGTCAGGCCTGCAGCAGGCCAGAAAACAACAGTATCTGAAAGACTGAAGTATTAAAAATCCTGTTTGTCATCCTATATCACACTTTCTGCAACTGCAGATGAGGTGGGAGGCTGCAACTGTCATCATTTTTTGTTTCTGAAACACTAAGGGCCAAGTCATGTGAGAACTCTGATGAATTCCTACTCCCTTGAAAATTAGCTCTCCTAGGACTGACATTAACATGTTCTGAAAAATATATGATGATAATAATGTTTATTTCCCCAAAGGAAGAAGACTGATATAATTGTCTTCCTTAACAGAGGGGATCTAAGGCACAGAGCAACTCAGGGACAAAACTAACAAATAAGCAAGTCAAAACTAACCCAGACTTTCTAATGCTCCCACATCCACTTGATAGTCTTGGGCAGCACCTTGATACAGGGGCCCAGGGCACCCAAGGTGCTGGGCAGTGGCCATGAGAATGGTGCTGGGATGGATGATATGGGCTTGGTGCAGGGGAAGAGCACTGACAAATACAGTTGCCCACAGTAGCTTGGGCAACTACTGTGGCTACCAAAGCCTCAGATGCCCTTGTGAAGGTGATGAGTGGCAAAACATGAGGAGCAGATAAAAATTATTTTCCCTAGGGCAGGAGGTCTCAGCAGTTATGTTGAAAGATTGCCTTGCACTGAATTGCAGCATTTCCAGGAAAAATAAAATTTATGAAACATCTTCTTATATACAGTGAGGATGAGAAAACAAGCTGTTAAGCTGTTCAAAGAGGTCAGGAAATCAAAATGTATTTATCTGTCTGTTGTTTCTTTTGATCAAAATATCATGAAATAAGTGTCCAGACACTCAAAGACATGTCTGGTACTAAACTCACACTGCCCTTACCCACAGGCACCTCCCCTGCCTCTGGCAGATGCTGACTAAATGAAGGAAAAAGCATTTTTTTCTCTCTTCCTTATTCCTGGGCTGCTCGCCAAGTCCTTTCCCAAATCCCTACACTTCTCTCTTGGGAAAGCAGGATCTGGTTTCACCCTTTCCCTGACATCACCAGCTGATCCCCACTGACCTGAAGTGGGCTGCCATGGCAGGAAACAGGATAGTGACACATCCATCCTCCTCCTGCCCCCACCAGCCTTCCCAGCCTGGCATAGGGCTGCCTGGATCTGTGGGCCAGATCCCAGGCTCCAGCAGTGTTGCCCAAGGCCATGTGGACTTTGCAAAGTGAGCAGGCACGTTCTCCCCTCCATGGTGTGCAACATACAGCCAAGGAGTTCACTCCTGAAAAGTCCAAAGCTTTCTAGCCAGAGAGCTGACTGATTTACTGCTGTAATATTACTGTCTACTGGCAGTCAGGGGTTTAAATCATTCCCAAGCAGTGAATCTTGGTCACTAATGGAGCACATGCTCCCTCAGTCAAAAGGAGTGGTATCACCTCCACCGCCTCCAGCAGCCATTTAGGCATTACATAAAAGTAAAATTGCAGTAATCCCAGATATTAAAGGAAATCAATACTTGCCAACGTGAACTGTGCAACAGTACTGAAAAACTCTACTTCTTTACTAATCTAGTAGATCAGGGAATGGGAAGTCTTGTGCTAAATGAGTCTTTTAGCTGTGAAAGTTTTCCTTGGGACTGAGACGCACGCTTACTGATGAATGCAGGTCCTGCAGATTAAGAGCTATTGCCATATTCAGGCAATCTTTTAGAAAAGAAATAATTTGCCTTGTCACTATTGACAGTATCCTTTTTGATACTGCCTTTTCATAATGTTTAATTTTCTAAGTTATTTTACAGGAATACATGAGATATTTGGCAAGGGGAGGGCACAAATCTTGTGTTTGAAAACAGTGGGTTCAAAAGTTCAACTTTTCGAACAACTGAAGAGAACACTTAGAAGTATTTTAAAAGCATTAAAAACATCCACTTTTTTGTTTCTTCTTCAGCTATACAAACTCCAGTGTTGCTCTACTGGCTAGCAACAACTTCTTGATTATATGCAGTGAGGAACATTGTGTTGCTCTCTTTACTATCGTTTTAAATGATGGGTCTGAACTCTTATCCTTTAAGCAGGAGTATTGCCTCTAGCCAGTTCAAGGATTTAATCCAAGTATATCACTCAGGCAAAAATCCCTTATGTAAAGGAAGTTGAAAGAATGTAAAGAACCTCATTCTATTAAATTAACTAGCAAACATGCAGCTTGGAAAAATCTTAGTGGAATCCCTTTAGGACCTTACCTCAGGACTGATTAAAGGAACTCAATTATATTTGCTGACAAAACTCTCAGAATATTTTGTGTACTGTAGCTGAAGTGTGACTGAAACCTGTCAGTCAGGCAGAAATCAATTCACTGTTCCTATAGCAAAATGTAAAACTCCCAGTACTACTAACTCTTATTTAATTGAAATAGATACTGCAGTTTAAAAGACTAGTTGGGCAAGAGTATTCTACAGAGTGTTGACATCCAACTGTTTCTGCGGGAGCTAAGTTATAGCACTGCCAATTTATGGACTAGTGAGAGGGTCTGTGATTTAATTAAAGACAGAAGAGATAAAATCCTTCCTTCATAACTGAAAGCTAATGCCCTGTAATTGTGTAGAGATGAGGAAGAATACAGAGAAGTGTGTGTGAGCCTTCTTTCTTTATAATACCCTGGAGTCTCCTGTTCTGGGAAATTGCAGGATGATTGTTTTTTTCAAATATTCACTTCTTCTCTATGCATAGAGCACTACTTAATAACCCAGAGCATCAGGAACTGGGCCCTAGATTTTCAAAGCAGTCTACCAGCTCCAGAAAAGTCATTCATTCAATGCTTGCTCTGAAAGACCCAAGGTGATGTTTGCTTTGAATGCAGTCTTTATTGTACCGTTTTTAGTTGCAGCTTAACACCTAATAGAGAAGTCATGCCTGGGAAATTGGCAGAACAGCCAAGGCTCTTAGGTACTCTCTACCTGATGCAGAAGCAATGTAGGGTGGGCTGGGTAATCAGCACTCCTCAGTACAGCTAGAGACAAGAAAACTGTCAGAAATGCTTCCTCAGGTTTTTCAGGCAAGGTGCAATCAGACTGAGCAGAACTGCATTCAGAGATCTGTTGTTTCTTATACTAAAAGCTGTACTCTGAATGTCTCTGCTTTCCCTTGCTATGCTCTTGAGCTGTCCTTCCATGAGACAGAGGAAGCCCCAAGCAACATCTCAGCTATCTCGGTAGCTAGAGTAGTGCTTGTGTCCAAAAGAGGCTTCAGACACTTCCTGATGACAGTTTCTGTTTTCCTGAATGTTTTCTGATTCTGTTCTATCATTTCTGAGGCAGGTTTGACCTTTGTGTATTGTGCAAGATACAGGACATGGGAATTTACAAGATCATATGATTCTGTCTTCTGCCTTGTTTTCTATATGCAATCTTTGGTCTGCTCTGAGGTTGTTTTCACAGAACAGTGTCCCCCAGTGTGTCTAAAAAGCACTTTTGTTATTTTATTGTGCATTTGTAGATGGGATTATTTCTTCCTATGTTACACTATTTTGCCTTCCTCTGCCTCACTCCTCTGCTCACTCATTTTCCAGCCTCTCTAGGGAAAACCCAAGCTTTCTGTCAGGCCCCAGATCACCTCTTTAGAGTTGAGATCACCTCTTACATTTATTCAAAAACAAAAAAACTATTGGCCTTTGTGTTTTCTTGAATGTAAATACACTGCTCAGTAGTATATTTAAGTATGTATTTAAGTATATTCCCCAGGAACCAATACTTGTTACCTTACTGGTAACCTCACAAAGAATTAATGGCAGGTCTTGTTAAAATTTTAGCAAAAGCACTACTATATAAATGAAAGAGACTGTTTAACTTTTCATGATGACTCCTTCAATCATCTTTTCCATTAGTGTGGAATTCATCAAAGTGCAGAAAGTGCACAAAGGCACCAGATCTAGCTGTCTGACCTGAAGCACAAAGACCTTTATTCTTCAAGGTCCCGAAACAGAGAATAGCTCTGAAGTATTTGCTTCTGAGCTGTTGATGATTGCTTAGTGGCCATCTAAATAATCACGCTTTGCCTACAGTGTCTGTAAATTCATTTGGCATGAAGACCTCACAATGGATTCTTTATATGCTCTTGATATATTTTGGTAGTTAGTTTCAAATTATTTCTACCTATATTAGACATTTAGTCTTCTGACATACAGAACAGTGGCTGACAGCTATATCCCTTCTCATTCTTTCTTGAAATGGATAAAATATTAGGTTACATTTTAAAAAGCTCATCTGCACCCCTACAAAGATGCACAGAGACAATGGTAGGTGGGGGAAGCCATGTTATACCCTCCCTCAGCTCCTTCCAGATCCATCATAGGAGGGGCCAGACGGCCATCAAAACCCCATCTCCACAAGCCCAAAAGAGCACAGGGGCACAACAGCAGGCGGTTCTGGGGGACACAAATTAAGGACTCAGAGGATGATACAGGCTATGTGGATCCTTCTCAGAGCTTTCCAGGGCAGCGTTAACCCCTGTGTTCAGGCATGAAACACATCCCAGTGAGTCAGCAGGAGCACCTTTCAGGGTGTTGGAGGTTCCTACCCAAGGGTATGGGACACATTATGAGATGCAAGGGAAAAGCATTTGGGGATAGCCCAAAACTTACAGCAGGATGTTTAGTGGAGGAACCAAAGTTGGGGAGAGGGAGAGATGAAGGTCATTTGGAGGACAAGTGTAGCACCAAAAAATGTGATGGAGTGATGAGAGGGTAAAAGGGGGTGGCCCTCTGTAAACAAAAGCTGGTTGATACATAGTTGCCTGGCCATACCCTGTAGCTGATCAATACAGCCTGTCATGTCTTCTTATTAAACTCTGCTTCTCTTTCCCTAGGTGACAGTCTCTGTTTTGTTTGCATCTGTGCAGCTGGAGGCATTAGAGACGGTAATAGGATCATGGGTGGGAGGGTCTCAGTGTCTGTAGTGCAAAAAGTGGACAAATCAGAATCAGTGAGCGTGGGATCACTTACAAAGATCAAGTCAGAGCATCTGGAGAGTAGGGGAAGGGCCCTGAGATCCAAGCATGTGTGTGCACACAGAAGGAGCTGTATGTATGTATGTATATGTATATAGTATACGTACTATTTTTTCTCTTACCAGTGTATCTCCACCCAGATTAGCAGAAGAAATGGGCACTGTGGGGCCACTGGTGCTGTTTATGCTGATGTGAGCAGCGAGTGTGTCTGTCTCTGTGGATCTGTGTGGCTGGCAATGTGTATGTATGTGTTGCACATATATATGCAAGTACCTGGAACATGTGCTGAGCCTCACCACTGACTGGACCTGGGGCATAGAGCTCTGCAGCATCACCTCTACCAGGTTACCAAACCCAGCTCCCCTAACGCAGTCCTCCCAGAAGCCAGATCTGTGACTGTGCTGTGTTGGAGCTAAGACCACACAGCCCTATGGGAGAGATAGCCCCTGGGTGCCTTCATCACCTCTTACCTATAAACTACTCCCGAAGCTCTTCCTGCTCTTTGCTCCTTGGCAGATCTTTTGAACTATTCTGGAATCAAATAGATGCAGATTTTTGGTATATTCCTTGTGGGTTAGAGATATCCACACCAGCATGAGCTTAGTACTTGCTAACACTGGTGCTTTCCTTCTACTGTCCAAACTGTTTTATGGTCCAGCTTATGCAAAATCTGTCTCCTTGAATTCTACAGCAGATTTTTTTCTAGGAACCAAATTCAGAGGACAGCCTTCTCCTGAAGATAGGAAACAGGAACCTGGCTTGGTTTTACACTAATTTTCTTAAATGTAGTGAAAACGTATTTGAAAGCAATGTTTCTCATAAATTCAGGGTCTGGATTCTAGAGGAGACTAAAGAAGAGTCATGTTCTAAACAGAGAGTGCAAGCAGAAAAGAGCAAAAAGTAATTTAAATTTGATATCTACAAGAAAAAGAGATAATGAGCTTGGGAATTGTGTGCCTTAATATAAAAGAAGATATGAATGTATAAATAAATGTTAACTGGAACATACATGGGAATATAACGATTTTTAGAAAAAATATTATGAAACTACTATTAGGACAGAGGGATTCCTGAGGTATCTGGATGGAAATAAACATCTAATTTAATTCCTACTTCTCTAAATTCTTGAAATGTATTTATTATTTTTTCCCCATTCCACACTAATAATGTTTCCAAAATCTAACATAACCTCATTAATGCTGACATTTTCCAGACCTTGTTTTTTCATGTTATTTTAGTTTTTGCTTTTGTTCTGTATAAGAAAAGAAATGCTGAAAAGGGGTTATTTTACATAATCTTTCCCTGCTCCTATTTCTCTATGAACACTCAGTCTAAAAGACAGAACATAACATTACCTGGTGAAGGCCCTGCAACCATGAACTCTGTCTGTTTTGTAGCCTTCAAAGTTTTATTTGTGTAAAGACAATAAAAAGGTCTTGTTCCTTTATACGGAGGACTGCAAGGAGTTTAAGCTCTGTGAAGAACAGCAAAGATTTTCTTTTTCCAGCTCTTGAAAATGACTTAGTAAGAGACTTTGATCTCTATATTGTAAATTTGATATCCTGTGGATCTCCTCACCTCACCTTTTTGAGTTGCCCATTACACTGCACTTTCCAAGCTTAATACGTGACTGATTAAAAAGCTTAATTCTCTGCTTGCTTTTCTATGTGATCATTCTAGGCTTAAATGTTTCATGTTCATTATTATTATCATCCAGACTCACTGCTGTAGGAGCTCACTTAAACAGACTCTGTGTTTTGGTTTAGGCACTAGTTGCTGAAATATGTAAAGAAACCTCTTAATATAGACCACAAACCTCTGTCCTGATGTGGACAGGCTTTTAAGGATATATCTCCAATATGTGTGTTCCTCTAATGACAGAAAGGTAACAGAGGAAAAGAAATTATCATCAACTTTATTGAATAAATACACACTTGTCATTTTCTTACATCTCATCAGAGGTATGGTTTTGTCTCTGAAATTGCCCACTTGTCTGCTAAGGTCATGAGAACTAGGAGTAGTAACTCAGTGGTTTTTTTCCTTACATCCAGGTTTAGGTTTGGAGATTTTGGAAGACTTCCTTGCCCTCTTTCTTTGCCCACAGGATCTTTGGTGAAGAAATCAGCCTCTACCACATTTCAATTTGAACGGGATTTCACCATTTTCATACAGAATTGCCCTGAGCCATGCCGCTCAGTCCTATTTGCTACTGCAAATCACTATGCTTGTTCTTCAATTTTACTACTCATTGTTTTTTGGGGTTTTTTTCTATTTATTCACTGAAAGAAAGAATAGCTTTAGACTAACATGAATTTTCAGGCAAAAGTGCTTACTTCTGACAATACCCAGTCCTTTCTGGCCATAAGGGCAGCAACTTGGAATCAGAAAGCCATGGGACTGCTCTGACAGATTGGCCTTTTGCAGGCAGGAACAGAGGAAGGTGGAAATTGGCTGCTCTCATCTGTAGTATTAACTGTTGTCCCTACTCAATGTGCTCCTGATGGAGGCTGAATGCCAGACCAGTTTCTTCAAAGGTTGTGGCAGTGACTATGGCATAAATGTCCAGAAAATTAGATGAAATCCCCTTTGCCCCATGGAGCCTTGGCACGTTAGTCAAAGCATTTTCTTTTTCTTATGCATGCTGAAGAGGTAGGACTTCATAGGCTGCTGCACACCTCTAAGAAAGTTCATTGCAAGGGATTTCCTCTCTCAGTTTCTGTATTCTGGATGGGGCTTTGAGAAACCTGGTCTGGTGGGGGGTGCCCCTGCCTATGCAGGGAACTAGATGATCTTTAATGTTCCTTCCAACCCAAACCATTCTATAATTCCATGATTCTGCATCTGTGTTTTATCAATTGGAAGAATGACAAATGCATCTTAAAAAAAAAATTAAAATTACGAGGAAAATAGTACAGCTATGGGGCTGCAAACAGCTGCTCCCACAAATGCAGCTACTCTCAAAAAGGCATATGTCTCTCAGCTCCTGCAGTCAGCAACACCACTATGCATATCCCTTACCATGAAAGGCAGAAAGCATGTGGTTTGCAATCATGTGATCAATTGCAGACCTGTGTCCAGTAGAGATTTCTCTCAACACAGAATTTGATCTCTCAAATCCAGCGTTTGATCTCTCCAGAGAGTGCCAAAACGTTACCACCAAACCCCTGAACTCTAAAATCTTTTCAAACCTCGGTTCAGTCAGGACACACTTCAGTCACGAAGAAGGGAATAGCTCACATGGGGCATCCTTCCTGCCCTAAAACACGCTGTGCAAATCTCAGAACGTGTTTTACATAATTATATTTCCCAGCACTGAGTGATGTTTGCCCTACATTCCTTCTCTCACTGCGAACAGATGCGTGGCCTCACTCTACCTATCTCCTTGTGGGAATGAATTGCTTTCTGAAGCTGCTCAGCCAGCTCAAGGCCATGAACTAGCAGGTATCTCAGCAGGGCTCTAGTTAGCACCTTCTCCTCTGGCCACTCATCAGAGCAGCTCCCACATCAGCTGCCTCCTCGAGAGTGAGTGTGGTGATCTGAAATGTTGTTTATGCAGAACACCCAGAACCTTGGCACAAAGTTAGAAGGGTTATTTCTTGATGAATTAGCTTCTTCTCAGCAAAATCCTCACATCACAACAGGGAGCTGGGAGTATTTGCTGCCAGTTGCTGAAGATGAAGGTTTAACACTGTGAGGACCAGGGAAGTCCAACTCCTAAACATCGTGCTCTCCAAGTCACGTAAGTTTGTAAAGCTGAGAGAAGAAAACTCAGCTCTCTACAGAAATTAAACAAATTGACAGAAATTGACAGTATCAATTTCCATTTTTTAAGACATATAAGAAGCCAAGTGATTTCACTGAGAATTTAGGGTAAATGAAAATAATTCTATAAGACTGGAAAATAAGAAATGAGAAAACATTAAGCATCATTTGATGCCATCTTCCTTCATTTTTTTTCATCTCATCTGTGCAAAAAAATGAACTTAAAAGGAATATAAGCACTCCAATCAAGTAAGCTATTGTTTGAGGATTTCTCTAATCACAATTGTGTTTAATAGTTCAAGAGGGTACTTTCTGGAACCATAGTATTGCAGTTCTCTTCACTAGACATACGCAATTTTGAGGCAAGTCTTCTGGATCTCTTGAAATTACTGACAGTGTTTGCTTTCCACTACTTTAATTTGTATCTTGCAGACTTCTGCCCATGGCCATATCTTCCTCTTTATGGTTAATGGGACTTTCAGAAGCACTGAGGGTCAGGTTCTTTCTTTACTATTCAATTAGGTAAATAAATCCCTATTACTTGAATGACTTCCTGGAGATAACAGGTAGATTAATCATGCAAGATTTATCCAGTCTTTATAACAGCCTGATCCAGAATAAATACGTATGGTTTTGAAAGAACATTGATTATAGTATCCACCAAGTGCTAAAGTAACTTTGTTTACTTTTAATGGTGTTTAAAAAAAAAGCCCCTAAATTTAATCTGATATTATAAGAAAATTGTAAGGATTATGCCTAACAATATTGGTTAGTGTTAAAGAAAAGTTGCCTGTTAAAAATCTGACCACTGATCAAAGCTTGCAATTTCAGCCTTCAACAGTTGCTTTCTTGAGTGACTCATCAAATCAGCATTACCTAAAAAAGTCAATATTGAGAAACCAGGTAAACCAATAAATACTCCTTTCAGTCACACAATTGCTACCAAACACTCTTGAGAACACAACAAAGCATTTTATTGTTTATGCTCATTTTCATTTACACATAGGAGGAACAATCAATGCAGTTCTATCACAGCAGGTGGACCATATCCTGAAACTCTAACTTGGACTGCTGAATATGCATAGACCTGTCAGAAGGTCCAGTCAGAAAAAAAAAAAAAATAGGAGGGAAGTAGGGAAGAGAGTAATTTCACTAACATCAGTTAATTCATGATTCATTGGTATTTATTTTGCAGGTGATACAGCTCTTCTGAAAGAGCAAACTGCTTCATTTCTTTACAAAATACACTTAATAATGTAATTACTTAGAGAATTCTAAATTTTGTAGTGGTTCATGCGGTAAGGGTGTGCAACTGACACAAAATGGGAAACATGATTACAACGTCAAACTGCTACTTCTATTCCCAGCTGGTTTATGGAAAAGGTCATTGGACTTCTTGTTTTCTGCTCTGGAGTTAGGGAGTAGAAGCAAGAAGTATTTACTTTATAAAGGCAACTATGAGGACAGACTATAGATATGCAGTGCAGTTGAACAGGTCTACAACTCTTGTTTCTACAGCATTTGCGTTTGCTATTTTTTTGAAATACAAATACAACTTTTGCACACTGTCACTTCTCACACATGTTCAGCTGAAGGAGCCATTTACAGAATTCACTGAAATGATCCTATTTTAAATGCTGCTTTTTTTCTCCTCTTGGCCTCAGAAGTGAAGGAAGCAACTCTTTCCACTGAAAGAAAGAAATTACAGGTGTGCAGAAGTACAACTATGCTACCAACACAGACGGAGACAACTGTGCTCTTGTGCACACCCCTACAACCGGCCGGAGAACAAATTAAGAAGTTAAGCCTGCAAAATAAATGGAGTTTACTCTCAAACTTTTTTTTCTTCAGTCCAGATGAATTATAGACCTTGATTCAAGGCTGCCTTTTTTTTTCTTTTTTTTTTTTTTTTTTTTTTTTTTTTTTTGCAACTGATCAGCGTGACTATTGGAAGCGCATCTCTGCCAGAGTCATTATACTGAAATGCAGAGCTGAGCAGTTTGGTGGCAGTATGTATTGACGTTTTTGCAGCATCATGAGTCTGGCAACTGGGCTTGGGGAAGTTTCAAGCAGTGGGTCTTTACAATAGCAACTTGATTCTGCAGACAAAAAGCAAAAGATTGGCAGAATTATTAAAGGATCACAATAAAGGCAAGTATGCATTCTGCATAACGTGGCGCTGAGTTTAGCTATTAGCTGGCAACCACTTCTGTCAGAGGCACAGAGAAACACAGCTTTTCCGCGTATGAAGAACAGAAAGGTGCCGAGCCTTTCACGGTGGCTAAAAGGCAGCTTCCCTCTCTCTAAGGATGCTTCCTCCCAGCAGGAGCAGCAGAAGCCCTAAGGGAGGCCAGAAAGTAGGCTGAACTTTACAAGCAGCCTTACCCTGGGGCCTGTCCTACCTTCCCTGCCAAAATAAAAAAAAAAAAAACAAAAACCAAAACCAACTCGACGCTGGCATGGGGGCTGCGTGAGACCCGCTGCCCAAGGGGCTGCCGAGCGATGCCTCCAGCTGCCGGAGGGAGGCGGCACCGGGGCAGAGCCGCGACGGGGGGGAAGGGTGGGGAAAAAGGGGGGGCTGCCCTGCCCCTGCCCCAGTCCGACCCGCTGCTTCCCGGGGTGCCCTGCAGCCAGATTGCAACGCCAGGGCCGTTTAGCACTAATTGGTCTACACAGGGTCATTAGCATAGGAAATGGCGGCAGATGGGTTTAATAGGTGGAATAAAGAGCAGATTGTCGTGAGTCACACCCTGCGAGCTGGGAAGTGGGGGGGTGGGGAACGAAGGGACGGTGGGGAAGGACGGACAGACGACGACAGACACACAGACACAGTGTGAAATGTCAGGAGCGGGCAGCATGACCGCCAACGGCAAAGTAGCCGAATACCAACCGCGTGAGTGCCGTGCTACCCCGACCCGCGGCTCGGTTCGGCTCGGTTCGGCTGGCAGGGAACCTTGCACGGCGCTCCCGCCCGCCCGGCTCGCCCCCAGCCCTCCGAGAGGGATAGATCCCAGCCGCTCCAGCCCGAGACGGGATGGAAAAGCTACTATGTGGTCTTGTACCTCTTCATTGTACCCCCATTCCCCATTTGAACCCCACCGCCGCCACACACCCCCTCAGGTTTTCCCTGCCCGAGCATCGCCGGGGGCGCGCACCTACCTGTGGCGTCGGGGACGGGCGTGCATGGAGGCAGCCCCGGAGAACACATCGCATTCCAAATGTTCAGCTTGTGCATCGGAAACGTATGAGTTTGTGGAAAGCTTGTTTGAAGTCTTCGTTAGACATGGTATAGATGACGGGGTTGATGAGGGAGTTGAGATATCCAAGCCACGTGAAAAAGTCAAAGATGGCCATGTGGAACCAGCAAGCGTCCTTGCAAATAGGCATCACCAAGCTGATGATGAAAAAGGGCAGCCAACAGACGATGAAGGCTCCTAAAATAATCCCTAAAGTCTTTGTAGCTTTCCGCTCTCTGGCGGCCGTGAGCTTCTTTTTTTCCAGCAGGGCATCCGAGACCTTCACCTTCACCTGGTTCATGTACACGGGAGAGCTCGTTTCGCTGGATCCCTCGGGAGCCTTGGAGTTTATGGACGTGACGGAGGAGGACGACCCCGGGGAGTCTGTGATTAACTGAGCCCGCGTTAGTCTTTTCCCGGCTTTCTTTGGCGTCTGCTTCAAAATCCGCGATCTGGCTTCCACGTAGATCCTCCCGTAGAGGGCTATCAGCAGCAAAGTGGGGAAGTAGAAGGCTCCCACCGTAGAGTACACGGTGTAGAGGACGTGGTCCGTGTTCACCACACAGTTAGAGACTTTCTCGGCCTTCGCCTGCCGCCAAAACAAAGGGGGTATGGAGATGCAGATAGAGAAGACCCACACCAGAGCGATCATGCCTGCTGCCCGCTTGGGAGTCCGTTTCGTGGAGTACTCGACGGCGTCGGTGATCGCCCAGTAGCGGTCCAGGGCGATGACACAGAGGTGCAGGATGGACGCCGTGCAACAGGTGATGTCCGAGGACAGCCAGATATCGCAGACGACCTGGCCCAGCGTCCACTTGCCTGTCACAGTGTACATGGTGCTGATGGGCATGACGAGGATGGAGACGAGGAGGTCCGTGACGGCCAGCGAGGCGATGAGATAGTTGGCCGGCGTGTGGAGTTTCCTCGTCTGGTAGACCGTGGCGATGACAAAGGCGTTGGAGAGCACCGTGGCCAGGGTCACTAGCGCCAGGACAATGGTGAGCACGATCTTCCAGGGCAGGGGGGTGGCATCTTGGTAGATCCCTTCCTCGGCGCTGCAGTTTCGGCCGTGGTAAGAGTCGTTGGCGGGGAGCAGCGGAGCCTGGCAGGGGTCGACAGCCTCCATCCCTCCGCGGCCGCCGCCCCCGCAGACGGCGGGGCTCGGAACGGCAACGGCGGGGCCGCTACCCCGGCAGGACCCCGTCGGCGCTGGGGGAGGGCTGCAGCATCCCCGCGCCGGCGGCACCACCTCCCTCCCGTCCGTCCGCCCGCCCTTCCGGGAACACCGAGCGGGCTCCGCGGAGCCTCACTCCCCGCGGGCGAGCGCGCAGGGCGAACCGGGGGCCAGGCGTGCCCGCTCGCACCGCCAGCTCATCGCCCCGCCGCCTCTCCGCCGAGCGCGGCCAGCCCCGGGCATGGGGCTCCCGCCCCGGCCGACCCTAGGCGCACCCCTCCTGCCGCCGCCGGCTCCGCACCGCGTCTCGACGGGCGCAGCGACAGCGGCGGCGCCGCATGCCCGCGGGCGGCGCCCTGGCCCCCCGGGCTGCGGGCGCGACGGCGCGGCTGCAGGGGCAGCGGAGCCGCCCCGCCGGGCCCTGCCTTCACACGCAGCCCGCCGCCGCAGCAAGTTCGCAGCAGCCGCCGCCGCGGGTGCGGGAGGAGCAGGAGGAGGGTCCGCGGGAGGCAGGGAGGGAGACCACCGCCCATGGCGCTCCGCCGCGGGCCATGCTGTCGGGCCCGGCCTCGGCCCTGCGCCTGCAGCCGCGGGCAGGGGCCGGTGTGAGGGAGAGGCGAGCAGCCGCCGCCCTTTATATAGCAGGCGGCGCGGCGCGGCTCCGCCGGCACCGAGCAACCGGTGCCGCTGCCGGGCGGGCTGCCCGCCTGCTCGCGGAGGAGGAGCCGCCGCCTCCCTCGGCCCTCCCTCCCTCCCGCACCCACCCGCTGTCCGACGGGGGGGGCGGCCCCACGCACCGCCCCACCGCCGTCCCCACACCCTTTGCCTCCGCAGGCGTCGGGAGGAGCTCGGGCTAGCCCCGGGCCCACCTCTGCAGCGCGACGAGCGGTGCCACGGCGCTGGGGGATGTGGAATACCCCGGGCGTTCACCTGGCCCCTGCTCTTCTCACACCGTGACCACCCGGAGCCCGCTGGCCGCGCTGGGGTGGCAGCCCCGCCGCCCCGTCGGCGTTGCAGGTGCCGCTGGGTGCCGGAGGGCAGGGCGCAGCCGGAGCGGGTCCTCCCGCCCTTCGAAGTGGGAGCTGCACGTCCCACCGGGGCACATTGCCTGCTTTGCACTTACAAGTTTTGCGCCTCCTGGGCTTTATCACCTTTTTTTTTTTTTTTTCTTTTTCTTTATTTTATCCCCTGGTGTGCTTGGAAACGCACATCCGTGACTGACTTCAGTAACGGGGGCGGGGAGCAGGAGGTGCACCGGGAGCACCGGGAGCACACATTTGTCCAGGTACCGCAGCTACCGCCGGCGTTTGTTCTCTGCAACCGCAGGGAAGTTTTGCACACAAGGGAGGTGCGAGCTCGCTGTTTGCTGGGTCTGGGTAATTTCTAGCACAATTAAATGTCCCTGTTCCAGCTCTCGAGTAAATCCCCCAAAGATGCCAAGTCAAACCCAATAAAGAGAAGACAGGGAGTTAAGTCTGCAGACGTGCATGTCCACGCCTGCACATGCAGCAAGCTGCCTAAGCTCCCTGCAAACCTCAGCATTCCCTTCTCAGATGTCCTCTCTTGGATGGTTTTCTCAGTGGTAGGAAGGGAAACTGTTCCCCTGTGCCCCTATCCAGCCTGCTCCACGCTCAGCATCACAGAGAGGGATAGGCACTGGCACTCCAAACTCATGGGCAGAGTGAAAAACCTCAGCACCTCATTGATAATTCTTCAGCAGTAATATTTGGCACACCCAAGAGGATTCAAGTCAGGAAAGAACAGCAAGAGGAAGCTGGAAAGCATCCATGGTACAGAGCCCAGAGGGGTGAGGAAAGTCGAAGAGAAGCATTGAGCTGTAGGAGAGCCAGGGCTGCACAGAAATGGGGGAAAGCCAGAGCCCTGGAGGTGCTACCCTTTCCCTATTTCAGTACTGGTCAAGGTGCCCTGTTCTTGAGATGAGCTAAACATCTACAGATTGCCTGAAACCAAAAGGCAGGGACAATGTTTGTGATTTTGTAAAACCAGTCCCAGTTCCACTCTTTAGCTAGGCTCTCTCAAGAAGTGAGGTAGGGAACAGATTAAAAACTAAAATGTGGGTGTCAAGGTTTGCCTACAGTCACATAACTGATAGGAAGATAAAACATCAGTAGCCTTTCTGTTTTCCCAAAAGGGCTTGGGATTTGGTCTGTTTCCATGTTTTTCTTTTGTGGTGCCTCCTTGTGCTCCGTAGTGCCTGATAATTTGTTGGAGCCTTTACTGCATTAAAAATAATAATATGCACCTATCTAAATTCTTCTGGTCTCTGATGGACAGAGATTTTTATAATCCTGGTTTCTAATACAAGGTGCTATACTTTGCATTGTTGCTTAACACTTCTGGCTGAATTAAGTTGTGCTTAAGTTGGCAGCTGCCTCTGTAGCTCAATATTCTTCAAAAATAGGGCTATGTATCCGAGGCTGATTTAAATTTAAATCACCAATAATGACAAGAGCAAGCCTAGTCCCTGCATTCCCCTTTGGAACGGCTTTCTTCTTGTGGAAAGGCTCTTCTGATAAAATTATAGAGTCTCCAAGGGTAACACTGTAGCCCTAGCCACAGCCATCAGCCATGTCAGGTAGTGAAGGCAAGTACTATGTGTATGAACAATGAGTTCTGTCCACCCTACTGATGCCACTGTTTAACCTTATAAGTTGTTTGTGTTCTATGCACAGCTTTTGCTGTTGCCCTTCTCCATTAATTTTGGGTTATTATTCATCAGTAATCAACATTCATTGCTTCCCCCTTTGTCTTGGCAAGGAGATGCTTTTTTCCTTCCATGTTTGTTTTCTTCTCTTGTGCTCAATTGTTTCTTATTCAGTCCTGTAGTACTGCTGCCAGTAATCAGGAAAACACCCAGAAGCATGCCAGGTCTAGCTGTGGTGAATTCACTTGACTTTCCACAAGGATCACCTGGTTCTCCTGGGCAGGTTCACCAAGCATTTGTGATGCATGCTGGTTCCCAGGACTAGGGTCAGAGCAAGAAGAACTTAGGCTTTCAAAAATTACTTTTTCTCTCTTCCCAGCCAGGCTGCACAAAGTTTCATGCCATGCCTGGATTTCTATGGGAGAAGGTTTGATGGAAGCAGGAACCAGATTCTGCCTAGATCAGTACAATAAGTACTGAAGTGCCAGTCAGAAACATTGTGAATCATATGAATTATCACATGAATGATCATATCTCACTGCTGTGCTGTCACCCTGAAGCTTGCATTTAATTGTTTACCTTCCCCTCTCCTAACAAGATCTGAAAAGATGTTTATGGGAAGAGATCCTATTTCCTGAAGCTTCTGGCTTGTGTGCAGAGGCAAGGATAAAATTAATTTCTATCTGCTGGTGTAAGACTATTAATACCTCTTCTATCTAGATTTTAATGTACCGAAATACCCAAACATAGAAACTGCAATGAAAACTGAGACTGTTACTGGTTTATTGCATCACAAACTGCCCATGTATGGCATAAATGTCATCAATGACTTATAAATAAATTAGAGAGAAGACAGACACATAGAAAACAAGCCAAAGTACCAGAAAGGAAAAGTCCTCATCCTACAGCCAGATCTTTCCTAGCTGTGGATAATGTTGCATGGATTTTGGCTTTTGAATCTTTTAAGGTATATTTGAACACAGGGCTTAGTGTGCAATATAAACTTCACCTCTGCCCTTGACTCAGGTGGCAAGTTGTGTGTAATGCCACATGTAGCCTTCTGCCCTGTGATGAGATTCTTCTTCATATTTTAAATAATGAAATTCTGAGTCCTGTTAGCAAAGATAACCTTCACTATGTAAATCATTGCACTGCTATTCTGTTGAGTTTGCCAACAGACAAATAACACTAATATATGTGTGAAATTTCTCAATGTTAACTTTGAAATATAGCTGAGGCCATTTAAATGCCAATACTTTTAAGTCACTAGTCAAAATAAAACCATCTTGCTTGAGTTACTGAAATTTAATTATAAGGAACAGCTGGGTCTGGTTTTGTTTTTGACTCTAAGGACCAAGAAAAAGAAACAAAACACATGGACACCATTGGCATACCTATATACCAAGTTGCTGACTGGAAAGGAATAAAGCCAGATCAAATTATCTCCTTATTCTTCTTACTGGTCAGTCACAGTTGCTGAAAAATGCACTCCAAATACCCTCGGTATTCAGCTACTCTTTAAGAAGGTAACTAAAGGTCAAACAAAAAGAAACTCCAGTCCTCCCTTACACTGTCTCTGCCATTTCATCTCCAGGCACTGCACCCATCCTGACAAATTTTGGTTCGTGGAGACAGAAGTTGAGGCTGGTGTCTGTTCCTCAATCATTTACAAGGGGTTTGCTCTTTAGTGATGTTCCTGAAGATTCTCCACAGGAAACCTCTTCAATCTTGCCCCATCTTCTCTCCTTCTATGCTGCCCATTATTCTCCCGCTTTGTTGCGAAGCAGAAAAACTGTGTGAAAAGGGCTGTTGGCTTCCTCATTATTGTGGTTTCCATCTGAGGCTGCTGGAGCCTCTCATTCACACTAAAATCAGTGCAAATACCTATTTTCTATTTTATACCAGAAGATCTGACTGAACAATCTCTTCTTCAATTCAGGCTGTCTCCAGTTAAATTCCCATGGGTTAATACCCCTTCAGGTGTAAGTCTGCAATGAAATTAATGCAGATACATTGGGGAATGAACCATAGAAAGTAGATGTGACAGGACAACATAAAGGAACATCTGTCTACCATGACTGACAGTTGATGGCATAACCTTTAACTCCTGCCTGTCACATAAGATAAAAAAACAGAGAAGAGCACCTGTTCAGCACAAAGACAGAGGACCCTGCATTTGGACTCTGTAGGGATTCACATGAGAAAAAAAGTTTCATGCTCAGTGCCCAGACCTGGCAGTAGATAGATCCCACACTTTCAGATATGGACTAGGTTCAAAGCTTTGGCCCACTTCAGTAAGTTTAGGTCTTTCTGCCCTAGAAGTTGAAATCTGTTAAGCGTTTTCTTTCAGGATCCAGAGATGATTTCAAACAAGTCCCAAACACAGAGGTTTCAGAAATGGAACATTGAGTTCTGTATTAAAAAACCCCAAACAAACAAGAAACTCTTCAGACTTTAAAGTAGCAAGCTATAAATGCAAAAACTTGATGGGAACTTGTTCACCGTAGTGAATCCCAGCAAACATGCTGCTGAAAATTAAGAATCAAATCTTTTCCCTGTGAAATCAGCAGGTCAATACTGATTTAAGGGGAGTTACAAAGATTTCTTCCAACTAAGGATCTGATTCTTCCACATGACTAATTAATATTTATTTAGGAAAAAAAGTAACATATGCTAAGCCTATTGACATTTCTACGCATGCTCTTGTCTTTGTTCCCGAAGGAAATCAGAAACTGGGAACTTGTATTGGCGTGCAGACTTGGGCTGCTAATTTAAAAAAAAACACATTACCTGTTAATTTGAGTCCTTTTAGGATGTCAGTTTTTACTAGTTGACAGTTTTTTCTGCAGTATGAGAGTTAACTGCAAAATTTAGTTGTCCATTCTGCTTGGCAAAATGTTTAGAAACAGACACTGAAGTTCAGGAAAGGAGTAAATTTTGAAGGCCACAAAGATCTTTTAGGCCTACTTTAATCAGCTGAGTTGGGCAGCAAGACCAAAGCAGCAGCAAACATCTATGGCATCGTCTAAATTCCAGAGCTTTGCAAGGTCAGGAGGCCCTTTGAGGGATTCAGGGTACTTGTGGTTACTCTCAGGAGCACTTTTTCAGGTAGAGCAATGCTGAAGATCTCAAGCTGGTGGCAAATGAGAATTTCTGCAAAACCAACATAATCTAATCTTGGAGTGAGGCTGTTGCAAAACTGTTGGTCTAGATATTGCAAAGTGCAAAATCCACTCTACCAAAGAATAAACAGGCAGCAAAGGCCATCAGTATAACTTCTCTATGTGTAGCTTTCTTTAAGGACAAAGATTATGAGAAGCAAAAGGCTAAGAAGAGGTAGACAAAATTGTGACACTTCAAGCTTTTGCCAAATACAAGCCAGTAGTACATCCCACCAGCTGGAAGCAGAACTGTATCTCATTTGAGTGAGTATAACAACCAAGCAAAACTGCAGCTAGATCAGCATCCCAGATTAGCATTGACAGAGTGATTTAAGGAAGCTGTAGCCAACGACACTGAAAGATGTAGCCTGTTATTATTTTACAGTCTTTTCAGTATCCAAGGACTGTTTAACTGACAGGTCTCTCAGAAGCCACTAAACCTGCATTTCTTCATGTTTAGTGCATGTGTGTGTTTATTGGGAAAGGGATCACTTAACTGTAAAACATAGATGTCACCTCTATTGATAAAAGGACATCTTATTTTTCATTACAGGGAATAAGTCAGCCATCAAAGATTCAGGTCTCAGGTAGAACATGGCCAGATAGAGTTTTTGAGCCACCTTGCTTCTGGCTTACAGCCTTTAAAATATTAATGGATTTTTAAAAATTGGGAAATCTGCAAGATCATGTCTGTATCTGTGGAAGCAGAATCAGATAATTATATTTTGTAGCTATTATATTTCAGCTGTAAATTGCATGCATTTCCCTTTCCTTCCTTGGGAAAAACTTGTTACATCCCTTCCTCTCATAGTCCTGCCTCTACATTCCAGGTGGTCTGCAAAAACACATTGAGTGTACAGTTCACCTCTTTAAAAGCAAGCCAAGACTTCCAAACACAACTATATTTGTTCTTACCAAGTGCAACAAAAATATGCATCTATTAAAACAAACAAAAAAAGATCAGCAAAACCCAAACAAAACAATACCAACCAAACAACAAAACAATTAAACAAAATGCAACCTGCAACATGAGATTTTTGTGTCTTTCTCATCATCCTTCAACATTCCTGAACTTGATCCCAGTCTGTCCCCACATCCTCTTCACGACCTTTCATCCTAGTCAAGAACTTTCCTCTCCCCACTTCCAAGCTGCCTTTTCCATTTCTTGCTCCTGCAGCTGGGCAAGATAGTTCCTACCTGTTCCTGCACTCTGCTATTGCAGTCCTGTTACTGTAAGTCCTGTACCATTCCCTCATATCCCTCCCAGCCTCTCTCATGTTTAAAACAGACCACTAAATCATGGGGATTTCTATGCTCCAACCCCCCTGTGGAAGAATCTGGGAAAGCCCCAGGTGAAGTCACCTCATTGCACAAGCTGCCTCTGCTTAAGAGTAGAGCTAGAGAGGCTTAGTACCTAAAACTACTGACCTGATTTCTTTTATATTTCAGTTACTTTTTTTCTAACCTTGGAAAATGCATTATACATACCAAAGGCTCCCTTTCCACACACTTCCATAGCCTGCTCTTGTGGCTATGACCTCCTTCTCTCTTCATCCCTTTTTAGTGTGTCCCCCCCTTCCCTTATCTCACTCCTCCACTAATACCACACTAATAAGCAAATTTTCTTCACATGGCTTTCAAAGCCTCTGGTACTTAATCCACTTCTCATCATATGTGAAGGTCAATTAGTGCCTCCCACTAGCCTCTGATCCTGGCCCCTCCCAGAGTTTTATTTGATTTCAATCAGACATCTTCATGCCTTCCCAGGCTTGAGAGAAGCTTCCCATAACACACAGATATCCTCATGATCTTACCTAGAAATCCTCCTTTGCTGTGATGCCTACAAAAACATGCTTGACAGAGTCAGGTTGTTGACTAAGCTATGACTGCCACCTATTCTTCCTGGTAGTATTTTACTCACCTATGTTCTCCCACCTGTGTGCCTCTGCTAACACTAATCTTAGACCTGCAGTTCTTTACAACAGAGACAATGAATGTGCTCTGAGTGCTTGCAGAGCCTTGAAAATAGTACTAAAGGTCCTGACCCTGGGCTTTGAGTGGCTTGCCAGAAGAAACTGCTTTTGTATCAATAATAAGCATTATCATCTTCTCTTTTTTTGTTTTTTCTTCTGTACAATTCAGAAATCACTGTCAGTGACCCAGGGACAACACAAGGCATACCCTTAGCAATGAATGACTGATATGACTGATCCACATAAACTGACATGAACAGTGCAGCAGAGGGTTCAAAATAAGATCAGTCAGGACCTACAAAATCTTAAAATTCCTTATTTTCTGTTTGAGGAAGATGGAATGGTTTGCTACTTGGAAAAGACAAGAACTGTCCCTTATTTCCCTTATGCAGCTAGACAGAAGTAAAGGTAGAAGACCAGACTATTAAAAGTAATATGCAATTGGTTGTTACTTCTATTGCAGCTCTCAATTCTGAGCTCTTGATATAAAAGGAGGAAAAAAAACCCCAAACCACCAACAAAACAAGCCTGCTAGAAAAGATGTTCCCTCAGCCTGGGGTTTTGAGGGGAGAACATGATTCCTCTTTCCCTTCTGCATCTGCTCCTTATCTGTCCTGAGAGATCAACTTCTCCACAGATCAGAACGTGCCACTTAAATTTTTATTATAAGAACTGGGGGTTTCATCCTAAGGGATCCTGCCTAATCTCTGCCTGAAGTGAAACACTTAAAGTAAAACTTGAGGCACCTGGGCATAGCAGACAGGTTCTCTAATCACAGCGACCCTCCAGACCTCTTCCTTTCTCCTTTGGCTGTGGTGCAACTACTGACATTTATTATAGGAAATATCTTGCATTAAGGATATGTTCCTTGCATCAGTGAGGCAGATTTTCTTACTGGTTGAGTGCTGTACATGATATTAGATGTTAATTCACTCTTGTGTTCCACTGTGCTAGCCTATCAACAGCTTAGGCTGGAGTCAAACTAAAACAGGTACAACATGGGATAAGATTGTTAGGAACTGATGTAAATAATGTGAAAAAAAAGTATAATGGACTTATAATGGAGGTCATACATACCTAGACTAGTGGAAATATTTGCCTGAAGAGGCCTGGATAAAGACAAGGTCCTTGACCAACACATCTAGTATTTATCCATAACCGTAGTTCAAACAGAGGAGAAAGAAAATGATGGGGTGCTCCTGTGATACCATCCTTCCCTATTTGTCAATGAACAAAGATGAGAGAATAGAGGGGTGTAATGTGGATACAGTAGTTAAGGATTGGGACAGGGGGCTGTTAGGGGCATACATGCCTTCACTCTGATAAAACAAAGGTCACCATAGTTAAATGTTGTCATAAATATATATCAGAAATCAAAAGCACAAATAAACAAGATTCTTCAAGGAGGGAATCCTTCTCTTGATTATAAAAGTAATCAGAGATCGAGGTAGACTGTATTAATAAGGTAAGCATTATATGTTATTTGTTGAGAAGTGAACAATCATAGTAGCGTTATAATGCTAACATAGGAGGATGGTGTAACAGGACAGCAGACTGAGTGTATCTACAGCCTGTTCTAAGAATTAGAAGCTGCCTATATCTGTATATAACAAACATATAACAGAAGTTGAGGAAATATATCTACCTGTTTAAGTCTTCCTGCAGCGCATGGTCAAGTAATAAATTTTTAAAGACTCAAGGAGTATTAGGGGTTTCTACCATGACCACGTGCCACACAATTTCACCAGCCTTACTCTGATTCAAGAGTTTGTGACTGGAGTGAGAATCAGGCCATAGAGAAGGGAGACAGGCAATATATTTTATCAGCCCAGCTGAAATAGCAGGAAGGAAGGCAAGCAAATCCTCAGCAATGCATGAGAGAGGTGCTGATCCATCCCAACTCATTCTCCCATATCCATTTTTAACCCACTCCACTACTAAATTGCTTCCTCTGATAAAAATGTCCATCATTTTTAACATGAACTTGGATGACTATAGTGTTCAGCAGTTGAGTTGGTCCTTGCATGGTTTTGTTCAATTAAAGAGTACCTGACAATAGTCTGCCAATAGTTCTCTGCAGCCTGCAATCAAACAGGCTGCAATAAAGCTTCCTTCTTAACTTCTTTCCACAGGTAAAAAAGACTTGATGTACTCTTTGTATCTCCATTCCTCCTTTTTGTGATATTTACTTCATGGTCTCATTAGTTCTTCCTATACTATTCTCCCACGTTTTTTGCCTTACATGAAGTTAGTGCAAGAAGATTGAGAGGCAGAGATATAGATAGATAGCAGATATATATTATATGCACATATATGATTATACATAGATTATATATATTGATACATGTATAATAAGATATAGATGATATAGTATGTATGTATGTATGTGTATGTGTGCTATATATAAATATGTGTGAAAGGCAATCACAAAAAAAGGAAGGTAAGAATCTATTCTTCATGATTATGATGGTTAGAATAAGAAATAAAGTGAAGCTTCAGTCAGGAAGTTTCTTACAGCACATTTGGAAAACTTCAGTTTACCTCAAGAATAATAAAGCTCTGAAGTTGTACTTTCAGGAGAAACACAATCAGAACTGTTGTAACACCAGAGCTGCACATTTTATTTTGAAATATATATACGAAACATACCTGTTCATAGGCAAAATGCAGATTCCCTCTCCCAAGTAATAAATTAATCAGTGGTAGCAAGGTGGGGGGCAATTTGAAAGAGGAACAGCTTCTACTTCTGCTGCACTGGCAAGGAAAAGCCAAAGGCTGAGTTGATCATCGGATCATTGGATCATTGGGAGGTCGGGATGGATGACTTCCAGGAGATCCTTTTTTATCAAGTGTTTCTCTGATTCTTTGCATTAATGAAGCAGGACCTCTGGACATAGCCATGAAGGAATAATAAAAAGTAATGACCATATTTTGGAGAAGTAGCCTTAGCTACCAAGATAATGAAGACTTTTTTGGCTTTGATACAGACTTGCCACTTTAAGTAATGTATATGGGTGGGAGTGGGGAGAATCACCATTTGGGTTAATATCCCAAAAGGATTTGGATCTGGCTTGTCATGCCACTGGCCAGAACCATGTGTTAATAAAATAAGCCTGATTCTGGCTTATCATTGCCTGATTCTGGCAGTGTGCTGTTTGGCATTCATAATGAATCTCTAAAATAACAAGAATAAGAGAAAATAGGGATTAGACTAGTGAGGTAAGAGATAATGAGGGATTGCCAGGAATGTGGAAGAGCCCAGCAGAGAACAGGAAACAGCAGCATTTCACCTATCTCTGTGGCTAAAGGGGGGATACAATGTGCTAGAGAGCAAAATTGATGGACTAAAGCCAATCTTGTTAGGTTATTGATCAAGGCAAAGTTTTGCCTTAGCACGTATGAAAGCAAAGTGTTGTAGTTCTGTTACTATTATTGCTTTTCCTATAGTTATCCAGTGCAACCCAATAAAGATTGCTTTTGTGCTAGGAAACCCCTGTGGATCCTGTGATCTTCGTAAGAATTTTCATTTAGCAGAAACACTGAATGGCTTTTTTTCCAGCTTTTTCTTTGTGCTGATATAAGTATTTGTATGTCAGGACAGCTCTTACTAATCTAAGGATTTAATAAGAGATTCAGTTGCAGAGGCATTTTTCTGAGAAGGAGAAGGATATTTATTTGCTCCTCAAATAGCCATGAGGAGTATTAAAATGAAGAGTTTTGTAGCTTGAGATTAATATTGGGTTTAAAGGACACCTGACCACTTCAGTAGAAGTGGCTTTGTAACAATCAGAGCAATGAAGTAAAGAATAAGGAATTACTTCATTTGTAGCAGAAAAGTCGGAAATCTGAGACTTCAGTAAGCTTGGAAATTATCCTGCAGTAACACATTTGAGTTCAGCTTCTCACTGATAACCACCTCTGATGGGTGATGAGACTGTATGGTGCAAAATGCATTTTTGTGGTGTGGGAGTTCCAATGAAATCTCAAACCTGTTCACCTTGTTGGCTCCCTCGTTAGTGAGAATAAAAGATTCGCAATCCCTCTCTGATAAGAGGAATTTGGGGGTCAACGTTCAGCCCTTAGTACATTCAAGGTATATCATCTGTGCTGATGAGTGCTGCTAAAAGCATTAAAGTCTGTGCCAGGGCAGGACAGAGGATTTGGTGCTACATGTGTCCCTCTGCTGCATCAAAAAACAGGGAGGCTGCCTTACCCTACTTGCCTTTGGAACTAAATATTTGAAGCATATGTTAGATTTTTCCTATCAAAATATCTCTTTTTGCCAGAAAGGATCCTAATGGAAATGAGATTCCAACCCGCATTGCAAAATTCAATAATGCTAATTTCTTACAAAAGGAAGCGCTGATGTTCAACACTGTGTTAATGAAATGGTGAGACATATCCATCTTGAAAGCACTGTGGGGAAATGATGCTGAAGCAAGTGATTAGGAACAAGAAAAATTGAAAAGATATATTTTTTTTTTATAAACCAGTGGTAAATATGGGCAGTAGGCTTTATCTGCATCTCTGCAAAATTCAGATTTACTCCTCACTAAGGAAAAGGATTTACTCTTTATTTGCTGTCACCTAAGTTGGCACCAGAAGGATAATTTAATGAATCATAATTAGGCTTTTCCAGATCCAAACTGGAAAAAATACTGCAGAACCTCACCAATGTGGACTATAGAAACCTGATATTTTAGCCTAAAAAGTTTCATGATTTTGTGTTTTGCTATCAATTGTCATTCTGTTCTCCAGGGGTTTTGCAATGCCAGCTGCATTATTTTTACTTATTGTAATACTTGTATGTGGCAATGGCAGTCATGGATGATATGTAGTCAGAACTATGCCTGTAACACCAGTCAAAAGTATGAAGTTATATTGCACAGCACTTGAGATTTATCTAGCTAATAACAACATGGTTATCTGCAAAGCTTCTTACTGTGTTTAGTTTAATTTTGTTGTGTTTATCTTATACCAGAAAGTTCAGTGGTAAAGCCAGCTACCAGTAAGGCAGTGGCAGCTTTGGGGATTTGGGTATTTCCATTCCTTTGAAAGAGTCAGAAAATATTTCTTTGAGGTAGTCTTAAAATCAGAAATGCACTTACAAGAAAAATTGTGGGTGTTATCCATCAGTGCTTTTCTTAATAAAACTATTAATTTGTTTGTTTTTAAACTTTTTTAAGAAAAAGGAACTGGCACACACTCAGGCATGCAGTGTTTTGTCAATATATGCTGCCTTGGGATCCTTGTCTCAGAACAGAAAACTGAGCAGATTTCTTTCCTTGTGATGAGGAACTTCTGCAAATCTGCACCCTCTTCTTCATCTCCATTTAACCGTGTGCTGTTTTGCTAGAAACTACTCCCTTCCCCACTCTTAACACCACCAGTTTCCTCTGAGCTACAATCTCCTTGTTTCACCTTTCAGTTCTATCTTTCATTCTTTGTCCTCACTAGTTTTGGGTTTTTTTGGTTTTTGGGGGTTTTTTTTGCACTCTATTTTTTTTCTGGAAGGTCTCTTTGGCACGTGCCTATGATAATCTTGAACTTTGCACCCTCTCCTGTCACTGCATCATTTTTCTCCCTGTGCTTCCATCCACACACTCAGAAATCAATCAGCACTGATTACTTGCTGCATCTACAAGGGGGGAAGTTTTGAAGGAAAAATTGGAGGAATTCAGACTTCAGAGGGGGTCTCATACTGCTGGATCAATTTGGATTGTGAATGTTGGAGTAACTTACTGTTCTCTGAAATGAATGTTCCCACTAGTCGATAGCTGAATAACTCAGAAATGTTCAGAACACATTTAATTTCAAACCATTATAATGTCTACTTTGTTCTCTGGAAAGAAACAAAATGGTATCAACAAAAGCAAGGGAGAGATGTTGTTATTTTAATTATTGTTATTGCTGGCAAATAAAACATTGGAGAAATCTAAAGGTTTGTGTTCACAATCTGGCATATTCAAATAATGCAGATGCTATCACAGAAAATTATTTAAATGCCTAATCAGCCTATAGCCACAAAATAATAAGATGTTAAGCCAAGGAATCTTTGGGGTCACATTGATTTATTCAACAGTAGATGCATTTCATACGATTGCAGCAAGCAAACAGAATTGATTTAGAGCTGCTATTTATGGAGATTGGCTCACCAGGAGTTGTAACCATTCAGTCTCCTGGAAGATTTTCTCACACTTTATTACTAACGTACAATGCAGACTGACAGACTTCTGTGATTATTTATCCTGTCTGTGGTACCAACAGATCAGTACCATTATGCCTTTCTGGTAAACTTTATGATCCTGTTTCTTTGCTCATTGTTAGTGTATTTTAGAAAAGTTTCTTCTTATGAGGAGTCCAGCTTGCTTCAGAAGAAATCAAAATGCAGGGGTGAGGAAACTGAGGAAAACAAAGTTTGAGATGAGTGAAAATTGAAGTCTGGAGGAGGTGAAAGCAGAACATTGGAGTGTGGTGTTTTCAGCACATACTTAATTCTTAGGAACTCACCCACCATTTATAGGAGACATATTTAAAAAGCAAATTCAATTTAAAGCCCTCAGTTTCCATAGAGAATTTTGGAAGTTTGTCAGAAGGTTTTGAAATCAGCTTGTCATGATAACACACAAATATGAAAAAAAATATTCTACAAAATTCAGGAAAGGCTTGCTTGGTGTACTGTATCACATTGCCTTTGAAATGTATCTGTAGGGCAGATATTATACTGAGACCTTGTCGAGCTTGGGAAAAGGGTAATGTAGGCTTGTTCTTGTAAGTTGTGTGGTTCACCAGACAATGTTATAGTATCCAGTAGGAGCATTTAAAACATGCATTCTTTGAATTGCAGTTTGCAAAAACAACAGTTGGTGGCACTTTGAAACAATTTTTATTTCTAAATGTGCATTTGCTGATTGTAGGTGTGTAGAGGATTACATTAAAATCTTAAATCACTAGTCTACAGTGATGCAAATTACCATAACGATATAGAACTTATCAACTCCATTCTGCACGGTGCAGACAGCTTGCTTGAACAGAATCTGAAGAGCTCCATTGTAAAAACAAGGAAAGGTGCTCAGGGAGATTAATTCTTCTTTAAAAATGTCAGGGAGAAATTACTAGAAGACAGTAATGACAAAGCCAGCAGAGAAAGTCACTGCAAACTGCATAGTTCACTCCAGTTTGCAGAGGAACTGAAGCCTGCACTGGCACAACACAACATTCATTCACCAAGTTTGCATTTTAAAGTTCTTTTTGTTGTTGTTGTTGTGGCAGGTAGCATGGATATAGATTTTTTTTAACCAGCACCTGCTAGGTAAGCAGACATTTCCCAGGATTTTAATTCCCAAGGAATGTGAGGAATAAGATCAGTGAGAGAATGCCATGCACATTCCAGAGGAATCAAGCCTTTACCTATGGTGTTTCTATCAATCGAGTGCAACTACACCACCTGCACAGTAACTGCAGGTTGTCTGATACCACTGAGAGATAGCTGGACATTGTTTTGTGTCCTGGTTTGAAAGACTCTCTATGTTGTCATATATGATGTCTGAATACATGACATTCAAAGTAGCTGAGAAGCAAAACCTCTTTGCTTAGAGGTATGAACCTTTCTCCAACAGGCCAGTTTCTTTTGGGTCATTTCCTCTGCAAAAGGGATCCATCACCATTCGGTCACAGAGCAAGCCCTGAATACCAGGATGACTTGCTGCATTAGCTGCAGCCATTTGTTATGGAAGACCAGACCACAGCTGGTGCTTGGCAGTCTTTACAGCCTGGGCAAAGGAGTTTCAATGCCTTCTGTTCCATCTCTAATTCTTGCATGTTGGAAATGAGAAGTCTACGTCAACAGAGGACACTAAATCTGGAGCTGGTGCTGGGATCTGCCCCTCCCCATTATCCTGTGGATCAGTTTGAAATGATTCCTGTTTGCTGTGTTGGCCTGAAACATGTTGGTCTTGACAGCATAATCCATAAATTATTCTTATTTAGCTTTCTAAATGGCATGTTTTGCAGTTATTGATAGTTCTTTCTATTGGCCAGTTTGGGTTCTGTGGCAAAATGTTTTCCTCAGCTTCAGGCAAATGTTTCTTGATGCATTTACAAATTTCTTGCCTGGAAATATTTTTTTGGTTTCCCATTCAGTTCCACAAGGCTGTTTGCACTGGGGGGAGAGCTTGACATATCCAGCGTGATAAGGCAAACCTTATTATGAACAGTAATGCTGTCTGGCATCCTAGATTTTCCATAATGTGCACTAGATTTGGTGTAACTGTGAGCTAAATACTGATTTGAAATGCACTGGCCTTTGTATACTTCCACGTATCTCAACTTTTGTAATGCTGCAATGTTGTAATGTTTTGCTTCTGCTACATTCTTGTGATGCCTAGGCAGCCTAGCAATGCCTACAAGTTCCATGCTTTGCTTGATTCCCCCTGCACACCCCTCCCTGCAGCAGAATACTTGCACTCTGAGAGCAGAGCTTCAGCTAAATTTGAGATGTTTTGGAGCTTTTCTAGACGGTTTTCTCCAGTGCCTAATTCAATAATTTGTTCCAGCACCACAAGAGATGGTTTGTTGATAATGTTGTTCTTTTGTATGCCCAATCTTTTTCTTGCTGTGGCCTGAGAAACCCTTCCCTTTGTTTAGGGATTTTGGATTCCCGCATGGATGATGAATCAGTTTTCACACACTGATGCTTTCGGTTCAGGAATGGATGCAGAAATACCTATTTCCTCCCTGACTTTTACCCTGCACGTAGACTATAACCCATCTGCCTTGGCTGCTAGCCAAGGTAGACATTTCTGGCTCGGTAGGTACTATCCTTCATTACATTTCTGACCTGCAGGCTTGATTGCTTTTATCATATGAAATATAATTCTTTTTATCATGTTCTGTCTCTGAACAGCTGTATCAGTTGCACAACTGGGGTATCTGCTCCCAGTCTGTGACTGGCAATGTTGTTGCTGCATCTGAAAGCTTGGGGCTGCAAACTGAGAATTCACATCTCTGATCAGTTTCTTTTTTTCTTTTTTTTTTTTTTTTTTTTAAGAGCATCATTTCTCTTGTTTCACAGTCCTATTTGTAAACTGTCATTGCCCACAATTTCTGACCTGCCAAACATTCCCATAGACTGGCTCTTTTGAATAATTTATCCTGTTATTAATACAGCCTCTGAATGCCTCCTCTCAGTAGGTGTAAATCACTGTTCCCTCCAGTGCTTTCTTGAAACTCTTTTCAGGAACCCAATTTCTTCCTTGGCCCATCCCCCAAGTCAAGTTCTCTGTTCCCTTAACATCATGCTCTATTCCAGTGGGTGCCTGTTCTCAGAAAAGTGACAGATGGATCTTACTCCTAATGAGTAAAAGTATCCAATATTTTTGCACTGTCTAAGGAGGAGGGGAAATTTGTTTTACTGGGCTTTATCACTCCCTGAAAACATCCCAGCCCCTTATGCTGTCAATGAAGAGAAAGATACCTCTGGTGGATAAGAATACCCTCTGTTAGCATTTGAAAAGCACGTCTCTTTTTCCACTGACTATAAAGGAATGTATGTCATTATATTAAGTGGACTTGATCACTCTCACCATCCTTTATTCCTTCTTTCTCTTTGTCCCTTCCCTTCCTCTCATTACTTCCTCCATAGGCCAGATGCCAAAAATGCTGGCAAGGCAGTATCATCTCAGCTATCAGCTTAAATTTTCAAACTGGCTTCCACCTCTTTCATTTCAGAGAGTGCTGCAATTTACATTCCTCTTATTTTAGGCAGTGGTAGTATTTTAAACACAGAACTATGTAAAGAATTGGTGGTAACACTGAACTGCTTAGCTGCAAAGGGGTGGTTAGAAGACCGAGCGAGGAAATGTTTGCATAAATCCTATGTAGGCAGATTCTCACCTAGAAAAAGTCTGCATTTCTGCCAAAATATGCAGAATCCCTGGCATCAGCCACAAGACAATTGTCAGACTTGATTGGTCCATCAGGGAAAGGCTTTTGCTTTCGTGTCTGTGTGTTTGGTGCCAGCATATTTCTCTGACAGTGATGTGAGAGATGACCAGACGAGTTCACTGACTGCTGAGATGTCTATGCAGAGAACCTCTTTTCTTCTTTGGCAGAAGTGAGTGGAAGCCTGAAGTTACTCCCAAGGAGGATGGGTTGCCAGTGTGCTTAGTTTTTATAAAATTCCCCAGGTTCATGGGCTGGTGCTGCTTCAGAATTGCAGGTGGCAGCATGGGTGACTCCTGACTTCACTCCAGAGCCAAAGCTCTGATATTGGAAACCTGGGAGGTGTTCTGGTTGGTGAAGCTCACCTCAAGCCATGTTCCTCTTTTTTTAATCAGAAAGGCTCAAAATCAAGGATTTTAGGTTCACAGGAATCCCAAATTCCTGTTTACGATTTTGGTAAGTAGGTGATAATAAAACATTTACTAAACCAGAAAACCTTATAAACTTGCTGTTCACTTCTGTTGTGCCCATTTTGTCGAACATTAGGAGAAAATAGGAGAGGGTAAAAATATACATTATCCCATTTCTATATGGACCTGGCTAAGTATGTTCATGGCTTATTTCCAGACATTTGAATGTCTGAATGATGTGGCTGCATTGGGAGATTTACTTGGTTTTCTAAAAATGGAGAACTATAATGAAAGAAGGACTACAATGAGACAGGCTTCAGCCCTTAATTTTTTATTTTTTTTTACTTTGTCAGGTTTTATCAACTAATCAAGAACGATCATGTACAGGGAGCCTGGACTGGACACAAAAATGGGACTGGTTTGCCACAGGTAACCTGAGTGATGCTTTATAATCTGAAGTACTAGCAATTGCCAATTGTGGACTTGCTGACCTTAACAAAAAAAGATTTCTTATACTTATTATACTATCCTAAATCCACAAATTAGATTAAAAAAAAAAAAAAGTGAAATGTGATATAATTTTATTTGTTAATGGAGAAATGCTGCACAGCTTGTCTCATAAACAATATAGCAAGTGTCACTGAACACTTATTTTGCTTGGCTTCAGTATTGAAAATATTTCTTAGCATTCACATTTTTTGCAGAACTAATACCTAAGTTTTTCAGTAATCTCCTTAATTGCTCTGTTGTCTGCCTGAAAATATTTATTTAAACTCCTTGTTTCATCCCCTCAGCAACCTGTTCTGATGTACATCTCCCTGCCCAGGTGATATCAGCAATCTGTTTGTCTCTGCAGATCTAAGAATGAAATATAGAGTTATTTTTCCATTTTAACATGAATTCAGCTGCCAAGGCCAGTGTCTTCGTTATCCCACTCTAGCAGGCATGCATGCTAAATCCATTATTTATAGGCAAATTTCCACAGATGATTATCAGTATGTCATCAGTAGAAATTTGCCTTCATGCTCCTTCAGAAATAGGTTATCATTATGTAACCTCACCCAACCAGCTGTATGTAATACTATCAGTATGTGTATGTACGCAGTGCAGCTTGAAAATAAATTAAGACATTTTAATGGAACATTTGTTTTCAGGTAACACCTGAAATGTTGAAGTTGTGTATCTGCAAGTATTAAAAGCTGACTTACAAGGTGGGATGTTTTTAACATTTGCTGTTTGGGAGCCAAGCCTTAGTTGTCTGTTAATGATATGAAAACAAACTACTAATAGTGTCCCAGTAAGAAGATATAATAGCTGGTTCCTATAGGTGATTACCTATTTGGAAACTAGAAAAGCTTTATCCAAACTAGAAAACTGTATTTGCAGTGTGTAGACCTATCCTTAGTATTGTAGTCACAGGTCCTTTTGCCTCATCTGCCAAGTGTTTCCTACCTGAGGGAACACTGGCCCTCTCATGTAGGGTTGCTCACACAAGTAAAGGCTTGTGTGATACCCAATTGTATCTTTTCTATCCAAAACCAAAACAAGCAAGCTAATAAACAAGTTAACTCTGTTGAGGCCAAAAGGTCAGCAAAAATGCTAAAAAAGCTCTGGTTGTCTTTGAACAGGCACAAGCTTTTGTGGACACTGTCCGATTTTTTATTTCACTTGTCTTCCTGGGTGAGACAGTCACTCAAAAGTGGGATCAATGCTTTTGATCAATACCTCACCCAATATTGTGAAAGGCCATATATCATTGTCTCCCCATGCTAGGGTTACTTGTGAACAGATTCTCCTTGTAGTGGAGTTGTGCCCGGAGGATTTGAGCAGAAAGGGAATGCCACTCTGCTGGGCAGGCACAAAATAAGAGTCCACCTTTACTCTTGGAATAGGAACAAGCTGTTACAGCAGTAGAACACAGGCAGTAAAGGCTCGTGAGGGAAGTTGTAAGTGAAAATAATAGCAAAGGAACGGCAGAGTCAGGCAGTGCCATTGAGCCACTGTTCCCTGAGGCTGAGAAACCTCTGTAAGAGGCAGCTCATTAGAAGAGTGCAGCTGTTTCTACCACCTAAAGCAATAAGTAGATTTTTCAGAGGCGCTGGTGCCTGAATATTTCTGAAAATCTCCCCATAACATGACTGTGGGAGCCACAAGCTACTGACTGATTCTGCAGGCTTGGCTTTTGCTTAGCTGTTGACATGAAAGCTAAATCCATCCAAAAGTCTGTGCTTTTGGTGGAGCTGCTTGCAGTGTGAGTCAGTGCACGTTTCTTCTCCGTGGCCATTACCAGACCCTGTTGTGTCCTAGATGTGGGAATTACTGATGTCATCAAAGGTTAATAGCTAAAGAAATCATTTCATTTGTAAGTACGCCCAACTGACAAGCTTTTAATCACATCCCAGGCGGGCTTGCCAGCTTGCATTCTTGAAGATGTAAGGAAATAATGTTATTGCCTGGTATTTGTTTTACAGCACTGGATAATGAGAGTGGGTGTCTTGCTATTTTATCTAATGCCCAGATATGAAATACAGCACTGCCTGTCTTCAAGTATTTCTCTGTTTCAGTACACTTTTTCAGGAAAATGCCATACATTGATTATGCTCCATATATACAGAAAGCTGTGATCTATGATTGGGTTATTATATTGACTCACGCTAAAAGGAAAACTGAAGTATTTATTTGCAAAAGAAGATAAAAAAATGCCATTACATTGAGCTTCACAGAGTGGGATGGATTTCAGGGGCTGTGAAATAAGAGATCAAAAGGAATCATTGCATCCTAAATATTTTATTAATAACTATTCTTGCTTTAAGTATAGCATAACTGGGCTAGTGGCATTTGTTTTGCTTTAGCAGCACATTTAATTTCTCAATTGTCTAATGACAAACATTGCTTTCAGTGAAGTCAACAAGAGAATAGCATCAGGAAGGAATCTAAACCAATACAACCCCTTTCATTGAGTGCCATGAAATGTTTATTAGCTATTTCAGTCACTGTGTGTGAGTGCATTCATCTGACTGGAATATAGATACAACACAGGATAGATAATGAAACTGTTTAGGTTGCCCTGTTTCCGAACTCCTCAGTAAATATTTCTTCTTTAAAAACCAAAGAAATATTCTGATGCACTTTCTGTGATGGCACCATGATCCTAATTGAAAAGATACAATTATGGATATATGACTCTTCTTGACCATTCTGAATATTGAATTATAAATCATAAGCTTACATGTGACCAATTTTCTTCAGTTACTGTGAGATGCTGTCAAGACAACACCAACTCATCTGCACAGATTGCAATTATATCTTTCTTTCCATCCATTGTGGTTAAACGGAGCCATGATATCCTGCAAATAAGGAATTACGGTGGCAAATCCATCATCTGAATTCTTGGCTCACAGGCATAGCTATATTTTAACAATAATATAAGATTGGCTGGACTTATTTCTACTCAAAAGTTACAAGTAAAAAATAGATATAAAAAACCAAGAAGTATTTGAAACAGGCTTGTGGGTTTTTGCAGCCTTTTCAATAATTAAGATCATAGCCATATTTTTGAGACCAAAAACCTTGACATGACTAAGTCTTATGCAGTAAAAATTTTACATTAAAAGCCAAATTATACTAGATGATACCCGACTAGATTGTGATCCCTGTATTCACATAGAGTATCTTTTTCTTCTGAAAATTCATTGGATTCACCCTGTTATTTGAAGAGCAAAATACTTTTTAATGTAAAATTGTCCATCTGAGTACCACTGTGAAGATCCTGACCCACCTGAAGATTAAACAGTACCAGGTCTGCTATTCTAGAGAAACTCTCCTTCACTGTTCATGTGTTCTGCCATTGCTAAAGATGCTATTATCACATAAACACACAAACCATACTTGACAATATCCAGTTGATAGTGAAGAAGAAATATGTCAATGAATGTAGGGACTAAATATACAGGGTTTTTTTCCCAAAAAGTGACCTGACTTAATCTTAAGCCAAATGGTCCATATTTTCATGTAACATCTAATTGGTGCTGAAATCTCACATTGCCCTCCAAAATACAAGTTCTTTACAAGGCAGCTTTTATTAAAGCTTTTATCAAAGGTCTTCATTTCAAAATAAATGAATGGAAGCTTAAATCTACATCCCAGTCCTAGTTCAAGATACCAACTTAATTGAATATTTTGAATCTTCTGTTTTGTCAATATGCACCTTCTAAAATGTGAAATCTATTTTGCAAATAAGAAATCAGTTGTATCCAAAACTGAGTAAGTAATCCCAAATTGATATTTGAATAATTCAGCAACTTTAAAAAAGAAATTTATGAAATATTTCCAGCTATGGAAAATCCTTATGTATCATCGATCAAAATCCCCTAAGAAATTTGCCACAAATATAGTATCATATATCTCATGAGACAATTCTTCAGCATTGCACCAATGTGTTATCTGAAGGGATTTTGTTTGAGGAGGTTAGAGGTAACAACTTTTTATTTAATCATGAAACATTTATTGCAATGTTAACTACAAAAGAGCCCACTCCTACTCCATAACCATTAAAATGCAGGAAGCCACCTACTCAATAATGCAGAATTGTTGTGTATTAAAAATTTAAATCTATAAATATTAATAGAACACAGGTCAGTATCTTAACCAACAGAGGTAGTTGTACACACAGCTATAATTTTAAGCCTTAAGGGCTGCACATGTCTTATGGCATAGAGGAAAATAGAAATGATAAAAGGCTGCTGTCTGATAAAAAAAATGTTGATCTTTTATTCAGATGAAAGATAAGGACAAGAAATCCTGTATAAATCCAGGAGTCTGTGGTTGTCCTTTGGGAGGGAAATGTTTCTATTTCCATCTAATAAGTCAATGTGCTGGAGTCAGCTTTACAAGGGCATGGCATAAAGGTGTTTCTAAGTAACAGCAGTCAAAGTTGCCTTCTGTAGCCTTGCTCCTTTACACTATTTTGACAGTATTGAGATGTCAGAAATATGATACTGCTTTTCAGTCCCTTAGTCCAAAAAGAACAGTCCAGTGTATGCTAAATGTATTCAGTATCAACAGAGAGGTGGTTGCCATTTAGGAGATAAGGAGAAAACCCCTCTGTTGTTGCAGTCCAGGTATTTACCATCCCCAGGAATGGGGAAACTGAGCAGATTGTGGGAGGGCTTTAAATGGTGCCCCTCAGTATACAGCAAACCTGAAGTACTGGAAAGGTACAGCTCCTTAGCAGCAATTCCAAACAGCAGCATCAGCTGCTTCTGGATGCAGGTAGCATCAGCCTTATTTCTGGCTAGGAAAAAACCCAAACTCTTCATTGTAGTAGAGATACTTTGCACTCTGCAGCCTGACCCAAATTCACATCCCTTGCATGCTCTCCAACTCAGCCAAGGCAGCTGGCTAGAGAGCAGTGGCCTGCATGGGTGACATGCACAATTTGACAGACAAGTCACAAGCATACCACAGGCCTATCAGGGCTGTGTCTAGAGGAATGTGTCTACTTCTCCATATGCTGCTCTCCCAGTTTGTTGCACTGGGAAACCACTTGAACACGGCCATGCTGTTACACAGCCTTATTTAAACTTGCCACACTGATGGCTGATTAACCACAGCTTACAAACACTGTGTAATACTGCAAATGGAGACAGAAACAGATCTCTGCTGTGTGCAGCTGAAGGGTGAGTCGTGGGCACCTGGTTGTCCACCCCAGCTCCCCAGACCCTGACAGGTCTGCTGCCAAAGGTGCAGGGTGGAAGTGTGTCTCTGCCTGCAGTGTGCATCTCTGTCCTGGTTTGGGTCAGGATAAAGGTAATTTTCTGGTTTGTACTTTTGCTATCAGCTAAGTCTCTTGTAAGTAGTTGCACTTGCTGAAATTAACAGCAAGTTTCTCAGACAGTGTCTGCTTCTAGGACTGATAACACTCGATGTTTATAGTTACTGCCAGAGACTGGTGTGCAGAGCCAAGGACACTGCTCAGCTCTGAGGAACATTTTACCTTCCAGAAGGAGCAAGGAGGAGGTCCCACCTGAACCCCTCCTTTGGGGAGGACCAGACAAGATAGATGCCAGAATTGACCAAACAGAGTATTCCATCCCATGCACGTCATACTCGGTATAAATTTGAGGGATCACGAGGGTCAAACCCTTCTTCCTGCCCTTCCTGCCGTTCCTGCTTCCATTCCTCTGCCTGTGGTCCTGCCATCCTGAATCTGTGTGTTCCTGCCTCCAGCTCCCGACTGCTGCTGACTCCAGGAGTCCAGCCTCGACTTTCCCAGGGCTGCCCTGCAGCCTCGGTGGTGACGTGAAAAGGGGGGAGGAACGTGGTATCACTTTTCCTGTATATTTGTATATTTGTATATTTGTATATTTGTATATATTTAGTAATTTTTCCTATTTATCATTACTGTTTCATTAAAGCTGTGTAGTTTAGTTTCCAACCCATAAGTCTCTCTTCCTTATTCTCTCTCTTTTCTTTATCATTGAGGAGAGAGAGATTAATACATAAATCTGTTGCTTGGTTTAATTGCCGGACCAGTGTTAAACCGTGACAATCTCTCAGGATACCTGCTGGGGTTTTATGGCTGGAAATGAAGTAACAGCTGGTTTACGCTGTATTTTCCACCTCAACATAATTGGTTAAGCTCATTTAGAAGCATTTATTAAGGAGGGGATGGAGGTAAGGCAGAATGTGTCACTGCCACGGTCTCAGGTGGGAATTTGTGGTTCAGCTCTGAAGTCAGAGCTGCTGGGAACCTCCCCAGGACCCCATGACCACATCTGTGCCATGTCACTTTGCCCAGAGTTTTGAATTTTATTCCCTTAGGTAGCAGTGACCTCAAAATTGCCTGTTACTTGGAGTAGGAGTATGTGAAGGTGTTCCTGAATGTACACTGGGATGCATTGCAGAAAGAGGTGTGGATCTCATGCTGTTTTTAGACAACCTTCCCTTTTGTTGCTGTGGTCAGGTTTAGCCCCAGATGGTACCAGCCAGGCCTCTGGTCCCAACCCCACCATGGGGTAGGGGGAGAAATCCACCTAAAGGCTCATTAATCAAAACAAGGATAGGGAGGTTTTCACTCCACAATTACAGTAATGGGCAAAACCAGACAGCATCAACTTGGAAAGAAAAAAATGTATGCATTTAATCTATCAGGAGAAAGACAAAACATTACCAGATTTTAATATCTTTCCCCCCCACCCCTTCTTCTTCCAATCCCGGATGGCTTCATGGCTGCCTCCCCCTCAGGGCACAGGGAGGGGCAGGGGGGGTTCAGGCTCAGTTCCCCACACGGTGTTTCTGCCGCTCCTTCCTCCTCAGCATGAGGACTCCTCACATTCTTTCTTCCCCCGCTCCAACGCGGGGTCCCTCTCACGGCAGAGAGTCCTTCAGGAACCCCTCCGACATGAGTCCCTCCCAGGAGGTGCAGTCCCTCAGGCACAGACTGCTCCAGCCTGGGCTGCACACAGAGTCACGGCTGCTTCGGGAACAGTCACCTCCTCTGACACGGGCTCCTCCATGGCTGCAGATACACATCTCACTCTCTCCCTGATCCTGCACACGCTGCAGCTCCATGTCTGCCCGCCTGTGATTTCTCAGAGGCGGCAAATCTGTGTTTCCCTTACCATGGTCCTTCAGGGACTGCTCCCCTGTGCTCTTCCATGGGCTGCAAGGCGACAGCTGCCATCTCACAATGGGCTGTGGGGAAATCTTGGCTTGGGCACCATCTCCATTTCTTCACAGAGGCATCTACCTTCCCATATCTTCTCAGCCTTGGCCATAGGCCAGGGGAGCTTCCAGCAGCTTTCCACAGAAGACACCCCTGTAACACTCCCCTCACCTTTCAAAATACCACTGTACTAACCCAAGGACACTTTCAGAAACAGAAACAAGAATTGACAGACCACTGATCTGTCCAAGGAGGGCATTTCTTTTGTTCCTATGACTATTTATAGCTCTGGCCTGTTCCAAGATTATCCTCCCTCTGATTTGTGAGAACATAAATGTAAAAACGGGATCATCTTGCTGCAGTCTTAAGTGGTTACCTTATTTGGGAAATGTTCCCTGGGTATCCACTATCTGCCTGTCTTTCTCAGAAAGTCCACCAACGGAATTGCCTCTGGGTAAAAACAGTGAAATGGGATAAATGAAAGGAAATAATTAAGGTAGCTTTGACAGAAGGGGGAGCCTGAGGGTCTATCCACATTTGGTGGTATTATTTGAGACTGTATGTCAGGCAGGGCAAGGCTGTATATCCATGCTGTGAAGAGCAGGGAGCATCCTGAAGACCTTGAGGAAGGAGGAAAGATATCAGCCCTCTGATATCCTTGTTAATAAAGTTTATAAGGGGGACACAGACATCCTGGAAAGAGCAATTTGTGCTCTCTAACCCAAGGGAGACAGCACAGGACATGAGGCAAGACCCTCTGACAAAAACGAAGGAGTCTCAGGTAGGTGCATTTATGTGTGTTTTGGTTTGGTTTTTTAATTTTATTTTTATTTATTCCTACAGGGTGTTGGTTCTTCCTCCTATGCCCCTCAGGTAGAGAGTAAGAAGCTACAGGCCAGAGCATAGGAATAATTCTTCAACACACTATACAAAGTTCATCCTCTCACATATATTGCCCTTTGGTACAATCAGGAAAGCACATGTTTTCACTGTTTCTTAAAACAACAGTGTTGAACACCTTCCCAAACTGGTCCACAGGATGTTCTCTGGCCCTTCCCCTTGATGCAGCCATAAACATCTGAAATCAGAGATTCCACACCATGGCTTTTCCAGGCCCTTTAAGAAAGGCACCAGGGAGACTCGTCTCATCCATCTTCAGCAACATCCATTGTGCTAAGACTATTTTTCTAGTACACTATGAGTGCACATAAGGCTTTCAAATCTCAAGGTTTTGAGAAGTATTCTCCAATGTTTGCTCTGCTGGAGAAAACATTTTGCTACTCTGAACTGGCTTGTATCAATCCTGGTCCATTTAACTCATTTAAGAATAACTTTAAAAGAGATTGTCACAGTTTAATGCTGGGCAGGCAATTAATTGAATGGCAGATGCTCTCTATTCATCCCCCTCCCCTCCCTGATAAAGAAAGCAGAGAGAATAAGGGAGAGAGACTTAGGGGTTAGAAACTAAACTACACAGATTTAATGAAACAGTAATGATAAAAAACAAAAAAATTATTAAATATATACAAATATACAGAAAAATGTTACTCCCTTCCCCCAATAACTCTCACGTCACCACCGAGGCTGCAGGGCAGCCCTGGGAAAGTCCAGGCTGGAATCCTGGAGTCAGCAGCAGTCAGGAGCTGGAGGCAGGAACACACAGATTCAGGCTGGCACGGATCAGGACCACAGGCAGAGGAACGGATAGAGTCTTCTCAGGATGCCAAATCAAAGAGGGACAGGCAAAGAAGGGTGAAGGGGAAGGTAAAGGGGTTTGGCCCTCATGATCCCTCAAATTGATACTGAGTATGATGCATATGGGATGGAATAGCCAGTTTGGTCAATTTTGGTCATTTGTCTTGTCCACTTGTCCTCCCTAAAGGAGGGTTGCATATGTGACCCCTTTACTTTCTTTCTCTTTCCAGAGTATAAGATGTTCCTCAGAACCAAGCAGTGGCCTTGGTTCTGTTAGCTGTAACTATACATTATATATATAGAGAGAGAGAGAACTGTATGTTCTCTAGCTGTAACTATAAACATTGAGCTTTACCAGTCCTAGAAGCAGACACTGATTTAGAAACTTGCTGTTAATTTCAGCAAATACAGCTACTTACGAAAGACTTAGCTGAAAGCAAAATTACAAGACAGAAAATTCTCTCTATCCTGGCCCAAACCAGGACACAGCTGCATAGAGTTTTCTCATTGCTGTTCCTCTGGCACTTGCCTCCTTTTGGAACTTTCTGTCTTGTTCCTTATCAGTGCCAATAGATTGTGTATTGTTCAGTCATATTCTCCACATCTGCTGAAAGCTCAAACATCGACAGAAATGGGGGAAGGAAAAGGTTTTTATGTTTATTAGTTTGGTAGTTTTCATGTTGTTTTGGTTGATTGGTTTGGTTTTTATTTCTACAAAGTACAAGTCTGGTGTACCAACAGTTAAGAGAGAAACAACAACGTATCCTCAGGAAAGTCACCACAGATTCCTGAACTAGCTGTGCAGGTAAGCAGTAAATAATACTAACAATGATCAGTTAGATGTGACTTCCATTCACAGCATAGATTTCATTACAAAATGAAATGCCCCTGTGTGATCCATCCATGTGCCTCAAAGCATGATTTGATGTTAGGTCTGAATTCAATTTCATACTAATGAAAGTTGTAAATAGTTTCACAAGGCCAGTGGAATGAGGAAAATACAAACACAATGGAGACTACATTCAGATGATGAAATGTTTTGAAATTAGAAACACTGGCTTGAAACAGAATATTTGTTGGGCAATCTGGGCCTTTTTAGAAAGATTGAATTTGGTTTTCTCAGTCTGAAAGCAAAAAGCAATTTCATAGCCGTGTGTTGGTCCTAAACTTCTTCATCTATGTTTCTAAGGGTTCTTAATATGCTACTTTGTGGAATGCTCCCTTTCTTTAATGGTGACAGCTCTGCAGAGAACACAGAAGTCCTATCTGCATAACCAACTGTGTTTCAGGATAGAAGCCACAGACAGTGCTAGATCTCTGGTCTCCTGAAGTTTTACCCCTCTTAGATTGACCATTTATATCCCACTGTTATATTTATCTCATTTCTGATTACAGTTTTTTGAACTCTGCAGCACTGAAGACACAAAACATGGCACATGAGTAGATCTAACTCAGAACTTACCAGGAGGAGGAAATCAGGATGTAGCAATAGTCAACAAGTTTTAAGTATGAGGTTAAGTAGTTTGAGATTAGAGAGAAACTGATCAGCAAAGCACTTCTAATTGACTTGATCTGGACAAGCCAACTGCATTAATTTGTATTCAGCACCTGTGCAATTAAAAATATTAAAACAACAGCAAAACTTCTTCTTTTTTATGTTTTACCAGCCCCAGGTTCCTCTTATGGGTCCTGCAGGACTTCTCAGTTTGTTCCATGTCACTGATAATTTTCACTGACTCAGGTTCATACAGTCTCAAATAACTACACCCGCTTAACATCACTGCCATTTTGTACCTTTTTTTCATCTCTTTAATTTAGTGCTAGACTTCTTGTTCTTTGATCCACTAATTGGAACCTTTCTTCTTTTTCTCCATTTAGAGTCTGATATTTTAGAAAAACTGAACCTAGCCAGACCTTATGCCAGTTCTTATGGGCATTTTTTTATTATTTATTTCCTTCCTCCTCCTGTTCTTGGCACGCTGGTTTTTACAGATTAAGAAGCTTGTCAAATGTCTATTTTGGGACAATTATCATTAATAAATTAAGCTCTATCAATCTGCACACCCTCACAGAAAGAATGTAGGTTTGGATGTGAGAGGGATGTGACTCCATTTATGGGCGCCAGATTATGTGTCAGTGCCAGGGATTCCCTCATCTTTGGAAAGCAGACAGGTATGTTTGGTGTTATCTCTTCTAGAAAAACCCTGGGAGAATTAGGTGGGCTGGGAGTATTAGCTGGGCAATCAAATTCACTACTTGTAAAACCAGTGGGATCACTCCAGGGCAAAATGTCATCTTGTGTCTGTGTGGTATTTCAGAAGTGCATATTTTTGCATCCTCTCTTAGTATTTCTTCTTTCAGAAGAGTACAGGGTATCTGTCAAATAGGAAACTATCAGTCTGTTAGGATTCATATGCTGAAAGTACAAAACTTGTGATGGATCTGAGGAGTTACATTCTTTGTCCCTTATTGGGTTCTCTGCTTAATTGACCTATTTTTTCTCTTAGCTGAGAACAAAAAAGATTCATAGAGTATGCCTATGCCAAAATACAGCTTAACACAAAGAACAACATTTAAAAGAGATATGTTGTTATGATTCAGTCTCCAAATCTACGTAGATTTGTTGGCATAGCCACACATTGTGCTGAGACTTCTGTGTGGCATTTCCTTCTGAGCTGGCATAGTCAGCACCTGCCTTGCCTTTGCAGAAGCTAAAACATGCCTTTGTTTTAAAAAGCTCCAATTTATATTTTATAAGGAAGCAAGATCTTCGTAAAAATATTGGATTTACAGTGGCAAAAAGATGCAAAATGAACAAACATTGTGTATTATATAGTGTTATAAGTAAAGAGACATTTTATTTGGAAGAAGACAAGAGAAGAATATACTTACGTGCATGTCCTAGATAAAAAGGCATAAATACTGAATTTTTTGCATTTAAACATGTATCACAGCAACAAAGTAGAGATTCTGTATAAGGAACATCAGTAGGTTTACTGTATAATAGCTGTTATTTAAAAATTATACACATACTTCCATAGAATTCACAATGATTTACGAATTCCATTTATATGCTTTTTACAATTCACACTATTTGCTGTAAGAACTGGAAGTTGACTGGAAACGATTAGCACCTATTTATCAGAGTGTTTTGGGCAGAAGTGTTGAGACTCAGACTGCATTTAGTGCTTTTGAGAGAGTTTTGTAGGGACAGAAGAAATCTGCCCTAAGTTTCAGAATTAATGAAGGACAGAAAGAAGGAGACTAGAGTAGCACAGCAGTTCCTCAAGCAATATTCAGTCAATTCAAACCAGAGAGAGAAGTGGATTCTTTTCTTTGTTGTTTACCATGAACAGAAGAATTGATTGTTCAGGATGCAGCTACTGAGGCATAATAAGAGAAGATGGCTGAGATATACCCAAAAATGGAATTTGACCAACAGTGGATATAACACATGAGATGTAAAGAATGGAAAGTCATTTTATAGTGGTTAAGTGTAAGGCCCTGTGAATGATTTTGGCATTAGAAAAATGTATAAGGAGTTGAAAAAAATAAAATAAATAAAAACTGTCACAGAAAAAAAAGTATTGAAAAGCTGGGGGGAAAAAAGGAAAGGAAAGGAAAGGAAAGGAAAGGAAAGGAAAGGAAAGGAAAGGAAAGGAAAGGAAAGGAAAGGAAAGGAAAGGAAAGGAAAGGAAAGGAAAGGAAAGGAAAGGAAAGGAAAGGAAAGGAAAGGAAAGGAAAGGAAAGGAAAGGAAAGGAAAGGAAAGGAAAGGAAAGGAAAGGAAAGGAAAGGAAAGGAAAGGAAAGGAAAGGAAAGGAAAGGAAAGGAAAGGAAAGGAAAGGAAAGGAAAGGAAAGGAAAGGAAAGGAAAGGAAAGGAAAGGAAAGGAAAGGAAATGAAAGGAAAGGAAAGGGGAGAAAAGAGAAGAGAAGAGAAGAGAAGAGAAGAGAAGAGAAGAGAAGAGAAGAGAAGAGAAGAGAAGAGAAGAGAAGAGAAGAGAAGAGAAGAGAAAAAAAAAAAATTTCTCCCTTGTTTCAGTATCTTGAAGTGACATTCCAGGCAGGAGAGGTGACACTTTTCAAAAAAAACATACGGATTCTCAAGTATATTTCTTTAATACCTTGAACAAAGACAAAGAAGTATTACACTTCAGTGATTCAGAGGATCAGAGGGTTCTCAGAGCATCCTGTTACCCCACAAGCTGAATCCAGCCTATGAATGGCTCATTTTGCTCATGTCTGTTCCCATGTGAGGAGCCCTTACACTTAACAGATGAGCTAATGATGAAAAAAATGGAATTATGTTCACAGGTTAAGTAAAATGGCAGGCTTGAGCACCTAGTTATTCTTCTTGTTCTTTCTGTGTAATTTCTTCAGAGAACAAAAGTTTTGTTCTTTGTTGGTTAAACTGCCTTGCAGTTTAAACATTGTAAAGCAGATTGTCTTTCAAGTATGTAATGATATGTCTCTTGCCATTCCTCTGCCATGTTTACCTGCCTCTGAAGTACCATTGCTAACTCTCTTGAAGATTTTTGCTAAGATGCTATAAGCATTCTGCTTATTGCACTGCTATTCCTTGCTCCAGAGTGCATTTTCATGCCATAACTGCTGCTGCTGGACCTTTATTGCTTTGAACATCTTTGGGTTTGTAAAATTCCACTGACCCTTCCAGGCATTGACTGGAGAGAGACTTAAGAGGAGTGACTGATCAAGCATTTAGACAATTCTGTAGTGTGACAGGATGCCCTTTTCAGGCTTGCAGAAGTATGTGAAGATCCATATTCATACTTTAAAAAGCTTAATACTTAAAATCTTCTGGTTGTTAATCCTAAATGAAGCTGGTAAATAGTTCTTTAGTGGCACAGAAACCAGATATTCTTCCACAGAAAAAGCTCAACTCAGGATGTGAAAGACATGATGTACGGCAATGCTGCTCCCTTCTTCTGAAATTTGATGCCCAGTATAGGTGGCAGTTTCTCTGCTTATGCTGGATTTATGATTAGATGGGAATACACCAAAAAGGCTGAGCTGGTAGCTGCTAACTGCACAGTGCTTTCAGGTTGGCAGGTTTTGATGGATACTGTATACTGAAGTCTCTTACACCTCATCTTCCACTTTGACTAAGGTCTCCTCACAGTCAAGCCCAGGTGGAATGGGTTTTGTGTCCTCTGTGTTAAATTTTAGAGCTTATCTGTAGAAATTTAGGATGATATGTGATTAACTGCAGGGCTTTGATGTTGTTTAAAAGTTCTCCTTTTATGTAGGACCCCATATAAAGACAAGATGTTGGCTACCATTCTAGTGTCATTAGTTACAGTTCTGCAGTTTAATCAGCTTATTCTTTGTCTCGATCCACCAAATTCAGGAGTTCATCAGTACATGTTGTCTGCCTTAAAAAATGTAATGTATACATTACTGTGTCATTTTTTCATTATCTAAGTGCTAAATATGTATCTTTTGGTGATACCTCAGAAAAGCTATATACAAATTTCAGTCACAATAATAATCAGAGAGCTGGAGCACCTCTCCTATGAAGAAAGGTTGAGACAGTTGGGTTTTTTTAGCCAGAGGAGACCTTACTGCAGCCTTTCAGTTCTTAGAGAGGGCTCAAAAGAAAGATGGAGACAGACTTTATTATTAGGGCCAGTAGCAATAGTACAAGGGATAAAAATCTAAACTAAAAGAGGCCAAATTTAGATTAGACATAAGGAATAATTATTTTTATGAAGATGGTGAGACACTGGAATGTGTTGTCCAGAGAAATTGTGGGTGCCCCACACTTGAATGTGTTCAAGGCCAGGTTGGATGTGGCTTTGAGCAGACTGGTCTAGTGAAAAATATCTTTGCCCATGGCAGAAAGGGTGGAATAGATGACTTAAAGGTCTGTTCCAACCCAAATATTTCTATGATTCTATGCTTCTAATTTACTGTTTCAGAGTTGCATATCACTGGTAATTCAAAAGTGTATTTGTCTTGTGATAGTCTATGTTACAGTCATCCAGATCTCATACATATTTGACTCACAGCACATTTGTTGACATTGTTACTAGCTTCTGAATAATTGACTTTAGTTTCCAAATATAGCCTCATTTGAAGCATATAGTTGAATTAAAATGTAAGTATATGCAGTAGAGACTGTTAGCTAACCATATTGTGAACTGAACAGCCATTTGCTCAGGAAAGGATTACGAGCATTTTGACACTCTGAAATTTTTAAGGAAAACACCTGTGTAAGCATTTAACAGCAGAAAGATGCTACTTTCAGTAGGGCATGGCATGGGAGGATTTGGGAGGTTTGGGTTATTTTTAGAGGGGACAAGCTAGGTGCAGGTGCATATAATGGTTGCCTGGTAACACATCTAGGATTACAAGATAGCAGGGTCATTGATGTAGGCTGATTTCATCAGAAATACAGAAAAGAAAAAAAATCCTAAGCCAAACCCACTCCAAAAAATTGTTGCTTGTCAATTTTTTCCGTGTTTTGTGAGCAATTCAGTGACTCCAGGCTTTCTGAAATATATGTTTTAGAAATACAAGACCAGAGCAACAGCTTGTAAGTCATTGTTTTTGTTGTATCAATAAGAAAGCCATTTTTGCCTTTGGGATTGGATTAGATTTATTTTCATTTGCCTTTCATGTCAGTTTACAAATACACAACAAGCTTTGTATGGTCATCTGGATGCTCTTCTGCTTTAATAAATATTTGTTGATATTTCTTTTGTAATATCTTTGGACCTGATCCTAAGAGTATCACACATGCTGAAAGAAAAAAATATTTAATAAAATCATCCATGTATTAAATTACTACCTCCCATCACTAAGAGTAGCAGAATTAGCTCTACATAAAGGTAGCTTGTCTAAGCATGTGTACTTAAATCTATATTTTGAGGTTTTTCAGAGATTCAACTTCTTTAAGTCTTTTAACTTTCCCAAAATCTTTAATTTCACTGAACCAGGAACCAGGAACTCATCCTACATCATATCTTGTTTGTTGCTATGTTTCTTTAAAGCTCTGGCATAAACAGGAACAGATAGTGATTGACGATGAATCACACTAGCTCCTGAGTTACTTATGCAGTAAAATTAATTTTTCTGGGTTTTGCATGAATGGACTCAGCCTGTGACCTCACAGGTGTGATCTGAGCTGAAGTATAGTGTAATGAATCACAAAGGACACTGTCACATAGTAGGAGAAATTCTCTCTGGATTCTCTTCATAAGGAACAGAGGGACAGTCAAACTAGGGAGCATTACCCACCAGTGCAACTCACTCAAATAGCAAAAAGCTCATCCAGCAAAACAAAGGTGTTCTGTCCTAGACACAGGTGCTATAATTCTTCTGATTTTTTCTTGGGGGTGGAGGTGTGTGTGAGGAGTGATGCATTTATTTTCTGATCCTCTTGTTCAATAAATGCTGGTGTCCATCTTTGGTTTTCCTTGATTCTGCTGGAAGATGTTTACATCATCAGTAGTTTGTCACATCTGCTAGACAGACTTTTGACATCAGATGTGGAATGTAAACTCCTCTTGTGGAAAGGAAAAGGAATAAAATGGAAGAATCAATGCTACCATCTTTTTCCTAGCATCCCAGTCTTACTTCTTTTTCTTCTTTGTAGGTGGTGATCTGCATTTTCCTTGAAAAGCAGAATCTCTTCACACTCACCTTTTCCTCAAAAAACAAATCTTGGTCCCTTACAGACTTCCTCATGTTTGTGCCATGTTTTGGTCTATATGAAACTGCAGTTTCTGATGGACAATATTTTCTCAGTATGAATAGGAAAACACGAAAGATCTAGCTTCATTATAGAAATGAATCAATTAAACCATTGCTTCCCCCAGGTATCACTCCAGCTTTTCTGTAGTGGAAGTTTTGCAGTCTGTATTATTATTTTTTTCTTCTGATTTCTAGTCTTTTTAATTTGCTTTGCTATTTTTTTTCATCATTATCTTTTATTGTCTGATTTCTAATATTATTTCATAATTAAAATAGAATAGGAGAATCCCCTCCCTATATTCCATCTCCACCAAAATCAAAAAAGAAAGGTTTTCTCTTGAGTATTCTGACTCTTTTAATTACCCTCTCAAATTTGATTTAGGTTTCTTTTGATGCTTAAAGTAATTTTGCTTGCCAGCAATTAGGGATATCATGTTGTACAACAAACTGTTCCAAACACTGGGGGAAACCTCAGGAAAATAGTTTCCATGGTGTTTAGTCAGACCCACAAAACTGTTGCTTAGCAAGGAAAATAAGATGAGGGTATTCAAGAGCAGCAAAACTGAGGGCACTTGATGTTCTAAGTTTCAAAATGCCTGTTTAGCCATACTGCCTAGATCTTCCAGCCAGCCTGATGTATTTTGTCACAACATGGATGGGGTATTTTACCAGGGCAAATTCATCAAAGATTCTCAATATGAAGGGTAGATTATTTTTTTTTATTCTCTTTCCTTTTTACTTTGACATTTATGATAAATGAAAGATGCTGATAGCATGATTTATGAAAAGGTAGATATACAGAATTCCCTCCTTCAAAGCCCACCTCTCTTCTCGTAACTCAGTGCTCTCATGCAGGAGGATTTCAATGTTCCCTGAAAAACATTCCCCAAGTCTCTTTGGCATTGGCTCAAAGCTGCAGTCTCCCAGAAGTTGGAGGCTGGATATTGACCATCCTGGAGTAGCAGCTTAGGGATTAAATTGAAATTAGTGAAATGTCTTGCAGCTCCTTAAAGCAGGAAATACTGCTGCTTTCTTCCATGACCCAGAAAAAGCAGGTAAGAGGGGAATCTCTGCATGGGAATCTGCATGTGGGACAGGTTGACTTATAAACTACATAGGAAGAAAAGTTTTGATTTTATTTAGATGAATTTGCAATCTAGACATCAAATTGTACTCAGGGCAGCCTTGTGTTTAGGAGTTCCTGTAGAGGAGCGACGAGGGAAGTCTCGAGCAATCAATGTGATTGATAATCAAGCTTCAAACTTTATTGCACAGTTACAATACTTATATAGTGCTTTGTGTGACCACACCCCAGCCACCACACACCAACATAACTTATTATTGGACACCCGGTGTGTTTACCTATAGAGAACGAATCCCAGATGTGCAGGGACAGTAGTAAGGTCCTATATAATTGGCCTTAAATAAGGAGTTCTGTACACAGACATGGACTTGTGCACACCCCAATTCTAGGGCATTCTACAGAATTCTGCAACAAATTCCCACAGGACAATCTGGCACTTCCTTCAGAAATTAAGTCAGCCCTCCCCCTTGTCAAAAAAATTTCTGGTTTTGTTCCTGCTTTGATCATGGGCAATTTGGCAGATCTGGAGGTGTTCCCCACATTTGCACTAGGGCTATACAATGCCTGAGATCAGTGAGTCCACCAGGGAACTTCAGAAGCCCAAGGCTCACCCTTGTCCTCAGGTCCCTCGCATCTGTGGCTCAGTCCTGTTCCATCCCATGCTCCAGTGAAATCAGTGAGCACAGTTTTGATGTCTTGCAGCACGGCTGCTGATGGACACTCTTGCCTCTGCCCATTTCATCACATCCCTTAAGCAGAGCACCTCCAGCAACACTGCCCAAGTGTTACACAGTTCTGTCTCTCTCCAGGCTCTTCCCCATGTACCTGTGGTTTTAGCTATTGCATTACACAGATTTATCAGCCCCTGTTAACTCCATCCCCTATAGATACAGCCGTGCTTTTCACTGTCAAGCTGGGAAAAAAAAATCTTAAATGCGTTAAGCCAACTTCTGCCCACAAGTGCTCCATTAATTCCATCAAATCTATTTTGGGTCTTATTTCTGCCATCAGTTCTGCCACATTTCGTGCCAGCTCAAACCAATAAGCTAAATTATTAAGGCTCATAGCCTTACTCAGTTAATATGGGCACTTTGTGAGCAGCACAGGACAAAGGTTAGCAGCAGAACAAAGCAGTGGAAAATGAAGCACAGAAGGCAAGTAGTATAAAGATGTCACTAGATTTCTAGCTAGTCCTAGCATTAATGCACTTACGATATTTTCCACATCATTTACACCACCCTCTTGCCTGTGAGTTTTTTAATTTGAATCTGACAACTCAGCCTGGGGAGAAGAACTGCTCTTCTGGAAATGGGGAGTCTGGTTTAAGTATTTGAGAACAAAAGGAGAAATCATGGAAATGGGGAAAGGGAAGGCTTGGAAAAGGAATGTGTTCCATTTGGTTTTCCTCACGCTATAAAATTAGTATAAAATAAACAAGATTTTGGTGAGCAGCTTTAGTTTAGAATGATCCCAAATGACCTTTGATATGAAACAATTCTGATTTTCTTATGAGTCTAGATTTAGTAATTATAGATCTACACACTGTTTTCCTTGTTTAAAAAACACATTCCTTCTCCAAAATCTGTGTCAGCAGTGTGAAGGGAAGAACTACTACTACTTACTAACTTGTAAGATTAAATTCCTTTTATCTTCCTAACCACTAGTCTTCACTTCAGTCAGACAAGGCAGGTTAGGAGGTCTCTGCAAAGGACAGCCTTCCAGTTCTCATCTTTTAAGCACAGATTTTCAGTCTTTTCCTAATCTTTCTTATTCCCATCTGCACCCTTAGAAAGACTATATTTTGAGATAGGCTAACCTAAGGACAGTATTCCTAGTACAGTAGTTGTATTTTGATTTATAAATGGGCTTATGATCTTTTTATTCTTTGCACCAACCTTTTGTAGCCTAACATTTGCTTTCTGATTTCCAGCTCTGTTGAGCAGTGATCCCTAGAGAGCTGTGATTAGTAATTTAAAACTTAGTGTAGCATTGAATTTCATATTGCCACTTCACCACAGTGCTTATTTCCCAACATTAGTCTTGGCCGGGGTTTCTTCACCTATATAATTATGCTGCCTCTCTGTTTATCCCCCTCTAAACTGTTTATCACCCTGCTACATGTATATAACTGCATCAACCTTACAAATATACTTGCTGTACCTCAACAGTCACCTTATTTGACTCTTAGCTAGTTTCTAGTCCATAGCAACAAGTATCTCTCACCTGGATCCAGCTGAATTTCTTTATCCATTTGATGTGAAGAATTTTGTCAAAGGCAGTTTCAAAATATAAATAAATACTGTTACTAATTTTCCTTCTATAGAATATTTTTCTGACATTCTGAAAAACTGCTAAATAGAACTGATGATGATGATCTCGTTTCTAGCTTACTCACTGTCACGGTTTAACCCTGGCCCGGCAAAACAACAGATTTAAACCGAGTAACAGATTTATATATTAATCTCTCTCTCTCCTCTGATAAAGGAAAGAGAGAGAGAATAAGGAAAAAGACTTATGGGTTGGAAACTAAACTACAGAACTTTAATGAAACAATAATGATAAATAGGAACAAATTACTAAATATATACAAATATACAAATATACAGGAAAGATTGATCCCACGTTCCTCCCCCCCTTTCCCCAAAAACTCTCACGTCACCACCGAGGCTGCAGGGCAGCCCTGGGAAAGTCCAGGCTGGAATCCTGGAGTCAGCAGCAGTCAGGAGCTGGGGGCAGGAACACACAGATTCAGGCTGGCACGGATCAGGACCACAGGCACCGGGACGGATGGAATCCTCTCAGGATGCCGAAGGAAGCAGGGAGGGCAGGAAGGAGTTGAGAGGGGCCTTTGACCCTTGTGATCCCTCAAATTTATACCGAGTATGACGTGTATGGGATGGAATACTCTGTTTGGTCAATTCTGGCATCTATCTTGTCCGGTCCTCCCCAGAGGAGGGTTTCAGGTGGGACGTCATTGCTCCTTCTGGAAAGCAAAATGTTCCTGAGAGCTGAGCAGTGTCCTTGGGTTTGCATGCCAGTCTCTAGCTGTAACTATAAACATCGAGTGTTATCAGTACTAGAAGCAGACAGTGTCTGAGAAACTTGCTGTTAACCCCAGCAAGTGCAACTACTTACAAGAGACTTAGCTAAAAGCAAAAGTACAAACCAGAAAATCACCTTTATCCTGGCCTAAACCAGGACACTCACTCTTAGTGAGGCTTGTGGTCATGAGGCTTTTGAGGACATATAGCTATGCTTAAAATTATTTCCATAACTGATTAGCAAAGCACAAATTCAACAGATTAGAATTTTTCCAATAAAAATATATTTATCAGACATGAACATTGTACTTTAATAAGAATAAATGCTTTTGAAAATTTAATGCTTTTGGTTTATTTCTCAATAGCAAAATGTGTAGGCATTGTGGAAACTTATGCATTCAGAGGATCAGCTTCCCCTCTGCCAAGTAATTTGTGCAGACATTAGGAGAGGCCACATGGTGTAATGTTGATCTTTTAGAACAAGATATCCATATGGGAGATCACAGTACTACTGATGTTTTCAGTTACAGCAATCTTGTTTCACGGGTAAATGATACTGACATTTCAATGAGCTCTTCTTTGGGACTCCTCAGCTGACACATGGGCCTCACATTTTTCTTCATTTATCAGCACGCTGGCATACCTCAAATGCCCAATGATTCTTTATGCTTTAGTGTTGATTTGGCATTTAAGTGCTTTGACATATTTATTAATTTAAAGAAAGTTTTGTTAATCATTACAAGCCATTAGTTTGAACAGTCTTGAAGACTAACAGAATGGGTTGTCTGATTAATTAAAAATAAAATTGCAAAGGAGCAAGTTATAACATTAGATCACACTTTCCTTTCATTTTCCCTCTAGAATCCTGTCATTATTACAAGGTATAATATTTATGTATTTTTCTCATTCAGCTGGTTAAAAGTGTCATCCCAGTATGCTCATTTCTATGGGCTGTCCCCTGTGCTTCTGTCCGATCACCACTTTTTTTCCTATTTTGAATTGCCAAAGCATCTTATTGCAAAGAGCTCTACTCCAACTCATTCTACGCAATGAATAATTTTCTGCTCATCATTTCCCTTCATTTCAAATGGGGTAAATTTTCCTAAGCTGGGGAAGGTCCTGGAGGACTCAGACTGAAGCATAATCATTGGGAAGAGGACTCAACCCTCCTTGAGATAAGCTTGAAGACAAATAAAATGGATTGCCTTGGGGAAGGCAATTGCTTGTGGAGAGCTTAGTCAATAAGCAGAAGCAAAGTGGCCACTCCACCCTCATGAATTAGCCCTTCTGAAAAAGCACCAACGTGACTGATCACAGGAGCTGCATGAGCATGTCTGCTTGACACTGATCTTCAGAAGTGCCTGGTGATCTTTATATGACAATATACTGCATTGTAGAGATGTGCCATAAAGACCTATGCAGATGGCAGATGCAGATGGAAAGTCTGGGCTCAGAAGCAGCCAGGAATGTGAATGCATTTTGGTTTTGACACCACTGACAGAAAGATCAGGTCTCACGTAAAGTCTGGGTGATATGGTATTGCTAGGAAGTGTAAAGAGAAGCTTCTGGCACTAAAATTATTAAAACAGGGAATAAAGGACAGCATAACATTTCTCCATCAATTTAAGGATTTTGGTGTTTTAGCTGACTCTACAGATATTTTTCTAGAACTTGTGACTTATTTCCCTCTTTTATTAATGAAATCCTTTCCACTTGAAGGTGTACATTTTCTCTGTATATACAGAAAGACGATTTAAATGAACTTTAATTTTTTAATTTAACAGAGTAAAAATTTCATTTATTCAGAAGATGTCTTGACGAAAAAGAGATTTTCAAGATGGAAGAAAATCCCATAAGGAATGTAACTTTTAGTAAATTAAGACTACTATTTCTTTATTAAGTGTTTTTGTCATTGTGGGTCTCTTAAAAGATTTACGTACAACAAAAGTGTGCCAATTTACTCAATTACAATGTTCTTGCCTTGTTTTCTCTCTAGAGTATAGGGTAGCTGTTTGATCAAGCCAATACTGGATGAAGTTTAAACATGCCATTCCTTTGAATGACTTTACAGATTGCTCTTTTTCAATTATTTTTTTCAGTATTTTTTTCTGGATCTCTTCTCTATATTTATCTCGAGGTTTAAAAACCACGTGTCCACTTCATAAACCTTTTCATTACTTGGACTTGCTACATAAAATTTTGTTTTTGAACAACTCTACAAAAACATTTAAAGAACCAAGTTCTTGCAATTCTTGGTTGGTTTCATACATTAATGTCTTTTTTCGTAATTTATGTAAAAGTAATTCTGGTACCTTACCCAACTAATACCACATCCTCTGAGATATTCCATATATTCCAGAGATAGTCTCATAAGACACACAAGGCTTGTCCATTCATTAAGCAAGATGTTAATGAAAACTGAGTTCTGCATCTATCACATTCTTGCTTTTAGATATGTAAATCTCATCATCAGATGGCAAATTTAAGTGAGCTTGTTTCAATATAGAACTACCATAATTTTCTTTTATAATGGAAATCTGTGTGAATGAACATTTGATTTTGCAAGTAATTTCAGTGACTCCAGAAGTATGTTCCCAATTTGGGATTGTGTTTTCCACTCGGCTGTTTAAAGTTACTTATGTGAATAATGTAATGGAAACAGTCTTCTTTTATTTTTTTGTAAATTGAAACATACTGTATGTACAGTGTCTCACTAAGGATGCCTATGCCTAATGACATTGGCTCTAGTCTGTGTACTGAACAAGATTTACAGATAATTGCTGAAGCAATTACCTACAATATCAAGAAAACATTTTTAATATGTGTAACCAATTTCTTCAGCAAAAATTACAGCTTTTATTGTAATTAAGTATTTGTAGTTAAGTGTCCTGAATCACACTGATTCAATGCATATCCCTGAAAGTCACCTGTGGTGAGCCTGTACTTCAGGGGGACCTCTCTGTCTTTGAGTCTTTTGTTCAGTGCCTCCTTCCACAAGCAGAATATTGACTCTCATCATTGCTCTCATAACCTCCAAGCTCCCAGTGTGAACGTCTGTATATATATATATTATTTTTCTTGATTCAGGTAATTTTCTCCATGCTCTTTTGAATAAAATTGTTTCTCCTTTGTAGGTGACAGCTCTTAAACGTTTTCTTTAATTTGCTGCTATAGAAATGGTACCCACTAAAAAAATCAGAATTTATCATGCTGACATAAAAGCAGTTAAATACTCTGAACACATCTTAAGCTTGGTCAAGTGGAAGGTGTCCTTGCCCACAGCAGGAGGATTGGAAATAAATGAAATTGAAGGATCCTTTCAAGCAAAGCTATTCTATGATTCTACAAATATAGTCTTTAAATTTTTAAACTTCTGAAAGACGTTTAAAAAAAAAAAAAAACCAACAAAACAGTATACAGAGAAAAAGCTAATTAATATTGGCAATGGATTCATAAAGAGGAAACAAAATTCCTCTCATATAGTCAAATAAATGATACTTTTCTACTCACTAAATCAGAAAGTTGTCATCTTGCCAAACAGTATAGCTCTATAGTCCAAATACCAACTTCTAAAACTGAATAAAACCAGATTGTGGCACACGTGCTGGACAGTTTGTTCTCAGATTGCCTCTACCATGATGTGCCTTTCAGCAGAGTGGTGGGTTCAGATGGCACCTCCACAGGGCTGCAAGATGGTAACTGGCCCCAGGAGAGAAAAAAAGTGTCTGTGATTGAGAGGAATGGCAAGAAGGCAGGACCTGCAGCCAATGAAAGGAGCAGGGACCTAACTTATCTCTATCTCAGCCTTCACAGTAGCAGGGAGAAACTTTTTAGAGGTCAGAAGTGTCTGGCTGCAAATCAAAACCTACTATGATCACAGTAACCAAGGAGAGAAGCAAGAACTTTGTTTTAAGTATTTGTTGGAAGGAGGAGATCAGTTTATATATTTAGTCACACTAAGGTTTTTCTCTTTAAAAGCTTAATCCTTTTGGTTTATATTTTAATAAAATCTGGCTTTGAGTTGAAACAGTTTTTTGGTTTTCTGGTCTCCACCCTAAGTCCAGGGTCAAGACATACACTCAGAGCTTTGCCTGGCTCTACTCTCACACTGTTGAATACAAATTCTTTGCTTAACATATGCAGTGGTTGAATTTCTCAGAATTGGATTAAAATTAATACTTACATTCTGTGAAAATGACAGGGTTTCAAAATCTGTGCCATGTCAGACAAAAAAAATATTGACACTTTCAAAGAGAAGAAAACTTTCATGGCATCCCATACTTTAATTTTGTCATTCTACACCAAACAGTTCTTGACATTTCCAGATACTGTGTTCACTGTGAGCTTAAGTACAGCCTTTGTTTTCATCTTTCTTCAGTCTAGTCTGGATTTTGAGATGCTGCACTGACCTCTTAACAGATGGGCTTTGTATCTTCACCCTATTTTAATGTAACTTATGAAACTTAACCATTTCAGTGCCCACATAAAATATTTCATCTCTCGTTGGCAAGCTGAAATATTTCAACCTCTGCTTTTGGGTCTGGAGGTTGTAATTTGATTGGGTTTTAATACTGAAAAATGTCCAATCAACTCTACATGTAATTTATAAAAATACTGGGCTTAATTTAAGCAATAAGTTTTTACTGTGTTCCCAAGGAAGAAAACCCCCAAGTTATTTAATAGTCATTATTTTTATCCTTTCACTGTGGTTGGAACTGATTTATGTCTCCTCCTGCAGGCTGCTTTCCTGATTGGGACTTAGTTTTACATCACCAAAAAACTTGGGAGATATCACCAAACATAGTAAAAAAGTACTTTTGACTTACAGATTTTTTTTTCTTGTTTTACTGTAATAGTATTCTCTTTGCAAAGTATTAAGTTATGAATGTGTCTGCTCTCAGGTATCTAACAGAGACCTTACATTTCAATACTACAGTCTTGAGTACCCTTCTGTAGCTAGAGTCCTACTTAAGTTCCTGGAAAAACTGTGCTTTTTTTTTTTATTCTGACTCCCTGTTTCTCTGTTGGTGCTCTTTCCTTATCTCCTTCTTCACAGCATTTCCTTTCTCTCCCACAACTTTGCATGATCACCATAAATGTCATTCTTGAGAGCTGGGCAGGGTCATCCAAAAAGGCTCCATGATACTGTGGGAAAGGCACAAATAATCTTGGGTCATTACATTTTGTTACTTGTTTGTGTATTTGCAGGTTTAGACCATAATTCTTTGATAATTCATCATCAGTCTAGCCAGGCAGTCTGGTTGATTTATAATTCATATATTCATATTTCCCCAGTTTTAACCAGGGTCAAATATTTTAAGCAAGCTATATGTGAGATATTAACAGCTTCCTAATGTAAGCACAAAGTAATATTTTTGGTATCCAATCTTTTGATTTTTAAAAAGTATAAAAATTGAATTTATAATTAAGACTATACACAAAATTCCCAGATGAAATATTTTGCTATTTATTTTCTTTCTGCCCTTTCAAAAAAATTGAATATTGAAATTGTGCGATAATATGTCTTTGCCTTTTGGATTCTGTTTTACTTCTATACTAATTTTCTTCTATTTCCATAGTTACTGTGAAATTTTATGATGTGCAAACGCATTTCTAGTTGATAATTTCATGACTATTACACCACCTTTTTATTCTGTGTGCTTCATGTTTTCTTCAAACACTAATATCTTCTATAAAAGTTTTCATGACTCATGTACTACTGTTTACTTCTGATTAAAAGTTAAAGGAGAATATCCCAAAGAACATCTCATTTTCTCATTCACACACATATATATCTCCTCCCAAAACCATCTCTGTCCAGGTCAGAGGATTCCATAACTGTTCAATGAACATGAGTGAATATTCTGAAATTATTAAATGATGCATTTTTGCGCTGAATTATATCAGTATTTGTCACAATTTTCCATTCTAAGTGTCTAGAAATCTTTAATAATTATATAATTTCATTATTATTTGGCTATAAAATGTTGTAAATACTATTATTGCCCACAACATCTCTGCTTAAACACGGAGAAATGCAGACAAATAATTAAAAAACCTTGTGCTATAACTATTTCTTTCAATTGTATTGGCAATTCAGCTTCAGATTTTTTATGTTATCATCTTCTTTCACGCTGTCAATCTAGTTTCCAGTTTATTGCATATAAAACTATTTTCTTGTAACCTCTGTTATCAAAATCTCAGACAGAAATAATATATTTTCAATCTTTCTATAGAGAAGAAATGGTATCTTTTGGAATGTGAAGCTCTGGAAACCATTCTAATGCCTAAAGTGCATTAAGTGGAATGGTATTTCCACTAAAGTAGTATCCATCTATAATGTGGTGGCTGGCAATAACTGGATTCCTTGTCTAGTCAAATTTGAAAGCCTAGAAGTAATCATTTGAAACCATAACAAATGAGGTTTGATTTGACTATGTGACCTTGATTTAGGTTACTTGTATTATGATTTCTGAAACCGTAATCAATTTCGGTTTTATATCAGCCACTCTGTAACAAGCATCCAGTAAACAATACCTCTGCCTCAATCTACCTAAATTTATTTTTTTGAAGGTGAGAGTTGTGGAAACATGGAATGAAAGCTAAAAAACAGTAAAGCAAGTGCACAACTAGACACTACCCAGATGGCTTATCCTGTTTTGATAGCAACTCCTAACTGCTGCATACATCTAATTTAGATGCAGAACTAAAAACTTACAGAGCTGCACTATTTATTGCTGGTTAAGACCTGTTTTCATAGTTTTACAAAGAAGGGTCCTTCATATTTCTAATTCCAAAGGAATAAATCTATTCTCATGCCAATAAGGTTGTTTCTGTTCTTTTTCTAATCTAATGCTAAGAATTATAATATACTTAATCCTGATTTGATTTATTTGTCTGCTTCATCGGTTAAACAGTGATCACACATGTAGATAAATGTGGGATGTGGTTTCTCTTGGTTTCTTTGTTGTTTTTTTGTTTGGTTGGGTTTTTTTTTGGGGGGGTGGGGTTTGTTTTTTTTTTTTTAAATGAACTTGCAGTTCTGTGTGCTGAACACTTATCAGAAGTAGACATATTAGTTAGGACTGTATTCATTTATAGGGCTGTTGTGTTTCACCTTCCCTATTTGTGTAAGGTGATTTCATCCAGAATGTTATTTGGCTTGTCCATTATGCAAAATAGTATTTGCAAATAACTTACTTCTTTTCTTATCTATAACTTGCTTTCCCATGGCCCTTTCTGACTTCTTCAGAACTTCCTTATTTGAATTCCCATATCTGACTCTCCATTCAGCATAAGAACAGTACAACTTGGACAATATATCTAAATATTTTGAAGTTCCAGGGATTGCTGATACTAGTTTTCTTTCCTCCATGCTCAGCTTTCTTCTACCTTTTGCCATCACTTTAGCAATCTTCTTTCCTTTGGACATCTTGCAGAGCAAGCATACTATGAGATATATGGGGCTTTGTGGTTCTTCAATGCTATTGCTTTTATCCTCTTTCTTATCCTATTTCTCCACCCTGGAAGACTTCCAATAGTACAGCTCTGCCTCTAGCAGTGCAGTTGTCAAGACACTTAGAGAGCAGGGAAGTTACTTTTTCATTCTTTACTCTTTTAAATGAGGCCATATGTGAGGTACTTCTTCGTAGACTTTTTGAAATATGAGGCAAGCTTTCCAGGCTCTGGAAATTATTAAACATAAGAAAGAGCCCACAGGCCTCTGCACCACAGTGGGGTGTCCTGTATGCCAGTGATAGGTTACAACTGAGGACAAAAAAATGCTAATTGCTGGGTATAAATCTCTACTTGAAGAGCTACAGTCTGTGAAGTTCTTGAGCTCCCCAAGCTTCTTATAGATACCAATAAAGATTTTGGCACTAATTCTAATATAATTCTAATACTTTTCAGAAGCACCAAGTAACATGTGTGCATATGGGTGCTGTATCTTAAGTAGTGAGAGTATGAGCATTATTGTGGCTGTCTTCAATGGTAACTTAAATGAATGCAATCAAATGTGTGCATTGATGACTTGTTAAATCAGTCTCTGGAGCATTTTGACCTGAGTAAAGTGGTGCTCTCCTTCAGCAGCTCCACATCACAGGGTCCATTCACAAATTCACAACAGGCAGTTTAGAAGTGGCCAACTCTGTTTTGGAGACTGAGAGAAATGAACAGCATAGGCACAGCCAGTCAAAGCCCCTTGGCCCTGAAATTAGTGAGTGGATCATGGGAGTAGTATGTTTACTGGTATAGACATAACCATCTTGTTTCCTGAGTGCTTAGGTATGCTTGGCAGAACTGCAGGTAGAAAAAAAAACCCAGAGAGGGGTGGAAAAGTGGACAGAATAATCTCATCAAATTCAGTTTAGCTCTTTCAGGATCAAAGTGTCTGAAATGGGCATGAGGGGGCAATGCCTGAAAGCCAGGCCTATGGAGAGGTTGATATACCTCTATAGCAACTACGATCTGTATGAGAGGGCAGGGAATGTATAGATTCCCAGAATTTGAGCAATGAGCACCAGCAATCTATGAGAAAAACCACCACAAATGATTCAGAAAACTTTTGTAGTACTACCCACAGAGGGACTTCTTGGCTTAACAGCTCTTTAGTAATAGGCCTAGCACTGTAAATTTTCTCTGTCTAAGATTTTTCTCTGTTTAAAAGAAAAAAAAACATCAACAAACACTTTTATGGGCCACTGTAAACTGTGATTCAACGAGTTTCTCTTCTGAACATAAATAAAGAGATGGTAAAGAAAGCTAATGAGTTGTGTCATACTGGCTAACTAAATAAACCAAACAGGGGAAACACTGTCATTTTAGGCATCATACCATCTACAGGGTTATTTCACCCCGTAATACTTTGCATCTGTGCAGAACAGGAGTTGCTTTCAGTTTATCACAATAGATATTACCTTGTTGACATTTCCTGTATCCTTCTGCCTTCTTTAAAATAAGTGTAAAATAATGCTGATCATTTTGGGGTTATTAAAATCATCCAATTCCTTCCTTATAGCAATAAGAAACACAATGAAATTACAGCCATCTGTGGAAAATAGGGGTGTGCTGTCCAGGAAAGATAAGATTAAATTGGTGGGTCTGTGGTAGTAGCTAGCAGTGAAATAAAGGTTAGATGGATGAAAGCAGAAAGGATTTTGATCAGCTGTGTTGCAAAAGAGATTTCACTAAGGCAGTGCTTGAAGTACTCCCAGAGATGCTAAAGATGGGTGAACAGAGATCTCTATATTTCTAGTCAGTTTTTGTTATTGGGATTACAATTTTTCCAGGTATATGCTGTATAAATAATAATGATAAGGCTCAGTTATTACTACATAGCCATTCATAGAGGAATAACAACCATAACTGGGATAGAGGTTTCTGCACCATGATAAGCTGAGTTGCTCTTTCAGTTAATAGCAATGGGACAACACTCAGCAGCACAAAACATGAGGCCAACAATTAAAGAGTAGTTTCTAGAGTTTCTGCAGTAATTTACCTCATCTGTTAGAATAACAGACTGAAAATAAAAGCTGATGGCTGGTATTGATAGGCTGGTGTGATGCAGCTATATAAAAAGAAAACATATCCTCAGAGATAGGGAAGTACCAAGCAGTACTCGAGCAAGAGTTTATCTGGAATATAATGTATAATAATAGTTGGTTGCATAAGCGAATTAAAGATGCTGAAAAGCAGAGGAACACTTCTAAAATAATTAGGGGAAAGAGAAGTTATCACATGATCAGAGGGCTGGAGCACTTCTCCTTTGAGAAATATGTAGAGGACTTCTACAGCCTGGAGAAGAGAAGGCTCTGAGGAGACCTTATAGTGGCCTTTCAATTCTTAGGGCCTATAAGAAAGTTGGAGACAGACTGCTCATGAGGACCAGTAACAACAGGACAAGTGGGAAAGGTTTTAAACTAAAAGAGGGTAGATTTAGGTTAGATATTAGAAATAAATTATTTCCTGTGAGGGTGGTGAGACACTGGAACAGGTTGCCCAGGGAGGCTGTGGTTGCCCCATCCCTGGAAGTGTTCAAGGCCAGGCTGGGAGAAACCTGATCTTGTGGGAGGTGTCTGCCTATGCAGGACCCTGTAAAATCTGTAGATGGTCTGTAAAGGTCCCTTACAAACTAAACCATTCTGTGATTCTCTCTTCTGAGAGAAACTTGGCTTTCACAGCCTAACAAAATGTTTCAAGTCTATAATGTTGCATGTTAATACACAAGAGAAAAGCTATTTGAACTAATAGCCACTGCTGGCACAAGAACAAACAGGTATAAAATGGTCATTAATAAATTTATCCTGAAAAGAAGGTTTCTAAGCATCAGAGCAACAATGTTTTGGAACAGCTTTTCTAATTGCAGCACAAAACTTAATGTGGTTAAACAGCATGATCACAACCTAGATTATATGATGTGATTGATCAAAATAGCAGAGCTCCACTGCTTTTCTCTGGCCTATATTACTAGAAGGAAACATAATTGGCTTTGAGCAATAGAGGTATAGATCCTATATCTCTAGATAAGTTTATGAATTCAGTGAACACTAAAAGTCACATTTATTTTTGCTGATTCTTTTGGATGCTTCACTTAATTCTTAATTGCTTTATCTGTTTTTTGTTAAAAAGTGTTTGTGAACTTGATTATGTGTTGTTTTGCTACTGTTTAGGTACTTACCTACATCTCAGTCATTAAGCCTACATTCTTATAATACTATATAAGTAACATTTTATTATTTCAGCAGATTAGATCTTTGCAGTATATTGTTAATCTTTTAGTTACATTTGTTACATTGAATTTTGTCATGCTGATGCATAATGTTCATCCCTCTTTCCTCTTAAGGTTTTATTGGTTGCTATAGTTACGAGCCATTGGTTCTCATTTCACTTATATAGGCTGAATTCTTAGCGACCCTAAGTCCATTCTCAGAACATCTTGTTTCTGTTCTGTGGGGTGGCAAGGTACCCAACTTGTTATGAGGAAGATTTCCAAAGAAATGAGTAGAGCTTGTCTACAGGACAGTCTGGACTCTCAAGGATGAATCCCCTACTGCACTGCAGTATTTTTTAATTCCACTTTAACACTAGCCAAGCAAGGTCTTTTAAATGTTTGATATTTATTATTTAATCTATTAAATAATTTGGCTCTGGTTGCACACAGTTGAGGGACCAATTAAAAGTCCAGAAAAAAACTAAAAAAAAAATTTCTCATGTAGTCAGACTCTTCAGGGTATGCTATTAAGGGCAAACTGTTCTCCAGCCTGACTGAGTACAACTGAGAAATGAGATGTTTTCTTTTGGACTGGGGGTTCTGGCTGTCTTGATCCTATTTTGGATTACTGCTCTATGGGAGTAGGGGCTGAATTTATTTATAACAGTCTTAATTTGTTTAGTCAGATGAGCATGGTTTGTTGGGTAGGATATAGTACTGGTTAGTGTTCCAGATGCCCTGTATTGTTTCAATGCAATTAAACCTCTTGAACAGTTTTCTCAGAGAATCTCCATTGTTATTCCCTCATTTACATTTCCCTTTACCTGTTTTCTTCCGTTTCTACCAGTGATCCAGTTTTCCCATGGAGTTTATGGTTACATCTTGAGAGAAATCACTGATATCTCATGAATTTTGAATTTGGTTCATAAAGCCAAGCAGATCTGAGCATTACAGCAAATCATGCACTGTAGAGTCTTGTGCAGTCCGACTGAAGGTAAAGTAGAATTTACCAGACTACTATAAAACATGGAGATACCCAAATTAACTTTTAATTTAGGTATTTCTGCTATTCTGGCAGTTGTGATGTGTCAATAGCTTTAAGAGGAGAGAGAGTTCAAATCTCTTGTATCAATACAGGTGGTTTTCTTCACTTTTCCCCATAAGTGCCTCTAAATCCTAACAGAGCAATGACATGCAGCTATACTTGTGCTTAACATTTCTAACAATAATTAGCTGCCTCAGCTGCATTTTTGCACTAGCACACACACATTTAAAACCTAAACCTGGCTTGAACAGTACTTTCACTTTTTGTGTAAGTTCATGTAAATAAGAGCAAAGGTCTTGTATGCAGCAAACTATGGAAAAATCTGTGCCACACCAAGACATCTGGTCATTCTGCTTTGGTTATGGCACTGTGTTTCATCCACTTTATGTACAGCAGCAGGTACAGTTATAGAAATATTCAAACAACACATTTATTCATTCACTCATCCAATTGTAATATTGTATGAAGAATTAAACCTGAGATATGAATTTATAATACACTGTTCCTGCACATTTAGCACCGCTACTGTCACTGCTCTAGTATCAGCCTCAGGCATGCACTGCCTGGTGCTTGTCCAGGCTGGATGGCTTCCTGTTGGTCTTAGGAATGGCTGTCAAAATCCATAAGGAGTTTAAAAATAGTATTTGAAGATAATTTTAGGCACTTAGAGTAGTATCACCTCAGACAAAGTTAGTTATCAAGGGGTGAATTTGTTACCTTCAGCTCTCTTTTGTGTCAGCAGAGAATGACAGGAACTTCCAATTTCTAGTTATTTTCCTTAATTTGGAAAAGGTGTGTGATTAAGTAGCTAACTACCTAATGAGATGAATAAACTAGGAGCTCACATCCCTCAGCACTAAGAGCCCAGCCTTAACTTCTCTAACTTGTAGCCTCCTGGAGTTAATCTCATCCCTCCTCTAATGTGTGGTTCCCCAGCCTGCAATGGGGTTAACTTGGGCATTTTTCAGCTATTAGTAGTTGGCTCTAGAGATACACAATTAATACAGTCACCTAATATTTATTACCTACTAAGAAGGAGATGTGGATACTTTTGGGTGGAGTTGGAAAAAGAATTTAACTTATTCTTTAAATAACTCTCCTTTAAACAAAGAGATTTCTTTTGCTTGTTTGTTTGTAATTTTTTGTTTTGGGTTTTGTTTTGGTTTGGTTTTTTTGTTTAAAGTGAGTGAAGTTGCTTAAAGAACACAGAAAAAGCTATTAAAACTTTGACAGGTGTTCTACTCTGTCAAATGTAGAACCAAGTTAACTTTTGCCAAAATATAGAGATAGATTGAGCATGTTAGAATTTTTTACAATGCTTTTACAGACTGAAATATTCTCTGAATTTTTTTTCACTTTTGAAATGACTTTGTTTCAAAATTGCAATTACTGCATAATCAGAAAACTGGAAAAATGAACTTTGCTGGATTTTTTTCTAGAACATTTCTTTTATAAAGTATCTGAAAGCATCAATATTTAGGGAGAAGTGAAATCGCCCAAGAGCTGAAATCTTATTTTAATAGGATCTCTACTTAAAAGGTCACCCTGCAAACAATTTTTCCATGTTGGGCGTAGTTGTCTGCTCCCATGATGAAAATAATGTATAGCAGTTCCCACAGTTTTCAAAAAACAAGGCAGGTATAAGTCACTGCATTTCATACAATTACCATATATAGTAAAATATGTAAAAATATGAGGTTTACAGATTTTTTATCTAATTTTCTCTATGTTTTAAGGCCTGTATCTTTCAGCAGTGGCTGTGCTTTCTCAGAATCTAATAATCATCAAGGATCATTAACATGTTCCTTATAATTCTTCTCCATTTTTTTTGCTTCAAAAGAATACACATTGTGTTACAGTGGAACTTGAAAAAAAATACACCTATGAAAGTCAAGGTCTGAAAAGTGATAGTGATGTGAACAAGATGGAGAAAGTGAATACTCTAGACCTCTTGACATTTCTAGGCCTTGGCAAAAATATTTGGGGTCCTCAAACTCCTCTTCAGTCTCAGTGAATTTATTTACCATACCTATAAGGGATATGTGTTCTTATATTTGAGATCAGTGGCTGGAGAGTAAAATCTCTGATATTCAGTGCTGAGTGTAATTTTCCATTCTCATACTTCACCTAGAGACACATTAGTTCCTTTGTCTCTCAGCATATCAATTAAGAACAAGTTTTTATCTTATCCAAAAATTCCTGGGTGGTATCTGCTCTTTTCAGTGCTACAGAGGGGGTTACTGGAGACCACGACAGTCTGATGTGGCTTCCAGAATCTGTAAAACCTCGAGAACTGTTTCATGTGACTGTCTCCCAGAGAAGCCCCTCTCCATGAGGCTGCTTCTCCTGCCCCTTCCAGAGAAGAGGGAACTGCATGTGGAATCCTTTGTCTCCATTTACCATTTTCAAAACCCCATGTCCTATGTGTCTCAGCCTGTGAAGTCCTGAAGATCCCATGGAGCTGTGCCTGGTGCACTTCTGCATGGAGATGGGTCTGGGGTGAAGAAGCAGGGGACACAAACTGGGTGCTTCTCTTTTGGGGAGCAGTTGTCCAAAAGACACTTGTGGAGCTTCTGCATCAGTGAGGTAAGTTGCTTGTTTTATTTAAATCTTGTTTTAGTAGAAAAACAAACATGGAAACTCTCCCATTAGACAGAAATATTTAGATTCTGTGTTCAAGCTATATTTTAATCAAGGATGTAAAAAAAATAAAAAATACAGGAAGAGTTTGCCACACAGACTGAATGTTAGGGATATTTTAAAATACAGAAAGCAGGATGAGTGAGAGCTTAGCAAACTGATACAGGCCTGGGAAATAAGATTTGATGACCTTTTAATCATTGGGTTTTGTAATATGTAGAGGAAGATAATTTATTTTCCAGTGCTATTGCTTTCTGTACAATGGGGATAATATTCCAAGTTGAAATAAACCTTGTGGGGAGAAATGTCAAATATTGGCAGTTGCTTACGGTTTCAATCAGAGAATCACTCTAGCTATTGCCATTGGGCATATAAATGATATGTAAAGATTCAGAATTCTAAAGTAACATCATGGCATGGTAAGGCACTCCTCTCAGACCATCACCAGGGCATACCAGAGGAGCTGTGGTATTCTGTGAGACAGCTTTGCCATGAATTAAAAAAACAATTGAACATTAAAGAGCTTTTGACAATCTTTAGAGGAAAGTACAAGTTATCACCTTTAAATCTGGACTTCCAGATAATTACAATTTTCTCCCTTAATCCCCCTGTAATTCCAATGAGGGATGCTGTTTCTCACGTCTTCTCCCCAGGAGTGGTGCAGTGCTGCTATGTGTTATTGAACAGCTGCCTTCCTTGACCCCAGAGGTGACTTCTCCTTGGCAGTGGATGCAACAAGCCACATGAATTCCCTGACTCCATCATGGTAATATTTCGACTAGTTTAATTAGATAGTGCTCAAGACGTGTTGTGAGATGCTTGGATTAAAAGCATTATGTAAGGCCAAATTAATTATGATCTAAAGAGTAATTTGAATGAGGATCAAAATAATATTGGGATCTGTGTGAGTCACGTACAGAGTGCTTTGCTTCTCCATACAAAATATCTCCTACATCATCTAGAATGTTTCCGTGGAGCTGAGCAGAGCACTGCCACTCAGAAGTGACAGGAATATGTGCTGCCAGATGTGAGTCATTGCTGCACTTCAGCACTCATTTCTTTGTTCACATTTCAAGCACAAGACACCTCATTCTCTATAACAGAGTTGCCTGCAGATGCCTGGATAGAAAGTGAAAAGAGGAACTTGGCAGATAAGGTTTGGTTTTTTTTTTTTAAATCTGGGGGATTATCTTCATTCCCTGTGAAGATCTGCGGTGACATGGCACAACCATCCTTGTCCCTGGATAAAACCCTTGCATTTCTGATATCAAGGAAATGTTCTCCTTGACTTCAGTGGGACTAGGATTTCCATGATACACATGCTTCAGTCCCATGTTCTTTTGGGAAAGGAACCATGGAAATGCTGGAATTTATGTCAATTTAGGTAGCCAGGTAGTCAATTTCCCCACAAAAATAGAAAAATCCAACTGAACCGAACTGACAGATCTCCAAATCTGTCTTGACAGTTGCATTGGCAGCATGAGTTTCCACTGCTGCTTTTCACTTGATAAGCTTTATACATTGGGTAGATACAGTGGATAGATCTATTTTCTATTTTTCTCAATGCATGGAGTTTGGATTTCTAAGTCTAAACTTTTTATATGGCTGGGTAGATTGTTTTGATTAAATACACATATCTCAGATATCAAATGTATTTAAGACATCTGCTCTGGGATGAACAGAGTTGCTCCCTAGATGTGCATCAGCTGTAACAGCAACTAACTATTAATTATGTAAATTTTATAACTTTATGCTTACTTTTTGGTAAGTGATTTAGGATTTTAACAAAATAGTGATGGAATATTGAAATATTTAATGTTACCAGGCTAGTTACCCCAGAAATGTGAGCACAGAAATTGTATTTTGACTTTAGAAGCAGTGTATCTCTGCAGTCTTCTTACTTTGATTACTACCTAATGAAATATTTGAATTGAACAATCATTTTCTTTTTAGTTATTGGACAAGTATCTCTAATGACTACTCTTCACACAATGTCTATTTATATGTCCAGTTTTCTATATGCAGACCTCCTTGTTATTTTACTTGAGCTGACTGGGTAAAGCTGAGCATATATATGATATTCTGAACATTTAGTTCTAGTCCTTTTATTTTTGTTTACTTCTATGCTTCATTATATTGAGAGATATCCCTTTTTTATGTGTGTGTTTTGGGGATTGTAATTATTCGTGTCCATAGAGCAGCTCACCAGAGGGTATGATTATTGCCCACATGTTGGCTCAAGGCAAGAATTAGACTACAAAGTCTGACACAGTCATGACTCTTGCATTTTAATTTGTTCATCTCCTGGTAGCACTTAACATCACATATGCCTGTCCTAACTTTTCAATGCAAAGAGATTAGGATCCTGCCTCTGTAACCTTTTTTGTGAGGAAGATATTCATACCTGAGAATGAAATTCACCTTACAAAGTCACAGAGCTGTATGAATTGCCACTTGGTGCTGGAACTGGGATGTCACACAGGGCAGCTGGTCACATATGCAGCACAGACAATGTCACAGAAATTCCTTAAGCCACAGACAATGCTGGGTGCACAGGAACACAGAGCATTCTCTTTTTGGGAGGATTCTAGCAAGGTCTTAGTGCAAGCTAAGTATCTGCCACAGCTGGAAAGATTTATTGAAGCTGGAGGTGACACATCCATTGGTTATGAGCCATGTGTTGTAGGTCAAGAATTAGTTTGATGTGGCCTCTGATGGTCCCTTGAAGACAGAGTCAACACTGAGGGGGGCCAGAAAGCCTGCACCAAAAAAATGAAGCTCTATTAAGCAATAAAAACTGGCCACATCCTTTCTTTGTATATTACTAGTGAAACCTGGTCTCTAAATCCCTGAAAATACCTGGTACTCAGACTTTGCCTGATCTGGAGTATTGAGTTTCTGTGAAGATTTTCCTCCTCATGGCGAATTCTGAACATCTCAGAGCTGTACTCAGTGGCATATATGCATGAGCTTATTTTAAGAACTATGTGCCTAATTATAATGCTGGTCAAGATTTCTCCAAGAGGCCTTGATAAGGTATGTGAGCCCACATAAGGATGGCCATCCTGCTCTCCATGCTTTGAATGAGTGAAAAGAGCAGCCACTTTTCCTCTCTTTCACTCAGATCTTCCCTTTCACTGTGTCACCATTTACAGCTTCCTGCACTGCCTCCAGAAAAATTGTCTGTCTTTAAGAAAGGGAAAGAAACAGCAAGATTTCTTACATATCATTGTTTTTTCTGTACGTGTTTTATATTTTATCACAGTTGGTTTAGTATTAGGAACCTTGTGCCATTACCATTAGGAGATTTGTTAAATGTGAAATCTCACTTTTTAATTGAAGTGGAACAGGGATTATAATTTTTTAATTCAGCACAGGACCAGAAACCTCATGACTTACACAGACAGTCAATTTTAATGACTTAGAAGTACCATTTAACTCATGGCTGAATTTGGCCAAAACAACTCATTACAAAACAATAATTGTTCAGAAATGTCTCTCCATTACAGAAATGCTGGAAGTGGTAAGAGAAGAGTGAATAAGATGTATGTAAGTATTACTCATTCTGTTTTAATATCTTTTAGTGGTAAATTTTCACAAACAAGCGTAAGTTCGGGTATTAATTATGCATGTTTTAAATTCATTTTACTGGTGTCTTTTACAAGAGATATCTCACTGTATGATTTTAAGTAGTTTTTCAAAATGTCTGCATGAGAGATGCTTCTGTAGAGTTTGATACACTTGATAGGTATCTTTGGAATTATTTGTTCTTCAGCATCTTTTTAGTTACAGAGTAAAGATTGCTTAAACTTTTCTCAAGACTTAAACTTCTGTTGAGATAACTGAAGTAATTTCCTGATAATGAAATGAATTACACCCATTGCATTAAAAGATTTAAAGATGAGAAAAAAAGAATTCTGTGAGAACACAACTCTTGAATAATAACTTTTGCTCTGATAGCAAATTCTTAGTTATTTAATGAAGTCCTAGTGAGCAGTTCTTCATACCATATGTGTCAGGATTTTTCCATATGAGAAAATGAACTTTGGTCCTAATGTGTGTTCTGGGAGTGAGAGGCACTGGGAAAATGTTATAGCAGGGCATTTCAAACTTAATTTGCTGACTTTTGAGTGTAGCTTGGGTGCTGATAACAGCAATTCTTGGTTCTCCATCAGGGAATCCATATGTGCAGGAAAAAATGGGTCACTGTCTGTTCATTCCGCACCCAATTATTATGTTCATTCATGCTGATGCCAGAGGATGGCCACAAAAATGATCAAGGCTGAAACATCTCTTCTATGAAGAAAGGCTGAGAGAGTTGGGATTGTTCAGCCTGGAGGAGGGAAGGCTCTGGGAGATCTCATTGTAGTCTGTCAATACAAGAGGGGAAAGATGGGGACAAACTTTTTAGTGGCACCTGTAGTGACAGGTGAAGGGGTGATGGTTTTAAACTAAAAGAGGTTAGATGTAGGTCAGGAATTAGGAAGAAATTTTTTACAGTGAGGGTGGTGAAACATTAGGACAGGTTGCTCAGAGAGGTGGTAGATGAGCCATCCCTGGAAACATTCAAGGTCAGGCCAGAAAGGGCTCTGAGCAACCGGATGTTGAAGATATCCCTGCTGATTGACAGGGGTAGGATTAGATTACCTTTAGAGGTCCCTTCCAACTCCAAACTAATCTATGGTTCTATGATTCTACGATAATAGGTTTTGCCAGCATTGCTAACTGTAACCCAGCTGCATCTCTTCACACAACTGCCATGTTCACTTCAAGCCAGAATAGAACTAATTTTCTGTCTTGTAATTTTGCTTTCAGCTATGTCTCCTGTAAGTAGCTGTTATTGCTGAAAGTAACAGCAAGTTTCTCAGTCAGTGTCTGCTTCTAGGACTGATAGCGCTCTATGTTTATAGTTACTGCTAGAGAATGGTGTGCAGAGCCAAAGCCACTGCTTGGTTCTGAGGAACATCTTATACTCCAGAAAGAGAAAGGGAGTAAAGGGGTCACACATGCAACCCTACTTTGGGAGAAACAGACAAGACAGGTGACAAAAATTGACCAAATGGAGTATTCCATCTCATATGCGTCATACTCAGTATAAATTTGAGGCATCATGAGGGTCAAACCCCTTCACCTTCCCCTTCACCCTTTGTTGCCTGCCCCTGTTTGCTTCAGCATCCTGGGAGGATTCCATCCGTTTGTCTGCCTGTGGTCCTGATCCGTGCCAGCCTGAATCTGTGTGTTCCTGCCTCCAGCTCCTGCTGCCGACTCCAGGATTCCAGCCTGGACTTTCCTAGGGCTGCCCTGCAGCCTCAGTAGTGACGTGAGTGTTACTGGGGAAAAGGAGGGAGGAATATGGTATCATTTTTTTGTATATTTGTATATATTTAATAATTTTTCCCTTTTTATCATTACTGTTTCATTAAATCTGTGTAGTTTAGTTTCTAACCCCTAAGTCCCTCTCCCTTATTCTCTCTGCTTTTTTTATCAGGGAGGGGAGGGGGATGAATAGAGAGCATCTGCCATTCAATTAATTGCCAGCCCAGCATTAAACTGTGACACCAAGGCTGCTGCTCTGCACAGCAGTGAACTACTCTCACTGATCACCACCTGTCCCCTCCATCCAAATCCTCAGGTCAGGACCTTTGCAGCTGCTCCTCTGAGGTACCACCATGCTGTTGGCCACACCTGTACCCCATAGGGGCAAGGTCTGCAGCGATGCATTAAGCCACTGAGTTGGCAGTTCCTCTCACCTCAGCCCAGCTTACTAAAGGTTAGAGATCTGGATACTCATCTGCTCCCTTTCCAGCTAATGGGAGGAGACAGGAACAGCTGGGTAGACCTTGCTGCTCTCCAAAGGTGTCTTTCCTCCACATAAGGAAAAATCTGCACACGGTCATCCCAGCATCTGGTCCTAATATTTCAGATTTCTGTTGCAGATTTTAAGGTGCAAAACCAATACAGACAAAAAGCATTCTCAATGAATATTATTGTTAGAAGCTCATGAAATTATTTTCTAAACCATTTTACTCCGGTTTACCAATAATTATTGCTCAGATTGAGCTAACTCAAAAAGACTATAGATACTGTTTAAAAAAAAAAACAAACAAAAAGCAAAAAACAAAAAACAAAAACCAAAAAACCCAAAACAAACAAAAAACAAAAAAACACACTAAAATTGTCTTTGGAAAATTAAAGGTGGAACCAAGAAAAGTAGAAGTAGATTATTTGTGCTTCCCAAAGATTATGCATGGTGTTCAACAAGTTCAAGTGCAAAGTCCTGCATCTTGGTTGGGGCAGTCCCAAGCACAAACGCAGTCTGGACAGAGAATGGATTGAGAACAACCCTGAGCAAAAGGACTTGGGAGTGTTGGTTGATGAGAAGCCCAACATGAGCTGGCAGTGTGTGGTTCTAGCCCAGAAAGCCAACCATATCCTGGGCTGCATCAGAAGCGTGGCCAGCAGGACAGGGGCAGTGATTCTCCCCTTCTACTTTGCTCTTATGAGACACACACTCCCCCCCAGTACTGTATCCAGCACAAGAAGGACATGGAGCTGTCGGAGTGACTGCAGAGGTGGGCCACAAAGATGATCAGAGATCTGGACCACCTCTCCTGCAAATACAGTCTGAAAGAGTTTAGGTCATTCAGCCTTGAGAAGAGAAGGCTCTGGGAAGACCTTCCAGTACCTGAAGCAGCCTTCCAGTACCTGAAGAGGACCTACATGAAGGCTGGAGAGGGACTTTTTGCAAGGGTGTGCAGTGGTAAGACAAGGAGCAATGGTTTTAAGCCGAAAGAAGGTAGATTTAGGTTAGTAATTAGTAAGAAATTCTTTAGTGTGAGGGTGGTGAGACACTGGAACAGGTTGCCCAGGGAAGTTGTGGATGCCCCCTCCCTGGAACTGTTCAAGGCCAGGCTGGATGGGGCTTTGAGCAACCTGGTCTGGTGGGAGGTACCCCTGCCCATGCAGGAGGGCTGGAACTACAAGATCTTTAAGGTCTTTTCCAACCCAAACCATTCTTACTCTATGACTATTGCTGAAAGTATATTTATGTCTATAAATACATAGGGGAAACTGAAACTGATATTATTCATAAATCAGCACATTTAAAGTAATATTACATAGGTAATTTATTATTGATCCACTTAAAAGCTATACAGCATAAAAACCTTGTTCTCAGTACATAAAGTGCTTCATAATGAATAAATGAACCACTGAGTAAATCTGTCTCATTCATAACTTGCACCGAAGACAGAGGTATTGGATGGGACAAAAAAAAATATCAGCTAAATTTGCCAGTGTTCAATAGGAAACTCTTCTTTAGTTCCAAATTAAACATTCTCAAACATTTTTTCTCATGGCACTTCTCTTTGCATCTGTATCTTAAAGATGTATCTGAATAGAAAGCCCAAGTAAAATCTTCCGTTTGCAAATAAGAATTAATTTGAAATTTCATAGAATCATAGAATTGTCTTAGATTGGAAGTAACCTTGGAGATCATCTATGCCAACCTCCCTGCCATGGGCAGAGATGCGTTTCAGCTAGGCAAGGTTGCTCAAAGCCTCATCCAGCCTGGCCTTGAACACCACCAAGGAGGGGGCATTCACAAGTCCTCTGGGCAATCTGTTCCATAGTCTCACCACCCTCATATTGAAGAACTTCTTCCTAAGATCCCATCAAAGCCTATTCTCCTTCAGTTTAAGACCATCTGCCCTTGTTCTATCACTGGCCACTCTTATGAATGTCTCTCTCCAGTCTTCCTGTATGTTCCCTTCAGGTAATGGAAGGCAGCTATAAGGTCCCCCCGGAGTCTTCTCTTCTTCAGTCTGAACTATCCCAGCTCCTTCAGCCTCTCCTCATGGCAGAGGTGCTACAGCCCCTGGATCATCTTTGTGGCAGTCCTCTGGACTTGTTCCAACAGATCTATGTCCTCAGTGTGGGGACACCAGAACTGGATGTAGTTCTCAAGGTGGGGTCTCACAAGTGCAGAGGAGAGGGAGAGAATCACCTCTCTTGATCTGCTGGCCACGCTCCTCCTGATGCATCCTAGGATGCAGTTGGCCTTCTGAGCTGCATGTTATGTGTATATGTTAATAACTATGGGAACAATCTCTTTTTCATCAGCCAGCTTCTTGCAACTTGTAACCAACAGACCTGGTGTCAGTTTGGGAAAACTGTAAGGCTCTAGGCATATTCTTAGACAAGAAATTTCAAAATAACAAATGGTTACCATGTAGCTTTAAATTTCTCTTTCATTTCCTTAAATTATATGAGGAGATGGAATTTGATTCTCTCACACATCAACCACAAGATAGGAAAATTTTGGAACAACAGCCAGGATAGATGGCTACACATAACATATTGAGTATTGCTATAGGATATGACAAGCTGCCCATTGCAAATGACAAAAATCATTAAACCTTTAATGTTAAAGGCCCTTAAGTAATTCATGTAATTTACTAGTTATTCCACAAGCCAGTGTTTCAAGATTAATATTATTCTGTTATGGGCTGTTGAACAATTTCAGTGGTCAGTTCTCTTCTTTTTCCACCGCCTCATTTTGTGGCTGTCAATCACTTAATGCTTTATTGAATTCCCATTTGCCTGTTTTCTCACGATGTGGATATATTTCTGTTCCCTGTAGCCAAGTACCACAGAATAATATGAATACTATTCTCTTTAAAATGTAGTGTCATTCTGAATACTCACTCGAGCACACAAAATGGGCTTGCATTTAGAGGCCAGTAAATACTGAGTCAAGTCGATCTCAGGTGCTATTGTCATAGTCTCATTTTTCTATTTAGGTTTGTACATTGTTACATGATTGCATTTTTCATAAAGAACACTGGAATAATTTCCTGACTTCACAATTTCTGATGGTTTTGTAACAGTATACATCCTACTTCATCATCTCAGAAAAACAGGAAGGGAAATAAAGAGAGTTTTATTTTCTATTCATTGTTGTTCAGCATACAAAACATTACTCTAATACATTTGAAGTTCTACCTGAAAATTTTAACATGAAATGGTTATTGAAATACCCACATAACACAAAGGAGAATTCTGTTAACTCAAATAAAATGGAAAGCTACATGTCAAGCACAAAAAATCCCACAAGTGATTAAATATTTCTTTAACATCATCATGAGGAAGATGTGAAAGTAGTTTTCCTCTTTGTTGGAGGAAATACCAAGCCAAATGCTAATACTGCATCCTCTCATTTTAAAAGAGGTCACACAATGTCAAAATGTTTTATTTCTGTAATTTATGTGACATTTCATTTTTCAGTATGCCTCTTTGTATGTGTTAAGATATTTGTTTTCACAAAATGAATGGAAAGAAAGAGGGCAGTGGGAATAAAAAGTAAAAGTCAAGGCAAAAATAAACTATTTACAGTCATGTATCTCTCTGTAAAAATGCCAGATATCCTTGCCACTGGGATAATTGTCTGCTTTTTGTGACAAAGGGTATATAGCAGGCATTAGCTCGCTCAGAAATTACCAGCATTTTTTGGTGATACCCAGGTTTATAGCCCTGGTCCTTGCAGCAGGAAGCTTGCCAGGAGATGAGCTACAGTTCTGTGCTCACCTCTGTGTCCTCTGACCTGGTCACTCATCACATGAAAACTCTGAAGATGTGACTACCAGGATGTGACTTGTCCTGCTTGTTTAGAGAGGTAGGACAGGAACTGCATGTCCTGCCTGGGGCTGATGCAAGCACTGCTTGTCTCTTTTATTTCATTATTTCCTTGCATCACCATCTGATCGAATGAGTGCAATTAGATTCAGTCAAATGAGTAATCACTCCATATTGCATCTTTTAGAAATGCTTCTGTAGTGTAAATCACAGTCAGCACAGAGGATGGATAAACAGGCATTTTCTGGTGTGCATTCCTCTTTTATTAATATCAATAAGCAAAATCACTTGTTATCCCAGGCAGGCTGGGGAATACAAGCAACTGCAACTGTTCATTTGCTCATTCACACAAATACTTTTTGCTAAATAGGCACATATTCTTGTATCCTCACTACACAAAAAAGGCAAGATTGAGCACCCCAAAAAACCAAACATAAAGCTGCAGGGACAGCAGGTATTTATTTAATGACAGGACCATTTACCCAATTTTCTTAAGCTATTTACTGACTTGAATTCAAACCCAGCTATAACAGGGAATAAGCAATTTATCAAACTCTGAGACTTAGATGTCAAAGCAACCCCGTTTTATCTGGTGAAGTAAAGCTAAAGGAAAATTTCACAATCTCTGACAAGACAAAAATCCTCCCCACCCTTGCCAACCCTCCACGCTTACACCTTGTCTCCAGGAACACATCACAGTGGAAAGAAACAATTATCAAAACTTTTAACACTAAGACTGGGATTGAACAGAACATAGAAACGTGTTTCAAAATGAATAAAGTAAAGAAATATGGAAGTAATAAAGGCAGCCTTATGCTTCATTTTAATATTTTCTCATTTTGGTTATTGGTTTGCAATATTGGCATCTCATTAGAGCCTGAGCTACAAAGAAGGCTTCAGGATAATAGATCTTTCTTTAGGTACTAGCATTTGAAGGGAGAAGGATAATTTAATATCTTAAAGTCAGTGGAACTCTGTGCGGGCAGTAAGGAAGAGGGGCTTATCTGTAGATATACTGTGAAACAATTATGCTCCTGCAAGTTCTAAATCCCTCTCCTACCCACAATTAAAGGCATAGATAACTCCTTAATGTACAGCAACTGACAGTTGAGATGAGGGAAAGCCAATATCTATCAGTCTCAGTTTACTTCTTATTCTGTATGGGGGAAATCAGCCATATGCAGAATCCATTTGGGACAAAAAGAGCTTGACTAGCAGTATAGAGCTCATTTCCAGGATGAAACAGTTTCATCCATCAACTCGCTCCAGCAAGACACGACTGGACGTTTCATTTGCAGAGCAGAGGAGGAGATACCAAAGGAGGAAGCAATCAGTTCAATTAGAAAGGGAAAACTCCTTCCAGGCAGAATTTCAAGCTTCTAAATGACTCTGCATGGCTCATTGATACTTCTTCTGTTTGCTCATTTTTTTCTCAGACAGGTAATTGCCAGGAAACTTGAGGTGAACATAGGGAGAGCAGAGCAAAAGAAAAGGGCGTGGGATATTAACAGGTACATTGAATCCAAACTTGTCTTTCTTTAGTTCTTGTTAGTTCCTGTTTCCCCAAAGCTCTAACTAAACCTGGAGAAGCTTTAGCTCTTCAGAAACCCTAGAACTTGCTAAATTTAAGCTGTGAAACTGTTAACTCTGCCTATTAAGCAGCTATTTGTACCTCTAAATTCAGCAAAATGTACCCAATACACCACTAAAATTTGCTTCCAATGCACATTACTGCTCTCTTCCTGCAAAGAAAGCTATGAAAGAGCTTTGAAACAGCTTGGTTAGAGACTTGCATCAAAAAACTCAAGAAATGGAATTGTAGTTCTTGTTTCCACTACCTGTGTGGAAAGCTTCTACAGTTCCTTCTATCCAGTTTCTAAGTCTTGGCATTAGCTTCGACTGTTATTTAAACAAGAACCTCTTTTTGGAACTTTTGGAACAACATAGCTTTTCTGGTATTTTTAACTGGAGGATTGGAAAATTGGCTAGTAGGCAGAATACAGCTGTCTTTGTTTACCTCCTTAAAAATTTCAGGTGAACTTTCAATATGCTCTCACCAAAAAGTAGCATCTAATCACCAAGCAAGACACTTTATCTTCCAAGATGCAATCCTAAAAATTGAAAATTTTCACTACGCATTAGCCTCCATCATATGGGGAAAAATAATGAAGGAGATGGAAAAATTTCTAATGCTGTTTTCCCTGTGGGTTTTGTGGAGGTTCAGAAGTATTTTAAGTTCTTTTCATTTAATTGTTTTAAATTGAAATTAAAAATTACAACTTTATGATATTAATAACTGAACATTGCCTTTGAAGCATCTGCTTCCAAAACTTACTGACTAAGCCCTTGTGAAAGTCTGATTTGAGCTGCATTTATGATTTTATAGTGAAGGACCGGTCAGATTTTCAATTATAAAGTTTTACTTTCAAGGACATATAAATCACCTTTGAATTCTTTCAGGGATGCCTGAATGATCTTTTTAGGGTTTCCTATATTTGACAGGATTTTGCAAGATGTCTGTGAGCTACTTATGTATTTCTTAGCTTCATGGTGCAAGCTTACAGCATAGAACTCATGAAACTTTAGGTGTAGAAATTCTGTATTGGATGACATTAGACACAGTACTCAGTAGAATTTTTTTTCAGTCACAAATAGTGAGGTTTCTTTACTTGGGAGTTCTCTTAGTAAAATGTAAATACTCTGTCCTCAAATGTGCAAAGAATTTAGTATTGTGGAACAGTGGCTAGGACACATGATAGAACCTACACAAAAATTATAATTTATCTAACAATCAGTTTTGAAAACTGAATGAACATCTCTGTTGCACCAGTGTCTTTGGAAAATATAGCAATGATGTATTTAACCGCAGATTGATTTACAGCTGTCATTTCACCAAAGGAGAAAAAACACTGTAGAATTTCAACCCACTAAAATACCATCCAGGAAATGAGTGAAGGCCCTGTAAAATTTAGACTACGGCTAATGAGTTTTGAGAGTAATATAAATGGAAAGCAGCCACTTTGGAGAGAGAAAAGCAAATCAGTGGCAACCACTTTCTGCTTGATCCCTCCACATTCTTTGTTGCTTCAAGCACCCCGTTGGCTTTGCTGAACTCATGCTTTATTGAAGACAGTTTCTTCATCTTTCTATCAAAATTTAAGAAGTTTTGCTATCTGCTCCTACTGACCTATTTCAGGTGCTAATGGCTAGCAGGTCATTTACATCCTATGAAAGATTAGTTTATGGAAAATTAGCTTATTCAAGTCATGTTGAGTATGATCATAACATATGATGAGCACTGGTTAAAAATCATTACCTAGGAGAGTGAACACTATTTGTAAAACCGAGATTTTTGCCTTGAATATAATAAATAAGAAAATGGATGATCTTTTAACCAACTAAATATGCACTAAAGTAGGCTAAACAAATATATATGAAAGTAGATAGGTTAAACAGAGTTGGCAAGACTTCTGTCCAAGTTAGTTGCCAATTAAAATATTTGTTAACCACATGGGTCAAACAGGCTAATTGACTTTATTAAATATGGTGCTAATAATCAAGCTGAACATAAAAGTTTCTTACTCTGTGGTTGATTTCCTGTGTCACTATGTTCTATAAAGTATATGGAACAGCACTTTCTTACCACAAAGATGCCAAGGCAAACAGAAGGATGCTCTGCTATGGCAGTAATGAAGGACTCAGCAGTGTCTAAGAGCCAGAACAACAAATGGAGAAAACAGATGCCAGCCAGCAATTTCTAAATAATATTCTAACAACCTTTCCCACTGCTGCTGTAGAAGAGAGAAAAATGGGTGATATGAACCCTTGGTCTCACCCATTGTATAATTTCTTATGTTTTCAATTGATGTATGCTTCCTGGTGTTACTTGCTACTGGACTTACAAGATACAGAGACTCAGGTGAAATTGTATTGACTGACAATTAATGATCTGTGGGACACTGGGATCATCTCTTTGGCTTGGTATTGACTTTTAAGTCAACTAAATTTCCAGAGCACAGAATGGTCTATCTGATATCTTATCCGCCAATAAAACAAAAATAGTGAGGACAAGTTAGTCTTCATGAATTTTGGCAGAACAATTTCTGCTCCTGAAATCAAGCACAGAATTAATTACTTCTGAGTAAGAGAAAGATTCTTAGCCTATGAAGAAACACCAGTGACAACATTATTCTTAAACACATTTAATAACTAGGAATAGTGTTCTGACAATACCTAAATAAACATTTTCAATGAGGAAACAGAGGAAAATATTGCTTTTACTTTTTTCTTTCTTTTTATAGCATCTCACAATGACCAAAATATTGACTGAGAAGGTATTTTTATTGTGAAATTCAAAGGTTTTTAGAACAGGAACTGTTGTGCTAATATTGTTTTTGTTCGTTCACTACTCAACCATGAATTTTTATGAATGTGTGGTAAAAATTCAGTCTGGCTGGTTCTGAGTTATGAAGTTTAAGCAAAGATTCCTCTGCATAACTTGAAAAATCTTTAGCTTGCTCTTGTACTCTCCAATTCACATAATTTTTATGTTGACTTATATATGCTGTTGCCATGTTTGAAGAAATCTGTTTTTCAAATAATTAAGTTATGCATCTTAAAGCTGCTTCCCTCAGTCACAACTTTGCCATATTACATATTTATTAAAGGCCACATTTTCTCTTGAGAGAAATATGTGTATGTGTATGACTCTTACACATATTTCTGTGTGGATTGTCATGATAAAGGACAAATAAAAAAGTAGAGTTGAAGAATAAATGAAAATTAAAGATGCTATTGGAAAATATCTCTCCTCCAAATGCAAAGTGCATGGGAATACAAGAGGATTATCTCCAAAAATACATTTCTTGGTCCAATTTCACCTTAGGTTCTCACAGATCAGCACTGAGTAAACCTGGTTAAACTTCAGTTTAATTTTCTTATATGTCTTAAGGAAATTATATATAGCACATGTATCAAGTACCATATGTATTCTGCAAAACTCAGATTTCTTTATTCTCATGTATGAATTATCCTAGTAACCTACATAAGAATCTTACTCTGCTAACCTGATTTTTCCATCATTGTTCCTCAAACCCTTGAGACCTTGAGTTACACAATCAAGCTTACAGAAAAGAGCAACCAAATGTTAGGGCTGAAATTAAAAACTGTGCATTGATATTATTGGGAAAACATTGATAACTGAAAAAATAGAATTTAGTTAAAAATAAACTACATAAAATGTAGAACTTAATTTAGTTCATTTTATGAGCTACAATTATACAGTAGTTTTCATGGATTCAAAGGAAATGTCCTCCCCTTTAACAGAGGCTTTAGTCATAACAACTCAGTCTAGTTCCAAAACTACACATATCATAAAATTTTGTTTCTACTTCATTGTAGCCAATTCCTCCTAACAATTAGTTTTCTTTATAGTTACTTGAGGAACACAGTTGGCAATCTTGTTAATTTTTTTTTTTTTCCTTTTTTTCCCCATCCAGCAGAAGAATGATTAAAGGTGGCATACACATTTTGGCAGATGGGTGATTGCCTCTTAAATCCTCCCATGGAATAGATATTTGTGCAGACTTATGTGACGTGCAATTTTCTCCCCTTAAAATATGCACAGTCCAGCCTTTTTGTTTCTAATCCGTGGCCTGAGGCCCATGTATGGACCTTCAGATTTCTGGACAGCTGCAACAGGACATAACTTGTATGGATTTTATTTGAATTCCAAATTGCATCACTTGAGTTATGCTGTGCAAGTTTTAAATAGCATCTTCATTTGGATCTACTGATGCTCATGTTCCTGTATCACCACCATTTTATTTCAGGCATGGGAACTGTGGTAATGTGACCCTCTCATGCAGTAAGCAGATGGTCTGCAGCAACAGCTCAGCTGCAAGAAGAAAGGATTTATGTCAGGTCCACTGCCCTTCACTGATGGGCTCCAGGAGCCCCAGGAAGCACAGGATAAGAGTTTCAAAGCAGAATTGTATTGATTGCAGCTCCCTTGATCTGTTAAAACTATGTTCAACCCTTCAGCTGTAGAGCTCAGTAACTAGGACATGTGAAGGGATTTTTCTGAGAGAAAAAAAGTTGTGTGTGTAAGGGACAAAGAGATTTATCTTTGGAAGTCAGTTGCTATAGTAGAAACGTATTAGTCACATTACAAAAAATTACTTTCTGTGCCTCTTTACCGGAGCCTGTTTCACTTTGTCACTTGTATCTATCTATGTGTGTGTCTATCTATCATCTGTCTAAATGTGTAAATATATATTTGAGTGTACATCTCTATGTATGATCTACTCTATTTTTCCTACATATTGCATTAGATATTATTTTTACTAGTTTAAGGTTTTATGAAGATTGTTTTGTGTTTCTCCAATCTCTTTTCTGAATTTCCTAGTTACAAGGATCTGTGGACTCCCAAGAATCTACATTTTTAATAATTTACCTGAAGCTTACATTTCACATCAGGAAGAATTATTCAATTAATGTTTTAAGTTTGTTAAACTCAGTAGGACACAGTCACAATTAGAGTAAAGTGAGGAAAATCTCTTTAAGTGAACTGATGGCAGTTGACAAGGCTGGGCAGATGCCCCCCCCCCTCACCTAGGTGACCAGCACAGTACAGTCTTTTTGAGAGGAGAAGTTACCCTAATTTTGGAAACTAAATCTGACTGCTTAGTCTGTAAGAACAGGTCTTTTAATTCGTAGTTATATGTGCATTTCTGTACAAGTGCACCCTTACAAACAACATAAGCTTCCACAAAATGAGGAAATGTCCTTTGTGGACCTAGGAAGAAACAGTAATTTGGTGGCTGGTCAACCAGTGTGGATTTTTTAATGTGTGAAGCTTCCTTGTGTTGATACCAGCTGTGGGCACAGCCAGACTGATACTGCACTCTGTGGGACCTGGATGGTGCCCCAGGATAGTGCAGATGCACTGTTAAGTCCAGAAAAAATGTCCACATAGTTAGGCAGCACAAAGACTGTGGATATTTTTTCAGAGGAGACTTCTCAGCACTTCATCCAAGTATACTTATACAGTTCATGGGAAAAATGAAACTCATGAAGACAGGTGCTGAGTGAGGGCCTCCTTGAGGGAGTCAAAACTCTTAACCATGTGTAGGACTCCCAAACTGTGTGCAATTTCCTCTACTGTAGATCAGAACACGTATGTTCACATACAGGCCACAGCCTCTGAAACCTCTCCTGATTTTGGGTCTGGAATAGTAATTTTTTTCACAAAATACAGATAGCTGCTACTTTAACCAGTTTCTGCCCAATAACTCAGTGGCCAGAAGGCTGAGCCACAAGGTAGTGCACACATACTCTACTCGCTTCTGAGTCAGTGTTCTAAGTCCAACTCTCACCCTACTACAGCCCTACTCACTGGATTATAGGCTATCCTCAGGTGGCTGAGGAGATTTTAGCAGCAGAGCACGTCGTTTTGCTCTTGGTTTGGTTTGGTTTGGTTTGGTTTTTTTAAGAGACTTCAGGAGACTGTCGAGTTAGTCCTATGTGCTGTTTCAAGTAGGACTATCACTAAGACCAACATTGCTATTACAGGTCTGCCATCAAAGAAATGAATCCTTGGCCAAGATGGCATGCTACCTTATATCATATATGATTCCTCACATAAAGGTAGTTTCTTACTTGAAAGTAGGGCAAATTTCAGTTCTTACAGCAGAAAAACACATACTACCTGAAGCAGAGATCAAAACTGTAGCACTCATCTTCCTGCTGGGTCTTTCACCATATTAATGTTTCCCATAGCCTAAAGAGTATTTAATTCTTCTATCCAAAGTGAAGCATTTTTAGCAGAAGGAATTGAGACAAACCTCTCCCAGAACACCATTGTGATTACTGGGTGCAATCTGAGTTGCTCCTGTGAAAAACAAGGTGCAAACTTCTCCCAGAAAAAAAGAATTTATGCTGTATCTTTCAGGCTCTAACCAGTAAGGTACTGGTTAGGCAGGTGAGTTGCTGGGAGCATCAGCTTCTGTGTCTCAGGGTGGTTAGCATCTGACATTTTTGATATGTGAAGTCTGATTAAATCAGATCCAATCAAGTCAATACAAAGAAATTGATGTTGTAAAGTATGATTCAGCTGAGACTCAATGTCAGAACAGAGGAATACCATTTTTTAAATTCTAGATCTGCGCGCAGAAATGTAATCTGAATTTTTTATATCCATGGAGAGCTATTTGATAGCAATTACCTCTTCCTCTATCTGCTTTTTTATAAACTTCATAAAGAAAACCTTATGGAATTACAGTTAAAAGTACTAAATTAAATGAAAACAATTTTTATGTGTTCTTACTTGAATTTTTCTGTCTTTCCAGATGTCTGTTGTCCTAGACAGGGAAAATGGGACAAAAAGCTATAGCAACAGCGTTTTGTTAGTCTTAGATCTATGATGAAATGCAAATGCAGAAAATTGTCTGCTATACCATCACATGAATTTTTAAACATCTTTACACTGAAGTATGACCATCACTTTGAGTACTTGCTACTCTGTTTTTACCCTGGTGGTGTGGGAATCTTGTAGTATTGATTTCCAGATGGTGAAATTCTTTGAGGGGAAGGGGCTTTCTCTTTCTTTAGTATATAATATAGAAAAGAGTGGAATCTGTTGTCTTTATCTTGTGTGTACATCTAATTTTATGGTGTTATATAAGTGACAACATTTACATAAAGCACTGTAAAATATCTATCCATAACAGAGCCTATCATCATAAGTGATGGTATGTTGCCTCTTAATGGTAGCAAGTTTTGTTCATTTCCCTGTTTTTCTCATAGTGTATCTTTTTATAATGCTTTTGTAGAAACAGGTTTTCATTGCATCAGATGCTAAAGGGCTATCTTTTTTTCCTGATGGTAATGCTTGATTTCTGAATAGTTACACTGCAGTCATTGCATAACTCCCTGTGCATCCTAAATCAAGCTATTTGTTTAGAATTGTGGATTATGATTAAAGGGACCACTTGAACCGTATTTCTGTCATCCAGACTACACAAAAAATACAGCCATCTCAAACACATTATATTTTTGAAAAAAGCATGATGCTGAGCAATGAAGATTGATGATGCCAAAATTTTAAATTTTAATTAAATATAGCACTGTAACACAGAAAAACGAAAGCTTAAATGAGAAGGCACTGACATTTCCTCTCATGATTTTCACTCTTCTCAGCCTGCTCGATCTCTTGCCCCACAACAGCTAAACAAAATTATAAACTACAACAGTTGAGGTAGCATGAGTTTTAATACACTTCCAGCTCCTACGTAAGTTGAGATGCATTAAAATTTAAAGATGCCTGAAGAATTCCAACAGACTGTACATCTCCAAGCAATAAGGTATTCTTTCATGTTTGCTCAAATTGTCATTGATACTATAGGCATCCAGTATATGCAGGCCCTGCATGTTTGGCAGTAATATAAGCCATTTATTTTTAAAAACTGTTGGAAGCCTGTGCTTTTTTGAGTTTGTTCAGCTGACCACCGACTCTTTTATAATTATTCACCATGTGGATTGGTTAAATACTGAGAATTCAGGGTCTCTATTGTGATTAAACAACTGGTCTGCTTTTATAGTTCAATTATTAATAAAAGTAGCTAATTACTTTGTGTGACCTTTGCCCACAAATATAACCTTTGACTGTTCTTGAGATCAAAAGGCATCTTGAGAAACAGAGATCAAAAGAATTGATACACAACTAGTAGAATCAGCTTCCTGCATGTTCCTGCTTATTTCAAATCAAAGCTTGATTTTACTGATGCTTCACTTGAGACTACATACAGTGCTGCTGATCATCCCACGTTTGGATATCAAACTGGGAATTGGTCTTATTTTCATTTACTGGATATAGTGTTAAGTTGCACACACACAGAAATGCATGTTGAGACACATTGATCATTTATGAAAAAGTAATGTCAGATTACTTAATCACTGTGAATATTCAGTGCATAAAATTAGTACATGTTCTGTGCTATTTTTGAGAAGTGTTCTTCAGTAGAACAGAATCACACATCTCAGTGAATCTGCTGTTGATTGCGCCCAGGTTTTGCTGCTTTAAGATTAATTAAAAAGTTCATAGAGATGCTCTGTTAATAAGGGGGGTGAGGGGGAATCTGACTTTTTTTCACATTGAAAACATCGTAATGCTTCAATGCTTAAAGGAAAACCTGAAAACTGTAAAAAGGTGTATCTTGGTTGATATTCTGAAAGCTGTATACACTAAGTTTATAAGTTTAAACTACTACATTCCTTTTAACTACTACTAGCTCCAAATAATAATAAAAAGGAGGCTGTACATCTAAAACTAAATTTATGCAGTTCTTAGATGTTTAGGTAAAAAATATTCAAGTAAAAAATATCCGTTCAGGCAACTGTTTAATGATAGAAGGTCTCAGGACTGTTAGGTACCTCTCAGTTAGATGAGAGGACTGGTACTCTCACAAAAAGCAGAGCCACTTTCTTTTTTGGAACATTAATAAAGTTGCCTCTGCTTAATTCTGCTTTTTAGTTTTAGCTCTCATATAAAACCCAAGTTTGCAGGTAAAAGCATTGATGCTTCCAAACCTTTTATTTCCGTCACAGTTGGAAAGATGATGTGAAAAAGTTTCAATCTACATGACTGTCCACTTCACAAAGCATCTGCATCACTAACATGCAAAAAAAGATACAGAGGAAATCATAAAAAAGTATAGCTGCTCATACGTCACCGTAATAAAAGGCTGGAAAATATTTTGTTATTTTTTCCCCAGGGTTTCACTGAGAAATAAGTATTGCTGTCAGAATGAAAATAGTCTCCAAATTATTCACTCTAATTTATTTCTATCATTTGAAGTCTAAAAGTAAAGTTCCAATGTGTTAACAGTTTTCTTTGGGACAGTAAATTCATTTTTCAAATTAGAAAAAAAAAAAAAAAAAAAAAAAGTAGCTCAGAAATCTACCTCTATAAATAGATAAAAAAGTTACGCTTTTGAATAAATCAATTTAACATTTTACTTAATACAAAATAAAGTTGGTTAGATTATCCAAGAACAAAGAATGAATGTTAGAATTTTAGAAGTATATGTTGTTTGACACATTTGCATACTTCTGTTTAGAGATCAGTCCCTTTCTACTGAAGAACTTGATGCATTGTGATAAACTTAACTGTACCTACTGCATCTGACTTTGTTACCAGTTTCCTATGTCTCCTCTCTTCTTCATTCTCAACTGAAGTGACTGCATTGCTGACCAAGGCGGTCAGCTTTTTACTTAGTTTTGGTAAGCAATATAATTTTACATATTATATAATATGTATATAATTATATAAAACTAATTCCTTGAGTTAACTGGTCAGCTTTGATCACAGTGTTTCACCTAAAAGGCGACTTCTATTTCTAATTTAGCCTAAAAGAAATAGTGGTTTTAAGTTTTATGATCTCATTTGCTCTGAGGATAGCTGAAGACTTTAAGGAGACCAAAACCAGTCAATGAAAGAACTCCAGAGAACTTAATGCAATTTATAGCATTGAAAATACCACAGTTTTGAGACCATAGGTAGATCAATGTCACAGTGTGCAGAACCTGTCATGCGATGGAGCTGATCAACTCCCTCATCCCCGCCCTAAAGAGCTTGAGCTTGAAAACCAAGCGTGGGGCCAGGTGCCCAAGGGCTTGGCCTACACCTTTCTGCAGGGCCAAGCTTGCCCACGGCTACGTTCCCCTCCCTTTGGGCCTTGCTAACTCGGACATCTCCTGGGGGGGCTTCCCTTGTTCCCCTCCCGACTGAGGCGGTCATTCCCTCTCATCCCTCGGCTAATCCCAGCCCTTCCAGCGGGTGGAAGGGCGCACGGCATGACCCAGTGGGCTCCAGCACCACCTCTGGGGAACATCCGCCTCTGCCCGAGATAACTCGGGGGGGGACAGGAGGAGGCCCCGCACCCAAGGGCCCCGCACCGAGGTGCCTCTGGGCGGGCCCTGGCCCTACGCTCGGGGCTAGCGGGGCCCGGCCGCACCGCTGACCTCGTGCCCCGCCCCCGGGCCGGGCCCCTCAGCCCAGAGAGCGCCGGAGTGCGGGTGCCTGGGGCTGCCCCTTCGCTATGGAGCCGGAGAGCGGCCCCCGCGATGGGGCTGCGGCTGCAGGTGGGTTGGGGGCCGAGGCTGTCAGGGCTTCCCCGGGGGCTCGGCCTTCCCGCGGCTGGGGAGCCGAGAAAGGGAGGTTGGGCGAGGGCTCCCGGCGGCAGGCACCGGCCTGAGGAGATGCCGGCTGCCCTCGCCGTCGGGCGGTGTGGAGGGGCTGTCCCCTCCGGCAGCGGCTGGAGTTGCCTTTGGGGGAACCCTTCGTCCTCGTAAACCCCGCGTCTTTGGGTGGAAGTTGGCGGGGGCGGCAGAGGGGGTCAGGGCAGAGGGTGGGCGGCCTCGGGTGTTTGGGCAGTGGATTCCTGATGAAAGGTTCCATTCCATTGGCTTATATGAAAGGAAATGTCAACCTGGACATGAAACTCACACCTCTGTGTGGTTAATGAAGCAGAGAAGCTATGGGTGACTTTTGTCTACATGCATTCAGAGTCTTGGTTTTCTTTTCTAATATACCGCAAATCTGATTTCTTGCTGATTTCGCCCAAGTCACACGTAAGGATGCTGTGTTGTTGCTATGTTACATTGGAGAAATGCTGGAATGCAGTTCATGTTGATAGTGCTCTGCTTGCGAAAACACAGTTCCATTAAATATGCAGATAAAATTCTATAAAAAAGAAATATAAAAGAATTTTCAAATAATAATAATTATTTTTACCTGAAAGTGATTGTTTCTATTGTCAGTGAATTGAAGTGGTTGTTTCTGATCACCCCGTTCATAAGAATTTAGAAACCATAGTGTTCGGTCAGACACTTTTATCAGTGACTTACAGAGGAAAGTGTTATTTCCTTTTATTTGCTATTTGTTTTCTTAATCTGCATAAATTAATAATTTAGCTAAATTAATGTATAAAAGGTACACTTCATTTGTGTGTATGTGAATACTTGAAAAGTCACTTCCATAGTCCACTGTCTTCTACAACCTCTACTGCTTCATAAGCTAAGATTCAGGTACTCAGTATTTACTTATGGTTGTAATTATGTTCACATCCACAGTATATATAAGACTTTGGTCTTCATTTTTAGAGTACCAGATTCCTAGTATTCCTACAGTTTTCTTTTTTCCTTATCTTGCATTAAAGACATTTGCTTTATTCTGAATGATAACATCTTACATCCTGTCAGTTTAAAATCTGTGTAAGAAGGCCAAGAACAAATTTTTCTTAAAACACAACAGGTGCTTTCTGGTCACCTACCTGAAGAAAACTTGTTCACTGAAAGATAATGACCTTGTAGATTTAAAAACTTGTGAAAATGGAACTATTCAGGTGGAGGCTGAAAAGATGAAATTAAAAAGTACAGTGATTTTTTAGTTTATATATTGTAACATGGGAAGAGATGCAAAATAACTCCTGTATAATCCTCCAAACTGTTCTCAATTCCCTTTTTATGAATCTGGCTTTAAAATTCTACATTCAAGAACTGATACAGTTACTGCAGTAGGTAGAACTTCAGAGTCATGGCTGTTTTCTTCTTGTAACTTGTCCGTATATAAACAATGGGATTATTTTCTGCAGTCCAAAATGTCAACTGTAAATTTATACATTAGAAAATTAGATATTATTATCCCACGTGAAACTTTATAGATGACTAAGAGTCAGACTTCCATGGTCTATCTCATAACGCTGTAATGAAAGGTATATCTTCAGTTTCCAAACCACATGGATTTACAGCCAGCTGATTGAGTGATTACAGTTTTGTTTTGATAGATATAGGAAGAGATAAATTTACACCATTGAGTTATACTTTAATTTGTGAGCAGCAGGCTTCATAGAATAAATTCCCTTTAGTGCAAATATGTGCAAGTCTATAGCAATAAGATCAGGAAAGAAAAACGTGGTAGTGGTAACAGTACTGTGTGCCACTGGGTATCATTTTAAGTTACACATCAGAAAAAAAAAACTGTTGGAGAAGAAGAAAGTGAAAAGGGAAGAACTCTCAGCTTGTAGGAAAGACATATACATAATTTAAAAATATCAGAAATCTCAGGCGTACATTAGGGTTTATTACTTGGCATATTCTAATGGGGATAGAGCAGAAATGAATCCTTTTATCTCTTTACGGCTCCTATGGTGCATAAGCTGTACTTGCTGTCCTTGCTGTCAGTACTACATAGTATTTAAGACTGACAGTTCAATTCTTCAGTGACTTCTATGTTAAACTTGATATGGTATTTCTCTTTTAGATGTGTGAATAAAACAGCATACAAGAAAACAGACAATAAAAAAAACAACCTGTCAAATTATTCTGTTCAGAAAGCAAAATACTAGAACAGTCCAAACCTGGAAGGACTTAATATAAGCATACAGGTATAGAAATACACAGTATTCCTATAATCACAGTATACTTTTGATATCTTAAATTGGGGTTTTCATAGAATCATAGAATATTAGGGGTTGGAAAGGACCTCTAGAGATCATCTAATCCAACCCCCTGCCAAAGCAGGATAACCTAGGGCATGCCACACAGGAATGCATCCAGGTGAGCTTTGAATCTCTCCAGGGAAAGAGACTCCACAACCTCTCTGGGCAGCCTGTTCCAGTGCTCTGTCACCCTCACAGTAAAGAAATTTCTCCTCATGTTGAGGGGAAGCTTCCTATGTTCTAGTTTAAACCCCTTATTTCTTGACCTATTACTGGGCACCACTGAAAAGAGATTGGCCTCATCCTCTTGACACACACATCTCTGATTATTAATAGACATTAATAAGATCCCTTCTCAGCCTTCTTTTCTCATGATTAAACATCCCCAGTTCTCTCAGTCTTTCTTCATAGAAGAGATGTTCAAATCCTTTATTCATCCTCCCTAGATCTGCTGGACACACTTTTCCTGATGCACCCTAGGATACCATTGGCTCTCTTGGCCACAAGGTCACATTGTTAACTCATGGAGAATTTACACATTTTGAAATAAGAGGAAATACTTTCCTCATGTGGTCTCACTGAAGAATGATGCCCAGTAACTTTATGAGGGGACAGACTGATGTTATTTTATACTCATTTAATTCTAGGCATACTTGATGTTTCCCTATGTTTACTTTGCATCTTTATACTATTTTGTTTGTACATGAACAATGTTTAAATTTTCACAAAGTTACCCTCACAGATTTTTCCATGATTCGGGGGTTTTCTTCTAGATTTTTTCCCCCCCAGAGATATTAAAAATATCTGGAATTGCAAACTTCTTCTAGAAAGTACTAATTTTACCCTTTCAAAATTTCTCTTTAGTTAGGCACTTAAATAGTTTTTTTAAGGTCTGGACTTTAGCTGCCTGATGTGTACCAACTCCTCTCACTGAAGTTAGCTGACCACAGCACATATATGCCCATCTGATCTAGTCCTCTTAACCCTCTTTGTAGTCCATGGAGGGAAACAAATGTTTCTGGGTCATGACTTCATCACAAAGTAGTTGTACAAGTCACTTGGTTTATTTAAACATTAAAAATCTCTGGGTTTGTCCACTGATCATAAAGGAAATATTGGCAGCTAGCTCAGCTGTAGACTTCTAAACTGTAGATTTCTGTAGTTAAGAGGAAGTAAATCCTACCTCTCAACTGTTACTGAAATGCTGAGAAACTGTGCTTTCTTATGTTCTTAAGTGCTATGAAATGGTTATAATGGGGGAATATTAAAAAGCTCTTGATTTTTTTCAATTTGCTCATATTATTTGGTTTTATTTAAAAGTCAGGTTGAACAAATAAATCATGTCTCATATTAATCAAGATTCCTTACGCTTTTGACATAGTATATTTTAAGCATTTACTATTTTCAGTATCATTTTAGCATCTTGAGTCCATTTAAAAACAAAGATGCTGGAGGTATTGCTTATGCCTATGGTAGCAAAACCAAGTTTTTCTCTCAGTAAGTATACGTTACAAGTATACGTTGTTTGAAGATGACACTGTGGTGTAGCCTTGGTTTAATATAATTTTTTACAATAAAACTGCAAAATTGGAACACAAGGCATATTTTAGTTTATCTTGATTATGAAGCTGTCCCATTATCATTATTTACTATACAAGAAAGACACTGATTATATTAGGTATAACAATTAAATCAAGTTTATTTTATTGTTTCTAAATGTTATGGACTTGTGTGTCTCCAGCTCAGCTCAGTTCTGCTAAAGCACTTGGAGCATTTTGTGCTCTGTTATAATGGGTCTTGGTTGCTAATGTAGAATGAGATTGCAAAGATATAAGTAATTTTTTCACCTTTATCTGCAGTCTGTAATTGACAGTTAAAGTAAAAATCGTGGCAAAAAACCAGCTTTTTCTATTATGTTTCCACCCTTAAAGAGAAACCGTACACTTAAATTTAAAAGGAAAACCATTTTTTGTGTATTTGTTACATACTATTATTTAGGACTGTCCTAAGACTTTTAGCTTCACAATACTGATGGATGGCAATTAGTTTCTATCCTGACAAATCTTTTTGTATGTCCCATTTACTTGAAATGCAAAGAAAACCGAGCTCTTGAATGGCCAGGAAGTTAAATGAGTTACAGTCTATTATGTGTTTTAGTCTATTAATTTTTAAAATATTCCGTCTGAGATGATAATGATCTAAGTAACAAATAAGTGGCCTGTTGTAAGTATTAGTTTTTTTCTGTTCCTTTTCAGAAGTTTCTTCCATTATTAGACATGAATTTCACCTGTAGACTTAGAGAAGATGCTTCAGGTGTGCAGTTTTTGTGACATAAAATTGTATTACTCAAATGTTGAATTATTTGAAACAAGTTTAACCTTTGGTTTCGTTTTGAGGTGCCTTGTAATTTTAAATGACAATATAACTTAATCTCCTTCCCACATTTCTCTGTGATTTCCCTGTTTCCAAGGCCAGTCAGAAAACTGCATGTAGCACTTGAAAAGGTAAATTATCTAAAATTATTCATCTCCCTTATCCATAAACAGCCCTGAAAGACTTCTTAAAAGTCCTAGAGCTGAAGTTTCACCTTTATGAAGTGGGTAGCTTATCTCTTGATGGCTGGGTGCAGCACACGCTGACATTCTTTTGGGTAGGGGAAGCCACAGCTGTCTGAGAGAAACCAAAGGACATGGGCCCAAGAGCTGGGGAAGAGGAAGGCTCATCCCAAGCTCACTGTTTCATTTTCCTCAGGGCACAGTCCATTTTGGACTGACTGCAGACTTGAATTTACCCCTCCCTAGGTTAATCCTGTTTTGTAATTCCTTTAGTTCATGAATACTAATACAAAGAATAATAAAGAGATCATCCCTACACTTCTGTTAAAGGTAGAAAAATATTTTTATCCCTATCAGCCTGCTCTTGACACTAATGCAATTCTGGCATGAGGTAGGAAAACCCAAATAGCATCCAGGAGTATTTTTTCTCCTCTTGAGGCTTGGTTTGGTGGTGTGTGTAGCAGTGAAAGCAACTGCTGTGCCTTTGGGAGCTGGGCTGTTCAGCTGTGTGTAACTAGCAGTGAAGAAAGAAACAACAAATGAGTAAGAAAAACATCTCCTGACAGCTAAGAAAGTGCTAGAGGAGGGAGGGATGCTTTTGTGCCATAGTGGCCTCAGGGAAATGTCTTTGCTTCTGGAAGATGTCATGTGTTTGACCTCAGCTTCCAGACTTTGACAGGTTATCAGTGAGGACTATAAAGGGCATAAAGAGCCCTTTTGTGGGGTTGCAGCAATTTTGGAAGTAGGAGATTTTCTAGATTGTTAAAAAGACTTTCATGAATGGTTTTAAGTTTAGATGGAAGTTATTAAAAAACTTGAAACATACATTAAGGCCATGAAACTTCCATTAAATTAATTTGAATGGTTTAGGTTTTTTAACCAATAATGTGAAATCTTTGACCTTTGGAATGGAGTTAAATACATGAAGTTTCTAACTGAGAAGAAAGCAAACTATAAAGGTGATCATATGAATCTAGTGGCTATTTTCTAATTAATGGGAATTATTTCTCCTTCACGTATTGCAGACAGTGTCAAAAACAAGATAAGACTTACCAGAAAGGTGTCTTGCTGTAGGTAATGGTGTAATATAAACTGCTGCATCCAATGCAGTGGCAAACCACAGGAGGATTGTCAGGTTGGTAGAGTTGGTAGGGTCCTCAAAGGATCTTATGCCACCTCTTAGTTCCACTTGGTTTGCTAACACTGAGCTGTGCAGAACAGTTCAGGTTTTCTTCTGTAATTGTTTCAGCAGCTGAATGATTTATGAGCCACCTTCCATGGCTAGGAACTTGGCAGGGCTGCAGCTCCTCAGTACCCTCTCCTTGCATGAAAGTTAGAGGGCAAGAGAGGGAGGTCTGTCTTGTGTCAGAAATGTACTCCTCCGAGTGCATTTCCAGTATTTGTGGAAATCCAGTTTGTGGATTGAGGGGCTTGCATTTGAAACTGTCACCAGGCGGTATCTGTTGTCAGGGGGCAGCTCCCTGCTTCTGCAAGGGAAGGTCCCAAGCTCTGCAAGCAGTCTGCAAGGGGTTACTGGTTCCCTAGTTATCAGTGAGTAAACACAAAAATGGAATTTTGTCAGTAAGTAGCTATTCTCAGTGAGTAACTTGTGTGCTAGATGTGTTTTGGTGGGTAATTCTTGATTCTTTCATTCCCATTGTGAGTATTTTGGCATTAGCAGCCAGATTAGACTGATGGGTTCTTTTGGCTCTTGGCCTGGTACTGTTCCTAGTCAAGGGAAATTCCTGGTTAGATTATCAACCTTTTTTCTACCTAACCATTGGTGTAATTTCTGTGGTTCTATGAGCAAAAATATTATTGATAAAACTCTGTAACTTCCAATGTGTTTTTAGTGGTATGCATTCACATTTGGTGGTCCATGATGCAGCACTTCTGAAAGCAACAGATTGCTGTGCAATTTTTTGCTACAGCACAGCTGGCCAGCATCCCCATATTTTTAACAGTGTCATCCGGTGTTATTTTCTAGAACATTTTTACAGTGGTTTCTGAGAGAACAGTTGTCCCTTTAGGAAACTGAAAAACTTGAATCAACTCTTGCGACTCCTGCTTTTTGTTCCCCAGCCTTCTCTTTTCATGATCATAACAGAAGAAAAGAACAGAGAAAATCGTGGAGGTGACTGTAATGGAAAGGAGGTGGGAGAACTGTATGTTCTCTATAAAATATGGAATCCACTATTTCTGGAAATACATGCAGGAATAACACCATTTGTCATTAATTACCTGGTTTTGAGCAAGATCTTGAGATTACAATTTAATAACTTCAAACTGCTTTGACTGTGTCTTGTTCCCAAGGAGAACCAACTGGGTGACCCATGATGCTTTTTTTTAATTGTTTTTAAAACAGCTTGTTTACAAGTAATTATCCCAGAAAAGGAGTTTTGTTGGGTTTTTTTCTCCAGAATAAGACTACTTCATTAAAGTAGGATGACCATGAGCCAGCAATGTGCCTTTTTGGCCAAGGAGGCCAATGGCATCCTGGGGTGCATTAGAAGTGGGGTGATTAGGAGGTCGAGAGAGGTTCTCCTCCCTCTCTACTCTGCCCTGGTGAGGCTGCATCTCTAATATTCTGTCCAGTTCTGGGCCCCTCAGTTCCAGAAGGACAGGGAACTGCTTGAAAAAGTCCAGCACAGAGAAACCAAGATGATGAAGGGAGTGGAACATCTCCCTTATGAGGAAAGGCTGTGGGAGCTGGGGCTCTTCAGCTTGGAGGAGAATGAAGGGTGACCTTGTTAATGTTTATAAATATGTAAGGGACAAGTGCCAGGAGGACAGAGTCAAGTTTTTCTCAGGGGTGACTAATAATAGGACACGGAGCCACGGAGCAATGGTTATAAACTGGAGCATAGGCAGTTCCATTTAAATATTAGGAAGAATTTTTTCACTGTGAGGGTGACAGGGCACAGGGAGAGGCTGCCCAGGGAGGGTGTGGAGTCTCCTTCCCTGGAGAGATTCAAAACCCACCTGGACATGTTCCTGTGTGGCCTGCTATAGGTGACCCTGCTCTGGCAGGGGGTGTTGGACAAGATGATCTTTCCAGGTCCCTTCCAAATTCCTATAATTCTATGATTCTATGATGAAAGTAATTCAGTGTAAGGCACTCCTACATTAGAAATGAGTCTATATAAGATGTTAAGGAGGAAAAGGCATCCCTCAAAACCCAGATTTCATTACTTAAATGTATGTTCTAAGTACTAAGGTGGAATGCTACTTAAGATTTTGATAATTGTGATTTAAGCAAAATTTGGCAAGATGCCATGGTTTATGTGATTTATTAGGGATACTTCTCCTTTAGAAAATAGCATTTTGGCATGCTGAGGATGAAAGAATCTTTTGCTTGTCTGTGCTGTATTATTTACATGTGCACTAAGGTTTTTGCCCTGCCTAAGACATAGTAGTCCCCTTTAGAACAAAGTGGAAGAGTGACTCTAGTGTGTTAACTAGTGGTGGAAAGCTGCTACTAAAGTAGCATTGTAAATTTCCTTGAGCTTTAGAAATTCAGTCTCACCTATTCCCATCCCAGTTCTTTGTATTACTTTACTTATTAGATTATTTTTATTAGGGATTTTTTAACTCTGAATCACTGGATTTAGAGTTGTGGGCTGAGATTTGTAAATTTTATAGTGGTAAAGTATCAGTGGTCAAACAGCTAACTTAGATCATCCTTTGTACTTGTTTGTCGTGTGAGTAGAAATTGAGTGTGATAGAAAAGAAGTAATTAATGGTGACTACTGAAAACAGGCACCTGAACATTAATGAAATACTTAAATTAAATACTATCCCCTGACCTATATTGGAGAGTTGGATGTTCTGCAACTTCCCAGAATGTAATTAAAATGAAACTGCTAGTACTGACAAAGCATGTCTTTTGCTTGTCCTGTTTTTTAAAAGGAAAGTGAATCAGAAAGCTTTTGCACAGTAGTCTCTGCAGATACCAAAATGATAAATGAGCAGTGAAAGCCATTTGTAAAGCCTTTTTCTGCCTGCCTTAATTTTGGTTTTGCTTAGCAAAGGAATTCTGTAAAAATGGAGCTTGACAGACATTAATACCTCGGTGAATTGTCAAGATGTGGTAATATGGGGAACATCTTTCAGGTTCAAAGCCAAAGATTTTTGATACCTACTGTTAGGACTTACTCATGTGGTTCCATTTATTGCATTTTATTTACAGCTTTGAAGGCAGTTCAATTACTTGCATGGTTCTGTGTTTGTGTTAGGCAAATAAAGAGTCTTGACATCAGTTTGTTGTCCCACAGAGGTGCTGATCCTTTGAGGCTGAGAGAATTAACTTCTGTTTTTTTCACTGGGATTCTTAGATGTGAATAGAAAAATTGTATGAAACAGATTTTTACAAGAAAGAAACTCTGCAAAAAGTACAATTAATTTAAGCACTGGTTATAGATAGTGTAATTCACTTTTCAAGGGTTTATTCTTTCGTTAGCTTTAGGATTGCACTGGTGTCTCTAGACTAAGTGATATTGTCCTGACACAGAGCAGGAACGTAGTGTTTTGAGTGGAGAACAGTAACTTAAAACTTATCTGTATATAGGTAGATCACAAGGAGGTTTTGCAGTCTTATCCCTTGTACGCTCTGTGTTTCAATGTGTAACAGACTGGTGTGTCTGCACAGTGTGCAAGAAATGTACAGGAATTGTTTGTGCAAGAAATGTACAGGAATTGTTTGTGCATTTCAGAAGTATTGGAAAGGTGAAATATATATTTAAAATGCAGCTGTTTCTGTAAGTACCTCGATGGATAAATAAATTTGTGATGACTTAAGATTTTCTGTCCAAAGTTGAGGAGAACCAAAGAATTAAATCAGCAGGTGTTCTGGTAAAAGGGTGATATAAAATACCTTGTTCAAACCTGTGCTGTGACTATTTCAGAGATAATCAACACAACTTATTATACCACTTAGTATGTAGTTTTCTTGTGTAATAGGAAAAAATAGTTATGAACAATTTTCAGATGTCAAGACCAGGACAAAAACATAGGCAGTTATATGATAACTTTAATTATTATTATGTAATATCTTTTTTTCAAGTAAAAAAATGGAGTGAACTACTGAATGAAAATGGTGTGGAATTAGACAAAAAAGCACTTTGATAACTAAATAGGCTAGATATTATTAGTAATTTTTAGTTTCTTTCTTCCTTTTCTCTTTCTAGGTCCTGTGCTGTTGCACATGATGTATCATCTGTATAACTCTTTTATGTTTCTGACTCCTGTAATGCCTTTTGGTCTTTCCTCACAGTTTGTAACAGCTGATAAAACCCTTATGCATTTATCCTACAAGGCACTTAGATTACTTAGCTGTCTGCATAGACCTTTCTGAAGGTTTGAGGCTCAGTGTAACAGAACAGCAAGTTCAACATTGCCAGGTGTCCTAAACCAGAAATTTACAACAACCTCAGAAGTTTTATCATTCAAGTACTGGGATTTTTGGGTACACTTCCAAGGAACTATATTGTGTTTAAGCTAAGTACAAATAATCTCACATGCATACTTCTGTCATGGCTTTTCATGGCTTAAGGATTTTTAGGATTTTTCTTTTTTTCTTTTGTAATGGGGAAGGGTAGCATGTTAGGATTTTTTTTTTAGCTTAATAGTATTTTTAGTGGTTTTATCTTTGTTGTAGTGGAGTTAACATTTGCACTGAAAATATTGCTACGATAAGCCTACTTGAAGTACTTTTTCCACAATTATTCTTAACCACTGCCTGAATTTTATTGTTATAGCTGGAGTGAGGCTCATATATGTTTTATTTGCACATTGTGCACAGATGCTTATATTTCTACTCTTTTCCTTTGTTATTTAGAAATCACTAGACATAAAATAATTAGTCTCACTGTTGAGCAGTTTTAAGAGCCAAGAAAATACTGTGCATAATTTTTTTAATAGTCATGATGAAATTACTTTTTTGTTTCCTCTTAGAAATCAAAAGTGGAAGAGAAAAACAAGTTTGGTATTTGAAAATATCAAAACTAGCATTGGCTTTTGCAATCATCCACTCAAAACCACCAGGGAAGAGCTGCAAAGAATACACTGAGCACCTTGCCAAAACTGTGTCTGAACAAGATTTTAGATGGAAATCAAAAGTTGAAGTGCTAGAAGCTGAAGTTCTTCGATTACGTCAGGAACTTCTCTTGCACAAGATCTGCCCGAGATTCTGCTTGGAAAACAGTGAGTTTCTGAAATAATACTCAACTCTTTTGCAGTAGAAAGGAAACAGCTTTCATGTTCCCTGGACTGTTTCTTTTACATAGATATGAGTGTCTTCAGCATACAGCTTTCAGTTTTTCCCAGAGCTCTGAAGTAGTAGAACACTTAATTAATTTGTAATGAGATTGATCTTACTCAGTGTAAGCAATGCTTACTCAGAACTTTCACTTTTAATCTTCAGAATCAATACATATCATACAGAATAATTCCAGACAAAATTGTTGATATAAAATGTTGCTTTATAGGCTGGGAGAGAGAAGGTTGTAAGAATATTGATACACTCTATTTACATTTGGAGTATGTTTTAAAGACATATTGCATATTTTGTTACCATTTTAAAGGAGCATAAAATCAGAACTAAAGCCTAGTGTTCTGAAAATATGAATCCTTAAGATGTTTAGCAGGAAGGTTGGGCAAGCAGTGGACTGTGTCTGCTATTTCTGTTAATGAATTTAAACCGTGGATGCTGTGTATGTTTATTATGAAATATGATAAAAGAAAATACAAGTGCAAACAGCACTGTCTCTCTAACTCAATCTGAGAGATCAATGGCACAGGATGAGGTTGGAAATAAGGCAGTGGAAGATGTCTCTAGGCTCTGGGGAGATATTTCTCTTAGGAGATGGAGGTCAAAATGCTTTGGGCTGAAGGAGAGAGAGAGTTTACTGTTGAGGGGATCACTAAAATCAAAATGTATAGCTTGCTGCTTTATGACTTGAGGTTTTTAGGAGCTTCCCTGACAGAAAGGTTGGTGCAGCTTTACGGGAATGCTTTTCTTCTGCAACAGTAGCTTCTTTATTGCCATGTGGAAAGATTTCTGAATTCTAACTTTGACTCAGAGGATTTGTTAGATTTTAGATAGAAGTTTTAATGTTTTATTTAAATTTTTTTTAATAGTACTCTCTAGAGAAGTGATTTAATGACTGTTCATACTTAGTTACTGTTTGTGTGTTTGGTTGCAGAAAACAGAAAGTTTATTTAAGAGTAAAAGAAACTTTCAAGCTGCTGTTTGTATGATTGTTGAGAAGGACTGATTGCATTTTTAGGAGAGATTTATTAACATTAACATTTTGTGTCTGGGGAGGATATTTTAATTATGGATTAAGCAGAACATAACAAACACTAGAAATGAAATCAATTAATCTGCTTCTATGCTCCAAGTCTAACTTTTTAAAGATTCTTTACCCTAAGCTGTTGAACTGAGCAATATTGGTATCTCACTTGCAAAGTAAGCTCTTGTAGCTGCAAGATAGGCAGAGAAAAACAACTTGCCCTGGAGAGTAACACCCCTTCCAAAGGATGTTCATTTTCATTGCCCTTGTCATAGTGAAGTTTGCTCACAGACCTAAAATGTGATAAATCTTGTCTAGTGTTAGATGTCTAGAGCTGCACTAAATTTTCTTTGCTTTCTTCATTAACTGTACAGGGAAATAGCACACTTATTATACAATTCTACAGTTTATGGCTTACTTAACCCACTGCAGGGAGAATCAGATACTGATACTGAATCAGATACTGAATGATTAGAGACTGCCCATGGAGTTTTTGTTTCCCTGATGTGAGAAATTTGGGAGTTCTTTGAAGCTGTGGTGACTGTTTCCCTTCTCCACAGAAAGTTACACCAGTATGGATGCACAAGCACATGAAGAAGAAAGAACAGGGTATCCATTTTTTAAGAACTGTCTTAAATTATTTTTGTTCCACCTGATTATTTCTGTGTCCTCTGAGATACTAAAACAGTTTAGGTTTCCTGATTGAAGTGGAGGAATGTGCTTTGCTATAGGTGAACTCTTTGGTAGTATGGATTGTTACAGTATAATATGCTGTTGAAAAATTGTTGTGGTATATGTTCACTAACTGAAAGTTCCTTATTTGACTTCATTTGCAGCTGTCTTTCTGAATTCAAGGACACTGGTATTCCTTTTACATAGTGGTGCTTTTGGCTGTACATCAGCCATCCAAGGAGGAGGAGAAGCAAATCTTTTCATAATTGTTCATTATTTTTGAGCTTGCCAATATTGTCCTGATAACCATGCCTGTGGGTAGGAAAAAAATCAAATTTCATGTTAAGGAAAAGTTTCTTGCCTTCCTTTGATTCAGATTCAAATTTCACAGGGAAGAGGAGAGAAACCTGTTATTCAAAGAATAAGAATACAAAATATCTGAGCATTCTGTTTTCACTTTCCTTTGGAGCTCCATGAAAAGACAAAAGCTTTTACAAAGCATTGATGAATTGATAGATCATGGATTCAAGCACCTGTACTCTAAGGCAAATTCCTCAGCTGTTATCAGCTCATCAAATCAACATATTGTTTCTTGGCAGTCTCTATTAAAGAGATTTGAAAAGCCTGCAGCTGTTACTCCAGCCTAAGAAGGCATAAATACAATACTCTACCCCCTTTTGCCAAGCATGTATTTTAGGAATGAAGATTTACAGAATAGATTATTATTGTCTTTGTTGCTCTAGGCTGATACTCTTGTAGGGTTCCAAATCAATTATCCAGAGTACATTTTTAGCAAAATTTGTACTGGGGATGTATTCTCTCTTCCTTAGTTTCACCTTCAATCTTGGCCCATATTATTCCCTTCTTATACGATCGATAGGAATTTAGTGAACTGATGACTGCTATAATTAAAAAAAAAAATTAAAAGTAATCAGATTCCACTCCCTCTCCTATTTTTAGAACTACTTTATTCTTCCTTTTATAGATCATCTACATTAGAACCTCACCTGCTATCCCTTGGAGTCCGCTACTTTGTTCTTAGCCTCCAGAGCAGAATATGGCTGCCAGCCAAACTGTGTCTGTGAATTTAGGGAAATTCTGAACTCTGAGTCATAATGTGATTCATGTGAATGTCTGATTTTTATCTGTGTCCTGAAGCTGTGTTTGTTTTTCAGGATACTATACCCTAAATTCTGCTTCCTGTGTCAAGAGTTTTGAAAACACTCGTATGTCTTAAGGGAATCAGAGACAGAGAGAAGAAGATTATTAGTTCTCCTGCTTCACTCCTTAGTGGTTTCTTGAGACATTTAGTTTTATATGTGGAAAAAGGGAGCAGTTTCTTTTGTATATTAGTATGAATGAAGACTTCTTAGTCTCCTTTCTTCTTGCCAGAAGAGAAACAGCAGAACCATACAGAATTGAAACCATCCTGTGCATCAACTGAAGTAAAACTAATTATAAACAACATAAAACTACAGTTTATCAGAAGCCTTGTTTTGGGCCCCAGAATTCAGCCACCTCTTCCCTTTCTGATTCCCCTAACTTATGGTATGGGTGTTTCTTGTTGAGCAGGGAGGACCTGTGATGTTTCTTCTGCCTGCTTACATTAAACGAACCATAACTGATGATAGTTGTGTTTTTTTAAGCTCATTGTGAAGGAGAAGCCAATCAGATGAATTCAGAAAGACCAGATGAAAAACATATGCAGTAACCTTAGTGAATACATTATCTGCAGCCTCATAAGGAAACTTCCTCATTAGTGGAGGGAGCAGCAGTTGAAATCACACTGAATAATAATGATAAAAGCATATTAATCTATTAGATAAAATTACTTTCCTTCCTAGAAAGAAGATGAAGTGGTGAGAAATGTTAAAAACTGCTCAGAATAGCACTGAGCAAAAATTTTAGTTCCTGTGGCATAATAGTATGGTGGAGGAATATAGACTAGAAGTTCTAGGTTAGTGTGGTATGTTTATGTGAAAGCTCTCTCTGCAGTTCAGTGTGTTTTAATGAGCTGCTATTATAGATTGCTGTGTCTGGTAACCATTTTTTCCCCCCCTGGTATTTGGCAGGGTGCAGGGAATGCAGAACGAAAGCTGCAGAACTGTCAGCCTCTGAGGAGTGTCTTTTGCTTCTTTCTTTTGTAGCTTCTTTTTTCCAAGGTGAGAGGATTCTCCATTAGGCAGCAGTCAACACTTGGCTTGATGTCACCATGGAAAACAGATGTGATTATTTTTGTCTGGTGCTTAGGGATGAGATGTTTCTCTCCAAATAAATTCTTTCTCCCTCTGCCCTCCCTCCCCCAAAAGGTGGCCTTCAGTCCATACAACAAAGGGCAGCCCAGTCTTAGTGTCATCTCAGCATCTTCTCTAAGGCATGATTGTGTCAGACAGTCAGTACTTCAAAACTGAACTGTCATTTGACATCTTAGGTTTACCAGTATGCTCCCATACTTCAACTGGTGGTACTAGTGTAGTACCAGGCAGGACTGCATGTAATGTCTCACAAACTAAAGAGTATTTTACTTTTTTTAGGAGGGGAGCAGGGAATTCAGAGGTGATACATAAGATGACAGAAATTGAGTTAAAATGTGTTTAGCACAGATTTATGGGAAGATGGCTCTTGGAATATGATGATGAGGTAAATCTGTTGTCTGTAATTGTGGTGACACAATGGGGAACTTCATGAAAGCTGAGGCCTTTTTAGGATAATTAAATAAGTTAATTTGCAATCTGGAAAAAGAACCAGCTGGAGTGTAATGATTCAATGAAATCTCAGAATACTGCTCCTTCCATGGATAACAGATCTGTTTTGATTGTGGAAACTTTCTTCCTTTGAAAGCAGATACTGGCTGTCTTATCAGGTGGCATTGATACAGCTGGTGCAAGCTCACACTTGAGGCAAAGGGACCCAAGAAGCATCCTTTTATTTCCAGGATTCTACATAAGGAACCCATTCAGAGGCAAAATCAATCTAATTATCCCAGTGTCCTGGTTTGGGAGGACCAGGACCAAAAAAGTGCCTGTGTTTATATGGTCCTGAGGTGGCCAAGTACCCCCAGGCACTGCTGGGCTGTGCCTGTGCCCGTGTGTTGGGGGGCACAGGGTTGGTCTGTGACCCACATGGGCCTCTCATGCTCTCCTGCCCGTGGGGATCAGTATAAAATGGCTCCTCAGAGAGCCTTCTTCTGGTCCTGGGTTTGTGTATGTTTGCCTGGTATTGCTCCTTCTGTTTCTGCATCTAGTTTCCTTCCTGAGAAGAGCATTGTTCATCAGAACAAATTCCCTTCTCCTGCCTTCCCAAGTAGGACCAGTTCGGATGCTTCAAGGCTGTTGTGAAATGTCACTGGGAGCCTGGACTTGGGCACCTCTGTCTGCTGCTGAGTCCCTTTTGGGATTTTTCTGATAGGGAAGTAATTAATAACTGAGGAGTGTGGTTTCACTATCTATATAGTTGTATATATTTGTATATATTTGTAATTCACCGTCATTACTACTACGTCATTAAGCCTACGCTAGCTTTTTGCCCAACCTTAAAGTCTCCTTTTTATCCTCCTCTGGGAGGGTAGTGGGGAAATAACAGAGATCATCTGTCACCTAGTCAGTGTCTAAAGTCATAGCACCTAGCAAAAGAAAAGGCTTGTTATTTATAAATTCCCTGTATGTCTCAGGAAGAAGGTTCATAAAAGCATTCCTAAATAGAACAAAATACATCATCATGAAAAACCTTAGCTTTAAACAGAAGAGCTTCCTTTTCCGAGCCAGCTGTAAAAAGGTCATGGAAATGAAAAAGCAAAATGTAGGATACGCAGCTTCTAAAATGTCTTCATTTGGAGAATCCTGAAAGCTTTTTATTATTTTTAATTATTATTTTAAAATGTTCAAATATGTGAGACAACGTATCTTTACTTTGATACATATATATACATGTGTATACATATGTATACATATACACATGTGTATATATATGTATCAAAGTAAAGATACGTTGTCTCACATATTTGAACATTTTAAAATATGTATATATATAAATTTGGCTGGATTACAGATCAGGATGACAATCATATACTGAAAACAGAAGTTCGTGGGGGAGATATTTTTTCTCAGCCAGCCATCTTGATTAGTAGTGAAAACATCAGACTAGAGACAGGCTTATACATGAAAAGGAGTCAAAAAACCCCGTTTATATTTGTGACAAGGTTGTGTTGTTTATTTTAATAAGAGAGTTAACCTGATTGATAATTCATGGACAGTGTATTTGGAACAAACCAATCAATGAAGAATAAAAAATTGTTCTGAAAGTTGCAGAAGAGGAGAGGTAAACGCAATAGGGAAAATAAAAATATTTTCACATATTTTCATCCTCTTTTAGAAATTATTGACTGAACTTGGGAAGCAGTGTCATCAAAGACATTTCTAGGGTTGTGTCATGAAGTGGGACTAAGCCTGTCCATTGCAACTGAGTTTTAAGAGAGCTTTACATGTCTAGCATAATTTGTTTTGATTTTCAGGTTTACTCACAAAGCAAGAATATAATATAAACAATTCTAAATCTCAAAACTGAATTTTTACTTTACAAAATTCAAATCATTTCTTCACTTTGTTTCTTGTATCTGCTACCTTCAAGGCTGTTTTCTGTTCTGCATCCTTATTAGTGGTGTAACTGCAGGTGCTTTTTCAAAAGCCTTGAAGGCCATTTCATGATTCCACAATTTCATCAGTTGAGGAACCTTCTTCAGTTTTAAAATTTTGAATTACATACAGCCTGTGGGCTTTATCATTCTAACACAGTCTGGTTTCTGACTTCCAGTACCACAGTTGTCTGAGAAAGCATCTTTACCCACCCTTGCTCTCATTTCATGGATATTACAAGTGTTGCCCTCTTCATGTTGGGTAGGGACCAGAAGCTGGGTCCTTCCCTTGTCTCTTCACAAGAGAAGAAACTGAGACGAGTGTGAGGCAAGCTTAATGTTGTTCTTTATTTTATTTTTTGTACTTGATAACCATGTGTGAAATTCAAGACATTGAAGTTCTTTTTTGAATTGTAGGCAAGTACAAAGTCATTAGTTCACCTTCTTTAAAGAAATAAATTGTAATCTGTTCCTAGACAGTTTGAAGGAAATTCAGAGTGGTTTCTTGTGCATGATTTATTTATTATTTTTCAAATACAACTTCCACCACCTCCTGAAATAATTAGAAGATATCAGTGACTGAACATTTTTAAAGCATTTTGTATTTTTCCTTAAGCTGGAAGTATGCTGCTATTGTGAACTTAATATAGCAGGGTTTTCTGGAAAGCTGGTCATGAGACAGGAGTTTGATGTCTCAGTGACCAGGAACCTAAGCATAAGTGCAATGTTGTCTCCTACTGGTAGGAATATTCCATTCTGTATGCTACCTCTTTTTTGGGGGGTCTCTGAAGTTTGGTTCCTATTTAAATTTGTGTATTCTTTTCTTCTCCATCTCTTTTCTTTCACCTCTCCAATTTTACTTTTTTTTTTTTCCCTTAAGAATAGAATCAGTGAACATACTTATGTTTTTTGAATGTAATTCATGCTTTAGTTCTTTTGACTCCTGGCACTACATACTCATGAGCAATTTTCATATTGCCCCATGGGTTTAGAAACAGGAACAAAAAATCCACACAGTGAAACTCACAGTAGATGGATTCCCTGGGAGGGCCTGTTAAGGCTTTTCCTTAAACAGCACCAAAAACAACTTTCATTTTTTTTCTATGGAATGTCTTTCGATCAAAACCCTGGGGGGGAGAGGACATGAAAGATTGATGCCTGGTTTTGCTAGTCAGACCATGGGAAGTATGCTTTGCTGCTTTGCTTACTTTCCATATTTGAGTATGCAGGGCATTTGGGAACACTGTTCTTATATAAAACGCTGACCTTACAAGCCCTGCTTTTCCTTCCTCCTGGAAATATGGTTGATTTCCCTACAATTAACCCTTCTATTGTGAGCCAATTGTTGCAAAGCCTGTTCAGTTTTGAGTATGTCTGAATGTTAAAGGCATGAAACTCCACAATAAAAAAATAAACCATGTTTCCAGTTCTAATCTCAGTAATAGTACCCTCATTGGATGGTCTGGCATGTTTTCAGAGACTGAAGTAACTGTTAGAATTCAATTTGAAATGTATAGTTAATGAATTCTGTATAAACTTTTAAAAGTACTGTGTTTTTCTTTTTAGAATACTGTAGATTGCTGCCTGGTGATGTTTTTAGTGTAAAAAATTATTTCTTTAACTTAGCATGAAGTGTAACATGTATTTCCCATTAGGCCAAACCACCTATAAAATCTTTTTATTCATTACAAACACAGAGAAGAATGGCATTGTTTTGTATCCTTGTGGAGAATCTGACAAGTATATGCATATTTTTTATGAGTGAAAGGAGAGAAGCAGTTTGTGGCTGTGCCCCTGTAAGTAGGGCACAGCCAGAAGTTGGTCATATGGAGTTCTAGCCTTGCCTTGTGGCAATGAGATGTTTATGTTGGTTGGTCTTCCACTTCACTGCTCTAATGTTTCTTCCTTGTTTTGACTGTAATCTTTTGGCATGGGTAGCATGTATCACAGAGGGAGTCTGTTGTCACCTAGAACTGAGTTTATGCCCAGAGGTGCTAACTTAAATGTATCTCATGTGCAAAATAGGATGAAAGAGATTCTGCAATGGTGTATGAAAAAATTCAGTAGTGTGAACACAATGCATGCCTTCTGTGATGTAGTTTGTGTGCCTTTGAAGAATATGCTATGAGATAGGTGGTACCTGGAGAAATTCTTGATTCTGAATGGTTTTCTTTGTTAAATAGTAAAAAACTCAAATGTAATGTTCAGCTCAACTTAACCTGGGGATAAAGAGTACAAATAAGGAGGTGATCTTATTTGGTACAGTTATAGTATCAGAGCTTCATTTTCTTTTAAAAGCAATCCAAGTTCTCATGAAAAAAAAGAAGTGAAGGTGTTTGGGGGGACCAAAAATTTACATTCATTCGTTTCCCTGGGAATTAATGGAAGTATAGATTTCCACTTAAATTTTTTGTGGGATATCCACTTGTGAAAATTTAAAAGCATGAGGGATTTAAAACTCAAAATTACCATTTATATTGCTATGAGCATAAAACTTCTTTTTCACAAATAGACACTATCTTCAGAAAATTTTGATTTTAATTTTAAAATGTCATCTTCTTCCAGAGCTATATACTAGTCATGGGAAATTCTTGGGGGGCAAACATAGGTATGTATTACATGCTTTTTGCATGGAAGCAAAAGGAGAAAAGATACATGATACCTTCCAGAAGCATGTATTAAAGTATTACCCAAATGTAATTTTCACATTTGCTTTTCAGGAAAATCAGATGCTGAAACTCTTCTGGATCAGGAATGTATAAACCCTGTGAGCTACTCAAGCCAGCTAGAAGACTCTGGATGTGATGTCTCTAATGACTATGCATTTGATTCTTTAGGCACAGCTTCTGATTTTCGCCAATCTGAGCAAAATGTCAACACTTCTAAGTGTTGGTTGGAAACAGTTCCTCCCTTTAATCTTTGCTGTACTGGCAAGGAGGGATCTCTGACTACTCCAGTGCAGTTTTTGCAGCATCTGCTTGAAATAAGAAAACTGTCAGAGGGAGGAATTCTTCAAGCAGACTTCACAGTTCTTGACAATGATTCTTCCACTGTATGCAAATCAGTGTCTCAGTTGCTTGATGGACTGACTATTTTTTACAACAGTCCTAAATTTCCAGTTTCAAGTTTTCTTACTGAGGCAGTTTGTGTATTGATCAGTTTAATAACTGATACTCAACTATCCAATCATGTTTTGAAGAAGTGTTTCAAGAAGCTGGAAGAATTTAATAAAAGTCTAATTCAGATTATTTTAAGAAACGGAGACATCAATAGGGTAAGTTTAAAATATCTTTCATCTTTCCTACAACATTTTGGCATACTGTAATATTATACTGGCTATATGCAATTTTAAAAATATTGGTTAGTTTTATTATATTTTGAAGAGTACTTCAGGGATTTCTGTGATTGTTTTTTTGTGGTATGATGACAAATCTTCTAAAGCATTTGAAAAAGTTCTTGCTCATGCATGAAAGTTCTTCTAGTCTATTCCTGAGTATAGGACTTTTAAAAACTGTTAAAAAAAAGAAGATTAAAACAAATTTATAGAGAATATGAGAAAAACACTGTTTCTCTTGCTATATGAAGTTATATCACAGGTATTAAAAAAGTAATGACCAATAAATTTTTTTATTCTTTCTTGTGCACCTAGATTAATTAGGTTGGTCTGCTTCAGAAGTTCTCTATCACTCTCCAGACATTTGCAAATTTCTGTTTTAAAAATAAATCAGCAAAGGAGGGAAGACTTCAGGAAACAGTTTATTCTAGCACAAACAGCCAATAGGACTGAACTGCATTTTTTCAGTATTCATCATTCTGCATTGTTCAATACATCATCTTGTTCCCTCATTCAGCTGAAATATCCCTAGTCTGCCTTCACAAGACTTTCCAGAAATGATGAATTCTGTTGTTTTTTTGATTTTCATTCTGTCTTTTAGTGTAACTTGGATCAGGCATGATGGGGAATTGTTTAAGATTTACAAGTAGCAATTTAGTGTCCACTACACTACCATTATTGTAAGTGAAGATCATATCCCTATAATCCAGCCTAAAGAATACTGACTAGGTACTAGGTAACTATTTTAGAATAAGCTCTAGAGTTCACTTTAACAACATGACAGCCTAGACATCTGCTACACCTGTAGACAGACATAAACATTTGTCTTATTTTAAAATTAATCCCGCTCAGTGTGTATTAAGCAATTACCCCAGAATGTAACAGTCAAACAAGTATCAGCTACCAGTAAGACAAGAGGGCATGGTCTTAAACCCTGACAAGGGAGGTTTAGGTTAGATATTAGGAATAAATTCTTTACACAGAAGGTAATCAGGCATTGGAATGGGCTGCCCAGGGAGGAGGTGGATTCTCTGTCCCTGGAGGTTTTTAAGAAGAGACTGAATGTGGCACTCAGTGCCATGGTCTCATAACAACAGTGGCAGTGGATCAAGGGTTGGACTTGATGATCCTTTCCAACCCAGCTGATTCTGTGAGTCTATAATTCTATGATACTATGATTCTATTCTATGATATTATTACCAGACTAAGGGGAGGTAGGCAGATATGCCTGTATTTGGGTCAGAAAACACTCAGAGGGAAATCTTCCCTTCCTGAAGCCTTTCTAGTACTAGAGCCTCATGCCTCTAATATCAAGGTGTTTTTTATTTCAGTACCACCATGGTGTGATACTTAGTTTTTAATTAAAGGTGTCACTGACCAGTGTTTTGAAAGGATGTGAGCATGCATAGCATTTTGTGGTATGAGGAATGGAGTTGTGCAGGTGTTGCTCTTTTATGTTTTTGTATGATTACAGGACGCAGAACAAAGAAAACTTGAGTAGGCATTCATTAAGGACTTCTTCTTGGTTGCTGATATCCACTGTTTACAGTGTTCCCCTCCTCTACCTGAATGAGAAGTTAATAAATAATAAAAATAACTATAATTGTAGGAGAGCAACCAAGATTATCCAAAAAGGGATTACTTGTTGATTGGAGGAACCTGGCAAATCTAAAGTGAGAGGTGTCACATCAGAAATGAGAGAAGATATCCTGATGTTTCAAGTTCAGAGTGCTATTATAAATCATTCAGGAAGGGTGGAGTATGTCCACATAATTTGCAAGTGGCATTTTTTCTCTTGAGTAGATAGCTGGAAGAGATGGCTTTTATTAGATGCTTTACATCTTGCTTTCACCAAAATATTAACTTTATGTTTTTCCCCATCAGCAGCCATTGCTTCAATCAAACAGATGCAGAGTTTAAAAATTGTATAAGCCAATTATTATGGGATAGTGATGGTAGTTTCCATATTTCTATGCAAAAAGGAAAAAAAGTTGTCTGTAGTAACTGCAAAATTTATAAAGATTTATTGAAAAATACTTTTTAGAGGTTTGGTTTTCTTTAGACTCAATTTGGAAAGAAGATGGAAATAAATATGTAGAATTCAGAATTTGTAGTGGAAACTGTATAAGTAATTCTTCATGTGCTGTGTATTAGATATCTCCAAGGGACACTTCCTGCTTCAGTTTTAATCATCACTGTTTACTCAAGTGTTGATTGAAATACCAAAATTATACGTTTAAAATAAAATTACCATTAATTGCAGGGCTGTCATCTGGAAAGAGTGGCAAACTGTATGAATTTTGGTTCCAGGAGAATGCTTAAATACCTTCAGTATAAAAACATTTTGAAATTTGTTGTATGTAACCTTACTAACTGTCAAAAAGTGTTTGTACAGACAGCCATCAATGCATCTATAGTTTTTTACACAACTTTCCCTTTGCCATCCTCACCTATAAAGCTGTCAGGATCTGTCAAGGAGGACAAAAGGCTGGGAGAAACATCTTCCAAAAGTGAGCAAAGAGAGAAGTAGCTGTGGATTACACTTAACACCTTGTCTTCAAAAGCAGTTCCAGCATTTTGCAGCACAAATTAAATAACTTAAAAAACCTTTGAAATTTGAAAAAGAGATAATTATCTCTATATTAGATGTAAAGGAAGAAAAACAGCAGCAGAATTACTTGCTGTAACTGTTGAGTCCTATTGTTTGAAATGTTTCTAATTATAAAGCACTGGAGGCTGTGGGAACCAGCAAAGAGCTTTTCTGCCTGAATTCAGTTGCCTAAAGCTGTGCAATTTGGGCAGGCTTTTTGAGCTGAAACTTCAAATTGATAGGTGCATCAAAAAGAAAAATAACTTAGGATATGAGAAGTAAAATAAAAGGAAATATTAGTTACAATATAAAACCATTTTAATCAAAGAACTACAATTAAAAGTATCCTCTTGAATTTACCTTGTTAATTTTTCTCCTCTCCCTCACCATTTTGAGAGCAGCTCAGAAGTCTGCACTCAGCTGTCAGACACACAGTCTTTTGGAAGAAGCCTTAGGGCAACAAAGATGACTGGCAGATTGGAGCATCTCTCTTATCAGGAAAGGCTGAGAGAGCTGGGACTCTTTAAGCTGGAGAAGAGAAGGCTGAGGAGAAGTCTTGTTAATATCTGCAAGTATCTAAAGGGTGGGTGCAGGAAAGATGGAGCTGGACTCTTCTCAGGAGTTCCCAGTGATGGGACGAGGGGCAACGGGCACAAGCTGGAACTAAGGAAGTTCCATTTAAACATAAGAAAAAACTTCTTTAATAATGAGAGTGATAAGGCACTGGAATAGACTGTCCAGGGAAGTTGTAGTCTTCTTCTCTGGAGATATTAAAAACCTGCCTGCATGTAATCCTGTGTAATGTGCTCTAGTTGATCCTGCTTTGTTCAGTGGGAGAGTTGGACTGCATGATCTCTACGGGTCCCTTCCTACTCTGATAATTCTGTGATTCTGCAAATATCTAGAAGGAGCCTCAAGTCATGGCTGCTAAGGTTGGAGAATGAATTTTAGAATTTAAATAATTTGCTCCAAGACCTGCCTTTACATCTTCTGCTGACATGGTCTTGCATCCCTATGTGGCTGCCACCACAAAGCTTGTGAGGATCCTGTTTTCAGCTGTGGTACAGATAACATGTTGCTCTCCTGTTGCAAAATCTGTGATAGTTGCTGCTGATCTATGGAGCAAGCACTTTGCTTCTCAGCATTTTTTTGAGTCCTCAGAACTGAGGTTCTTGGGGTGTGCATGGACATTGTGTGGACATGTTGCTGCAGATGCATTGCATTTTGATGTGCAAATTGTTAATTCATATTGAGTTGCTTCAACTGTCCTTTTTATGCAGGTTCCTTGCAAGTCCTTTCAAGCATCCAGATGTGTATTATAAGTAAACTCTGAGACCGTGTTCAGTTTGTGGAGCCACTGGCTCTACTTTTCAAATGAACTGTTCTCTACTACGTGACAAAACATAGAAAAATGTTTCCTATTGAAAACTTCCACAGGAGCTATGGTATGTACTTACAGCTTCAAGAGAACAGAAACTTTACCTCTTTTTCAGAAAGGAGGAAGAGGAACATATTTTTTCCTTAATCTACCCATTTGGGATTTGACAACAGCCATCTCTACCCGACTTCACATGGACACAGTGAATGTGCATCTCTTCTGCTCCTAATTGCATCACTCACTCATTAGCACTGGCATCTGCCTGTTCTGCTGAGGTGTATCTCTGTTGTCCAAGGTGTGCTGGAACAAGGAGTCATGTCTCCTATCTCAGAAAACTGCAACAGTTGGAGGCACTGTGGGCTCCCAGCTCCCCATGCTGTTCAGAATAGCATTTGTGTTTTATCTTGCTGTCAAAGGTTTTGCACAGCTCCTTATAGTAGGGCACCTTAGGGATGAAACTGGATTCCTTTTATGTGGTCAGCATCAGCCTGGAAGCTTTCCGTGGTGAACTGGGGCTGGCTGTAGTTTCACAGTATATGAAATTAGCTTTAAAAATCTTAAAAAAAGAAAATAAGCTGCTTCATACATGCCTTATTTACATATTTCATATATACAGCTGTGTACAACTTCAGAACAATTATTACTGATGAACTCAGAGTCTTATTTGTTACCTTGGAGACAGAAGAAAAATACTTCTATACCTGTCTTACAGAGACCTATGTCTGTTTTTTGGACCTCTTGTTTAAAAGCAGTTAATTAAAACACTAAAATCAAAACCAATGGTAAATTACTTTCAAGATTCTAGAGTGAAGTCAAGCTGTGTAGGGCTCTTAGAAGAAGCTGCTTTTTGGTGCCTTGTTTCTGTTCAACAAATATCTCTTTCATTTGCCCCACCTCACTCATAAAACTTTTCAAACAAGACCTAGGAGGAAAAAAGAGATGGGTTTCAGTGAACTGTGGTCATTTGCTTCTTTTCATGCTATGTTTAAAATATCAATACTGACTGAAGATGCTGTCAAGAGTCATGAATTGCCCTCTCCATTCAAAAAAACCAAACCAAACCAAGTTACCAAATTACGTGCTATTATCTTTTTTTTTTTCTTTTTTTTTTTTTTTTTTCTTTTTTTAATCCTTGTCCCATTTGGCAATTGGCTACTCTACCTTTAAGCTATTTTTTTTTTTTACGTAGTTTTGTGTTAACTGTACCTCAATGGGTACTGAGGCATCACCATAGTCTTTAGAAATGTTTCTTGTTCTGTTTGGGAGTTTACTGCCTGTTTTTGTTTTTGTTTTTCTTTCTTATGTTCCATCTAAAAGTCTTTATGTAAAATTTTGCAAATACTCATCTTTACTGTTGGTATATTTAGCAGAAAAGCAAATAGAGGAATTCTGAGTAGAAGTTTAATGCCTGTACCAGATGTTTGTGTGAGAAAGAATTTACAATTCTTGGAAATAACAAGTTGAACTGTACTACACTGAAAAGCAGGAGACAAATGTTTAAATCTCCTTGGCAATTATAGAATTAAATGTATGGAAATGTACTTGTGCAATTGGAAATGTACACATTAATCAGAACCATGGTTTTCAATCTTTTCTTACCTTGGATACAATTCATATGATTCATTAATGACTGAAATTACCTGGAAGAGAGTAGTCATAAACTTACTCTGATGGTTTTAGCACATGCAAGAGTATGTATTTAATAGACTCTCCAGCTAGTTGTGGTTGATAATAAATTCCCCTGGCCACGTATACTTTGTATGCTTTGCAGTGCCTTTTGTCAGACACTGCCAGGACATTCCCTAACTAATCAGTTTACAAGAGTCTTCTCTGCTTAGAAACAAATAAAATTTAAGGATAGTTATTCATGTCACTGATGGTTCTGAAGTGTAAAACTGGTGGCCTTTAGTTTTCCTAAATTAATTAAGTCCCAAGGGGAATGTCATGACTCCTGAGATATGGTGCGTTTTCATCGCCCAAGGAATGTTGCTTTATATATTGGAAAAACACTTTATTCTTATGAATATTAAAATGCGATGCCATGATTTTATGGTCTAGTAAGAGTCAATGTTTGAATTTCTTGATTGCTGAATTAAATTTTCTCAGCAATCTGTTGTCCTATGTGGAGAGCTATTTAAGTCAAATGGTAATCAAAATCCATTGTCTTGTAAGTCACAACACTCTAAAACAATCACTAGACTCTCATTTACCTCAGTAAAGCTGATTATAGGAGTAACTAGACAGGAATGAATGAAATTTGTCTGCCTTTTAGAATTTCTCTTCCTTCTCTCTTCAGCCACTCTCTGTCGATATACATCATGAACTAATACTACAATTATTGAAGAGTTACAAGATGAAGTTAGCAGAATTTTTTTTTTTTTTTACCAGTAGGGCAAAAAAATTTGATTTGTGGTTTCCAACCTGCCCGTAATATTGTTTTGTCAGGAGTGTCTCTTCCTAGTAACAAATACTGTCGTTGCCTGGTTTTATTCAAGTAATTAACTAGTATTTGGGGTACTACAGATTATTTCCACTAGGAGGAGAAATAAGGGAAGGAATAGACTGTTCTCCTGATTTTCAAATTAAATGTATGGGGATCCTTAATGCAAGAATACAGGAAGTTCTTTTTGTTGAATATGATAGGAAATATATATCAAAAGCTGTTTGTTTCCTCCACCCTGAGTCTCTTTCAAGTGAATGCATTCTGTCAGAGCTCTCTTAACTTTCTGTAGTATTGCATTAGCTGTGTCATTTTTGCTTTTTTATATCTCTGTGATATATGCAGCCAAGACTGTGTGAAACAACAGCATCAAAGCCTTTCCCTCAGTCCTCCACTTATTATGCCGATGTAAAAGTGTTTGAATTCTATCTAGATCTCGTTTTCTGTTATTCTTGAACATAAAGGACTTAAAATTGTTCTGGTTTTCTTGTCTCCACAGTACAGAAGTTGGTGGTTATTCAAAGAAATTATATATCCACCTTAGCTCCTTCACATCATTACTTACCATAGCGCTTTACATTTATTCTGATCACTTCCACATGGAGGTATAGGGCTGTTCCTGACGTAAAGATTGTCTTTCTCTTAGGAAAAATTCAATTTGTTTCTTTTAACAGGGATTGTACTTTTTTTGTGTGTCTTGGGATAAAGTTAACCCTTATATCCTCTGGTGTTTGAAGGTAGTGGTATATCCCAAGGGCTGATTGAAAGTAGTCCTCAACCACTGCTAAAAATGTGTGTACATACTTTAATAATGAGAATATTAGGAGTTCTCTGTTCTTATGCCTCTTTTGAATGAACCTTTTTGCATAGCTTAAATTTGTTATAGAAATCATACTTGAAAAATAACTATGGAAATGAAAAAATATTTTTTTAATGCTTTCATCTTTTGTAATTGGTTAAGAAATCAGCTGGGGAAGTAGCAGCAAGCTGTGCAAGTTGGTCTTCTGAGCAGTCCTGAGGAACATGGGAAGAAAGCAAAACCAGGGATGGGGGAGGAGGGATAGGGATAGATGATGCAGCTCCTGAACAGTTACCAGGCTCCTTATTTTTTTTCTGGTTATATGGTTTTTTTACACTCCAATTTTCTGTCTGCTTTTATGTGAGAATCCATGAATGACATAGGTTTTATTTCATATATACCATAAAATAAGCCCAAAGGATTAAAAGATTTCTGTCTTTTATTAACATTTGAAGGATTTGAGAGCAGAAGATAGTGCTGGTATTTTTAATAAAACTGCATACTACTGAACTGTTATCAGTCTGAATATTTCCAGTAACAATGCATGCTCTGAAACACAAATTTGTACTTCTGTTTATTATTCTATTTGCAGATTTCTTGTTTATATGCTATAAATTCATTCTTATGCATTTTATGCTTATAATGTATACAGTGTGTGTTACTTTAACTTTATTCTTTGTCTCCTTATTGCCTTAAAATATACTAAGACACCCACCAAAATACAATATTAAATCCACACTCTTTAAGATATCAGTTAATAGTTGGAATTTTACAGTGGCATTGGTATCCATATCTGAGGTAGCCTAAATACTGTCATTGCAAAATTTTCTTCTGTTAATAGAGGCGCAGGCTTTAAATTTGAAGATTCTCTGTTATCTAGTCCTACAGAATTCCAACTAGAAAATTCCAACTCTTACCAAACCAGAAAGGATATGGAAATTTTGTGAAATAACCTATTTTAGTTACATTTCATCCATCGATAAATGCAAATAAATAAATAAATTTCAACCATCAATAAATGCAAAACAATATACATTTTTGTTTCTTTGTCTATCTAAAAATCCTGTATGCAAATAGAAAAGGGATGAAAAAGAACAATCATAGTAATGTTTGTGTGTAAACACATACATGTAGTGTGTTCTTTGGGAGAGGATGCATTGAAAAACTACTTTGGATTGCTTGCCAAAGGTAGCCTAGCAAGTGTCATCAATGTTACACTCTAAAAATATACACTTTGAAAATAGAGACCATATGTATCCACTCTGAATTTATAAAAATAAATAAAAATGTGCTATATTTGAACATTGGTTATACCTCGGGTAATTATTTGTAGCAGTGGTACCCTTTTGGAACATGAGTGCTGTCAATGCAGAATTATCCAGATGTTGTGAACATTTTTTTCTGTCATACAGACAGATGCTATGGAAGATCTTTCAAAGCAGTAAACATCTAGTTTATTTTTATTAAGAAAAATATATTTATAATTTTTAATTTACTTTTATGGATTTATTATTCACTGTTTTCTTTGGAAGGGTGTACATTTCCAGTATATGGGAGTCTGAATTTAAGTCATATATCCTCAAAACACTCTAGGTACATGCATTACATTATCCTTCCAAACAATTCTAGTTGTCCAGAAACCTATTTTTATTGCACTTTCGTTCACATTTCATCTTTACAGAATCTTTAGCAATTATTTTCATCTCAACAATTTTCACAGCTGTATGTGTACAATTCGTGAATTCTCTTTAATATGAGGAGTTAACTTAGTGTGCTTATCTGACTGCAGATTTGATTCTGAACAAGACTTTTCTGTTACAGTTTTCTTTCTGTATTTGTTTTGGGATTATGTGCTGAAGTTAGATGATTAACAGTGAAGAAAGTTTGATTGTGGTGCCTGTGAAGAGGAGATTGTCTCACAGTGAGAAGATGATAACCAGGCTGATCAAACTCAGCTGTAAGAGGCTGAACTATTTGAAATTACAGTGTATCTTTTTTCAGCTTTTGTTCAAGTTTAATCCTGATAAATATTGAACTCTAGTATAGCTCTTTCCTTACTCTTGTGTTTGAATTTCAAGGAATTTGTTAGTATGCCTACCTGTGATAAACACAGCTACTGTATGTGCAGGGTAGTTGCCCATTTTGTGTGACACCAGATGGGCACGATGACAGCTAATGCTGGAAGGCTGCCTCCTGGGGAATTTTGCAGAATTTTGTTATTATGGCAATTTCCCATAGCACCAATTTTTTGAGAAAGAAAAGTTTCTAGGTAATGGATGTGGATTTTCTCATGGTTCTCTGATGTACATAATGAAAAGAATTTTAAACTCTAAAATTTTGAATTTGACTTTTTGCTTTAAAAATTTAATATGTAAAACCATTGCTATGTCAGGTAATTGTTTGGGGTAAAAAAAGAGATATTTTGAAATTTACTGTTTTTTCTCTTTAGTTTCAGACACTACAAACCATATCACACACGCTGGCCTTGCTAGGAAGGAACAACATACTAAGAAATTCTTTAATATCTCTTTTACTGTCAGAATTACGTCAGTTTGCTGAGAAGCTGTTGCAAGCTCATCAGGTACTGTCATCTTTTATTTTGGAGAAGGGCCAAAGAGTGGTCTTGGGAAGTGTTTTGTCTGTATCTGTTTGTTTCATAAAATGTAAGAAATGGATCATTCTATAAAGTAGTACGAAGAGCCCAGAAAATGCTAGCATCTAGCTTTAAGAGGAGATTGAAAAAAAGAGAGATAAAGAGCTTTGAAGTCAAAAGTTAATTATCAGACTGCATAATAAATACACTGTATAAGTTTTTAGTCTATAATTTGGAAAACTGTTAATAATTAGTTAAAATAATTTTTGCAACATGTAAGTTGTTGGCTGAGCAAGCAGTACAACTTAGATATCCAGAATTATGTTGATCTCTAACTCTAAAACTGCAAAAGAAGTTCCACTATTTTATTTCAGAATTAGATTCCGTGTTTCACATTATAATATTAAATTTCATTATGCAGAAGTTATCCAACATTAAAATTGTGTTTAGATTGTCGTCATGACTAGGAGATTAAGAACAGAAAAGGATGGAGATAATATGTTAGGTAAATTATTTTATTAGGTTAATTTTTTTCCAGTAAACTATAGTTAAGAAAAAAAAAAAAAAAAGACGAGGGAGGCAGAAAGTGGATGTTCCTTTAATATTTGGAGATATTTGAAATAAATTGGGTTTTCATAGATTTTTCTTCTGTTTGTGTGTGGAGGTGTGTATTAAATGCAAACTCTTCAGTTTCACTTGGTATTAGACTTGATTGCACTGTCCCAGAGGGCTCAATAGAAATAGTGCATGCAGCTTTTTACGTAGTGGCAAATAGTGATTTAACCCTAGCCATTCCATAATTCTTTGTGTGCAAAAAAACATTCATCTAGTGGTGGTCCAGTTTAATAAATATTTTCAGTTTTGCTCAAGCAGTCTTATCTTTATTCTTTTTGTCACTATCATATGATATGAGAGTAAGATGGGATGGCTAGACAGGAAAGATGTAATTTCCAACCCAAATTTCAAGTATGTTTGAATCCTATTTTGAAAAGGCTTCAGAAAGGCCAGTTTTGAAAGACAAAACTGGGGCTGGACTAAATGACCTTTCAAGGTCCCTTCCAACCCCTAACTTTCTATGATTCTAACTTTCTGTGACATAGACAATGAGCTGTGTCATTAGTAGCATACCAGAACTATTGATGGCAAACAAAAGCCAAGAGTCTCTTAAAAAACACAAGGATAGTGAAGCTTGTCATTAAAAAGATCCTTATTTATTATACTTTACACAAGTTTCTCATTTATACCATTGTTAAATATCACGTTTAAGAGAATTAATCATTCTTCCAGCATAGTTTTTGCCAATGGCAACACAGAATTCTCCAGTGCTCCATACTGATTAAAAGCTTACATGAAGCTTTGCACTTTGAGTTAGCTATCACAGTAATACTTGGCCTTGCCATGCTGTAATGTGGCAGTATATATATTTATATACTGTATGGCTTTTATATTTCATATGTGAGATTTATTTCTAAAAATTTCTAAACTAAGTTTGACTCCTCTTTGGCTTCAGTTTATGTGGGAAAGAATCATCTGTTTGATTTTTAAGACCACATGAAACATTACAAAATGGTGTAACTTGCGGTTGGGAAACTGGAAGTAAATTATTACCCTGTGATTTTAACCTTAAAATATTCCCTTTAACTACACAAGTGATTTTGATTTTGCTAATGGCAAATTATTTAATTACAGACAGTGTAATTTGTTTATATATGGCAAGATAGTAGAAGATTTTATTCATGTATAAATACAGAGAAGTTGTTAATTTAATCCCTGAACAATTCTTGTAGCACAGCTGGAATTCTGATACCTCTGGGAAGGCTATCAGTCTGCCTGGGAAAGACTTTTACTCATTTACTGAAAAGAAATTAATTTATGCTGTTTCTTCATTCTTAGTATAAAAAACCTGAAATTTGGAAAAATGAAATCCATTTGTTAATTGACTTCTTCAGCTTTAGAACCAACTCCTTTGTCAGTTTAAGTCTGTGCTACCTGCAGCCCTCCATCTGTCTCATTTTAATTACTTTGTGTTTGTGCTAGCTGCAAATCTTTGCCTTTATCAATTCACAATACTGATTATAAGACTTCTACTACCAAGACTCTCAAAATGCCTCCCACCTTTAAAAGCGAGAAAATGTATGTTTATTATTATGCAATGGAAAGCACAGGAAGATTTTTTGAAGATTAATAAGATTCCCTTTCACACCTTTTTTTTTTTTTTTCTTTTTTCAAACTTTCTGTTTGCCCAGAGAAATAATTTATCTCAGTCCTATTTCTCATATTCATGGATTTAGAGCCATGTTTACTATAAAGAGAATTCCTTCTTCCACTTCTTCCTACTAAATTGTCAGTCTGCTTTCTGCTACTGTGTGTGGGTTTTTTGGTTTGTTTTTTTTTGTGGGTTTTTTTTTTTTTTTTTAGGTGATACAGCATTTCTTGGAAGACTAATGCATTTTCAACAACCAACCAAAAAGTGTAATCTGGAATAGGACTTAATTATAATCTTACCAAAGCTTATGGGGCTTTCTTCCAAGTGCTTTTAAAACACTTTGTATTTAAATTACTGTTATAAGTGAGCTTCAGGCACTTTGGTAGAGACTCCAGTGACTAATTTTGCAATTACAAGGTAGTCTTGAAACGTTCACCCCTCAACATAGCATTGAAATTTTTCTGGGTATAGTGGAAATTTCAGAGTGGCTGAATCTCAAGCTGCAGGAGCTGTGTCTCTGTATGTAGCTGACATTTTGCAGGACTGTCAGATTTTTAGAAGCTGCAGTTCATGAAGGGAAAGTTGCAAGTTCTGGTTTGCTCAGCTTGCTGTGAAATCAATGTTTTTAAATTTCATACATGTTATGTATGAATAAATGAACTGTGTTCGTTTACAAACCCTTATACGTTCTGTATGTGATAATTATTTCTGGAAATACTTGTCATGTTTTATAATCAAAAATAACAATATGGTATCAGTTTGAAATATATCAAATGGCATCTTTTTTAAAGAGCAAAATCTTCATATATGGGTTAGTTTTAATTTACAGAAGAATTAAACTTCATTAGCTAACAAGTATTCTAATCCAGTTTTGTTACTTAAGTAAAACTGCTGTTAATTGCAAAAGCAAAAGCACTTCATGTCTTCCACTTAGGACAATCAAATTAGGGACTCTCAATTTTAGTTATGATAAGAGGTGTGCAGTATGTATTTATTTTCTATTTTGTTGTTTGTTCCTTTTGTGGTTGGCAAATAGGAGAAACAAAGAAATCATCAGGGGGGGTGTATGCAGGTTGGCTTGCAATTACCTTTTAAACATTTGGCGAAAAACAGAAACTGAAAATTCAAAGTCTCTGAAATGTTGCTCTACACAGCAGCAGCTCTATGTGGAAGCAAATGAAAGGCTGAAATATTCCTGTGGCTGGAGAGCCATTTTTTCCTAGCAGGCCTGCAAATTAGAGACATTGCAAATGTCAAAATGGACGAGCTTAGTTAGCAATGATTCTACTGGGGGAAATGGAGTTTACCTGAAGCTGTGTTCAGCTGGATAACAACAGAAGGGTTTAAAGTGCTAAGAAGTGAGCTATTAATATCAAGGCTTGTGTTCAAAAGCCTTTCTCCATGTAGCCATGCTGTATCCAGTGGAAACTCTGGGCAGGTACGGTACCCACCACATGTTTCATTCCAAATGTAAGTGTATCTGATGTGGAGAATTCTTCAGATACACTCCTCTTTCTAAGAAGTCTATTAGATTTTTGCAGCATGCCTAATATTCAGCCAGAAGTTCATATATGTTGAGTAGAGCTTCAATATGGATTGAAAATAAAGCTGTACTATTTTTTTCACAAATCTATTAGAAAATGGCTACAATCATTAATTAGAAAAAACATCTGACACTGTTTGCAACTAGAAAAGCTTAATGCATTTTACAGACCACTGTTGTTCAGGGTACTAAAATGCCTACCAACTTATTTGGCTTTTTGCTGTTTCTGCTGTCAGCTTTTACTAATGCATCAGATTACTAGTGCTTCACCCAGGTAAAAGAAAAGAGACTAATGTCATGTATACCCACGAATATAATTAAGCATGCATCTGTGAATCTGTTCAAGCTTTCTAAAACATAATTTTTTTCCTTAAATTCTGATAAGCACAGATTTGAACATACTTCAAATTGTGAATGGTTTAAGATGCTGCAAAATAGCCCTCTGGGTAAATGTAGGTTTATTTTTTATTCCATGTGACTGCTGATGCTAACATAATAAAACAAATAACGTCTGCATAGAACAATTGATGGGTCTGCATTTTGTCTTATAGATAGGTATTAAGTTTGGAGATAGGAACCTTTGAAAACATAAATCTCTTGCCTGAAAGACAGGAGTGAAAGAATCAGTCAGGACTTGGTATATGTCAGAAGAGTGCCATACACCTTTGAAGTGTGTGCCTGCTTTTGCTGCATATACCACCCTCTATTAGAGATTAGATGCCCACATATCATACAGGGCTGAAAATGAGAAGTGGGTCGTGCATTTTCCGTCTTCCCTCTCATGCTATCATAAAATGGTAGCACAAAGAAAAATGGAGTTTGGAAGTATCCTTGCAGATCTAAAAGGTGGCAGGGTTTTGGCTGCACTTAGTTGCCTGGCAAAATTGAGGATGACATGTAATCAGAAAACCTCAGGTGTGTTTGGAAATAGAAGCAGCAAATATCGATTACATGAGGAGAACTCTGTATTACTGTCAGCTAGAGAAGCATTACTCTTAATATTGGTGAATCATCTCATTCTTGGAAACATAATACTGAGAAAGAAAAAATAATTATAGAAATGAGAAAGAACATAACAAGTAAATTAGTACCGTGCAAGTCATGCACAAAATCATGGCTTCAAAAAAACCCCAAAATAGCATGATTGTAAATTAAAACAAACAATTTGAATTCTTGAGGCAATAAAAAAAGAAACCTGCAATGAAAGCTTATCTGGGTTAATACTGCTTTTACTTCCTTATTCTCAGTCTTACTTCTCTCCTTTTCTTATTGCCTTCTTTACAGTTCAGTTAATCCTTTTGCATGTTTTCAAGCAGAATTTGAATAAGGAAGAAGCATCTTATTTTCGTGGCATATCTGGTATACCCACTAGTCTGGAAGACCACTTGATTATTACTTAATCTGTGCTTCCAAATAGGTAGTTTTAATGCTTCTGTTAACCTCCTTTCTTCATGGAGCATTCTTGCTTACTGACAGTGATTTGCAAAATGGAATGTTACAGAAAATTAAGCACTGCTTCCTTAATGCTTTTGGATATTGGAGTCATCTTTGTGAATTAGCATATATGCCATATGTGCTCTTAAAAAATCTAGTATGCAGGCAAGGTAACTTGTTGTTACAGAATTACCTTCTTATTTTCTTTTTTCTTTTGGGGAACTGTTCAAGGTCTTCATTATGAGGTAGTTTTAACAAAACTCTAAATGCCTTTCAAAATGCAGAATAAATGCACAGTTCCTGTGTCAATGGTTTGCAGCTTATTTACTGCTTTTGTATTTCATATTTTCGTAAAATGGAAGAGGGAAGAGTTGTAGCCCTAGAGTTTCTAACTAAAAATTACTGACATAGTGGATTTATGTTTGGCAGAATAATTACAGTTGATAATTAAAACTGTGTTTAAATAAAAATCTAGTTAAATGTAGCAAAATACAAATGGAAATTAGGGAATTGTAATGCATACTAGTGAAAGCATCACTTCATCTTTCAAAATATTATTTTCATTTTACAGGACATGCTAATATCTTTGGATTTCTCAGCTTCACACACGCTTGCCTCACTCTAAACCTGTGGGGTGGTCCTGTATACAATAATTTAGAACATCAGCTTGCTCTATTGGGACCTCACTCTTTGGGTTTTTTTTTGCTAAAACATCTTTAAAGCTCTGTTTACCCACAGAGCTTATGCGTAACTACTATAAATCACAATACCAGGAATATTAACTGGTGTTGGTTCAGTGCATTCTAAAATGTTAAATTGCTTAAAAAAACCTTATTGTACAGATCACTGTGAGACAGAGTCGAACCACCAAGCATATTCAGAATACTGTAGGGAACTGTGTATGATAAATATGAGAGACTGTGGTAATAGAGATAAAAATCTGAGTAGCAGTTCTGCCTGTAGAAATAAATTATAAAGAGAATTTAGTTTAGGTTAACTTACTGAGTTACTCATTGTGAGTTTTTCCTACTCAGTTTGACTATTTGAACTGTAATTCAGTCCTGTTGCCTAATTTAAACAGAGTGAATTCGTCAAACAACCATAGAATTAAAGAATGGTTAAGGTTGGAAATTACTTATGATGATTTAGTACAACACTCCAGGCTTAACTAGAGCAGGTTACTCAAGGCTGTGTCTAACCAAGTATCAATTTTTCCAAGGATGGAGACTACGCAGCCTCTCTGGGTAATCTGTTCCATAGTTGATCACTTTTATCATAGAAGAATATTTCTTATGTTTAAGTGCAATTTCCTGTATTTCTGATTTTGCCCATTGACTTCTGTCCTGTCACTGGATACAACTGAAAAGAGTATGAATCTCTCTTTTTTGCCCCCCTCATCACACCAGGTATTTATACAGATTGGTGAGATCCTCCTTGAGTCTCCTTTTCTCCAGGTAGAAGAGTTATAGCTCTCTCAGTCTCTCCTTGTATGTATCTCTCCCTTCTCATTTTTGTGATTCTTCACTAGTCCCACTCCAGTATATTCAGGTCTCCCTTGTGCTGAGGAGCCCAGAGCTGGGCCCAGTACTCCAGGTGTGCCTCACCAATGCTGAGCAGATGGAGGGTTCACTTCCCCCAGTTTACTGGCAACACTTCCATTCATGCAACCCAGGACACAATTCACCTTGTCTGTCTTCAACAGATTCTTAGGTCCAGAATAGCCAGGAGGAGGCTAAAGAGGGAAAAGAGCTTTTAAGCTTGTAAACTTTCATTAAAAACAAGAAGTATTTCTAGATATTCATTAAGTTTTTAGCTTAAAAGTAAATGTCATGGGATTCAATTTGGTATTTCCAAATTAAGTAGGAAAATTAGAGTAGCCAGTTGCACTTCTGTGAGATAAATAGCATAGACTGAAAGAAGTTATTGTACTATCCGCTAAAAGCAGAATAAATTTTCAGGTATAAAATATGAAAATACTTCTGTCTCTCAGTAACAATACAAAAGAAACAAATCTCACAACCAAATTCACCCATACCATATATCAGGTAAATTATGCTCTTTTCTGTCAGAGCTTGTTTTCATTTTGTAAATTTTGGCAAATGTTAATTCATTCAGGATGAAACCTTTTAATGTAGATGTCTGCCTTCTGTAGATGTGTGCCCTGGGCCACTTTTTTATGCGTGTTTTTTTTTTTTAATTATTTGTTTGGCTTTTTAAAATTTTGTTTCTGTGCGTGCAAGTTTGAAGAGGAAGGCATAAGCATTCCCAGCTTCCACAGAAGCCAGTGGGAGCTTTGCTTTGAATACATGCAGTTCAGTGGAACAACAGGTATGGTAAAGTGATGTCTTATTTCAGCCAAGATTTGTTTTAGCAGTTGCTTTGTGTATTCAAAAGACTCTTTTGTAAAAGGATGAAAGCATTACATCTCTCTCTAAAAGCAGTTGTGATGTTAAAGTAATATTTGTGGTCTGCATGGAATTATGGGAATGATTGTTATTAAAAAAAATTTTAATTCTGTATATAGAGCAGACACTGAATAGAACACATTTTATGCCCATGCAAATAATAATACAGCATCTTCTAATTCAGCATCATTCATCCTTTTTAGTAAAAGAAGCAAGTGCCTTTGCAAAAAAGAAAAAAAAAACCCCACAACCAAGTAGTAAGTGATCACATAATTAAGGCTGTAGGCATAAGAGGCAAATTAGGCTTGGAATGTCATGGTATTGATTTAAAATTGTCTTCCCTAATAAAAAGCAGGTAGCTAGCAGTACATTAAGAAACTATATAAAATAAATGGGAGAATTAATTTACATTATTAAAGAACACAGTCTGAATCATGGACCTTAATTTCCTCAGTGTTTCATGATACTGCTAATGAATCCTTTGACCAGCCTTTGGAATATGTCCCACTAGTTCTCTACACAGCATTTGCTCAAGAATCTCTCCACTCTGCTTATCTGAGAGGGAGGTATTCTTTGATTAGTGTCTGAGTTTAATGCATCATCAGTTTTTATTTTCTGTCTCTCATACAGGAGCAGATTCCAGTTTGTGGTTTCAGAATCTTTTAAGAGACAGTCATCCATGGTCACAGATTTTTAAAATTAATTAGTTATCATGTGAAAGACAACTCCTTCTTAACTATGCCTGTCTGTTTTTGGAGTGTAGATGCTACTGGAGAAGTGGAGAAGTCACATTTCAGGGAAAATATAAAGCTTCTGAGATTTAGCTTATGCATAGTTTAGGACTACTGAAAAGGAAGAGAGGTTTTCCTCCCACTGTGGTTTTAGAAGAGGCACATGGAGATCAATAAAATTCTCTCTTTAATGTGTTATTTGCCATATGGAATTGCTAGTCACCTTTAAGGTGTGAATTTTTAAGTGGCTTGGACTTCCAAAATCTATTTTCCATATAGTGTTGCCATATAGGCCAAACTGCAAAAGGTTCTTTATGATGAAAAGTGTGTAATATTGACCAGCATTCATTACAGGTGTGCTAGTATGTAACAACTGGGGAAATTGTGATATAAAGAACAGCTGATCAAAATGTCAAGAATGTATTCTGTTTACTAAAAAAAAAAAAAAAAATTATTGGTCATTTTTGTTATGATTTTGTTTTTAAAGTTTTTGATCTATTTAAAAATACAGTAAATCATAGCATAGGGCATTTTCATGTTTGATACAGAATTCAGATGGGATTCATTCATGAATGTGTCTTAAGATATTCTTGACAAAATGTCAGTTTCCATAACATAATCTAGAAAAAAGATGACTGAGGAAGATCAGTTGTAATAATCTTCCCAGAACATGTAAAGATTCTATAGAAGGAGTAATCCTTTTGTCTTCTGGAGTGAACACAAAGCAACAATCTTGGTTGGTTAGACATCAGACTGCTTTTACTGAAGATGTTCAAGTACTTTCATGATGAGCATCTTCTGGAGGTGACCCAAGTCTTGATGAACACGTCTCAGGGTGCAGGTTTAGGCTAGAATGCTTAAGGACCTTTTCAGCCATAAATCTGAACTCTGCACTCCTATTTTATATGGTCAAAATTTGAATCAGTTGCAGGGGAGGGTGAAGGCAGCAAAACTCCACTGCAGATTTCCTCCACTACTGACTTTTGGTAGAAATTGGAGTACTTCTCTAATTAAATGTGTAGATGCTAGTTTTGGAGAGATTGGTATAATGAGGATTTAATAATTAATGCTAGTAGGTCAGGAATAAGGTTTTAGAGAAAACTTTGTGAACTTTGACTCATTTTAGGAAATTATTAACACATACAGCAGTCAGGATTTCAAAGTTCAGGAGGTTAAAATCCTTTTCTTCAGGCAATAACAAGAACTCAGGGTGCAGATTAAATGTGTCCTGGCAGGGATTTTAAACAGGTGATTTTTTGGCAGAAGTGACTGGCTTGTGTCAGACAAAGCCTCTTGGGCTTTTCATATTTGGAATCCTGTGAGTTTTGTATTTCTCAGGCAGATTACCTTTAATGTCACCAGTATTCACTATAATGCCTGTGTATAATATATTTTATCTATAAAGATGGAGAAAAAACTAATTTTGAGAGATCTTGTAAACTGGGGGAAAAAGTCTGGACTGAACCATTGACTGAGAACTTATAGATTTGTGCCGAGGTGCAGCAGTGCTATATGTTATATAAGGATCTGAATAATGAGTAGCTTACAGCTGTGTTCACTTGAATAGCATTTCAAATAATATGTACTGTTCTGGGCTGTTTTATGCTAATGACAAGATTAATAATAGTCAAGAGCCTTTTTGCGCATTTTAAAAAATTTCTATTTGTCATAAGAGCTGTTCTTTGGAATGTGTTTTGGCATTCATTTTAATTTCAGGACATTCATCTTCCTTGCAGACAATTTTAAATGCATTTGAAAGTTAAATTATTTTATTCATTCATAGATTCTGAGGTCAGAGTGAGTCAAAACTCCAGAAACTATCAAAACTGTTATTGATCATATGGAATTTTTACAATTATTCTCATCTTTTAATATTAATTTTATTATTTTAAATAATTTTGGCTTCCTCTATCTGAATTTTATCACCTGTGATTAACTAATAGTTTAATAACAACAAAAAAAGCCCTGATCAAGATTGATAGCATGTGCTGAATTAGTAATACAGCTGCATGTAGTGCTACATGTAAAGTTATAAATCAGACAGATAAGATATGAATGAAGAGTACACAGCTGTCCAATCAGATAGTTCTATGCTGAATCAACCTGACTCAATAATATTCACTAAATATTGATTTGTTTCATTATTTATTATGTATTTGTTAAAATATTTATTTGAGAAAGGAATCCAACTAGTGGAAACATTTTTTACTAGAACTCATGTGAAAGAAGTTTTACAAATGCTTAGAATAGTCCAAGAGTTTCAGTATCAGTTAAGATAATTGGAAATGATCCAGTCCTGGCTATGTTGTGTTCTAATAGCATTCTGCATGCTGCTGGGCCTCCTTTGAACTCAAAAGTTAAAACACCAAATCCAGAGCCTGTTCGAATCACTAGAGGGTTCTATTTTACTGCTTTTTACTGAATTGCATTAAACCTTTGGATTTAAAATATGATAGTACTCAGTTGCTGAGTTTGAGTACTTTTACAAAAACAGAATTGGTATTTAATATGAGTTGGGAGTTTGTTTACGTGAGTATAATTATTTCCTTTTATCTAGTGATTCATAGTTTTTTCTTCTGCTTCACATAACCCTTTGTACCAATATTTTTTATTATTACCCTATGTAAAGCATAATTTCATATTTTAAAATTTTTTTAATGAAACATAAACATAAACTGTTAAGTAATGCTGCCTGCTCTTATTCTAATTCCTTGGTTGTCTCCCTACCTGATGCTCTGAAAGAGGATTTTCTGTATCTGTCTCCTTATTTACAGAGTATACCACGTTTAGGAAACCTGAAGCTATCTGTGTTCTCAGAGCTCTTATTGACCACTTCTGTTATGATTCCTGTAAGAAAGCTACAGTCAGAATATTATGTAGTAACAAATGCAATTTCCTGGTTTAAAGAGAGAACAAACCTTAACAGTGTGAGATGTGATCTTTCTTATGTCATCCATATTTTTTTTCTCTTATTCCTTGTTTGAACAGTTTTAAATGCACATATGATGGTCAAAGAAGAAATCAAGTAGAGATTTTGTGGGGTTCTCAGGATACAAAAAATATAAGGTATTTGAGATTTCTCCAGCAATTCAATCTTATTCCTTCATAACAGTGTTGGACTAGGGAAATTCTGTTTTTAACTAAAAGCCCCAAAGGATATAGCTTAAAGAAGCTGTACTAAACATAGCAAAGAAGGAAAAAACATAGCATAGTTTCCATGGCAAAGCTTTTCCTCTTTATGGTGACAGGCAAAGAAACTGGGAGAGCTCTTGCTTCTCCAGATGTGCTTGGTACCCCATCTGTCTCTGTGGGACAGCACCCCAGGCAGTTTGCCAGCAAGCCTGCAAGCAGCAGAAGGACCATTTGCTGACCCTGATTTTGGTAAATCTTTTGTCATCTCGTGGTGCTTCCTGATTGATTCTCCTGCCTGAAAAGTGAGGACAGAGGAACTAGAGCAGGGCTTTTTCAAGATCCTCGTGGGCAACCCTTAGGACGCTTTGCTGTCACTGTTACAGGTATGAAGAATTCTGTCAGAATAGCAGGCAGCATACGACATTGCTTTAAACTCTACATATAAGACCACCACCACCTCTCCACCCATAAGATCTCAGTTTTTTGTTTGTTGATTTGTCTTTCAAGATGATTTCCTGTTTATTCTTCTAATAAGCAATGAAGTGGTAGGAGAGAAGAAGCCTATTTTTCTCTACAGACAGAGTCTGTATAGAGATCTGAATTGACTGTGAGCAACTGAAGGTGGCTTATGTGTGCAGAAGTGGTGGCTCCCAGTGAATTTCTGCCCATGGAGGAACTGGTGTAACATAAGCATGGCAAGTTTTATTGTAATCTGTGCACAAGACACTGATTCACTGATTTTTTTATTACATTTGACTCAGCAGGGGACAGTTTTCTAGAATTTTGCTAACAAAATGAGATGCTTGTAATCATTTGATCCCTGCTATCTTATTTGTAAAGTATCAGCCCGTGCTAAGTTCTGAGTTCCAAAGAAGACTTGAAAAAAGTATAAATAAAGCTGAGTCTAAAAGACCAACTTACTTCTAAGGAACCTGTTTCCTTCTGTAAGTAGTTATAGGAGAGTCAGGATTTTGCAGACAAATGCATCATTTGAAACAGCAAGATTTTCAGGAATTTTTAGCTGTCAGTGCAGTCTGTGGATTTTTTTTTATAATCATGTTGAAATCAAGGCAAATTGCTTAATTGCCCTTGTGAAATATTAAGGGTTGTGCAGGAGAAGCAATGAACAGTTCCCTTACTGGGTTATAATTATTTCTATGATTGGCAAATTATTTTTTTTTCAGAAGCCTGAATAGTTAAGTGTAAATGTATTGCATCTGAAAAACAAACTCAGAAGTAGGCATTTGGCTTCAGTTTGTATATTTCTAACAAGACCTTCAGGGCTTCATTGCTGAAGGGAAATACTAGAGATTAATGAAATATCTAGGAAGTGCATGCCTCTCTACTAAGTTAATAAATAAGACATAGATGGGTTTTATTAGCTTCCAGTTGTATCTAGGAACACAAGCAGTGACCCATGATACTTTAAATAAATTAGCATCTTACAAGTACTATTTGGGAAATAATTACAGTCCCTGAAATGATTAGCCAAAATAATAAATTTACTATTCCACTTCTTCATGCTAAAAGTAATTAACTATCTATAAGTAAACAATGATTTTTTTTATTTGAGTATCTCCTAGATAAAATGTCTGCTTCCTTTGATACTCCTTATTTGCAGTCCAAAACACGAAATAGAGTGTTTGTCTTGAAATACCACTTTTTGCACGGTAGACTTTGTAATTTTGTAATACAAAAATTGTCAAAATACAAAAAATTGTCAACGTGAACATAGAGGACAGAACTGTATTCCAGTTAATTCATAACTGCAGTAGCATAAAGGAAATTCCTTAGCAGACAGACTCCACTGCCTTTTTGGCAAATGCAATATCCTCTTGAAATTGATCTTCTAAGCAGTGATCTAGAGCTTAATATACAAATAAGTTTGATTTTTTAATGTGGGTATTGACATACATTCATTGTGAGAAATACTATAAAGTTACTCTGGGAAGAACTTGAGAGCATCTCTTAATGAAGCATTAGGCTGTTGCAGCCGATGCTTATGCCCACTTTTTCAGTTCTATCCACAATATAATGAGGAATAGAAATGTCCTTTTCTTCTTACACTTCAGACTCTTTCTGTTTCTTTGGGTAAAAACTTCTAGTTTTCCTACTTTTATTTAGTAAGGCTACTGTGGCTTTATCTCTGATTTAGCTTTTATTCCTAACATGCTTTAAAGTTACTACTTTTGGGTTTGTGGTTTTGTTTTGTGGTTTCTTTGGTTTTTTTCATTTCTACAACTTACTGATATCCTGTGATCCCTTTAGCTTCTCTCTTCATTACTTGTATTATAAAATTTTACCTTGCCTTCGGTGCCATTGATTGATTCCTCTTCTATTCACTGCATATAGATTATTTAATGTCTTATCAGGGCTTTCACTATTTCTTTTAATGGGTTCATTTTCACATCTGCATACTTCATAAAGTTGATACTTGGAGATTTCAGCTGATATACTGGCAGCTTACAAGTAAAAATAGCAACTTCCATGGTTTATAATCTTTAAGATATAGCTATATATCTTTCTAGAAAGATGATTATGTTCATTTTCTGGGGAAAAGAAAAGAGGTTTGATTTTCTTTTCCCTTGAGCTTTTAGATCAAGCACTGTGTCCTCTGAGGTCCCTTCTACTTTTAAAATTGAAGGCTATATAAAACCATAATACTACATTATTTGATACTAACAGATGCTACATGATCACGAAGCACTTAGAATTATGTTTTAAAAAGAGGCAGAATTACTACTCTGTTTTTTGTCCAACTGTAAAAACTTTAAGATAAAATATTTGCTCTGAAAAATAAGCTTGTTTAGTTTGTTTTAACACGCTTTTCCCTTCATGGGCAATTATGCTGTAGAAATACCACTGAATTTATATGAATTTATATGAATTTGAACTAAAAAGGGTAAAGTAACTGTGTTGTAAGATTAAAGAAATACTATGTTTTAGGTTGGAAAAGACCTCCCAAGATCTTCCATTCCAACCTTTGACCAACACCATAAGCTAAGCACTAAAGCATGTCCTTAAGGACCAGGTCCAATTGCTTTTAAATGCCTCCAGGGATGGTGACTCCACCACTGCCCTGGGCAGGCCATTGCAATGCCTGACAATAGTTCTTAACTTTCCTAACTTTCCTAATTTCCTAACAAAAAATATTTCCTAACATCCAGCCTAAGCCTCCCTCTGGTCCTATCACAGTTCACTAAGGAGAAGGGGCTGTTTCCCTCCTTGCTCCAACCTCCCTTGAGGCAGTTGTAGAGAGTGATAATGTCTCTTCTCAGCCTCCTCTTCTCCAGACTAAACACCCCCAGCTCCTTCAGCCACTCCTCTCAGGACTTAATGAGTGCTCCAGGCCCTTCATGAGCTTCCCTGCCCTTCTCTGGACACGCTCCAGCACTTCTCTGTCTCTCCTATAGTGAGGTGCCCAGAACTGAACACAGGACTCAAGATGTGGCCTCACCAGAGCTGAGTACATAGGGATGATCACCTCCCTATTCCTGCTGGCCACAGTGTTCCTAATACAAGCCAGGATGCCACTGGCCTTCTTGGCCACCTGTACACACTGCTGGCTCATATTAAGTCAACTATCAACCAATACCCCTGGGTCCCTTTCCACCTTACAGCTTCCTAACCACATTTCCCCAAGTCTGTAGCTTACCATGGGGTTGTTGTGATTGAGGTGCAAGGCCTGGCATTTGGCCTTGTTAAACCTCCTTAAATTAACCTTGGCTCATTGGTGTGACTTGCCTAGGTCCCGCTGTGAGGCTTCCCCACCCTCCAGCAGATCAACACAGCCACCTAGTTTGGTGTCATCTGCAAATTTACTAAGGGTACACTCAATCCCCTCATTCAAATCATTAAGGAATATATTAAACAGAAGAGGCCCCAGAACTGAACCCTGGGGGACACCCCTCGTGCTGGTTGCCAGACAGATTTAGTTCCATTCACTAGCACTCTTTCAGCCTGACTATCCATCCATCCAATTTTTTATCCAAGGTAGGCTATATTTGTCTAAGCCAAGTGCCATAAGTTTCTAACGTAGTGTGCTGTAGAGATAATGTTGAAAACTTTACTAAAGTCCAGATAGGCAATGTCCACAGCTATTCCCTCATCCACTAGGCAAGTCACCTTGTTGTGGAAGGTGGTCAGGTTAGTCTGGCAGGACCTGCCTTTTGTAAACCCATGCTGACTGGGCCTGATCACCTGGTTGTCTTGTATCTACTGTGTGATAGTACTCAAGAAGACCCAGGGCTGTATAGTTATAAATTCTGAAATAACTGATTTCCTGTCATCTTGCTGTTGCTTCTGGGTCTTGATTTGTGTGCCTGCTTGTAGCCAGTATTTGAGACTGAGCAATAGATGTGATTTTCTAGTTAGAGGGTACTTCTCAGAATGGACTAGTGGGTCTCCATCACTGTCCATGTGGATTATTGGTGTCAGCCAAGATTTGCTGCCTTTCTCATGCTTTTTGCAACTCTGCTGACTTTTCATTTTCATATTTTTCCCTGTCATTTCACTGCACAATTTTCTCTAAGGCTGTTGATTTTCCTAGTTTCAGAACTTCCCAGTTTTGTTTGACTATGTTTAAAGCTAAACTGCTATTAAACTTAGGTTTATTAATATTTATATTTTTTCTTGTATGTTTCTTGATTTTAAAAATCAACAGAAATTACAGAGGGACATAACCAAAAAACTACCACAATGCTTCAGTTTCTATGTGCTTAGTTCCCTGTGTGAAATGTTTTAGTTAAGCTCCCAGTACAGTGCTGGGAAGAGTGAATATTTCAGAATAGGCTTGACAGCAGTGGATACAATGAGTGAGAGACAGCTGTTCTAAGAGTTAAGAAAAGTAAAGAAATTGGTGTTTCTTAAATTTTGCTTTTCAGTGCAACCTGAAGGGTTGCTGTTTGTCAGCCCAAAGTGGTTTCCTTAGTGGAAGCACCTGAATCTTTTAAGTTGGAAATGGGAAGGCGGGGGGTTAGGTATATCCTTTTAAATTACATCAGTATGTACCACGGCTTCTGATATCCTGTTTTCTTGTAGACAATATGCTTTCTTAGGAAATGATAGATATATACAGCCTAATCAGTGATTTAGATTTAACAGATTGTGCTATCCTCCGCAGGCTGCTTATTTCTACTACTTATATAATATTACTTACTACTTATATAATATTCACGTTTGATTAACAAGCACATCAAAACCAGTCTGATACTATCTAGGGAATGCAATTCATTTTCTTTTTTTTGAAGTCACATTCTACAACACTTGGACACTTGGTTATCAATACAGGACAACTCTTCTGTGACACAACACATTTTTTCAGTTTTGCTAACTCACAGTTTCACATCAAAACTACCCTTAAGTATTACCCTTAAGCTAATTTTAGTACAGATCATTCATATTTGTATTGCATTTACTTCTCTTTCCATTTTTGTACTTACACACACAATTAACATTTTGAGTTCTTCTGAAAATACTCTATCAAATTTTCTTTAGTCTTTTAAGCACCTGTGTCAATATGCTCTGATGCTGTTACTGTCATGCTCATCTTCCTAAAGCAATGCAAAACCTTTTTGCCTCTATACTGAGTATGGCAGCTACTGGCATAAGCACTGTACTTGAGTTAGGTAACTTTTTCAAAACAAAGAGAAAAGAAATACTTTCAGACATGCCCAGAGTCAAAATAAACATAAAAATGTTTCTCAACAAAATTATTCTCACCAGTTTACTGAATCTCTGTTCAGATGCTTGTATTATAAATGCAAGGTGAGAAGTCCAGAAGAACAAGTAATTGGCTGCTATTCAAAACTGCTTACAAACGTGAATATTATAAAAAAGCAGTAGAATAGCAATTACAATCTGTGTAGAATATTAATGTGCTACTTTGCATGAAGCAGGTCTTTGTTATGAGTTCATTTTATAGGTGAGTCAGAGTAGAGTGGTTTCAATATGAAATATGGCATACAGTAGTATTAATAAAATCCTGTTGCACATATTGTCATCACTTAATATGCACTTAAGCACAGTTTTAAACCATACAATCATACTGCATGCAAGAGCAGCAGATTAAAAACCACTCTGAATATTTTGTCATTATTCTTTCATCAGTCAATGTAAAGTGATCTTTCATCTAAAGTGATGATAGCTATTGAAGATCTAAATTTTGAAGAGGGCAGTTAGTTTAATTTTTGCTCATAACTGTAATAAATGATTATTTTGATTAAATCTTAAGAGCGAGTTCTTTAGATTTAATCTCATGGCATTTACCAAGTACAGAAAATAGGTTCGTAGCTATTATTTCTATGCAGTTCTAAAATATTATTAGGTTAATAAACTGGTAAAACTACATATGATGAATTGTGGCAGACTTGGCTATGCTATAATATTTTTTCAGAAAATATGTAACAGATTAGAAGGAGGGGTTTAGACAAAAACAACAAATTTTTGTTGTAAAGTCATCTATTCTGAAAGGTTGTGATTTAAAGAGGAAACAAATGAGCATCACCCCAGAAGTATAAAAATGAGTGTATGATGTAAAGAAGATGAATATTTTTCTACCCTCAATCATTATTCAAGAACTAGGTACCATGACAAACAGAAGGAAAAAAACCCTTGCATCTGAGAAAAAATACACTTTTCTTCAAAGAGCTGCTTTCTCTGCATGAATATTCCATGCAAATTCATGCTGTATGGGCTAATCTCTGTAATCTTTTAGGTTTTTTTTTCTTCTCTGATTTATCTGTTATCTTTGGACTTCTGGTATCACCTCAGATGTGTTTCTCTCTGAGGCAGTAATTTTCAGCCAATACTTTGTGCTTCTCTGACGATTCACATCTAATCAACTAATGGATCCTAAATGTTGTGTAATGATTAGATTCAAGAAATACAGTGCTTCTAACCTTTATTGAAGTAGAGAAATTTCATTGGATCATGCAGAATTCCATATAAGAAGTCCTAAATGGTGTTAATTCAAAAATTGAAAATTATTCTTCAAAAGCCTCACAGTGTTTCTGTTTCCAAAGCTGTTTCAGTTTTTCAGAAGGACAGTTTTCCTTCCAAGACTGACTCATTCATCACGAGGTTGTTACAGGAAGCAATGGCTGTGTTGATATCCCCTGTCAAGCAAAATATTGTATAATTTTCAAGAGGATCTCCTCCTAATTTCAGTTTTTATGCTTGCCTAGAGAAAAGCCTTCCTCTGTGGTCATCTACCTATTGTTAACTGCTTTCTTGCTAATGATAAAGTGGATTACATCTTTCTTTGCACTGAAGATTTTAGAACCACGTGAGATCCGTTGGTTTAATGACAATCACTTTTCGCAGGGATCCAGTTCTGTGGATCATACTTCCAAGGGCCATGCTTCTGGACCATTCCACAAGTGCAGCAAGAGATGGATCCACTGAAATAATGACATTAGCATCACTCAGATGATGGCATAGTTTGACCCTCATATTGTAGACATAACCAAAAGACCTGATACATTCTGCTTCTAGTTTATTACTTTTTCCATTTTAGGCTGTCACCCCTTCTTTAAGAAGTGCATTTGTATGTGTGTATACATTTGTATTAGTAAAGCCAGAAGCTGTTCCATTTAATCTTCCTTACTGTCATCTTGAACCACTGATAACTCTCCCCCTGTTCAAGGATGATGTTCATAAGAATCTGTCACAACAGATTGAATGTTCTTCTGATCCTGAGAATATGAGTGGTTTCCTGTAAAAAGAAAAAATACTCTGCAGCTCATAGTTTCTTGGGGGAGTTGTTGTTGTGTTTGTGGGTTTTTTTCCCCAACTGAGTGGAACTAAAATCAGTCTAGAACTGACTCTAAGTTCCTTCATCTGCATATGAGTTTTTGAGTTGATAATTCTGATGTTATCTCAGATATTCAAGAGTTGAGGGGTAGGGTGGATGAGGAGATAGAGATAAATAAATAAACAGATTTTCTTGCTTGTTGCTAATTCCCTGTGTCACCTGGGGACAAAAGGGTTTGGAACAAATCATGGGTCATATTTTATTCTGCAAAGAGATTATAGCTAGTAGGAAAGTTTCATGGGCAAGTAAAGCAACATACAGAGTGGTAATGGGCCCAGGCTGACCTTGTGCAGCTCTGAATGCTAGACTGAGATCCCACCGAGGGAACAGAAGGTGAAAGAAATCTAATGAACCCTTTAGGATTAAGGAAGTCAAAGTCTTTCAGTTCCTATTGCCCAGAGGATTAAGAACTGAAAAGAATGTTAAATGAACCGTAGTTCTACATGGTGATAATCCCATCTCCTCCATCTCCAGTAGGGAATATAAAATACATAATATTAAAAGAAGAGAGAAAGACCTGTGACAGAATCGAATGAGAAATTGTTAAGAGTTCACAGACTGGAAAGCTGAAAAACTTTTCTAAATCAATATCTCTATCCCAATACAGTATAGAAGAACCTGAATTTTATTTAAAATAAGTTTTGTAGCAGAAAAAATCACACTTTGAGTCCCTTATTAGCTAATTTGCTGCCATCAGGGAAATTTGAAGGAATGTATTACATGGCTAACTTAAAGCCATTAAAATGTACCAGTAGTCTTTTTTTTATTTGTTCACAGTCTGCACATCACTGTGTTATCCCAGAAGTTTTTCCTCTGCTGTGGCATACATATTCACTACAAAAGCACTGATAGCAATGGAATGTAGAAAAGCTCAGATTCAAGATAATGACCTTCAAGTTATGTCTGAGAGTTAAAATAGAAGGGTTTTTCATATATTGCAGCTCATGTCTTTCAGGGGTTAGAAATGTTATGATTACTATGCCAGGTAGGCTAGAGCTTCTAGTATCTAGAAAATTGTAAAAAATAAGTGGCAGTGTAACATAAATGATCTGTGCACCTTAATTTTGGTAGGCTTTGATTTTGTTTTCTGTCTCTTCTCTTAATAAGTCACTCCATAAGTCACCATCATATTTTAGTTAATACATTTCCTACAATCATCTGAAAAAATTTTAAAGAGTTAGGTGGCCTCCATATTTAGTATGATTTTATAACATGATTTTTTACTGTCTTCACAGTGGTTTTAATCCAGCTTAATAAATTTTTTAAAATATGTTAAAATTGCATTCATTTTAGAGCATTATAGCTGTTTATAAGTATCAAAGAGAAAAGAGAAATGCTATTGTGTTACTAAAAACACTTCAAAAAGCATTGCTATGTTCTTGCATGTGTTGCCTACTGGTAGTTATTAAATAGATTTAGCTGCTTGTAAACAGCTTTGTGCATAAAAGGAAGTAGCAGGTATTTTGCATTAATTATATCTATTCCACGGTTCGGAAGGTTCTTTATTTCTTGTGGCAGATAATTGGAATTGTTTGTTTTTTATGTTTTTTAATCTGTCTCAAACTGATCATTAGCTATCATTTTGAAAAGCTAGTAACCCTCTGAACTGTTGGAATTTCTCCATTCTTTTCAGGATTTTTTTTTTTCTAAGTGCCATGCTCTGATACCTAATACCGACTGCACAGTAGATCTGACACTGGCATTGAATTTTACCTCCTATGTGGTCATTTCGTAATTGGTGAGTACCATGACACATGCAAGAAAGACCTGAATCATCTCTGGGAACCTGCTCTGAATGTCAGATACCTTAATTCTTCTAATATGGTGCTGCTTGTTGGTCATCTGTTGCCTTAATTGTGGTGAGGATTAGGGAGTGCTTTCTGTAACCTCTCTGAAGCTCTGTTAGGATCTGAATTTTTTTTAGGTAAGTACCATACGCTGATTGCATTTTTAAGCTAGACTTTCTATATAAGTATAAGCAGTGTTTTAAATAGTGCTAATTATTCTGCTAGTCTAATGCCCTTTAAAACATCCATAGTTTTGAGGTCAATGTAAAGAGATTTGTATATTTTTCTTCAGTTTGCAATTTTGATTATTTTCTATTCTTTGATTTTATTTTAAATTTTTCCCCAAGACCATGTTCTTGTGGGAAGTTCAAATCAAATTAAAAAAATTATTTTCTTCAGATTCAGGATTCATAGATATTAAGAGTGGAAGAGTTTGTGGTGACTGATGAAATACCACCTCTTAGGCATTTCAGATTTGTGTGGTTCCACTTACTGTCATGCTGGTGGAAAACTATCTTACCTTTTGCTTTCCTGGGATGAGGAAGGGAAAAACTTAGAAGATCCAAAAGGATGGAGGTAGGGGTACAGTAGGGAAGACATTGGCAGGACAGGTGATTGTCATTAAACCAGTGGATCTTAATATGGTTCTAAAATCTTTCATGAAAAGAAAGACCAAATCCACTCTTGTATGAGAAAGAAAGAAATTAACATTGGTAGATGACCATAGAGGAAGGCATACAGGACAGGTTTTAACTGTAATTCAAAAGTAATTCACATAGTATCATGGCTGATTCAGGTCATTAGAAGACATTGTGACCTAAACTAAAAGGTGGACTTGAACACTTTTTCTGCAAAATTCAGTTCCACCAAATGCAAGTATATTCAAGTATATTCCTAACTTCCATTGGTGTCACAGACTGACAGACCAAATTCTATTGCTGCACTTGTTTGTTATTGCGAGGCTGGTTTAGTTTTGGTTGTTGGGAGGGGTTTTTTGTTTGTTTGTTTGTTGTTTTGGTTTGGTTGGTTGGGTGGGTTTTTTGGGTTTTATTGTTTTTTTCTTTTTTTGTTTGTTAGTTTTTATTATTTTTTTAATGCAGCTGTCATACTAGTCACACAAATTACAATCTGTTACTGAAAACTTTAGCATATCTGGGTCTCATATGGGCCCCTACAGATATATGTATGTCAGCATTCCGTAACAGATCCACCACACACCTCAGTCACTTGCCAAACCCACTATCTTTTAGGTTTCTCAATGCAGGTTCTGTTTCAGTGGGCTTTGTTCAGGTCTTTTCTGACACTGAACGTGCTTCAAGCTCCAGTTGGGCTGTTGTTTCTGATTGTTTCGTGAATTGATTCTTCTGCTTCAAACTAAATTGCTTTAAACTTCTATGATATGTCTGTAATTTATGTACAGTAGTCTCAATATGAGGGACTCAGTGCAACAGAGTACACTTTTGGTCATTTTTAGTCTTACTATTCTTAAGTCAATGGCACAGCCATTTGATAAAATCATCTGTGCTTCTGCTAGGGTACTCACCTCATAGTTGTCCAGTTCAACTGCAGCAAGTTATCTTTCAAAGAGATACCTCTCCACTTGTCAGGTCTAGGTAGTTTTACTGAGCTATGTTGAATTTTGGGCATAAGAAGTGATACCAAGTAGTGGAAAGTCACGTGTTTCTCTAAGTAAACTGTCAATAAATCTTTTGAAACTAATACAGGACCATATTTCAGGAATCCATTGTGTTCTGATGTGATTGTAATTAATAGAAGAATTTTTATTGTTGTTGTCATTCAAAACAATTTTATTACCTTTGTGTTGTTCTTTACCCATAAAAATGTGATATGTGTGATGTTTACTTTCAAGACTTGCATATATTACTAGCATTGCTGTGTACTTTATGATATTTCCTGTAGGATGAGAACATCATTTCTTATGTCATCAAATAACATCTATTATTTTAATGATGTGGTTATTGCATATAGTATTTACTTTGTGGTAAATTAAAGAGAAGCACATCAGGCAACAAAGTGATGTTATCAAGATGGTACTTCTTGCTTTTTTGCCAAAAGCAGGAGCTTGATATGTGTAAGGCTGACCCAGGGAATTAAATGGAAATCTTGAAGGACAGACAAGTCTGCCCACGAAGAGAGCACAGTTCTGTCTGGAAAAGCCTGTTTAAACATTGTCTGCAATCAAAGGACCATAGGGCTTTCTGGTCAGGAGGAGTTTCCTTGCCACTTTTAACACTTGAAAAGGAGAATGTGAGAGCTCTTTTCTTTCCTACTCCTTACTTTTCTTACAGGCAGTAGCTACTAAATAGAGAAACTGATGGGTTGACGTCCCCAGTGGGATGAAGGGAAGAGAATTAGAAGGGTAAAAACCAAGAAAACTTGTGGGTTGGTTGAAGAGCAGTTCAATAGTTGAAACACTTTGAAATACCCTCTCCTGAGGGTACTTTAATATTAGAAATATCTTTAAGTAGGTTTAGAAGAACATATACTGTGAGATATACTTTCACAACTTTTATTCTGGATTATTTTATGAAAAAATAAAATAAAATAATAATAATTCCTCATTATATTTTAGGCATCAGCTTGTGAAGATTTTTTTTTCAATTCTAGCATAGGTTTAAAACATAAGAGTGAGAGAAGTGACAGTTTAAGTTTATGCCATGTAGAAAGGAGTAACATAGGTTTATAAATTCTCATTATCCCATCAAGGTCCATAAATTCATTTTTTGGTTCTCTCTAAATGAGATTTCTTAGTGGCTCATATTTTAGCTTTCTTTAATAGGATAATGGAGATTAGAATTTACTTTTTAAAGCTTTCTGTGTCTTTGTTATGTTACTTGAGAGGCAATTATGATTCTTGCTCTAAAACAGAAGCTTAGATTATATAGCGCTGGTATATTTACATTTTTTACAATATGTTGTGTAAATCATGTTGCTAGAGAAGAATAGTATTGCTTAAGATGGCTTAGGAATTTCTGGTAATTCAGTGTGTCATATTAAGGGCTAGCAACAGATGACCCTGCTAAATGATATGTGGAAGAGGCACGATACAGATATCTTAGGGATAAGTGTCTTCCCCTTGGGTCACAGATTTTAAAGTGTGTGTTCTGTTTGCTATCCAAAATTCTCCAGTGTATGCCAGATTACTGTGCCTGGAAGTAATCTTTCAACATCATTTCTGCAAGATTCTTATTGTTGCTTCCTAAACCTTTCTACTGTGAGTCTGGTTGGGACATCTTAAGTGTTGTTAACAAAATGTTGCTCAGGACTGGAGTCACCACAGGAACTGTATCTGCAGATTCATTTGTTTCAAGAGTTTAGCTGATGGTCCCTCCTCCTCTGGAATTTAACTTTAAAAAATGTTACTTATTCCTTGACCCTTTCTACAGGCATCTTAGGTCTTAATCTTTAAGCAGAATTGTTGAATCTTAGGGAGCTACTTAAGAAGAAAGTGATAGCATGAGTAAAAAGGACACAAGAGGTTCAGATCCCATTGAATAAAAGGTGGTGGGAGTTTTTCTTTAGATACTGAAAGATAGAGTAACTCAGTTTGAACTTTCCTGGTAGGTGAATATTGGGGTGGTTAATGAGGATTATATTTAATGGGAGGGAAGTTAGAGAAATATGCATTTCAAAATCACAAAACAAAAAGCAATCAAAGAGAAATGCTAATCAAGTAAAAACTGAATCCTAAGTCATGGTAATTTATAAGGTAATTACCTTTTACAAACCAAGTACAATACTATTAAAATCAAAACAAAAAGATTTTTAGTAGTCTTTCATGTATTCCCACCTTAAACATTTTGTTGATGCTTATTAGTGTGTTATTTACACATTAAACAGCAATTAGAGATAATCTCTTTATCATACTATGTGCTTTCTTGTACAATAGATAAAGGTTTTGTAAATTTTAATGATCCACATAGAAGGGTTTTTACATGCTTGCTGAACATCCAGTGAAAAGAATTTCCATGTTGTTTTGAAGTAAAATGCTTTTTTTCCTTTTTATGGCACGTGCCACCCTCTGAAAAATACCTTGTGTTTTGGACTTGAATGCAGCAATGAGTAGCCGGAATAGGGGTTTCTCAAAGGAAAAATGAAGGGTCAAGAACAGAATTCACTGTGAGAATAAATTGTCTTTGTTAATAAAATGAGAATGTATTGCCACTTGAGGAAACAATTCAATTGTTCTTGAAATATATTTCCATTAACCTCTGACTCAGGCTGGATAGGTATAGTAAAACAGTGTTGATTTTGCTGAAAACTTAGATTTTTCAGCATAACCGTGGCAAACACAAATATTTCTAAATGCTGATTGCTTGCTGATAGCATTGCCAACCAGTCAATTCTTTAATATTTTTCAATATGATAATTTAGAAACTTTTTTCCTAAAAAGTGATGGTGTCAATATCTGTCCATTTAGTAATATTTTTTAATAAATGTAATAACATTAAATTATTGTTTAATAAATTAAACAACTTTTTTAATAAAGTTGTTTAAGGACAACTATGTTGTAAAAAAAAATGGAAACAATTTGAGAGAAGCATCCTTCCTATATGCAGGCATAGTGAGCATAGAATGGCTTGGAATTTGATCCAGGGCCATCTGAATAGTTCCTTTGCACAGAGGAAATATAATAAAGACCTAGTGTCCTGAACACAAATGTCTTTTTAGCATACTGACTGCCATTGCTATGTACATCTTTGAGCAGTTCCCTTTATCATGTTAGCACTGGCTTGAATGATAGCATTGCAAAGAAGATGGGCTAGAGAACTTCTCCCCTGCTTTCAGATTATGTACCAAGTATCTGTGCTTTTCCAGGTGGTTACCCTGTAATGTAGGAGAGACTTGGGGAGTTAATTTTAAACCAAAAGCTTTAACACTTCCTGCATTCTTAATTTGGTGATGTAAATACACATATTCTGATTATCAGATCATCAAATCCAGACAGGAGAACCTTGCACCTGTCATTTCCATTCTATGTAAAGCTCAATCTTACATATTTAATAATTTTGAAGAAATTATTTAACTTTGAATTTTTATTTTTTTTAATTGAGAAATCATAGTAATAATATAATTTCAAAAGTTAAATTAATAACTGAGGTGTCTGCAGAGTTCATTTTACCACTAAGAAGCACATCTCCACCTAGCTGGTGAGGAAAAATTGGCAAGGACTGGTGTCACAAAAAACAGTGTCCAAAGCCCATAATCTGTGCCCATAAGAGTGTTTATATTAAAATTCTGAAAAACAGAGTTAGTGTTAATATTTTATTTTTTTTTGTCTGGGTTGGAAAGGGACCTCAGAGATCATCAAGTCCAACCCTTGATCCACTACCGCTGCGGTTCCCAGCCCATGGCACTGAGTGCCACATCCAGTCTCTTTTTAAATATCTCCAGGGACGGAGAATCCACTACTTCCCTGGGCAGCCCATTCCCATGCCTGATCACCCTCACCATAAAGAAATTCTTTCTAATATCCAACCTAAATTTCCCCTGGCACAACTTAAGACCATGCCCTCTTGTCTTACTGGGAGCTACTGGGGAAAAGAGCCCAACCCCCCCTGGCTCCAGCCTCCTTTCAGGGAGTTGTAGAGAGCGATGAGGTCTCCCCTGAGCCTCCTCTTCTCCAGGCTGAACACCCCCAGCTCCCTCAGCCTCTCCTCACAGGACTTGTGCTGGAGTCCCTTCACCAGCCTGGTTGCCCTCCTTTGGACCTGCTCCAGGACCTCAATCTCCTTCCTGAACTGAGGGGCCCAGAACTGGACACAGGACTCGAGCTGTGGCCTCACCAGGGCTGAGTACAGCGGCAGAATCCCTTCCCTGGACCTGCTGGCCACGCTGTTCCTGATCCAGGCCAGGATGCCATTGGCCTTCTTGGCTACCTGGGCAATATTCTGGAATTATAGCCTGTATATATATGATTTGCTTTACAGACATACCTTCTGCACTTCAGACCATCTGCAGGTATGTGTGTGTACATGTACATACACTGCTACTCACTGCCACATACTGGTGAGCAAGACAAATGGGTTTGTTATCTGACTGCACCATTAATTAACAGTGAAGGTATTCCTCTGCAAATTCTGTGTCATAAATTCATGTTGGTAGTAATTGCATCAATTAGTGCTGCGAAAAGCATCTCACAAAAGAAATGAAGACACATCTTGTTCAGATTATCAAATGGGTTGGAAAGGTTAATAAGCCTTAAGCCAGAAATTGTTCCAGATGAGTATTTTTTTCCCCTGGTGTTATGAAACAGTATTTCCAACGGTGTGTGTCCCCTGAAAAGCCTTATAAAAATGCTTTCTCCTTATCATCAGACTTAGCCTTTTTGTTCAAAGTCAGTTCTGTGTGGCTAAGGTAATTTTTGTTTAGTGTAGTTTAGTAGTATTTGCAGAGGAAAGAGAATTAGCTTGTGGTTTCTGTTATCTATAATCAATTAGATAGTTTACTAAGTTGCAATTAGTTGCACTTTTTTGAAGTCCACAGAAAGTAACATAATTGCTTAACTGCTTGAAAGAGCCTGAGGTTAAGGGGATAAATGAAGTGACATAATTTGCCTTTCTGAAACATCTATTGATTTCTCATGCAAAGGGAAGATCTGAGTGAATTTACAACCCAACATTTAAGGACAAACCAGTATTTTTGCTTGTAGCATTGTACTTCTAATACCCAAATTACAGGACCTAAAAGCATAGAATTTCAATTTAAGCTTTTACATAGACATTTTTCTGGGCACAATCATACTTCATTACTGTAGAGTTTCCAGACACGGCACACCTGAGAATCTAGTTTTGAATGGGGTGAACTACATCTTGGAAGACTCAGTTGCCAAAACTCAGAAGTCTGATACCACAGTGCATGCCCTAAGGTAATTCTGGCTTACAGCTGCTGACTCTTATGTGAAGCTTTACTTGTGCTTGGATATCCTTGGACATCCTAAATGACAATAAATATCTATTTAAGCAACTGCATCCCACCCCCTGCTTTCCTTTGACATAGGAACCAAGGATAACTGAGCTTTTTGATGCCTGTTTTTGGTCAAATTGCTTCCACACTGAAAGACATTAAAAGCAGTCTTTGTGGGCCTTTAAAATCATCTGTTCCCTGAAAATGCAGGAAATTATTAATACCTGTTATTTTTGCATCTTAGCTGTAATGTAGTCAAATAAGCCAAAGAAATACATTTCTCTCACCAGTATTAGTTAATAGTCAAAGCAATCACTGTGTAGGATAGTTGTCCTAGAGTCAGATACTTGGTATTGGAAGAATCAGACCGTCTTGTTACCTCTTTTTTAGAAGGTTTTCCCTAATTATACTATTTGATTTAACTGGACTTTAAAGTTAATATTGCCCTTCTATATATTTGCTGTCTATCATGATAAGAATGTCGATATTGAATTCTTGACAGTAGCTTCTGAACTGCAAATATTCCAGAGACATAGAACCAGAGCATGGAAAGCTAAGGATAATATTTCTAAGCCATTAATAAGGCACCTAGAAAACTAAGCAAAGTGACTTTGGTACACTGAGGCTTTGCAACAGGATGGCTATGGTGGCTTTGTGTTGTCCCTGAGGTTATCTGAAAGATATCACCCTGGGGAGCATAAAAGAGATTATATGTTTCAGAATGCCTAACTCAGAATGACAGAGTGAGTGACCCCTGAGACACATCTACTGCAGAGGTAGATAGCAGCAGCCTTACCTGAGGAAGGTAAATTGCTGTCTTTTCATTAGATTCTAGTGGATTAAAAAAAACAGTTATATGTTTGTAAAAACAACTGCTATGCAGTAAATTTCACACTTTGGATAATCTAGCAATACACGCAGTTTAGGGTTCATAAAATGATTTTATATTGATTCGTAGTCTTGTGTCAAAGCCTAGACCCATCTGGCTTTCATACTGCAGGCCTGAACAGTTATTTGGTTAGTCTTGCTTAAGGCTATTTGTCCATTTTCTAAAATACATGATTAAGCTACTAACACCTATGATTTTACATTTCAGTTCTGATCATCGAGCTACTGTAATTGCAGCCTTTTTGAGATAGTCGAGAGAGAGAGAGAGAGAGAGATTCTCTAGAGATACAGCTCCCTAAGGTTCAAGTTTTTGTCTTAGCATTTATTCCCTGAATATGAGAGAGGTTCTGAAAGCTTCAGTTTGAAACTGCAGTTTCCAAATACAGGACACATAAATTTACATTGGATAATGCTGTAAGGCTTCTAATGAATTTGTAGTCAGTCAGTTTATTGACTTTGTTACTGAGTCAGATACATAATTCTGGCTTGTATATTTTCTATTTATATTGAGAATTTGTATTTTTATTTGGTTTCTAGGGGTGTCACTTGAATAGATGATTTGTCTGTATTTTATTTTTCAGAAAATAGAAATCCACTGGTTTTACTTATATACCTAAAGCAAACAAAGCTGTTGTTGTTTATGTTAACGTAGATCACTGTTGTATGTCACAGGTATAATTGGGTAGAAAAGACTTTGGCTCATGAGCAGGAGGTTATTTTGACTTTTTATTTGGCAGGATGCTGGAGAGCTATTTTGGCTGTTATCACAAAAAGGGAAACATTCTTAGAAATAATCACGCTGAGTGTATAGCCATTCTGATTATGTGAATACTACTGCAGATTTTAATGTTATTCCTTAAATTGTCATCTGAGATGGTGAGCTGCAGAAGCATTTTCAGACTGTGCTCATGTATCAATATTTCTTTATTCCCAGATCGAGGCCATGTATGACATTACCCAGTATGAGAATATTTTTCATCTGTGCATGATACTGGAACAACTTCTTCAAAGTGGGACAGGAGAAAGTAACAGTTCAAGCTCAGACTTTGATGGAGAAGAAAAAATCAAATTTCTGAAGAACCTTGATCAAATGATTCTTCACCTCTCGGATGAATTCCCTTTGCTTTCTTTATATTTATGGAGAGTGAATGTTCTTTTGAACTCATCTCAAATACAAATTGATTAAAACAGGCAGCCTACTTTTAGCAGTGCATTTGTTGTGGGATTGCACTGAAAAATTTTTGAGCCAGATAGGAAAATTGTTATTGAAAACCAATAACTTTAAAGTACTATGCTATACAGTTGTTTTAAAGAAAATGCAATTTATTTCCATTTTTTTTAAGATAGAAAAAAAAAATGTAATAATCCAGCTGCTGTTTTGAATAAATACTATTTTTCATAATGGAAAAGAATATCTTGTTGTTTGCATCCATAGTGAAAATGACAACAAAGAAATGTGGTTCAGGTGATGTTTAAAATAACCACTATGAATTTTAAAATCAAGACATAAGTTGCCTCTAGAGCTTCAGAGTTAGGAAACTAATGCATGTCTTTTAAGAGTTGTATAGCTTCTGTGTGTTTTAGAGACAATGTCTGGTTGGCAGAAAGTAAAATATTTCTTGGTAACTTATCACTAGAATTTCTTACAGGACAGGCTTACTTTCTGATTTAATCAAAAGAGTCGTTACTTGAGCAAAGTGAAATCTGATGCTCACTTTTACAGCTTCCTTACATTCATTGTGCACTGCTTGGCTTTACTTGTATATGCACAAGTGTAGGCATCCTAGCCCAACACTATTTACTTGAAATTGACTAATAATTTCAAAGATTTAATCTGAGTAAATTTAGCTCTAATGACTAGTTTAAGCCTTTCTATTTAAAATTAATGAAAATTTATAAAATTACCTTATGTATTATCTTATTTTTAGCTTTTTATTTCTGTGATGGAATTATATTCATAGTAATAATTAAAGTAGTGTATTTAAAATAGAAGTCAGCTTAAACATAAAGGCCTTTAAGTTATGAGTTCAAAAATACCTTAAGTGCTCCAGTCTTTGATACATTTAGAGACTATTACAATGAATGGCATTTTTTCTACTACATAAATAACATTTTAGTTTTGTTATGTCTCCTAGTAGTCCATATTAACTGTAAATGTATAACATTTTTAGCATTAGTCCTTATCCTTCCCCTTACACCTGTTTCATCAGCTCCATTTTTATGTCCAAAAAATTATTTTTAATTTTTTAAATACCGTAAATAATTTATCTTGTTAATCTGAATGCACTTGTTTTAGATAATAAACCCATTTTATATGCATGTAAAATATATTAATATCCACAAAACAAGTTACTTTGATGTTAAATTGGCTCCATAGAGAGATTCTTATACTTGTTTAGACACTCAGCACTGTTCTGTTTCTTGAACTTAGTTTGTTATGTCATATGGTGACATTTGATTAGTGTTTTCTTTTTAGCAAACTTTTCTTCTACAAAAAGTGTTTGATTTGCAAAACAAGTGTTCCTGCGTATTTTCATTAGAAAATCAGATAAGTTTAGCCAAATTAAAAAGAATAAAGTTCAATAAGTGTGTAAATTTATTAACTACTCAGGAACTTCTGTGCCCTTTTAGTTATTCCTTTACTTTTTTCTTTCTTTATTTGTTTTGTTAAGGTAGAGGATCAGTTCTCCCAATTTCCTCCACAGTGCAGAAAGCATGATTTACAAAAAGAGCAAAGAAAAGAATTACGAAATGTATCTCACTGATATCATAATTTTCATTTTCATTTTTGAAAAAGCTTCATTCAAAAATATTTTATAAAGAAAAGACAAAAAACACAGGACAATATCAGAACCTGTGTAATAACAAAATGTGTATTCTTTCAAGACTCTTGTTCTGAAGAACAGTTGCAGCAGTAGATTGCACACCACTGGGTATTTGCTGACCTAGTTACTAGTAAAGCCACTTAGGCACAAAGGGACACATATTTTCTTCCTTGCAGATTAAATAATTTTTTCACCAGCAAGCTCTCCAGCCTGCTGGGAGTGCAATGGATATTTGGGGAAACATGTACACTGTTGGTAAGTTTTAAAGTAATGATTTTCAATTTATTTTTTTCACAGCATACAGGGAAAGGGGGTTTCATATCCCAAGGTGGAATAACTACTTACACTCAGGCAGAGGATTTGCAACCCATTTGAAAGAACCCTTCCTGCATCTTGCATTTTATGTCTTCAAGTTCTTATTAAACAAGCTGCAGTTTATTTTGTAAAGTGATAGGGCAGAGTGACAAGGTTCCTCTTGTCATGCCTTTGTAGCAATTTAGACACATCACTGTCTCTTCAAAAGTGCTATTAAGTGATCACCTGAGCTCTGCTCTGTTTCAGTGCAAAATTAAATAGTGCAGCTGAACCACGTTGGTGAATGTACCTCAGCTTTGGTGGGAACAATAGCTCTGCAACCACACAGATTGTTATCTCATGTTTCTTGAAGAAATTTTGCATCCAGGTGAGACTTATAAAGACAAAGATGCACAAAGATAGAGATGAACAACTAGATGTCTCCTTGTGGCTGAGATGCCTAAGCTATGAAACACCTACAATGTACCCAAATATTTTGGTTTGGATCTCCAGTTGCTACTCCAAAGGATCACAGATCTTCTGTAAGTATTACAGAAGACTTAGAGCTGAGTTCTATAAATCGTCACATTTTCTCTCTGTAGATACATCAGACAATCTGAGGCATCTTTAGTGACAGTCACTAAATGTGTCTCATTAGGCAACTGAATTGAGCAGTAATGATAAGATGAGCTTAGATATGTAGCTCACTGACATGAACATGTGTTTTCTGTCTTAATGTGAGACACCCATATTATTATATGGTTACCTGGTTTTATGAGTAGGAAGTACTAGACTTAAATTCAGGTTCTCTTGCCCAGTGATTACTACAATGATTCACCTGGCTTGAGTGAATATTGCTGTCATTAGTTTTGAAATAAAAGATGACTGAGCTGGTCCATTTGAAAGAAACCTTCCTGCATCTTGGATTTTAAATCCTAAAGTTCTTACTAAACAAATATAATATCCAACTTTTACAAATCTGGCCTCCGTAGAGGAATCCCAAATACAGAGAGTACCTTTAGTCTTTGCTGAGAGGAGACTATTAGATGTCTCAAAAGAATAATCTCCAGTCACTATGTGCTGAATGTAATGTGCTGTAGACATAAAGAATAGGAAACACTAAAAAAAGAAATTAGTCTGACTTGTCATCACTCCCTGGAGTGTTTCACCTGAGGTACCCTTGCAGTTTCAGATGTAATGGTTCTGCAAATGCCAATTGTTCAGTCTTTTATATGTATTTATATATATATATTATATATATATATACACACAAACACACATATATGGTTGAATTATATATTTATATTGTTGACGTAGGTATTTATATGGTTGAATTAACAGTGCTTATTAATTAATAGCCTAGTATCAGTTTAAAATTTTCTAATTTGTTACTTTGCCACATTCTTAGCCTCCCAGATGAGTGTGTTTTGCACCTATCAATCTGTTTTAGAAAGAATTGTATGGCAGTGTGGAAAAATTATGAGACAAAGATAATAAATTTTTATTCTAGTGCTGCTCCACTGACTGTTCTGTTTGGTAGAGAGTTTACATGCCTACTGACAGCAGTGGGTGGAATTTTGAAATGAACTGTATCAGGATGGTTTTGTAAACTTAATTTGGAATCTTTATAATCTGTGATTTACTTATTTTGAGGTACTTATTGCTTGTGTATGTTGCTAATAGTGGAAATGAAATTATACCTTAATTTAGTCCTGTAATAATATTTCTTTCTTTCAATTATCTATGCATTACTAGCTGATATAGAGTACCACTTTATATTTGGTGGTGCAAATACCACTTTATATACCACTTTATACTGTGGTGCAATATTCAGCTGATGTTTGCAGGATCATAGGAGAATTCAGATTAGAGGGGAGACCTGGAGGAATTTCCAGTTCAACCTCCTGCTCATAGAAAGGTTTGCTGTGGGTCAAACAAAGTTGTCTGTTGCTTGGTCAGCATTGTCAGGTATTGAAAACCTTCAAGGGCAGATGCTGCAAAACTTCTCTGGATAACCTACTCAGAGTCTTCAGTCTTAGAATCATAGACTGGTTTGGGTTAGAAGATCATCTAGTTCCAATCCCCCTTGCCTTAAGCAGGGACATCTTTCACTAGACCAGGTTGCTCAAAGCCATCATCCAACCTGGTTTTGAACACTTCCAGGGAGAGGGCATCCACAACTTCCTTAGGCAACCTGTGCCAGTGTCTCACCACCCTCACACTAACGAATGTCATCCTAAAAGCTAATCTATATCTGCCCTACTTCACCTTAAAACCTCTCCCTCTTGTCCTATCACTGCATACCCTTGCAAAAAGGCTTTCTCCAGTTTTCCCATAGGCCCTCTTTAGGTACTGAAAGGCTGCTCTAAAATAGCAGCTTCTGGTGGTCTTCCCACCACCCAGAGCCTGGCTCTGACCCTTTGATACTGTCCTGGTGAGCATCAGAGGCTGCTATTAGATCCCACTGATAGCATCTCTTTCCCAGGCAAAACAAGCCCAGCTCCATTAACCTCCCTCACAGCACAGATGTTCCAACCTCAGCCTCTTGCTGACCTTCAACTGAACGCAGTTTAGCCTAGCAATATCTTTTTATTGGGGGCCCAACATCATCAGCAGTAGCCTGGATGCAGAATAACAAGGGCTGAGTAGAGGGGGAATAACCCCTCCCCTGGATCTTTGCTCCTGCTGACACAACCCAATGTCCTGTTGGCCCTCATTGCTGCCAGGGCTCCTGCAGGCCCATGCTCAGCTTGCTGCCCATCAAGGCTCCCAGGGGCTGCTCCCCAGCCAGGCACTAGCAGTCTGTATCACTGCAAAGGAGCTCTTCCTTCCCACCTAGGACACTACACTTGTTCTTCCTGAGTTTCATAGTCAGCCCATTCTACAACCCTGCATTGAAGAATGTGACAAGTGACAGCTGTTCCCCAAAACATATTGACCAGGGCCCTCAGTTTGGTGTCATCTGCAAATTTGATATGGGAGCACTCCGTGACATCCTCCGGGTCACTGATAAAGACATGAAACAGGACACATCCCAGATTAGTTTCTGGTGAAAGGTAAAGCTTTACAATCCATCAACCACTACAGTGTGAGCTTGAGCAGCAAACTGTTTGTTTACACAGATGCTTTTCCATCCACCCAGACACATCCTATCCTTACCTTACAAGGACATTGGCCAATTCTGTCAGCACCCAGGGATGTATACCACCTGATTCCATTGCATATATGGGCTAAAATCTAATAAAGAAAAACTCTTTGATCTTCAGCTATTGCTCCTAATAATTCCTCTCCTTGAAAATTTCCACTAAGCAGAAGGAACTAAGTGACCTTGTTGAAGATTAAGGAAAAGAAAGCATCAAGTTCCACAGCCTGATCTGTGTCTGTATCACTAAAAGTTTCATCCTATGTAAATACTTAATTCGAAAGAAAGAAATCTGTGAAATACCATGATGTAAATCACTTTGAAAGTCATCTGAAATGTAATTAAGTCTATCTTTGCATTTCCAAAGGGTCTAGCTTTGAAATTTCAGAATTAACATCAGATTTGTGTAAAATTATTTCATCTGGAATTCAATTCAGCCTGTTTCAAAAAGCCAGAGGTTTTGGTGTGATAAATATATGTTCATATTTTATTGATCTAAACAAGGGAATTTAGGCTTTAGATCTTGTGCTGGTATGGGAACAGAGGACTCAGAATGACTGTTTCATCAAACCAAAAGAATCTTACAGCTTCTGCTTTTTTATTAGTTTCACAACCCAGGAGCGTGTCTGGCCTTCAGGGAAAACTAAGTGGACCAGACCACAGTTTATTTCTCAGAGGTGTGAAGAACTACTCATAAGTTGTATTTACACTTCAGAAGTGTTGGGCATTCTCCAAAACTTCTAAGCAAGGTAATAAAGGCAATGCTGCAGTACTCCTTGTCTGTGATGAAAAATAGCAGTGACTTTTGAGTAAGAATATTAATAGCACAGTATTTACACACAGAATCTCTTGTAGCTCTTGCACACTAGTAGTTCCTTTTGCTATCTTCAGCATCCTGCAACAAGAGAAGCACTTCAACCTATAGACTGAGATTACTGAGGAGTGAGCAGAAATCTTGGACATACTGGGGGTGCTAGGTGAGCTGAGAAGGGTGGTAATGTCAGATGGCTGGGAGACAAAATGGGACACAATGTGCAGAGAGATCAGTGCTGTAAAAAAACATTTAACCTTTTCTTAGAGGAGAGGGGAAAGATCAGTTTTGGGCTAAGGCATTGTCAACTCACTCCTTCATGGATACGAATCTGACTTCAATTTCAATTTCTTCAGTTTTACCTGTTACAGACCTCTCTTCTGTACCTTAGAGAAGTAGTTAAGAGCTACAGGCAAGTAATAAAAGGACTGCATTAACATCAGCATCTTACTCTTGTTTCAGTTTAATAGTGAAAAAAGGGCAAGTTTCATTTTTTTTTTTGTAATTATTCATAGTTATTCATAAACACAAAACCAGGAAAAACAAAGGATAAAGTTTTAGAAGTTTTCTTTCAATGTGTGTTTTCATTCTCTGAGCAGCTGTCCATATCTGTGGTCTTTAGAGCACAGCAAAATTTTGCCAGGTTACATACTTGTAGGTTTCCTGGTTTGTGACTTGTATTCTGTGGCATGCTAGAAAGGTTTTGTTGTTTTGGGTTTTCTTCTGTTCTGCAGTTCTTAATTGCAGTGATTTGAGTTTCTGCAACTTCATCCAGATGGTGTGCCTCAATTAAATCTTCTTTAAATCACCTTCCCCTTATATAAATTGTTTCAGCCTCCTAAATTGTGTTTTCTTCTAGTTTCCCCTTTTTTCCTTTTAAGTAAATTTACTTAGTCTGCACTTGCTTCTTTAATTGAACAGGCAAAGATTGTTTTCATCCTACCTTTAATTAAGTCATTCCTTCAAAACCATTTCTTCTAAACTTGCTGATTTCAAATTCATCCCAAATTCTTCAGGGTTATGCCAACTGTTAAAATAGTTATAGTAAAGAGAGGCTGATCCTTGAGAAGAGCACTGTTGTCATACCACCTGCTTATTTGGGCTTGAGTTTATTTTTGAAACAACTCTTCCAAATTATACTTCAGTAAACAGTCTCTGCCAGACAGGAAAATCTTCCAGTGAGCAGAAATAGTTCCAAGACAATATCTGTGTTTGAGGTTGTTCGGTTGTTCAAAAGGGCAGTCTTCTTACCCCTATAATTCTCAGAGATTCATGTAACTTGATGAAGGCCAAGCCTGGCACCTTACAGAATACAGCACTTGAGCATGTGGGGCTTAAAAAGCAGCACACATTCATTTATCAGTATTTTCTCCATCACAATAGCATGAGAAAATGTACTCTGCGGATTTTAGCACTGATGCTGGTTACTCCTTCAGTGATTTCTTGCCTCCTCCTTTCAGCTGCTGTTTCTGTTGTTTCTTCTGTCAAAAAAACAGCTTTTTGCAGTTACCTTTATTGAATATAGTTATGTTCTTTGAGGACTGACATTTGTCTCTGTCCTCCAGAGTAACTGTCCTCCTCTGACCCTGGCATGATGACATCTACAAATTTCATAAATATACTCTCTGACACATTCAGTCAAGTTTGTACAACCAGAGAAATCTTATGAAGTAAATACTCTGGAGAAAACAACAGAAATTGAAACTCCTGCAAGTGACTAATACGTACTGAAAGAGATAAAACATAGAAACCAAAGATATTAATACAAGGGAAATAAAAAGCCTAATCTGTTTTCATTTAACATAAATGAGGTCCGTTGATCTAGTGAGGCATTTTTTTCATGTTTCTGATGAAAGCAAGTAAAAACTGTGACAGCCTAATTTTCTATTATCTTTTTGACAGACAAAATTAACAAGAATGGTTTACATCCACAAAAGACTTCGGACACACATCTTACATATTACTCCTTTTGGTACCTGAGGGAGATACTGGGGCATCTCTTTCATCCTGTTCTACATGGATAACATTTGACTCCAAATTTCTTATTGCATTAAAGTATTTTTGCAAGCAGTCCTGTGTAATATTAATGTATGCTCTTCAACAACATGCTCTACTTTGCTTTTTTTCCTCCTAATGATTCTATAAACCAAAAATGACATCCAGAACTGTAAAAAGTAACTGACTATGAACTTTAGGATTCCGGTTAGCATTTCTAGTTTTTGCTACAAATGAGAAAGAAAATCTGCTTAAAGTAATTTATGGCATCATATGAAAATCACTTACGGCAATAATTTTAACAAGTTAAAGAAATACACGCCAGTCATTCATATCACTGCAATTATTTTTAACATTTCCTGTTTTTTCACTTGTTAGTTTCTAGTAAGGTTGGAAAAGATGCTAGAGATGGGTTACAGTCAAGTAATTTCACTGTTCTGTTAATGATCCTGTTCCACACAAAGTGCCTGTATGGTTATTCTGAAATAAACTAAAACTTTTCAGGGAGAAATGTTGGTAGCTGAAAGACTCTGGCTGCATTCTGTGACTGGACTGCACACAGACATCACATCTACCCTTATTGCTAACACCTTCCTTCATGTTCCTTCTGGATTAGGCAGAGCATTCCTGGCGAGTTTGTCTGCACCTGTTTGGCAATTAACAAGAAGGGTGAAGTACTTAAATGGTGTGATCACATTCCTGAGGTTTTCTTACTTATTTTATTTTCACCTGTATATTGGTTACTACAAGCATACAGATATAACAATGGTTAGATTTTACATTTGTTTATGTAAACTTTGGGTGGGGTTTTTGTTTCTGGTTTATTTATTTTAATTTCGTGATGCAGGAAATAACAGAAAAGCAGAGCACGAGTCCTAAGCTCCCATAGCACTCCTGCCTCAAAGAGAAGAAAAGACAAAAACCTCATACATTACACTGATGAAGAAGCCTGTGTAGTCTTCTTTTTTTGTTCTGTATTTTCTCTGGTTGGATTATTTTGAAATAATAAATAATGGAGAAACTGTAACTAAACCACAGCATCCACATTCAGGCTCAATGGCAGATTTCACATCCACAGCACTTTAAAGGAAGGTTAGAAATTATAAGTGAACAAATATCATACTAATTTCCAGACTGATGAACAGCAGATCATTTTACATATTGTCTTGGCAATGTGATACCAAATGTTGATAAACAGGAATACATCTATTTAATATTCCATGTCCTTAATCATATTCTTCTTTTATTTAATTCTCTTGACTGTCTCCCGTGATTCAGTCTTTCCAGGTAGCAGTATTTTTGCTAATACCCTGTGAGCTGATTTGATTAAAACTTTCTGAAAATAATATTATGCTTGGAGAGTAGTAGTGCTACCTGTGACTGTGCCTGTTGTGCTTTTTATGATTGCAGCCTTCCTCTAGCAGGTTGCATCTGCTTGTACAAAAACATCATGGTTTCTGGATACATTAGACCTTTAAGTCAAATAACACTACTTGGATTTTTTGTGCATTAAGACTTGCATGTTCTACCTTTTATTTTTCAGTGAAAGAAGCAGCTAAACTCTTCTAAACCAGCTTCTGATCACAATGAAATAGGTGTTGCACCTAAAACAGGTCACTCTAGGACAACTGTGCTCTTTGTGGTAGCTCTTTTGAACTGAGATGGGGTTTGGGTGTGAAGAAGAGCAATTCAGTAGGGCATTGTGATCCCATGAAGCAGCAATCACAAGCAGGTAGAAGTAATTTTGAGAAGTGACCTTTTCAATCAGCTCAATTACAAGCAGGAAAAAGAAAAAAGTATGTCTGCAGCCTTACCAATTCTTGATTCTTCTTTCTGCACTTAGTTCCTCTCTTCCTCTCTTCTTTAGCTTCTTCTTGTGTTAGATACCTGTATTATTTGCTCTACTTATCATATAGGTGCAAAGAATTATCCTAGATCTATATGACCTCTAGGACTTCTCACAAAATGCATTAGTAGGTCCTTGTTTTAAAAAGTGGCTGGAGAAGGTAGCAGTAAGGACAACAATTCTTATCTAGGTGGATGACTCAACTGAGCACAGAAAAACAGTGATCTCTGCTCAGCCTTTCAAAGAAAGGTTTATATCTTTGTATGGAATCCTTGTTTTAAAAAGTGGCTAGAGAAGGTAGTAGTAAGGACATCCATTCTTCTTATCTAGGTGGGTGACTCAACTGAGCATAGAAAAAGAGTGATCTCTGCTCAGACTTTCAAAGAAAGGTTTATATCTTTGTATGAAATCCAGAAGCCTTTTCAAAGAAAGACTTTCAAAGAAAGGCTTCTGGACAACTATTTTCAGAACAGATTATTAGCTGCCACTCCCAAGTATTTTCCTATTGTTTTGCATAAAGGATTATATTTAAGCCACATCCTTCTTTTTACTCTCTCAGTGACTCACACCAAGCAGGATCTTGCTATGTGTGTTGGCTTTAGGTGGCTCCCTGCATGCTGTGCTGCCTGCTGCCATTCCTGTTCTGAGGTGTGCAAGGTGTGTACCACCCTGATGAGGCCCAAGTTTCATAGGCTTTCATCTGTACTAGCCATAACACCAGTGTCAGGGCCTTAATTCAGCCATCAAGCCACCTTACAGTCTTCTAATCAGGGTTGCCACGTCCAAAGCAGCTTTTAAATAATGGTCATTGGCCTGTGCCAGCACCTGAGCTGAGTTGTAGGAAATGACACAGGGAACTGCAGTCCCCAAAAGGTAACAGGGTCTGCACTGGCATTTAAATGATAGGTGATTTAACTTCTCTAAACACTGACAATTTATTTCTCCAATATAAGGAAAAGCCTGGTGTTTCTAAAGTCATGCAGAGACTGAAATAGGTTTTTGCATAGACATCCCTGTTGCCAGAGATTTTTCTATATGTAATAGGATTTGGCCAACATCTAGCTATGTATGTGTTTACAAATTGCATTGCAAAGTTTGTGCCCTTTTCTTTAAATGTCATCCTACCAAGAAGGAAATGTCACCAGAGGTTATTAGAAGTTCTGTAGAGGCTGTCAGGGGAAAGCCTAGAGGAAGTATGGGAGCAGAGCTTTAGATGGCTGCAAATCATGAGGTCTAAACTCCCAGGAAGTACTACTCTGAAGTAATAGGATTTCTGAAAGTAGGACTAGTGCTTGTGCTTCCAAAGTACGTGGCACAGGAGAGCAAGATCACCAGTCAGCAATTGGAGGCAGGAGATCATCCTGGGCTGAAACCTCACCTGGATTCAAGTTTATTTTCTTCCTGGAGACATTAATTTTACTTTTTCTGTTAACTGAAGAATTCTGGGCTTTATGTATTCCTCTGACTAATCTCTCCTGTTGATTTATTCGCCTTGTTTGTGATTTGTAAGGTCTCTTCTTATGCCCTGTATATGTTTGAGAGCATCACTAACAATCTTTACTCCTTCTTGCAGATGACTTGTGACAGTTATCAAACATTGTCAGTCTTAACTCCATCTACTTCAAAGCACAGCAGGATAGCTTTCTGCAGTCAGTTCACCAACACTTATCATTACCTTTTGCTAATGCTGCTTTTGTTCGTTTTTAATTTACTCAAGTCATAGCAGGTGTGAGGTAAACTTAAACTGGGAAATTTAAGTGACAGTCAGCTTAAAATTAGCCAGACTTGGAGAGGGGATCATCAAAGCCAGGGGTTCTATTATATATTCAGATTACCTCTTCAGCACCTGTTTAAATCTTTGATAGCACCAGTGATATTATCCTTATATCAGCTCTGGTGTTTATCATCCTGAAGGAAATAAAAAGTGAAAGCAACTGACAGTCAAAGAATTAAGACTTAGGGGAGCGGAAATCACTCAGGAAAAGAAGGAAATCTTGTTTTGGTTTTCAATTTAGTGGGAATGGGGCCTCAAAGCTTTTTTTTGGAAAAACTTTTTTTTTTTTTTTTTTTTTTTAATTAGAGCTGATTTTAAAAGTTACAACAGTGCATCAGTGGATGCCTATTTGTGTTCAATAAAGACTGTCTCATGAAATAGCTGCAGCTGAAATATTAAAGAGAAAAAATGAAATTGAAGATGGATTCACTCAGTAATGGGCACGAAATCTAGAAGATAAATAAGCACAATACAAAACAAGTAAGTCATACAAGTAATGACTTCTTCAGCTTTGTTAAGATGATTAGCAATTATATGAAAACTTTGATGATTATGAATTTCATGTTGTCGGAGATTTCTGTTTACAGCACTTTAAAGATTAACCTTTACAGCACTGACATCTTTGTATGAAATCAGGAGAGGGAAATTCTCATTTACAGATGTTGAAAGTAAAGTTGATATATTAGAGTTAATAGCCTGTATTTGTATTTCAACTTATATTCTTATCTGGTTTTATAGGTTTATTTTCCAAAATCCACTAACTTCATAAGATTCTTAATACTTAGACTGAAGCTGATTTTGAAATATATTGTGATTTCTAAAAATAGAGGCCAGCTGTGCTCAGTACCAACTTTTACCCATTGAAGACTTCAGATTGCCCAGATGTTTAAGAGCAATCCTCTAGCACTGAAACTGTGTAACTTATAAAGACAATGAGTACAAGCACATTACCTTAACTTGTAACTTCAAAGAAAGTATGTAAAGTATAAGGTGAATATGGAATGAATATGAGGTGCTGACACAGAAAAACTTGCTCTAATTAAGAGTTATAATGGAATTCTGTTAATACTTAATTTGCATGAGATATAATCTTTGCAATTTTGCAGTTTTTCTCTCTTTTTTTTTTCCTTTAGGACTGTTACCTGAGAATGTCACTTTTATATTATATATGACTTTTATTTCTGTTTCTCAATCTATGTATTTATACATATACTTTTAGATTTTTATTTGTATTTTACTTGTATATCCACTTTTATTCTAGGATTATTTCTTTTACGTGCTATAATTTGGTACATAAATTGTGTAAACATACTTCCTTATTGATATGCCATAGCAACTCTAAGTCCTTTTACTTGAATTGTTGCTTTATCTTTGTTTTAGATCTTGTAAGCAGCTGTTGTGCAGTTCTGCTTGAGATGTGTTGTAATTTTGTTTTGGTGCCTCCAGTTAGAAACTTGAGGGGGTTCTAAACTCACTGTTTCCTGAATGAGGTCTGTGGCACGAACAGCAGAAAATGTCTCTGAGTTTGATGATTGAGCAGTACTCACTGCTGATCTGCTATCCATAAATCTTTGATCTCACGTGCATTTTATACTCACAATCTTTCTATAGCCTACTTGAATTACAAGACTTCTTATTACCTATTATCTCTCAGGTCTTTTTTGGTTCAGCACATGTACATATTGGCAGCTTAAACTCTGTGGGTGTTTTTTACATGCCAGTCAACTTGTTTCATTCAGGAAGTAATTATATCCAACTTAAATACAGAGCACGATTATTCCAGTACTTTGTATTCAAAAAAGCTTTAAACTACAAGTGGTTCAATAAAGTTCTAATAATTAAGGATTTCATTCAGCAGATCAGAACCTATTAAGTACAGATTAAAGATGTTTAGACACATCAACAATTAAGTCTATAGAAACAAATGTTATTCATTAATGGTTAGAGCCCATTAATATACAACTGTCTGAACAAATAAGCTATAATTGTATCAGAATATAAACCTGTAGAGGAACAGCTGCAGTTTGTCTCTGTTTCCAAAACCTTCTCCTAATACCTCACGAATTTCTGTTCTCTACTCTGTAAATTATGGCCTAATTAATGTAGAGCACTGTTGCAGAGAAATAGCTTCCATTTTCTAAAATGTTAATATTTTCACATTTGCACTTTAGCAGTAGTCAGTCTAAAACTGATGCTGCTCTGCATCAAAGTTACCACTTCATTTACTATCACAAATGGGTGAGGTGATGAAGGGTGTGGAAATTGCTGTAATTAGACAAGTATGTGTTTAGTTACAGTCTCACATATATTAGAAAAGATAAACCTTCAACTGGGATAGATCCCCTTGAGATCCAAGTTCAAGCTTTTAGGTTTTTTTTCAATCTGGATAAGGCAAGCTCTTGAACCTGTTTTTGTCCCCTTGACTGCCTTAGCTTACAAATTGACTCTCAAAACTCAGGTATTCTTGTAGTGATTAAGATCTAAATAACATGGTATGTTCAATCTGATTAAAACTTCTACTCAAATTTAAGAAACCTTACTCAGCAAATTCTTTTTTAATTATAAGTTTCTGAAAAATAGTCTGTCTTTCAGGTAGATATTTGTTCTACAAAAAAATACTATCTTGAAAGTTCCTAGTAAACTCTATTTAGCTGCTAGAGGGGGGGGAACAGTTTGCTGATATAAAACAGGCAGAGCACTTAAAGATCATTTGTGCAATTTGACCAATTAATCTATGCATTTGGAGCAATTAAAATAGCTACTAAGTTTTCATGGTGTGCAATTATGTTTTTTCCATCAGTACATCCTTTGGAGTAATTTTGTTTACCCTTGCAAGCAGAGCTTGTTAAAGGTAAAGAAAAACTCATGTGGCAAGAGTAAAGGCAGAAAAAAGACAAATAAGATGCCCCAAGGAATGGGTCTTTTTTGGGTTGTTTGGGTTGTTTTTTGTTTTTTGTTGTTTTTTTTTTTATGCTCAGCCTTTTCCAGCCTTCCCTGGAACAAGAGCTCTGAAAACCCATTGAAGCCTGTGTAGTTGGCTGACATTTTAAATGCAACTTCCTGCAAAAGCAGTTAAGTAAAAAAAGTAGTTAGTGCTGGACTTGCTCACTCAACACTAGGTTGCAACATTCTGATTTCTGGGGGGATTTTCAGTCAGTCTCCAAACAGTAGATGTGTGTTTTTTAGAAATTTAGGAAAAATCAGTTTGGAAAGAACCCTAAAAGGCCCAGTCCAACCTCCTGCTCAAAGAAGCACCAACTAGAAGAACAAACTAGGCTGCTCAGTGATTTCTCTAATTTTGTTTTGAAAATGTCCAAGGACAGAGACTTCATGATCTGGGCAGCTAGCTGTGCTGGGGTTTTTTTTGTTGTTGTTGTTCTGATGGTGTCAACACTTCTCCTTATCCAGTCTTAATCTCTTTTATTTCTACTTCTGTTTCTTTTCTCTTGTCTTCTCTCCATTCAACACCGTGAAGAGCCTATCTCTGGCCCCTTGGTCCCTCAGTAAGCCATCTCTCCTCTGGGATGAACAACTTCTCCATCACAGGACAAGTGCTCCAGCACTGACCATGCTAGTGGCCAACATAGCTCTCTACAGTTTATCACTGTTTTTTTTCCTGTACTCAGTGACTCATTATAAGCTACAATAGCTCTTATGCAGCCTAATTAATATGGGGTAGAGGAGAACAATCCCTTCCCTTGATGAGTTGTAAGCATTCCTGCTGACACAGCCCCAGATGCTGTCAGTTCTTCTTGCTGTCAGGGACACTGCAGACTGACAGCTCATCTGCCAGACTGCCAATATTTATGTATTATACCTGATTCTGAATTTCTAGTTCTTAAGTAACATTTTGAAGTTTGCAAGGTTAGTTTTATGGCAGAACAGAGCTGGCAGGTGGAACATCATCCAACTGAACCACTACTCAAGAAGCCTTGATTTAAAGCACAGGCAGAACTAAGTCATGCTTTGCTCTCTCTCAGAAACTCTAGCATTCAGCTGAAATAAAAAATAAGACAGCACAAATTAGTTTGAAGTATTCATTCTGTTTAACCCATTGCTGTGAGAACAGAGAAAGATGGAATGGGAATAAGGTCTGAAAGAGAAAATGTCCAAATCTCTTAGTTGTTTAAGGCACACTCATGATTTAGAGAGAAACTGAAGGAAGGATGAGGGAGCCTCTCTGTTTAGTTGATAGGCTGTTCAAAAGTGGTAGCATTTGTGTCACTTTGGTTTTTTTTTTTTTCTTACTAGCCCTCCTGGAGAGAAGCACAAGTAATTTGTCTCTACAACAGTGTAGTGGATTCCCAGATGACCGTGTTGAAGGTGTCCGTAGTTTCTCATTTCAGGCTTCAACTGAAATGAGCCCAAATGTTATTTGGGCTGATACTTTTTTCTTTTCAGGGTGAAGCAGACAGCTTCCTGCTTAACCTCAACAGAGAGAAGTAGAATGGGAAAAAAATAGGTTGGTAGATACCTAATATCTTGAATAATAAACTTCTGCACAACTTGACTCAGAGTGCCCATTCATTCTCCTCAGTTCTCTAGTCATCTCTTACATCTCTTACTAGACTGCTTTAAAGGTGAACATCAAATTTACAAAAAACCTAAGATCTACATTTCTGCCACTAATAGTTTTAAATTTAGATTAAATTTTACACAGAAGTAAGTCAGAACTGGAAGAGCAGTTGTAACACTAGCTGTCAGAATAACAAAATAGTTTATTGTAGATTTTTGAACTTAAAAATGCTCTGAGTTTAGGAGTTAATTTGCAGATGGGTTGCCCAATATGTTCATAATAATAATAATAATAATACAAATTGTGGAGTTTTCTGATATTAAAATTATATAAAACAGCATTTTAATTTTTGCAGGGTAGACCCTCCACACTGTTCATGGGTTAGTTCTCAAATATTCCTGCCATAATGCAAAAATATATCGTGATTCTCATTTCTTTTTGTCAGAAGTGGCTCAAGGTGGATGGAATATTTTATATGTAGCGCTTACGTTCTTGTCAGTATAACTTCCCTTTCATCACTTGCTGCTTTGCTTTGGCAATGAACATTTCATTGACTGTCTTGGTTTTGTGTGTGTCATGTTTTCATCAGCCACTCAGCTCTGTCCATAGAGGCTGCATACGGTCACCATGCTGCATATCTGTTTTGCCAAAGAACATATCAGGAAAGTGAGACTTAAATGCAAAAACAAACTCTGGAGTTGTCCTCTGAAAAGTGCTAGAGATTGAAAGTATTCAGCTCCCTGTCTGGAATGTATCATATCTTTGGGTGTTGGCAAATTTCCAAATTCTGAAAGCCCTTGAGGGATCATTCCCTTGATAATTCTGCTAAGAAATCCCAGGCTCTTTGGTTTCTCTGGGTACACTAGTAGGCAAGGGCTTTTTCTACATGCTTCCATCAGTTCATGAATCCCATGGTTCAGGCTCCATTATGTTTTCTTTTTGCTCTATCACAGCCCTCCTCTTTCTGGGTATATCTTCCCATACATAAGGATGTCTGAGAGCCCATTTTTCAAGCCCCATTGTGTCTGGTTTTTAAGTGTCTTTATGCTTTTGATAGCATTATCAGGAAGGAAGAAAATATTTGAGTTCTATCATTTATACTCTGCAAAGACACAGTATCTATGGGTTCCCTGCAGTTCCTTAGATTTATCTGATTCAAAGAACCAGTCTGCCTGTGTCCTACCAAGAACTTGATTTCCCAAAAGTGGACTCATTTTTCAACACTTCCTTTGTCAAAAGGGTATTGCTTTTCACTGCAGGAAATAGTCCCTAGGGTTGTTTCCACTGGTAACTGGGAAAGCTAAATGTATAATTATTTCCTGCCAGAGACTCTTAAACTGGATAAATGAGTTGTATCAAGGTTCAATATGAGACTACCAGGATGGAGACTATCCTCAGCACTCCCTGATATTCAATGCAATTTCTGTCTCCATCAAGAGATAGCTATAGGTGGTGATGATACAGGAGGTGTCAGCAGTGTTTCCCTTACTGACACATAACAAGATGCTGCCTCCACCCAAGTGGAATTTATCAGGTATTATCTTACTGCCTTGGATAACCAATAAGGACTTGCTAGTCTGTGCCTCTACTTTCTGGGGTTCTTTTGGTTGGACTCTGGGACAAGTTGAGAGTCCACACACACTTTTTGTGTGCCTGTAGATATGACAAAAAGGTTACATAGAGCATTCATGCTCATGTGCACTTCTGTGCTGTTGCTTACACTTCAGAATTGAAAACTGAAATGCACTTGAGTATCAGTGCACTCACCAGTGGGGCCACAGGCACATGCATCTCTTGGGACTGGTCCACCAGCAACATATTACTTGAGTCTGGTTTAAGGGCAACAATTTTGATAGACTGATAGAAGACAGACTGAGGTTGTATTTTTGCAGTGCTAATCTCTAAGCAATAATCACAGTAAATAGCTCAGGAAACTACCCACATCTATGAAGCTGTCTGGTGCTATTTTAGCCAGTGTATTTCTGGGTTCTATTCCAGCACTCCTGTCTATATTTTACCCTAGTCATTTTCCCTGTAGCATGTAGACTGGTAGATAGTTTGCCAGTATTCAGTTTTCAGCCTCTGATCCTCTCTTGTCTTCATCTTTAGGCTACTGCCAACTTTTCTCACTCTTTTGGCCTTGGTTTGTGCTTGTCTGTTCAGCTGCCATGTTCTCTGCCTCTTCTGGTTCCGCTCCTGCCTTGGCCTCAAATTCTTCCTCCTGCTGTGCTTAACAACCCCTATCAAGAACAACACTCAGACCTCAAACATCTACTTGTCCTTAACTAACACCCCTTTTTTAAATTTTAGACTGTTTTCTTTCATCTTAACTAGACTTTTTTAGATATGTTGTTAGAGATTTTAATTTTGCAATAGTTACTTCTATTTTTAAGTCATCTTTTAATTTCTGTGATAGAAGCAAGAAGAAAAACTCATTTTACCCGCACTGAGATTTTTGGATATCATTGCAGAGAAACTACTTTAATCTCATTATTTCTCTGCAATTAGCAAAATCAATTTCACTGCCCTTTTGGGTGAACTCCTTGAGCCAAAGAGCTACATGAACAATGGACATCCAGATTTTTCAGCTGTTAAGTCAAGGACATAGCAGGAGACAAAACACTAGCTATTGGGTAGAAAGGAGATGGATGGACAGGTTTTTGGCTTTTATTGTTTCTGAAGTAATGGTGGTAATACATCTTCCAGGATTATTTCTATGTACAAGTTGTTTGTGGGTTTTTTAAGCCTTTTTTTTTTTTTTTTAAACTTATGTCAGTATCATGATTTATTCTTAATATTAATTCAGTGACTTGAGACTTTCAGAACTCAGGAGCAAATTATTGATCAATTCAGTCTTCAAATTGATATATTCATTGTTTAGTTCTAATTAACTGAACAGTTTGTGGCAATTTAGCCCCTGTTATGGTTATTTACTTCTTTAATCATAATTCTTACATATAGAAGGGAGTAAATCTTTCACATTATATCACTGACTCCAAAACTCTCAATAACGTAGCAAATTACTTCAGTTATTTATGCCATTTTTCCAAATTACTACTTTTGTGTTCTCCCCCCTCTAAATGAAAAGTCAGTAATGAAAAGCAAATAAGAAAGCTGTGTGTTTTGAGGGGAAGGTACACTGTGGTTAAACACAAAGCAGAGAGAGCTGAACTTGGTGTCAGCCAGGGTCTATCAGTGCCTCTGAGTAGCATGGGTTAATCTGTGGCAACTTTTGAGGAAGGTATGGAAGTAAGAGACTCAGCATTTGGACTCTTCCAAATTTAGCATGAAAGCCATCACCTATGAATATCCTGGGCTTAACCTATCTAAACATCAATATCATCCTCAGGCTCTGAGCAACCCTGTGACTTAGCTTGAGCAGCAAGTAGCTCTCTTTCTGGGAGGTTAATTCATGATCAATTCACTTAGCAGAGCTAGTGACCATCAGCAAATGTCACCACCCTTTGATTCAAGTGCAAAATGTGCCACCTTTTTGTTTTAAGATAAGCTTAAAATAGCAGAGACTGAGCTCTTAGAGGAAACCTTTCTTCTCTCCTGTCAGCCTACCTGCCTTTTATTATTACAGATGTAGCTGGAGCTCATCTTTCTTGCACATACATCATCTGATATGTACACAGGACTCTAAATGTGGGCTCATCGTGTACTTCCTGGACATTTATACTGCTGTGCACTATTATTAATACTTTCCCTAATACACATTTGCTTTTTCATAACAGCATCCCATGGGTGGTTCATTTATCCTATGATGGATTAAAACTCCTTTAACATACCCCTCCTCTGCAGTTTTCAGATGGTTAGCTGCATTTTTAACACATTATTGCTAAGTGTGTAGCTTCCTCTGTTCTACTAATTTTAGTGCATTCTTCTATTTTGACAGGGCTTCCCAGCTTTGTGTCTGTTCCCCACTGATTTTATTATCTTCTATTATCTGTAGAAAATACTTATTCTTAAATTAGATTGATCCAGAAATCAAGCTTTTGTAGAAATCCTTCTCTGTCCTTTTAGAATCATAGAATTGGCTGGGATGGAAGGGACCTCTGAGATCATCATTTCCAACCCTTTTAGTCCATCCTGCTATAATTTTCCTCTGCCCAGCTGCTGCTGGCTTATTTGGAGTGCACATATAAAAACTGTGCTTCTTTTACTGTGATTAAAAAAAGATAATGCTGTGCTTAATTACCATTTTGCAACAGGGTTAATTTGGAAAGGGTGACTGTCAATAGATGTGGCTTTACAATCAGGAAATGTCATGGGAGCCCAAATTGATTAAAACACCAGCTACGTTTTTCTTCTTACTATGCAAGCACGTTTGCTTGTTTATAAAAAAAATCCTGAATTGTATAATTTTTTTCTTGTGAGAAAATAAATAAATCTGGAGACCTGGCCTGACAGAATATCAAGTATAGAAACAATTCTGTGATATTCTTCAGGAATTTTAGGGTTCCTGACTTTATATGACAACTCTATTGGAAACATTGAGGTAAAATATTCTGATTTATTGACTTTCTGTGGTAGATTTACTGAATGCATAAAAATACAGTAAAATTACATAGGAGTTTGAAATTTTGCATGCAATAGCATTTTGGTATGAGTGAGAGATCACAATTTTAATTTTATTTTCATGTGTGCTTTGATGTTTTGCTGTTGTGTCACTTGTATAGTCTCTTTCAGCCCTGGTATTTTCTTGTTAATATTTCAATCATGCTTCAATGTATTTATGAAAAAATATGAGAATATAAATCACTGGGAATTTTTGTAGATGTTCCATTTGGTGGTTTGTAAAGCTGTTATAGGAGGACATGCAATCAAAAATGTATTAATAATATTAATGCACTTTCTGTATGAAATAAGAAGCACACCTTGTGTCCTCTTAGTGTCATCTGCTGATGACATACTTTAAAAAGAGCTCTAATCAGTAGTGTTATGAAGGGGCTCTACTGCCTTTCTCACTCCCAGTGAATGGGATATACATACAAAAGAAAAGCAGCACTGCAACTACTCAGGGGTCTCGAAAATAAAAATAACAGTAGTAGTGAAAACCAAAAATATCCATCTGATTGATCACAAAGATCACAAATGAGCTGTGGCCAATAATACTTAGGGAAGGAAGGAGTGTTCTGGTGCAGGTGATTCTGTAAGAATAAGTATAGTTATTTACTTGGAAGGAATAATTAAGTGTTCCCTGGAGACATTATAAGGCATTAAGTTTCTCTAATAGTGCAATAGTTGAGAGATTTGGAATAATTTTTACATAAACATCCAATATTGCTTCAGAAGCTTGCAACAGATTATATGGTCTAAACTGTATTTAAATTAGATAAATAGAATCATAGAATAATTTTGGCTGGAAAAACATTTAAGATCATCAAGTCTAACCATCAACTTATCTCCCTGCAAAATCCATCATTTAACCATGTCCTAAATTTGCTCCTACTAGACCAGATTTGAAATAACTTTATGCAGTTAAATTCATAAAAAAACGATAGCTTAAATTTTTCCCTCCAGGTCCCCAAACTAATACCTAAATTAAAAACCAGGATCTAAATGTGAGTTTTAAAGATTATTTATGTAGCTGTGATAAAGAGCCCATGTGCTCCTTTATAAATTCTAGGTCTCTCCTCTTATGATTGCTGGGGAAGAGATCCTGAATTATCTTAGCTGTGGGATTATTTTTTTTCTTTCTTGATAATTAGGGAATAGGTTCATAAAATTCAATCTGAAGTAAGAAAAGTATTTTCTCTCAAAAAAATTTTCTTTCTGGTCTTAGAGAAAAATATACCTATCAACATCTTACTCCTTAATCTTTTGTCTAATAAACCTAAGGAAAAGAGTAATCTTCAAAAAGTTTAGGTAATTTTTGGTTCCAAACATTTCCATCCTGTGCTACCTGGTATGTGTTGTGATTATTGGAGCAAAACATCCGCATTGGAAGACTGAAATTTTATTTAGCAGACTTTGATAGAAGCAAGTTTAATGGCAGAAAGCACAAAATCTTAAGCAATTTGCCTTCTTTGTGCAGTAAAAGGATTTTGTAGAAGAAATAGGCTTTTCAAATTGCTATAGACAGTGTTACACATGAAGTGCTTTAGTATGGGTGCCAGGACAGTGTTAGCATGCTAGCATGTTACAGCAAAACAGAAAGCAATCTGTTGGTAAATACATTGAAATAAGAGAAAAAAACAAAACCCCCTTTAATTACATCCATGTAGATGTGAACATTAGGAAACACTGAAAAAAAAAAAATATTGACAAAGCTTTCATTCATGTCCTCAACAAGAGCCATTTCATGGATTTTGTGAGTGTTGTCATAAACTATGTTAACCCAGAAGTTCAGAACTGGCAAACTTCTATATAACAAATAGCTTAAGTTTTATTGCTTCAGAAATTAATTCACAACTAATGACAGTACCATCTGCACTCTTATAGTAAGTGTGTACATAGTATGCATACATGCTGGAAAACTGTCTTGCTGTTGAGTAAAAAGGTTGAATACCATGGGGAAGGATCATAGAATTGTTTTGGTTGGAAAAGACCTTTAAGATTATCAAGTCCAACTGTTAACCTAACACTGAAAAGTCCACCACTAAACTATGTCCCTCAGCATTACAGCTACACATCTTTTAAATGCCTCCAGGGATGCTGTCTGTCACTTCCCTGGGCTGGGCAGACTGTTCCAGTGCCTGACAACCCTTTCAGTTGAATTTTTTCCTAATATCCAATCTAAGCCTCCCCTGGCACAACTTGAAGACATTTCTTCTTTGTTCTATCACTTGTAACTTGGAAGAAGAGACTGATACCCACTTTGCAACAACCTCCTCTCAGATAGCTGTAGAGGGCAATTATGAAGTATTAGAAAAACAAACAAAAAAAACCCCACAAAAAACAACAAACCAAAAAAAAAAAAAAACCAAACCAAAACCCACAAAAACCAACCAAACAAAAAAATCCAAGAACAACTACAAACAAAAAATACCACAATAAAAAAAACTTCAGCCCCCAAACCTTTCCACACAATGCAGAATCTCAGCACTACTCCTAAATATCTCTGCTTTTGTTACATTCCAGCAGTATGCTATAATTGGGAAAAAAAAAGATCTATGTATTTCATTATTTCAACTAAGTTAATTATGAGATAATCGTTAGGATAACCCATTTATTCATGTAATTTAATTCACCCTTTCTGCCTTATCATAGTAAACTCTAGCAGTTTGCATTTTTGTTGTAAGATGTCTAACATAGTGGTGAAGATAACATAGGGCCAGCCTTACTAATGAAAGCAAATATGCATTGTGTCTTTGTTTCAAAACTTGAAGTAGGATTCTTTAATTTAAACTAAATAAATTTAATTCATAATTATTGCAAGCCTACTTCTGTAATCGTACAATATGTTGGGTTGGAATTGGCCTTTAAAGGTCATCTAGTCCAGCATCCCTGCAGTGAGCAAGAGAGACCTCCCAGGTTTCTCAGAGCCCCATCAAGCCTGATGCTGAATGTTTTCAGGGGTGGGGCTTCCACCACCACTCTGAGCAACCTATTCCAGTTTTTCCCCCCCCAATAGTAAAGAATTTCTTCCTCATATCTAATCTAAATCTATCCTGCTCTAGTTTAAAACCACTAGCCCTATCATTACATGCCCTTGTAAAAAGTAATTTCTGAGCTTTTCTGTAAGCACCCTTCAGATTATGGAAAAGACACTATAAGGTCTCCCTGGAGACAACTTCAATTTTGTCAGCCTGGAACTAGACTTAGTTTTCTAGTGATTGTATTTTAAAATTTAAATACTATTTAGCTAAGTCTGTATTTTTCTGTGACTTAGTGCCATGTGTCAGTACGTATTTCCTTTTCTGTTTTTCTGTTGCCATTAATAGTAACTACACTCCAACACTGTGGAAGTTGTGGCTTAAAAAGTAAGGAGAAGGGATGATTTTGGATGTTATGGAGATGGCAGTAAATCTGTAGGAAAAGAAAAATGGACATGGCTGTGGTCTACACTGAACTTGAGGAGGCAGCAATTCTCATATCTGACTGCAGACTCCTCCTCTGCACCTTGCCTAGCAACACAAACCACAGCAAATCATCACAGTTACCATCTTCTGAGTTAAGAAAACCAGCAGTTTACTGGTGGTGGAGAAGAAGAGGTCACAAGCTGTTGTGTACTATTTTGACGGACCTTGTGTGCACCTTTCTGCTGCTCCTGTTGTGAGCTGAGCTGTGTCTGGCAGAGGAAGGCAGTGGGCAGCTCAGACAAGCAGCTTTGCTTTGAAACCCTGCCACTCAGACAGCAAGAGCTGCTTTGCATTCATCCCTGGAAATCAGCTGCCCTGCCCTGCATGGCATCTGCTGTTACTGGCATGAAAGGTGATGTTGATTTTTCTAATGTATGATTAAAAAAGCTTTGCAACGGATCTGAAGAGACTGTTCTGGAAAGCATCCCCAAAGCCCACTAGTTAGTCATAGGAGGTAGTTCAATTGTACATGAGTCTGGATTGTCTCTGAGCTGGAGTGTTTTGCCCCTATATGACATCAGTGAATTTGAAACCAGATAGAGAAATGCAATCAGATAATTCTGCAAAAGTAGAGCTATTGGTCAGTAATTCTCTCTCACACATCCTATTTTATCTTTAAAATAAATTCAAAGAAGAAACAAAACACAGTACAATTTTCTTTTTCCACAGGGTATACAACTGTAGTCTTAAAAATACCATTACAATCTCAATTTGTCCTTTTAAGACCCAGATCTGGAAAACTTTCCTCAACAGGATTATTTTACAAATCTGTTTCCTTAGATAATATTTTCTCTGCTTTTTAGTCTAATTTTGTCCATGCAGAAGTCAATAAATGTCTAAACAATGCTTATTTTGTGTTCTAAATCATAAGACAACATAGTTTAGTAACAGAAATGTTGTCCTAAGTGGTAATGAAAACTCTGAGATTCAATATAGAAGCATGCATGCAGGTTACAATGAGATGTACAAGCACAAGAGCTCATCTAATTATGTTTAACAGTTCTCTTTCAGATTTTTAAGTTGCAAAATCCCTGTGCTATAGAAGACCCACTTTGTGTTTATTGCAGATTCCAAATTCTCACTAAAACCCTCAATAAAGAGCAACATGGGTTAAGAAATAACCATTGGACCCAAAGGACTTTTGCAGTGGCTCTCTGGTGAGCTTTAAAATAATACTGGGTACACCATGTAGTGTATTATGGAAGTCTAATAAAGCAAACAGCATTTGCATTTCTGTAAAACTGAAGAGTTGCTGCTGAGAAATCGATTTTCTTGGTCTGAAAACACTTTTTTTTCCTGAAGCATGTAGAATTCACACAGGTTTGTTATGCGAATGTCACCTGTTCCAGTCCAGCATGGTGATTTATTCACATTTTTCTGGTAGCCATAGTAGGAGGATTTACTACCCCATGCTATGACTCTCATTCTGGCTAATGAGGAAAAGAAAATAAGACAATTATCTGAGCAAGAAGGAAAAGTACCATTTTGTTATGGGCAAAATTTGGATTATGCCCTTGTCTGTGTACAACAACATACATTAGGGTGATGAGTAGGAGTCTTATGCTGTCAGAAAAGTTCTGGCAGTATATGGATACAGCAAGGAGCAGAATAGTAGAATAATAAGTACTTAATAGCTTCTGAGTTACTGGTGGAAACTTCCAGGAACAAGCTAGTGAAAAGGGACTTCCTGGAGAGAGAGAAAAAGGAAAGTAAAATATGTTTCAGTGTCAAAGGTTAAATTGTAAAGCTGGTTTCTAATATAAATCAGAGATTTAGGTAGGGAGAAAGTCTTCAGGATATCTGGTATGGTGCAAATAGAGGAGATGGATGGGGGGAGAGCAAGATCAGAGGTGTAGAATAAGCATGAAGGAGAGTGTAGAAGAGAGGTTAGAGGGTCCTCTGGGTATGCTTAAGAGAAGGAGGAAAAGTTTTAATTTGATTTAAAAATATCACAGAGGCTTAAAAAAAGTAATTGATAAGGTACAGTTCCTAGATTATAGAATCTGTTCCATTTGATATGTGGTCTACTTGCTGTGAAGGCTGTAAGAGAGTATTCATTCAAAATGAGAGGTCTGAAAGTGTTGCAAATAACAGTTAAAACAGACAGTGGGAATGCAGGAATTAATCATAGTAAATTTAAAAAGGGTGGGGATAGGTTTCCTCAAGGTAAAAACAATAAGAAGAAAAAGCATTTGTTAACAATGAAAGCCTCTCAATGTTTTCCTAATAACTGGTGTCTAAGACCAAAGTCAGAGTCTTAGATTCAAAGCATAATCAAGGTGTTCAACAGAAAATACTAATAATATCTAGTGACTGGCTAGTCCCTAGAGCCATCTCGTTGAGATGCATAAACATGACCAAAACTTCTTGGGGAAAGACATATAGCAAAGTATATCAGCCTATAAAAGGTAAAATTAAAACACTATTGTTTCTGTAAGTTCTCAACACTCAAAATATACATAGATTTAGATATCTAGGTCCTATCTGCAGTGGAAAGGAAACATTTTCAAAATTTAGGCAAGCAGGGTGTGGAGTCACAGAGTTGGAGGAAAGCACACATACAAAAACCAAACAGGGAAATGTTATAGATAAAAATCTGAAAGTCCAGCCCTCCTGACTCATTCCTCACTTTGGGATCCATAGCTTAAATCCAGTCTTGAACCTAAAAAAACAGTTTTCAAAAAGACTTGACCACTCAGGTGTATGGCAGCTGCTTTACAGCAGAGATTGCAAGATACCAGGCAACCTTTTACTATACCCAGTAACTATGGTCACAACTACACAAGCAGTTTCTTTTTCTGCTCTTTGAGTTTTCATGAAGAATTGGAACAGAACAGGAATCCAGATGTTCACCCAGGACATTTCATTTGTCCAACCTCTTTTACTACCAGTCTACTAGTTTCTGATTTTGCAGCCTCAGCAGTGCTAGTAATTTGTATTATTTTTTGTCTTGCGTGTTAAAGAGAGTGTTTTCTCCATGTGTTTTGAGTAGGTGCTAAATGAAAAGGCACACAGCTATCACAGCTGTTTCTTCATTCACCAACAACTGAGATGAGATGACAAAAGGATCTAGGAATAAGCTATTCAGGAAAAATTTGGAGATGCCTCGAATAAAATGGAACAGCTGCTCTCTGTTGAAGTCAAGAGCATTATACCAGAAGTAGAATCAGCTCCCTTTAAGCCAGATGTCTCTTAATTAGGAACAGACCCAATAAAGAACTTAAATATTGATGTGCTATATTGAGATACTGTAATGTTGTAATTTGTGATTTGTTTTTTGTTTTTTGGGGTTTTTTTTCCTGACAAAGGAATCCAAAGCGCAGTTAGGTAGACAGTCCTAATAATCACTGTGTGAGGGCTGTCTGGCATGTCAAAATGAGATGCAAATGGCTAAAGCCACCCCCACTAATCAAGGGGTGGTTTAAAACTGGCTATCCAGGAAGTCTAAGGAGAGGGCTGTGGGTTGAAGTTCTACCTTGATATCCCTGAGCAGACTTCTTACAAATATCTACGTGGAGGTCCTTCTCTCTGGTTACCCTGTGTGTAGCTATCTCTTCAAGTCATGTGTCTATGGTTATTCATCAGCAGTGGGTAAGTCTTCTTCTCTGAAAGCACAGCTATTTGGTGGTGTTGCCTGTTTCTTACAAATGTTCAAACAATTGAATACCTTAAGAAAGAAGCCTTGGGTTCAATATTCTTCTTAGCCCCCGTATTCCTGGTTGTAGTCCTTCAGAAGGTTATCTTAACTACCAAATCAGAGGTTACAGTACACAAGGCAGAGGGGCACCTTTTAAACTTCTTAAAACTGGAAGGAATAGGAAATTGATTGCCCTATACCAGAATGGTTATCATGGTTGCCAAAGAAGTCACCTTTTTCTGGCAGCAGCACCATTCATCACAGCAGAGCAGCTCTGCTGACCCAAACACTCTTTGCTGAGAATGTATAATATTAAAAGATGAAGTCAAAACAGTGAATACAGATTGATGATAACAAGGTAATTCTGAGATGTTAATTGGCATATGGTGTACCAAAAAAAATTCGTTGCAGAATAGGAGGAATACCATCTGTGTCTGTTAATACTGATGATGCCAAACAAGCAGCAGATGACCACGTAAAAGCCACAGCTGGGTAACGTTAAAGGAGCACCTGCACTATGTTACTACAAGGAGTCTGGGCACATAAAATACATTCTAGGTTTCCTATAGGGAGTAAAATCAGTTGTCACTCCTTATTCATAATAGTAGAGATGGAATGAAAGAAGAGGATTATTATATCCTTTGCACTATGCCACTTGTCTAAAAATTAAGATCAGCTAACAGGCAAATCAGTATTTGTATGGCAGGAATGGACACTGGTGAAAAAGACTAATTTACTTGATGAATTCAGAATGATGATGTTGTGAATAAGGAAATAATTGTTACACAGTGCAATTAACAATGCAAGTGCTTCAGTTTTGGGGGACCTAATTCTTTGCTTCTGAAATGGAGTAGACACCTCCTTGATTAAAGTGATCAGCCACCAGCTATACCTTGTCTCTGACAATTCAATCTCATATACTAATCAGCATTTTAGACAACACATTACAATCAAGCTAGAATATTAGCAGTTAAAATCTTTTAAAAGAGGAGTGAGGATATTTAATAACAAGGACCCATAAGAGCGGGTCCTGATGGGATTGAACCTATTAATGCTGAGGAAACTGCCAGAAGTTATTGCTGAGCCACTCTCCATCATCTTTTAAAGGTCCTGGAGAACAGGTGAGATTTCTGAGGACTGGAAGAAAGCCAGTTTCACTCCAGTCTTCAGAAAGGACAAGAAGGAAACTGCAGTCCAGTCAGCCTCACCTCCATCCCTGTAAAGATGATGGAACAGCTTGTTTGGGCCATCATCTGAAAGTATGTGGAGGAAAAGATATCAGAAGTAATCAACATGGATTGCCAAGGGGAAGTTGCTAATCTGATAGCCTTCTACAATAGCATGACTGGATGGATTGATGAGGGCAGAGGACAGGGGATGTTGTCTACCACGACTTCAGCAAGGCTTTTGACACCATCTTCCACAGTGTTCTCACAGGCAAGATTAGGAAGTTTGGGCTGGATGAATGGACAGTCACATGAATTGAAAACTGTCTCAAAGAAAACTGTCTCGGAGGTTTTAATTAGAGCTGTAGAGTCTAGTTGGAGGTCAGTAACAAGTGGTGTTACTCGGGTCAGTAGTGGGTCCAGTCCTGTTCAATATATTCATCAATTACCTGGATGAAGGGATGGAGTGTACCCTTAGGAAGTCTACTGATGGTAAAAACTGGGAGGGGTGGCTGATGCTCCAGAAGATGGTGCTGCCATTCAGCATGACCTGGACAGGATGGAGGACTGGGTAAAGAGAAACTGCATGAGGATCAAAAAGGACAAGTGTAGAGTACTGCACATAGAAAAGAACAGCCCCAGGCACCAGTATAGGTTAGGGGCTGACCTGCTAAAAACAGCTCTGTGGAAAAAGACCTGGGAGTCCTGGTGGACAACAGAATGACCATGAGCCATCCATGTGCCCTTGTGGCCAAGAAGGCCAATGGCATCCTGGAGTACATCAAGAAGAGTGTGGCAAGCAGGTTGAGGGAGGTTATCTTCCCCCTCTACTATGCCCTGAAAAGGCCTCATCTGGAATACAGTGTCCAGTTCTGGTCTCCCCAGTTCATGAAGGACAAGGAACTCCTGGAAACTGTCAAGTACAGAGCCACTAAGGACTGGAACATCTTCTGTATGAGGAAAGGCTGAGGGAGCTGGGTCTGTTCAGCCTGGAGCAGAGAAGACTGAGGGATCTCATTAATGCTTATAAATATCTAAAGGGAAGGTTTCAGGAGGATGGGACTAGGCTCTTTTCAGTGGTGTCCAGTGGCAGGACAAGGGGCAGTGGCCATAAACTGGAATATAGGAGGTTCAAATGAAACATAAGGAGAAATTTCTTTACCGTAATAATCATGGAGCACTGGAACAGGCTGCCCAGAAAGGTGGTGGAGTCTCCATTTCTGTGGACATTCATCTGGATGCTGACGTACTGGAACCCACTGGAGATGGAACTTCTTACAATTATAGGACTAGAGGAAATGGCCTGAAGTTGCACCAGGGGAGCTTTAGGCTAGATCTGAGGAAGAATTTCTTTACTGAGAGAGTAGTTAGGCATTGGAATGGGCTGCTCAGGGAGGTGGTGGAGTCACCCTCCCTGTAAGTATTTAAAAACTGTGTGGATGAGGCACTTCAGGGTATGCTCTAGTGAGTGTTACAGATATTGATATATATATATATTTTCTTTGGCAGGGGAGGGGGCATGTTGACAGATGGACATGGTGATCTCAGAGGTCTTTTTCAGCTGTAATTCTCTGTCAGAGGGATGGACTAGATGATCTCCACATGTCCCATCTGACTCCTCACATTCTGTGAAAGAGACATGTAGTTAGAAGTGGGATCCTCTGGGCAGCAGAGCTATAGATAACTTTTTCTTTTTTTACCTAAGTCTCATTTTCTTTGTAGCATAGCATGTATATTATCAAGAGGAAACAAGAGAATGAAATAAAATAGCAACAAGAAATGTGTTTAATACTGAATATCAACCTTTGTCATAGATACATACAAAAGTATTAGAAGGGCTTTTCAGCTAGAGTGACCAGACCTGCTAAAGCTTTTGTAAACTGTGAGTTCCTACAGGCAACAGAGGGTTCAACAGACCAAACATAATCTAAAAAGATTTAATCTAAAAAGATGAGGCTTGCATAAGTATTTAGTGTTCTGACATGTCAAGGCAAGAAATAATGATGAAGAGACGTAAGGACCACTGGCCCTACAGCAGAGAACATCCAAGAGGGTCTCTATCAAACCAGCATTTATGTGAATGACGATCACTGAGGCATGTTTGCAATTTCTCTCCCTCATAATCTTTTTCTGTCAGCTTGGTTAGCCTATTTATTGTTTTATTACTGTCACTTATTCTGATCCTGATTTCCCTAAGAACTTACCTGCAAGGTGATTTGTTCTGATCTCGATCAAAAGGTACAGTTGGACACTTTCACTTAAGTCCCTGTAAACTTGTTATTAGGGAACTTTTTTAGAGCATGTTACTGCTAATTTATGTGCATGAAAGATATGTTTTGATGTCCCAAGTTTTGCTCAGCTCTTGCAAGTGTCATCCAGGGGATACATCTTTTCTAGATGTATCTAAATATGAAGATTTCTTGTTTGCCACCACATTAGTGATTATTGCATCAGCTTTAGCATTGTTCATCAAGAAGATCTAAATAATGACCCAAGACTTGTGCTTCTGAACCTTCTTGGCTTGTAGCAGATTCACAAGATATCTTGTGTCCCTGCTGAAAGACATAGCTAGTTTGCCATTTCAAAGAAGCACATTTTTTCTCCAGTGTAAATAAATCAAGACTGGATTTTTTGGTTTCAGTTATCTACCGCACAAGATCAAAGCTCTGATTCCTGAACAAGGAGAAGCTGCCTAAGGATTAATTCATCATTCATCTAATTGAAACTTGCATTAAAGATGTGATCAGGATGTTAAACAGAAGTAGTTTGGATGCGTGGGGTTTTTGATCTGAAGACCTGAGGTGAAGTTGCAATGATCTGGCAGGGATTCAGGGAAATGTAATAAGTCATCTGGGTCTTTCTTGGAGGGACACATCCACAGAGCAGTGGTGTATTAAAGAACAACTGAAAAGAAACATAATATAACAAGCTATGTACAAAAAAAGACCTGCAGGAGTGCACTCTACATTTAAAATACAGATGTTATATAGCTTCCTAGAAAATCTATGGGATGGATTTTTTTCTCAATCATTACGTTCTTCCTGGGAAGGGAAGTAAAATAATTTTATTATTTCAAGTTCCTCCCTGCACTGTTAGTCCAATTCTACTTTTTAATAGAGAGTGTTTCTTGGATTTGTTCTCATGTAAGATTCAGGCATACGTTATTTTAATATAGACTTATTGACTATAGTAATCTGCTACGTCCTTTGAAGGGCAAGAAGAATTTCTTCCAACATGCCAAACTGCAAAGTACATTCATTAAAAGATCATAATAGAATTTCAGGTTGGAAGGGACCTCAAGGATCATCTGCTCCAACCCTTCTAATATTATTGTTTACATGATATGTCCTAGCACCCTGTCGAGCTGAGACTTACAAATTTCCAAAGTGGGGGGGAAGCCACCACTTCCCTTGGGAGACCATTCCAATGTCTGACTGCCTCAGAGTGAAAAATTTTCCTCTCATGTTCAATCAGAATCTCCCCTGGAGCAATTTATGCTCATTGCCTCTTGTCTTGTCCATGTGACTCCTTAGTTACATCTTTTTTGTAGCCCTCCTATAAGTATGGAACATCATAATAAGTTCACCCCTGAGCCTTCTCTTCTCAAGGCTGATGAACTGATTAAGCAAGTTTCCTTGCTTGAAAACTTCAGATGTAGCACTGAAAGAATTCCCCAAGGGTCATCTGATCTCACTAGTGCAAGCTCAGCAGATACCTTGTGATTAATCATTCCCTAACCTGTTCGTACAAAACCTTTGGAATTATATTATGTGCACCTATTATTTAAATATTTAATGAAGTGCAGTAAAAAAGGTACATTGAATCCATGAGAATTTTTACGCTATAAATTTTTAGTAGCCCTTTCAACTTCAAAAACCTGTTTAAGTTAAGCCATGTTAGCCGTGTGTGAGGTTCCATTTGGTCTTTGCCTCAGACAACAAACTGGCAAGTGAAATGTTGGAAATTGACTCTCGATAAGCACAGAGAGTGGGGTGGCAGGCGAGGGGTCTCATCCAGATAAAGCTGGCACTGAGCTGTCTACTACAGAGACTGGACTACACATTGGGACAGATAAGAGCTACCCAAAAATTACCAGCATCTGGTGTGCTTACAGTGGGGGGTAGAAATGTTGAAAAAGCAATGTTTCTGAAGCTTGAATCTACAAGAGGTGCTGCAGGAAATTTCAGGAGCATATAAGGAACACCAATGCATACATCCCTCGATGCCTAGGACTGGATCAACACCCCATGAAGGAGGACTGACAGAACAGTGTGGAACCCTGGGGTGATGATACTCTTATCTCTTGCTCTCTCTCTTTCTTTCTCTCTCTTTCTCTCTCTCTTTCTTTCTCTCTCTTTCTTTCTCTCTCTTTCTTTCTCTCTCTTTCTCTCTCTCTTTCTCTCTCTCTTTCTCTCTCTCTTTCTCTCTCTCTTTCTCTCTCTCTTTCTCTCTCTCTTTCTCTCTCTCTTTCTCTCTCTCTTTCTCTCTTTCTCTCTCTCTTTCTCTCTTTCTCTCTCTTTCTCTCTCTTTCTCTCTCTTTCTCTCTCTTTCTCTCTCTTTCTCTCTCTTTCTCTCTCTTTCTCTCTCTTTCTCTCTCTTTCTCTCTCTTTCTCTCTCTTTCTCTCTCTTTCTCTCTCTTTCTCTCTCTTTCTCTCTCTGCATGTGACAGGCAGGGTTAATAGTCCCATTTTAGTCTGTGTAACAGCTGAACCCCACTGGGATAGCAGCTTCACGTGTCTGCATTGCTCTTGGGATGCAGATGTGCCCTAGGCTAAATTCTGTTTGCAGGGATCTCATAAGCACAGCTTGAGGTGGGGCATGTGATGGGATTCTTGGCTGGAGAGAAATTGCCTCATATTTCCTGAAACTGCATTATGCTACAATTGTTGGGGTTTATAACCAACTGGTACTGTAGATGAGCTACTGTGTTAGGAGGAAAATTTTGCTCAATGACCAGTATAATTTGTATGCTGGAGTATTACCATAGAAGTCTGATATTCTCATTATTCCAAATGGTTTGCAGTTGTATTTTAGATTTTTACTTCAGTGTGATACGATTAATATGATTTCTGCAAAATGGAATATAACAGTGAATCCTTTTAACTTCTGCGGGAAACTTTAGGACATTTTTTGTCTGTCCAGAATACCAGTTTAAATATTTGCATGATGGTGGTAAACAAGTTGCTGCGGATGTGGGACAGAAGTCCCACTTGTTCAAATTCTAAATTCAGTAGCAGGATCGTTTCTCATAAAATCAAGTGTGTGTAAAGCTTAAGGATTACTTTGAGGATTTAAAAAAATTTAATGATTTTTCTTATCTTTTCTCTACAAGCTTTGTATCTTAGCATAAAAACCGTACCAATAATTTGGATATAAGCCTGTGTGGTATCTTGTTCCTGGGCTAATTTCTTTAATTTTATTGTAATTTGGTCAGTGTGAAAGCCCAGCTTTTAAATGGAAATTTTATAATAATATACGTAATAACAAAAAAAAAAAAAAAAAAAAAAAAAGAAAAAAGGTGCATGAAAAGAAAGTGTTAGCACTGTCCAGTGAGCTTTTTAATTTTTTTTGGTACAGACAGACCACATTACTAGCTTGGTTTCTACAGCCCGCTGATGAAGGAAATTATCCTTTATCTCTTTAGTTACACTCTAATCAAACAGCACTAATCTTGCCAATGCTTTGTCAGCTTTCTGCAGAAAGAAATAATGGCATGGGCAAGCTGGGAGTGAGGAGAGGCAGGAGGGAGCTGCAGAGCTCAGAATACTGTAGTAGCAGCTGCTGCTGCAGCTTCTATATGACTGGAGAATTATATTTTGTAATATTCCTAGAAGCATCTCTAGGATCAAGTGTAGGTTTCCTTTTGTGTGTTAATCCTGGGACAGGGATGCAGCTTAGCCGTCAGTGGGTTCTGGACATGAAGTTAAATGCAAGACATTTTCAGTGCTTCAACAGTGTTTAAGTTACGCTGACAAAAGACAAAAGACCACCCTGTGTCTCTCACTGAGACTAAAAATCTCTCATTTAAGGTTCATTCTGAAGAATATTTGGACTAAGACTACCCTGTGTGTGGAAGCTGTATCTCCTAAGCACCAGCCCTCATCAGCCTTCAGGGGGCTGGATACCCATGGCCTTCAGAGGCTGTCTTTCTCAGAGAATGATTTTGCTTATTATCTTGCCCAAACCCTTTGGATGATAAGGAAGAGGTATGAGCTTGTTTAGAAGGTGTCTGTTCCCCGCTGAATCTCTTGTCTTTTGTGTCAGAAGTTTTAGCAATGAGAAAAGTCCCCTTCACGTTTCTGATGGATCCTGGAGAGGGGACAGCCATCTCTCACAATGAGCACTGCCATGGAAGGCTTCCCAGGACTTTCATATACTCTGTCCCTAGCCTGTCCCATAAAGGTAGCTCTAAGTGAGATCTCTTGTCTTCTGGCACAAACTCATTGTATTCAGAAGACATTTTTTAAAAAATCTGTTGGTTGACCAAGATATATGAGCAGCAGGCTCTAGGCAACAGAATGTGCCCTGTCTCTGTGCAACAGCAAAGGTCCATTTTTGACATTCATCTCCAAAAGAATAACTTACTACTGAGTGCTGATAGATCCAGAGTAGATCTCTAATTGTCTGAATTAATTTTTGTTTCCATTGCAGTCCCATACATCCTCCAAAATCCTATCGATGGAGGATGCTGAAACCTCCTTCTCTTCACAGTTCAGCTCTATCAAATACAAGGATGAAGTCTCAAGTATGGAATAAACAGACAGAAGATGTCTATAATTACAGTACACTGCTCAGTGGTTGTCTCCTTTTTTATGTCTGGGATTTATGGCTTGAGAAAACAATATTTAGTTTTCTGGTCAGCCTGAGTTTTTCTAGATGATGAGGTAAGGAGCACCGCTAAAGAGCAATTTGTCTGGTGTGTTTTACATGTGTTTTCACTTGTTAATTCTTTCCACTGGTTGCATAGGATGGAGCTTCTGGTGTAGATTTACATAACTGCAAATTTTAATGCCTAAATTAGCTAAAAGGGATCCCACCTGAGGTCCTTGCAGGTTTTTTTGGTTTTTTGGGTTTTTTGGTTTTTTTTACGCCTATGTGTATAAGATTCCTGTTTTCCTTTTATTTCTCAGCAGATTTCTGGCACATTGAAATGGCCTAGTGATAACTGAACATTCACTTCTCAAAATGCATTGATGTAGCAAGATTCACTGTTAGTATCTAAGATCTATAACTCCTTCAGATAAGATTTTTGTGGTAGTCTTCTTTCTGCTGAAATAACATATATGTTTGAGTTCTTAGTTCACTAAGAAAAAAATGACAAATTTTTATTGGAAAATAGATTTTAGAAGAGCAATGAAGAGAGTAGTAAGTAGAAAATAGCATGTATTTGCTAGTGAAAGAGAGAAGAAAGTCAATATTAGTCATGCTGCCAAACAATCTTCTTAAAGTATTGAATGCTGTCAGAGCACTCTTGTCAAAATAGTAATGGACTCCTCACATTTTTTCTCAGATAAGTAGGGAAATTTAGGATAGTTCCTTCTGCACATAGGTTTTTGGTTCTGTGCCACTGGAAATTTTCATTCCAGTATACTTCATCTTGTTTAGGGTCCAGGCTCTTCCTTCCTCCCAAATTTGTGCCTACTAGCTAATATCATCTACCATAGGAAATCATTCCTCTTGCTTCAAAACGAATCCAGCTCTGTAAGTGCAATGCTAGAGCTGGCAATTCTTCATGTGTCTCTGGACACCCCTGCTTCCCAAACCATCTCTGCCTTGTACTCTCTATGTGCTCACATGTGGGTTCCTTAGCTCCAGCCCCTGCCCTGGCTGTCACCTTCTGTCATATGAGACCTCTGAAAAGAGGAAGAAAGAGTGAGCAATGGAGAGGTATCTGTCTACAGGCACGGTGTAAAGGGAGGAAACTAAGCCTGAGATTTGGGGCTGGTCCTGTACCTCTGATTCTCACCTCCTCCCTTTTGAATGGTGCTGGGTTTCTGCAAAATGGCAGGAAATCTATTTGCTGTCGTCTCTTTTCTTGGCTCTCAATGTAGGGAGGGCACTGTGGGACTGGATTTGACCAGGTTTGGCAACAGTAAGAACTCCATGAAACCAGCTATTGCTGAACAGTTTGTTTTATTTTTTTCTTCCCATCCACTGAAACCATACAGTCTCGGGGGCTGAGGAATATCCTCAAGATTCCTCTATACTCCTTTTCCCCTCTTCTGCTGTGTTTCTACAAGGGGGTTGGAAAGTGGTAGGTAAAGTGTTATGTCTAGAGATTAATACTCACAAGAGATCCCAGTGTGGTCAATAAGGCTTGTTAAACCTATGGGTGACAGGAGCAGGGTGGAGTCCTACTGAGTATCTGTCTATTAAGCAGCTATATAGATGAGGTTGCTGCACTTGGTAGTTACAAAATTAGGAGTTTCTCAGGAGAAATGCAAAAAAAATTACATAGGGCAAGAGACATGCACACCAAAGCTCTGAGTGAGTAGGAAATGGGTTGATGAGAAGGAAGGAAAATGCTCAGTAAAAGAATATTTGCCTACCAACTACATCTATGGCTGGGTTGGGAATTGGAGAGGTGCACTACTTACTTTCAGTGTTAACAAGAAGAAAGTTTGATTTTACCATTTAGAGTAATGCCTTATTTTCCTCAAGCTGATGCTGAGTTTTCATGTAAACTCATGGTTTACAGAAATGGAAATATGAAAACATGGCCTATTACAGGCACCCAGGGAAGGTATTTAGATTTTGCAGAAATTCAGAGACGAAATTCCAGCTGGTATTTCTTTACTTTGTAGGTCCTTGGCTGATAAAAGATGTTTCTTTTATCGCTGTTTTCTTGAGTAGTTCCACTTGCATCTCTGCTGTGTTGTAGAGAGAAGTAGATTTGAGGGGATAGGTTTTCAAGGGATTGTAGGGAGCTTTGTTGCTAAAATAATAGAAACATATAATCCACAAAAGGACCTTTCATTCAGTCCTTCTAGTTCCTGCAATAATTTAAGAACCTTTCCAGAGAGTTTTAGAGAATACAAACATGTTGCATCTGCTGGATCACTTTTATCTACACACTTGTTGATAACCTTGTTGATACCCTACTCAAGCACAGCTTGTTAGTGGGGGGGGGTATAGACACCACACTGAAACCTTCCCAACAGCCTGTGTCTATCCATGTGCTTCCCCTTTTTGTTCTTCATTACAGTCTTTAGTGTCTCACCAGAGCTGAAAGGCAATCTGAAGAGTGCCTCTGTGGTGCCCAGGCTGCCCTGCAGAGTTTGTTGCAACAATGGGAATTATATTATCAGTAGTCTGGCATCATGGTTGTTTGCATGACAGATTACTCACTGGACCTTTAATTTCTCATCTGAAACCCTCTAGAGTTCTGTGACAAGTACCAGCCAGTCCAGAGAACAGAATGGTGCCTAGTTTAGTACCTCCTCTATATTTATGACAATGCTGAAGTCCACTGCCATCTTATCCTGTCTTTACTGCTGTTGTGATTTCTGTTGAAGTCCTAAAACTGCACCCTTCATTTTACTGCTTTGGCACAGCACAGCAATGTATTCAGTAGGTTCATTTCACTGGCTCCTCTGCCTGCATCTACTGAATATGTATGTAAGAGCTGAGACTCCTGAATAGTTTGATGAAACCTTTAAGCTGCCAGTTTCTTAGCCTTAATATGTATAGCTGTATGAGAGGAAGCTATATCTTTCATGGGATTCCATGACTATATAATGTCACTATAGAAAGAGGCTCAGATTTACTTAAACTCTTCAATTTGTTACCCATCTGTATGTATAAAAATTCAGCAAATTATGGTCAGTAGTGAAAATGTCAGCAATATCTGTTCTGATACCTGACAACATATGCAGCTGGTTCCTCCACAACCAGCAAGCAATCCAAAGTCAATGCAAGACACTGGTTTGTACTAGTAAAAATGCGTGCAGCAAATTTCCCTTTCAGAAACCCTTAACAGTCACAGCTGGTATCTCTTTTCCAGGCACATTGTCTTTGGTTCTTGTCTTGAAGCATTAACATCTCTTTTGGGTAGAGCAATTGAGCACATCTGTTAATACCTCCAATGCTAGGAGAGAATGACTGAGTGGTATGGGAAGAAAAGATGTTCAGCTTAAGTTTGTCTACTGTTTCCATTATGTAAAGCTTAATTTCAAAGGGGTATTTGGACTCACATAAAGCTATTCAGCTTGACAAAATATTATCAGTCTGCTCATAAGAAATACCTGAGCAGATCAAATGCTGTCATTTCAGGTCTTCTAGTGCAGATTTTGAGAGCTGAAATGTCAGTCTCAGGATGCAAATACGTTCAGAGAAAGGAAAAAATTTGTTCATGCTAAAAGGTTTTGAGTGGCCAATGTTAATGAAATAGCAAGGAGGCTGCACACATGGAAAATGCTAGGGTTGGTTCAACTCTGAAAATTCCTATTGCAACCACAGGCTGGAGTATTAAAGCAGTGTGACTAATAAATTATATTCTAACCAACACCAAATTTAACTCAACGTCAGGGATCTAAAATTGCTTTGATTTAATAATTAAATCTGCAGAAATTCATATTGGCAGTGTGTTTTTTCACTCATCTCCTTGCAATAAGCTGTTTTAGGAAGAGCTGCTTTGAGGAAATGAGCCGTAGTCTTGAACAAACCCCAGCACAATGGTTCTGTGGCTTCTGTCATGCTTTAAAATCTACTTATAGAGATGTAGTTAACTCTGAACACATAAAGAGTCCTCTCTCCTTGAAGTGGTTCTTAATTAAGAGAGAGGGACCTAAATCACCCCGTCTCTGTCTAGTGCTTTTCAGCTCGACACTCTTTATCCTTCTAATTAAGAGTGATTTTTTTCAATGAGATACTGATATTTCAGGCATAGTCATAAGCGGCCAAGGGTGAAAACCATCAGACTGACTGTTCTGGTGTGCTGAGGAGCTGAAGTACCTTATGTTGCCCATATTCAGAAAACAAAACAACTATTAATAAGTATTACATTAAATTATAGCAAAATATTTGAAGCTGTCAGTAATTAGAAAAAAAGATGAAACATTCACAGGCTGTTATTTGTGGGCCTTAGTTATTCTGTATATACACCATATAAAGTAAATGTTAGAGAAAGGTGTTTCCCAGCACACCCCAGGACTCATATTCATATGCACAAATGCAAGCACAAGAGGGCATAGGAAGTCTGGCAATCTGACATATTTCTCACTAAACACTCCTAAATTGTCACTCCTGCCATTTCTCTCGTTGACCCAGACCATTCCTTCTTCTCATGCTTTTTCTAATAGCTTGTCTTTCTGTGCAAACAGGGTATAAACAGATCAAAATTCTGAAAGCTAAACACGTCAGAGGCAAATTTAACTATAAAAAGAGAATTATTTGGAATTTTTCATTAAGGTCCTTACTACTGCCCACAGAAGCAGTGAATGAAAAAATGTGTTTCTTCACCACATTCAGAAATACAAGCTCTCTAAGCAGTAGCCCCTTAAACTTTGCTATTACTTACATAAAAATTTAAAAACTCCTTGCCTTTTTTTTTTTTTCCTTTTAAATTTTGCTCTTCTATCCCTGATTCAGTCATTTAACTGATGCAAACAGAATAATCAGCTTTTGGGGAGGCTTTTTTTATATTCTTATTTGGAAGACTTTCCATTTCTGCACTGTATTCCTAAGGATAAATTTATCCTTTCAGGTAGTTCTGGCATCTCTGGAGTGACAAAGCAGACTGGGCTGGGGTGGTGGAGGTTACCCAGCCTACACCACTGCCCAAAGCAGGTCCTTTCTTATTTCTGCTCTTGAAACCAACCAGTGAGAGGCTTCACCAGCCCCCCAGTTTGTCTGCTAAAGTATTTCATACTCCTTAGCAATTTAAAGTTCATCCTAATATTTAACACAGATCATTATTGCTGCACATTGTCATTACTTCTTGTCTGGCTGCCATGGACAGAAGAATCAAATTGTTCCTTTGTACCTTCCACAACCTTCAAAAACCTTGATATTCTGTCCTGTTCCACCCTGATATCCTCTCCTGGAGCAAAGGAATCTTTGGGTCATCCCATGTATTTTCCTTGTCAGTCCTTTGTTCATGTAGTCAATTTTTTTCATCTAAATAAATTATTCCAAATGAATTTTGCTCATTTTTTCCATCCCTTTTTGACAGTTAGTCAAAATCGCTTGGTTTTTGGGGGTTTTTTGTTTGTTTGGGGTTTTTTGTTTGTTTGGTTTTTTGCCTCCTTCCAAAAATCAGAATCTGTGACTGTTTTCCCATGGTTTTATATAGAACTCTCAGGAATTTAGAATATAAAATCAGAAGCCGAGAATGGATCTAAGTGAAAAAGAATGAAAAGCATGAGAAGACAGGTTCTCTTACATATTTCTGTATTAAAATAAGTCTCTTGTAAAACTGTGCAGCACTAGCATCCATGGGAGCAAACCAGAAGTCCAGAAAAATCTGGAACAGTATGAATTATGTATTATCATAAAAGTGTAATTAGTCTTTCTTATTTTGTCCTTGGAGTTGCAATTTTCAAAGAGCCAAGGTTGGAATGTTTATTGAGGGATGGAAGTGTGGTTGTTTAATAGTTGATTGATCTTTCAAGACTATTCCATTATCTGAACAACAGGTTTGGATATCCTGTGTGGGCACCACTGGGACAGATCCTGGCAACCCCTCCTTCCTTCCCATTTCCTTCCGAAATTTTCTTCATCCTGAGTGGATCAGTCCAGAAGTCACATAATTTTTTGTCCCTGTTCTTTCCTCAGCTTTCCATGACTTGCTTCCATGTCTGCTTTTGAATGAAAGACTGCACAAAGAACACATGCTGAGTGGTGAAGGTGGAGGGAGTTTACCTTTCTGGATGCCTTTGCTTTTGTGACATTCAGTCTCAGTGTCCTTTCTTGACTTTGCTGGAGTGATGTTAGATATCAGTGTGTTGCTTGTAATAAAAAGGTTTCAGATATTCAGTGCTCCCCTCCTGGTTTAAAAAGCTGACCCCTGCATACCTTGGGAGCCTGTCCTGATTTTGGTAGGTTAAAAGATAAAACTGTTTTCTGGGAGGTTTATGTACACCTTTAGTTAAGCACTGCATTGCTTTCTCATCTCCTTAAAGGTTATTTAAAAGATAATCTCTATTGATTTGAAACATATAAAGCCTGAGAAAACTTAATAGCTGACACAGTAATAAAGCATTTAATCAGCCTCTAAAGCTATTTAGCGCACTATATGCTAAAGCAATTCTTGCTAATCTGTAGCAAGCCATAAAAAAAGGGGGAAGAAAAAGTATTGAATGCCCTTGTGTGCATGACATTAAAGTGCTGAAGCCACCAAGATGTTCTGAGCTGTCTCTTCTGTGACTTGGTTGGTCAATACCTGCTATGTTTGTTGCACATGTTTTGACAGACACTCTGAGCCCAAGTCAGAGCTGTAAGCTTGAAATTCCCACCAGAAGCAGAAAGATTGGCATCAGTTAAGCACAGATCTGCTTAGCTCAGTGATACATCTGTCTTATCACAAGTCTGAACTGAGTATTGATTTCATTTGGGTTTGCCTCCCACCAAACTCATTGTCTTCTCTAATTTAATGAGTTATTGTTTGCACAACAGATGAATTCTTCTTCTGCTTAGGAAAGTTTTAAGAACTGGTTTACTTAGCCTGTGCTGGCATCAAAAGAAAAGGGAATCTGGATAACTATGAGGATCAGGTAAATGAATTGGATTGTTTTACTGCCTAAAGATCTTTGGTTAGAACAGAAAGTCTGAGGTTGTTCTTCAGTGTCTGATAGCTGCCCCCTCAGCCCCTATGCCTGAGCAGAGATTTTGTCTCTCTGTATCAGGCTGATCTGTTGAGAGAGGCTCTTCCCAAGCCTGGCCCCAGGAGGCCTGTATGTGCTGTGTTGTGCATAGGAATAGGGAGGGTTTTTCTTAATCTGCAAGGCTGTAGTGGATTTGGGAACCTCCATCTCAAAGGGAAGAATTTTTCCTCAACAAACAAGATGTACAGTCCTCCATAACCCTGACACAGTGCCTTTGAGAAATCAAACTCTTTCTGTATGCAATGAGGAAAACAGATGTTTTACTTATATGACAATATTAAATTAGCCTCCATAGGAAAAAAAAAAAACAAAAACACACAACACCAAAAAAAAGTGACAAAAGCATAAATTAGATACACAGATGGCATAGCTTAAACAAATTTCCTACTGTAGTTCATACTGGAGTCACTACAAATCAAGCAGTTCATATGGAAAATTGGATGAAGTTTCAGTGTCACTTAACAAAATAAGAAACTAATTTCTCCACCTTGCTTGTTTTTTTCTTCAGAATCAGTGTGCTCTTACTGCAATAATTTTTAAATACGATGTGGAAGATATTAAATATGTTAAAAAGAAAGGCATATATTATGGTCAGGACAGATTTCCCGCTTTACCTATGAACGCATTTCTGGATAAGTAGAAACAGATGACTTGTTTTCAAGTTGGTGACTCTTTACTGATACTTGGCCTTGTACATTGCCACTTTTTGCTTGTTTTTTATCACTGCATTTTCCGAGCTCAGTGTAAAGACTTGGTATATGATGTTTTTTTAGCAAGTCTTAATGTCGTTTGTATCATACTTCAGGTTTTCTAAATTTTCTATTTATGATACATGAAAGGAAAACAACAGAGTAAGTACTAAAATTCAGATTTCTGCAGGAGTAATTGATGACAGTCAATATTTGAGCTTTCTCTGAATGCATCTGACATTGAAGTCAGGATATTTTTTTTCTTGCAGTGATAGATTTCTGTACCAGTTTCTGTACCAGATCCTGAAGACTATTCTGAAAGTTTAGTAGAGGCAGGAAGAACTAAAATCTGTATGGCAACAGCATTTTTGGCCAGATTGCTTATCTTTGTCAGGAGAAGAGGACCATTTAGGCTGCCATCCTAACCAGCCAGCAAATGACCACTTATCATGGCAATCAGAAGATGTCTCCAGTGAATGGAAAAAGGAAAATGTGATGGGAGTGGAAATCCAGGGAAACAGAGAACATTCAACCATGGAGCAAAACCTTCTGAAAGCCATTCCCAGGAACAGCCAGATCAAATCAACCAAGGGCAATTTATATTTGACCAACCTCAATAATGCCATTAGTACAACGGATGAGGAGAGAAAAGTGAATGTCATTTTACTGTACCTGAGCAAATCTTTGATAGCCTCTCATAGATTTTTGTAACCAAACTGAAAATCTGTGGACTGGACAGGTGAACTATGAGGTGTATGAAAAAGTTCTTGGACTTTGGGCTCAGAGAGTAGTGGTCAAGGGATTGAAAGCTAAAGGATTACTATTCCTCAGGGGTCAGTCCTAGAGGCTGCACTCTTAAACATCTTTATTGATTACCTGAGCAGCAGTAAGGAGTGCACCCTCATTTGCTTGGTGCATGACAGTAGACCCAGAAAGGAGCTCAGTGTGCTGAAGAATAGAGCTGTAATTCAGAATGATCTGAAGGAGCTGGTCAATGGAAACACCACAATGCTCAGCAGAGACAGATGCAAAGTCCTTCTCTTGGGACTGAACAACTGCACGCAGCAGTACAGACTGGGAAGCAGCTTGTTGGGGTCAGCTCTGCAGAAAAAGGCCTGGGGACCCAGGCCTTATTTGATGATTCACAGAGAAAGGACAAAAGACAACCAAATTACAACTAAATGTGAGGAGAAAAAATTCACAGGGAGGTTGACTGAACACCAGAACATATTCATCAGGTACAGTGTATAGCCTCCACCTTCAGGAATTTTCAAGACTCAAGAAGGCCTTGAACAGCCTGGTCTCACACTGCACTTAGCCTTGCTTTCAGCTAAGGGCTACCTTAGATGCCTCTGAGGGTCCTTCCAACCTGAACAATTTTATGATTTGCCCAAAAGGAGCTGGTAGAATTCTATCTGGATGCAAGATTTCAGGATTCAAAATATCCTTCCTAACCATTTTTCACCCATGCATCCCTACCACTCTTTTTGCCTTTAGCTAAGCTTCTTGTGACACTAATTTCCTTTTCTGGACAGCAAGGCAGCTGGAGCAGGGGACCCACTGTGCAGCATAACCAAAGCAATGCAGGAGCAGAAATGACCCTGTGTGTCAGTTGTAGCTGCAGTTCAAAACAGGTTTTAGACCTTGCAGATGCCTCAGGTATTGTCAGACAGATGTGGCAAAGTGAAGATAAGCTGGAAGAACCCTTTAACATACAGCATAAAAAAATATAACTGCAGAACTCGGTATGATTTATTTTTAAAAGAAAAAAATGTAGAACCTTGAGCAGGGGATAGAAGTGACTTTTAAATTTGCACCAGTGGGATAAGGAAGAATGCTTTAAAATCCATCCATCTGCTCTGACTCCTTATGAACATCTTTGTCTTTCCTAACACTCTGTCCTTAGCAGATCCCATGGTGTTTTTTCCCATTCTCATGAATATTCTCATCAGAGTTGGCAGTGAGCGATTTTTTGAATGACAGCCATGATTCTTACTGCTCAGAGCATTTCCTTGTGGGTGTGTTTTGAAATGTTTCTGCTAGAGCTGCAACTGGTAAAAATTCTCTCTAGCTGAACTGTGTGTAAGTTTGCATTCTGGTTACGTTCTCTAAAATTTCAGACCTGTGGGAAAAGGGAAAACTTACCACCACAGTTTCGCTAGAGGCTTTAATGTCTGAAAAACACACAACTTCCCTTGATCTGTGCTGGCTTTCTAGCAAGGGCGTGCCACCTGTCCCATGCTTCTGAAATTACTGAAGTCTTGTATACTCTGTTATTTTGGTTATGTGGGGAAACGTGCCCATTTAACAGCAGCACAAATTTATTCTGCTTATTTCCAATCCTTTCCATGTCAAATACTGTCTCCTTCTTCCTGCTGTGTTTTGTTTTCCATTTCCATTTTCCATTCCACTATTTTCTGATCTGTAGCAATACCTCTCCCCATTGCCACTTAGGTTATCCATAGAGTTATCCATACAGTTAGTTAGGTTGGGTACAAAGAGGTTGAGCTTTGCCCAGGTGACAGCACCCAGGTGCACGATGAGGATTTGTGCAGTGGGGTGGGTGGCACCAGAAGCTGCATCCCATGGCATGAGCAGCAGGCAAGCTCCAGCCCAACCTCCTGCAGCCTCTGGGTGAAGCCCTTGGTGAACCCAGCACACTCCCTTGAACACGAAGTGTCCGAGTTGTCCTTTGATCTAGCTCTACCAGAAGTAGAAGTTTGTCTGATTTTCTCATGCTTGGAAGGAAAAGAATTTTAATCAGCCTCTATAAATACCTCCTCCATTTTTTCTTCTTGTTTTAATTCTCCTGCACAAGTCCATTAGGTTTGTCATTACTCCCAGTGTACAATGCTGTACAGTTTATATGAAGGCAAGGACAATTTTGTTACAAATGGGAATGTTACCAGATACAGAGCTGTTCTGATAACAGCTTACAGAGCCATGCCACCTTATAGCAGAATCTCCACAAATCCTTGGCACATCTCCAGGCCCTCTGAAATGGGGCAGATAGCTACTTCTGGCACATAAAGAACCTGGATGTTCTTCAAATGATGGCTTTAAGGACACTACCATAAGTGAATCCAGTAACTTCCTTGTACTGTCCTTAGACTCATTTGACTTTTCACAGGGGAAGAAGTCTGGTTTAGGCTGGAAAGTGAGTAGCAATGAGATGAAAGGTTTGATAAAAGCAGTAGAAATAAACTGGGTGTACAGATACTGAGGATATAATTATTAAAACAAGGTGACACAAAATACTCCTCCCAAGGAAGTATCTTTGCTCCACCTTTCCTGTCCAATATTTCAGACATTATCCTTGCTAATCGTGCATGACTGTCTAATCAGAAACTTATAGTGGTTTAGGTATCTTCCAGCTCACAGCAGCTGTAGAACACTGTTACTTTAACTCTCACAAAGTGTGAGTATCTGCAGATGTGGAGACATACCTTAGACTACACTTCATTGTGGTTTTGCTGATTAGGAACAATAGGAATGTCCCTGTAATTAGTGCTGGTGACAGCTGAGGCAGACTTGAACCAAATGTAGGAATATTCTGGACAAGCTCATTCAGATAGGCTGATGAACACATGAATAAAACCAAAAATAAGCATCGAATCTGATTATCTGTTTTTCCTATATTCTTTTGAAAGTGCTTGGGGTTGTTGAAGATGTATCTTTTTGAACTCTTTTTGTAGCCACCCTTACCACTCTTCTGCTGTACCTAACACTCAACTGTGTTGATCACTTTTAAAGACGGGCCAAACAGCTAAAGTACAGTTCCTTTCTCTTGGCAGTATTTATCCTCATTTTCTCAGGGGAGACTGGTTTGATTCAATATAGTAACTGCAGCAAACAGTCCATCTCAGAGCTCTTCAGTTTTGTACAAATAATGTAGTTGCACACAGAGGTTTTGTTGTACTTCAGGCTTTTAAAACCTTTTCATGAAATTGTGATTGTCTCTACTTAAAAAAGCAAAGCCTGAAATAAATTTTGTTTGGAATAGGTAAGATTGGACATTATGTTGATACATCTCCTGGGTGTATAAGAAAGAGGCTGTCAGGCCCTAATAGAACTGTGTTGGCTTTAACTTGGATGACTTAAATTTAGCTGATCAGATCAGAAAATTCAGGGGAAGAATGAAACATACCTCTGGGCATACTTTCCTGAGGACTATTTATATTTATTATGTAGGAGACAGACAAGATAGTGACAATGAAGAAGTCCAAACCTCTTTGGCAACTTTATTTTACACTCTTATTATTCATGTATCTTTAGCTCAGCAGCACTGTGCAATACTGTGTGATTTGGCATGTTTGCTCTTTGGGGATTACTACAAAGATCTACTGAGAAAAGAGAAATAATGTAGAAATAATTGAACCATGCCCAGCACAAATTTGAAAGGTGAGAGATGAAATTTGGAACTACATACTGATCATTTGTCTCAGCTTAGTTTCTCTTAGGTAATCCTTGAAAGATAAATTGTGATAGGTTTTATCGCTGCCTTATTCTCATCACTCTGGGAAGGCTAAAGCTGTACTCTTGCTGAATAAGAGTGCTTAAAAATTAATGATGACCTAATTGCAATCAACTACTGTATTAACTTGTATGTCTCTGCCTTATCACATATATGAAGAAGACAGCCAGAAGCAAATGTATTTCTTTCTAAACTGGTAGATACTGTCAAGGATTGAAGTAAATATATTCCTTCAAGAAAAGAAATGTGAAATTGCTGTTCATTCTTTCCCAAGACAAAAAAGGAAACAATAATGTTCCTTATCAGGGCTCACCAAGTTATAGTATCAGTAGGGTATGTAATGTATTTTTTCTAAGTATAAAACCATATCTAATAGTAGGAAGATACAGAAATGATTACATAGCATCAAAGGGCATATTACTAGCTTAATTCTTTGATCCAAATTAAACTAATGGGTGCAAAAATGTGAATGCGAAACTCTTGTACTTCCCCTAAGGTGCAGAAAGGAGTCATGTATCTTCCAAGTTAAGCCACTATCCTTAGGTTTCTTTCACAGGCAAATGCTTTCTTGAAAGTAATTCCTTCAAGGAACTTAATATTCTTGGTACCTAGTTGAAAAAACTTCATATTGCGATGAGTAGGCTAAAAATTGCCTCTCAATTTTTCATTTGAATTATAAAAATCGTTCTCAGTCTTCTCATATATGGTACCTGAACCATGGTAGTGCGATGCCAATATTTTGTATAACAAATAATGGCTGAAGTCCTCACCATGAAGAAGCTCAGACTTTGTTTAATTTGACATTTTCAGCCCTAGACAATTCCCTTCTTTCCAGGAGCATGGCTTAACCATCTGAGAAGTGCCAGCTCTTGCATGAGTTCTCTTCTGCTGTTGAAACTGGGCCAATGCTGAGAGCAAGGTTTTCTCTTTCTTTGTGTGTGTGCATGAGAGAGAGAAAAGAGAAGCAAGGAGACCGTAGGGTGGCTGAGCACAGTGTGGTGATGTAGTTGTTCAGATGGCAGTAGGGACATTCACTTTTCTGTATTTTAGTCCATGACTCCTGAGAAGTGACTATTTAGAATCCCCAGTTTAAATGTTGCATTACCAAAAAGATGAGCACTACATATGTTTCCTGGCGATGCGTATAAAGCATCCTAAAGGCACATCTCCTTGGTTGTGACTTTGGGTCAATTCATGTCATACTGAAAGTGAGCAACTTGAAACAGCTTTACAAATGGTAAAGGGGCCTAAGTTAACATCAGTTTTCCTTCTAGGTGTCTTATGTCCAGCAGAACCTTTTCTAACTCTCTCCTTCTCATGAGCAAAGTCTGTTTATAGGCTGAGGATAAGGATTACTTTCTTGCCCCACAGAATGCTCTGTATTAGTCAAAGAGATGCATCAACCGATAGCATTTTCTTCTTGTCACAAAATTCCACTATTCCACTGAATATTACTCAACTGGGGTTGCAAGCATAACAAATGATAAGTAACCCCATGTATTTATTTAAATGATATACTGTTGTTCCTGTCACAGTCACACCACTGCTTGCACTGCCTTTCTGCAAACCACATTCAGGAGGGTTCTAGCAGCGGAACCGCTGTCAGAAAGCAAATGTGAAAGTTTGCACTTCAGTCCTTGTGGGATATGCATTTTCAATTGGGTTCCTATGAGCACTGGCACCTGCACATTAAGCACACCCTTCAGTCTAGCCCTCATCAACACAACACTTAAGGATTTAGCTGAGTGCTCTCCTTAACTGAGGCCTTCAGCTCTTTCTGAGCTCACTGGAGGCTGTGCAAGCTTTGACAACAGCTGCAAGAAGAGCAGCCCCAGCCTTCCAGATTCAGTGAATATGTGAAGTGTCCTTTAAAAGTTTTTATTCTCCTTTCCTAACCTTGACTGTCAGTATCTCTTCCTGCTGATGCTCTGCTTTAAGCGCTGCACTTTGTCATGCCTTGTTGGGTTTGCCTCTTGACATATCATGCAGGAAACTAATGCAGTGTTGCAGGATAGCATTTTGTTTGTTTTCTGGGGACAGTACTTGTTTATTAGCTGATTCCTATCCAGATGAATGCAGAGGCCCTGTAGGTGCCTTAGCAGAGTGCCAGAGTCCTCACAACTAATACTTTATAAGGCATGTAACTGCAGCAATTCATCCATCACCAGTTTGTATCACACCTCAAACAGAGAGGAAAAGGAGCAGCTGTCTTTCTCTCTCCCCCTGCACTCTTTTACCCCCTTTTCAGCTCCTGCTAACTCTAATCTTCCCAAATCTTCAGAGAAAAAAAGTTGAAATGTTTCTGAAAATATGAAACATGAAATAGGCTGTATCCTATTTCTCCCTAATTGTGTTATTTATGAAATAGTTACTTCTTTTGTTATTGCAGGCTGAGTGATGCCCAGGAGAGAAGGTCCTCTCCTTCCTCCTATCCTCCTCAGGATAGGTCAGGCCTATCCTGAACCAAAACATTCAGTCTTCATTGATTTTGAAAAGAACTGAGCATGTGTTTGAATGTCTGTGTGAATTACAGCTAAAATAATGTCCCAGCAATTGAGACCTCCAGACCCACAAACTAGGATTTTGGTGAAAAAGAGGTTACAAGAGCCTAAAATATTAAAAATAATACCGTTTTGAACTCACATAGTTCTAAAAATGCATTTAAAATTAGTTCTAGGAGTATTAGTTCTTTCAAAAAATAAGACTCAAGAAAGCAATTAGTCTTTGAGTTCATCGTCTATTGACCCTATTTGTTGAATCTGTGAATCCGATCAAGTGCAAATTGCCTTTTAGAAGTTGCTGGATCAAAAATGGTTTTTTTTTTATCAAGAGCTGACTTTTCCCCTCAGGTTTAGTAACCTTCTACTAGCCAAAAGATGTCAAAGTTCTCCTTTTATGCTGCAATCATGGCAAGGAATGCCATCATCTTATCTTCCTATGTCCATTACCACTGAAATAGTATCTATGTAGCAGTATTTTCTTGGACATAATTAGAAATTATTTAGCTATTATTAAATAGATGTATTTAATAATCATTTAAGAATATGAAAGTTATGACCACTATTTAATTAAATTCCTTTCAAGTTCTGTATAACAACTGAAGTGGTGATTTTGACATGCAAGCTGCATCCTCAGCAACATTTTTCAGTCAATTTATATTGATATTCTGAGGTTACTCTCATTCCCCATGTCTCTGCTTTTATTCTAATTTAGAAGCAGGGAGAGGTTAATGAGGATCTAAAGGAAATACAATAATTATACATTACATTACATGTCTGAGCCATTTGCAACTGTGCGTGGTACTGGATTTTTGTAAACTGAGTTTCTAATTGAACTTAAAAAAATATTTGCCATTACTACATTTTATAAAAGATAAAAAGTATTCTAGAAGGTTCACCTGTTATTATTAACTGTCAAGAAAGGTAGTTTTACCTTTCAATCTTTTACAGAAAAGTCTGCAAAAAGAAGAGATTACCAAAGTTAATATCAGCAGTAAACCCTCTGCCTCAGAGAAAAATAATATACTTTGATAAATATTTTTAGCTCTTCCAGACCTGATGAACTTCATTCTTTGACAGAAAAAGCTCTGGCTATACAGGTCCCCTGGCCAGCAGCAGCCACCTCTGGGTATTCATAAGGGATGGGTGAATTGACATTATTGTTGCTTTCCCTCCTTTAAGGGGAACAAGGGTGAGATGCAAGGTAGATATGTACCACTCAGTGTAACTTTAATACCCAGAAAAAACTCTAGAACAAATAATCCAGCAAGCTATTCATAAGTAGCTGAAAAACTGTAATGAGATAAGCTGCTACCAACTCTTTTCTTCTGTAACTTGTTCCTGGCAAATCCAAGTAACTCCCTTTTCAGTGGGATAAAAGTATCTGTGGGCAGAATGGGAACCATAGATATTTTCTATCTTGGCTCTTAGTAAAGCTTTTCACAGCGTTTAATATATTTTCAAGCCAACTACAGAAGCATGGTTTAGATGAAAGAACCCTAACCTGCAAGCAGAATCATGCTCAAGGATGCTTCTCTGTGGTTTCTTGACAAAAGCGGAAGATATGCAGCTCTGCAGGGCTTTGTTGTCATTCTGTTCTACTCTGTTTTCACTAGCTGTCTGAGTGAAGCTTACACTGACAAAGTCAGAAGTGCTATGGTTATTCTATGAGGCAGAAAAGAGTTGAAAATGCAGAAATAATCAGAAAAAAACTGCACATTCAATAAGGACGGCTGAATAAGTGTTACACATAGGCACGAATATCCATGTGAACTAAAAGGGACTGAGGAACCCTGGATTCTAGTCTCCTATCTAGATAGATTGCAGCATTGGGCAACCATAATTGCCCAATCAAGAACATATGCTGGATTCTGCACATAGGACAGAGTAATGCCAAGTATAACTTGGGACAAAAGTGGCTGGAGGGCAGCCCTGCTGAAAGGAATCTGATTGACAGCATGTTCAGTATTAATCAGCAGTGTGCCCTGGGACCTGACAGGTCAAACCACATCCTGGAGTGCATCATTTGGGGGTGCTGGCTGAACATGAGCCAGCAGCATGTCCAGATGGCCAAGAAGGCCAACAGCATCCTGGCTTGTATCAGGAACAGTGTGGGCAGCAGGGAAGTGATCGTGGCCCTGTACTCAGCACTGGTGACCACACCTTGAATACTGTGTTCAGTTCTGAGCCCCTCACTACAGGAAAGAGATTTTGCTGCTGGAGTGAGCTCAGAGAAGGGCAACCAAGCTGGTGAAGGGTCTGGAGAACAAGCTCTATGAGGAGAGGCTGAGGGAATTGGGAATGTTTAGTTTGGAGATGAGGAGGCTGAGAGGAGACCTTATTGTTCTCTACAGCTTCCCAAAAGGAGGTTACAGGGTGGTGGGTGCTGGCCTCTTCTCTCTAGTGAACAATGGTAGGACTAGAGGAAATATCCTGAAGTGGCAGCAGGGGAGGTTTAGACTAGATCTGAAGAAGAATTTCTTTACTGCATAGTTAGGCATTGGAATGGGCTGCCCAGGTAGGTGGTGGAGTCAGCATCCCTGGAGGTATTTTAAAATGATGCAGGTGAGGCACCACAGGATATGCTTTTGTGGTGATACAGATACATATATATATATTTTTATTAGGGGGGAGAGAGGGGATGTTGACAGCTGGATGTGGTGATCTTAGAGGTCTTTTCCAACTGTGACAGTTCTGTGATCAAACACAGCATAACCACCTAGTCGAGAGGCATGGTTATCCTCTTACATTCAGCCTTCTTGTCACCTTACCTTGGGTATTGTGTGAAGTTCCAGGTCCCACAATTTAAGAAGGATGTTAAGGTCCTTGAATTTATCCAGAGGAGGGCAACAAAACTGGTGACAAGGATGGAAGGAATCTTCTATGTCTAGCAACTAAGGACTTTGGGTTTGTCTAATGTTGAGAAGAGAAGGCTGAGGGGCAACCTCATTGCTCTCTACAATTTCCTTAGGAGGGCAAGTGAGAGGGAGGTTCTGATCTCTTCTTCCTGGTATCCAATGATAAGATGCATGGGAACGGTCCAAAGGTGCATCAGGGAAGGTTCAGACTGGACCATAGGAAGTATTTGTTTAACAAGAAAGTGGACAAACCCTGGAACAGGCTTCCTAGAGAGGTGGTCAATGCCCCTAGCCTCTTGGTGTTTAGGAGGCATTTGGAAAATGCCCTTAATAAGATGCTTTAACTATTGATGAGTCCTAAAAAGGTCAGGTAGCTTGGACTAATAATCACTGCAGGTCCCTCTTAAGTGAAATATTCTATTCTACTCTACACTACACCACACCACTTCTTTTCTTTTCTTTTCTTTTCTTTTCTTTTCTTTTCTTTTCTTTTCTTTTCTTTTCTTTTCTTTTCTTTTCTTTTCTTTTCTTTTCTTTTCTTTTCTTTTCCTTTCTTTTCTTTTCTTTTCCTTTCTTTTCCTTTCCTTTCTTTTCTTTTCTTTTCTTTTCTTTTCTTTTCTTTTCTTTTCTTTTTTCTTTTCTTTTCTTTTCTTTTCTTTTCTTTTCTTTTCTTTTCTTTTCTTTTCTTTTCTTTTCTTTTCTTTTCTTTTCTTTTCTTTTCTTTTCTTTTCTTTTCTTTTCTTTTCTTTTCTTTTCTTTTCTTTTCTTTTCTTTTCTTTTCTTTTCCTTTCTTTTCTTTTCCTTTCTTTTCTTTTCCTTTCTTTTCCTTTCCTTTCTTTTCTTTTCTTTTCTTTTCTTTTCTTTTCTTTCCTTTCCTTTCCTTTCCTTTCCTTTCCTTTCCTTTCCTTTCCTTTCCTTTCCTTTCCTTTCCTTTCCTTTCCTTTCCTTTCCTTTCCTTTCCTTTCCTTTCCTTTCCTTTCCTTTCCTTTCCTTTCCTTTCCTTTCCTTTCCTTTCCTTTCCTTTCCTTTCCTTTCCTTTCCTTTCCTTTCCTTTCCTTTCCTTTCCTTTCCTTTCCTTTCCTTTCCTTTCCTTTCCTTTCCTTTCCTTTCCTTTCCTTTCCTTTCCTTTCCTTTCCTTTCCTTTCCTTTCCTTTTCCTTTTCCTTTCCTTTCCTTTCCTTTCCTTTCCTTTCTTTTCTTTTCTTTTCTTTTCTTTTCTTTCCTAATTCCTATTTCTATTCCTATTTCTATTCCATTTTCTTCCACAAAGCAGTTCTCCAGAGAGTATCTCAGCAAAATAATGGACCTTGAGCTGTTCATGGTACAGAAAAGGGACATGTCATTCTGAGATATGTAAACCCACAAGCACAGCCGGGACACAAACCCATCCTTTGGTTCTGCTTAGCAACACCAAAGCCCACGCTGAAGTCTTTGTTCACTTTTTCATCAGCATTCCCACAAAATATTTGCACTAACCAGGGTTCAAAAAAGAGCAGTAGGAACAATAAGAAATTTAGTGAATGTGTTTGCAAGGACAGACCATAAGAACTGAAGATCATTAATCCAAGGAGGGAAGGACAGTTGGAAATAAGATAATGGGCTCCAAGAATGTGAGACCACTTCAAGAAATACAATAAACATGTTCCCTGAGCCCAAGGGGGTGAACAGATTACAGATGTAGTAAAACACTGGAATAAGCTGCCTGAAGGGATACAGGTGTCACTGAGAGGGAATGCTTCTGAACAGGCTGGAAAAATTATCTCCCCAGTGAAACCATGGCACAGGCAGATGCCCATTTGAATTCCCATCCAGCCTTACATTTCCAGGCTCTTGAACAAGACCAAAACATGCACGATGATATAATATATGCACATATTATTAGTTTTGTTTGTGTTTATGCTTTGTGTTACTGTTGTAAAATTTAATTTTATTTTGACCCATATCCTTACAAAGTTCAGATGCTAATGCAATACCGAGAAGAAAACACTTTTTTTCCTCAGTTTTTTCACTTTTTGTGGATGTGTCTTTTCCAGATGGTGCTTGCAAAAAGGAAATGAAATACATATGTACATTGGCTACACTCACTATTATTTCTCCTTTGTGTTGTGGTTTCTTCAGAAAATGCATATATATTCTTAATGATACACTCCCCTCCATTCTGAGGAGTCAAAACAGAGAATTCTGGATTCCAACAGATTAGGGGATAATCCTGTCCCTGTAGGATTCCATCCTGCTCTGGGACAGCTAACAATTATTTTCTTCTGCTTACAAAACTTACTGTGAAAATTTTTGCTGCCTTTTTGCTTTACTTTGTTGGAAGAAAAACTCCTACTGAACAGATTGGTGACCTAAAAAATACTTTGGTTTTACTGGAAATATTTTATGGTTCTAATTTTAAATCAATTAAATTCCAGTTACTTTGCATAACTGGTAATGCCTGAACTGAATATGTACTTATTTTGTCCATGTGGCATATGTAATTTTCGCTTGGGTAAAAATCAGTGGGCCCCTTTTCTATAGAAAGCTGAAATTAATTTTTTAGCACTAAAATATATGCTTTATTACTTTAAATTTTGAGATTATGCAGAAAATGCTACTCCTTAGGTGTCATATTTCTCATGTCACTTAGTCATATTTATGACTCTTATATTGCTTCTGAAATGAGACATTTGGAATATTGCAGATGGCAGAAACCTCTGAATCAGTCATGCGAACCACTTGCTGTTTTTTCATATGGGACATGGATATGAGAACTTTGCAAATACTCTTTTACATGTTAACAAAGAAATTGGCCTTTAAAATGGCGATAAGGAAAGGAAGGGAGTTCAAAATTAGATTAAAAGAAGTCAACTGAGAGCTGTTGTTTTTTTCAGGATTCCTGGATCCTTCTGTGATGTGGGATGCTTGAAATCCTAACACAATCTATATTAATCTGAAATTTTACTCAGTCTTCAGTCAGTGTCAGGGCTGCATTAGCAATCATTGCTTGGTTTTCTCCAGTGAGGGAAGAGCTGATTGCCCCCTGTGCTTTGCTGGTTCTCATGCTAGGCTTTAGGGCAGACCCAACAAGAGGGGCTGCACCTGCTGTTTAGGACCAGTCAGACCAGATGAACATTTATTTGTGCCCTGTTGAGAATGCCCTCCCCAGCTCTATTCCAGACAAAAATGTAATCTGAATCGACTTTTTCTATAAAGTATTTCTGTTTTATTTTTTATACTGCAGCGGTAGTGGTCAAGGGTTGGACCTGATGATCTCTGAGGCCCCTTCCAACCCAGCCGATTCTATGATTCTATGATTTTGTGGTTTTTTTACACTGAACAATATTACACTGGACAGTATTTGTTTGTGGAATCCGGGAAGGGGGAAGCTTGCTTCTTAGAGCTGCTTCACCTTCATCATGCCCATGAAGGCAACTAGTGTTATGGTGCTGTAGGCACAGCAAATATTTACTCATGGTCAGGAGGCACTGCATGGTGAACTATCAGTGGGACAGATTGCCTCTTCCAAGGAGAAAGGGCTGAGAACTGTTCTGAGGGGAGCATTCTCACTTCTTTCAAAAGTGAAGGAGGCCAGGTCTGAAGAGAATTTAGGAGACTGAAGATGTAAGAATATGCTTGGTGCTTGTCCTGGTTTGGGCCAGGATAAAGGTGATTTTCTGTCTTGTACTTTTACTTTCAGCTAAGTCTCTTGTAAGTAGTTGCTGAAATGAATAGCAAGTTTCTCAGACAGTGTCGGCTTCTAGGACTGATAACACTCGATGTTTATAGTTACTGCCAGAGACTGGTGTGCAGAGCCAAGGACACTGCTCAGCTCTGAGGAACATTTTACCCTCCAGAAGAAGTAAGGAGGTCCCACCTGAACCCCTCCTTTGGGGAGGACCGGACAAGATAGATGCCAGAATTGACCAAACAGAGTATTCCATCCCATACACATCATAGTATAAATTTGAGGGATCACAAGGGTCACACCCCTTCCTGCCCTTCCTGCTTCCCTTCTTTGCCCGTTCTCTGTTTGCTTCAGCATCCTGGGAGGATTCCCTGTGATCTGCCTGTGGTCCTGATCTCTGCCAGCCTGAATCTGTGTGTTCCTGCCTCCAGCTCCTGACTGCTGCTGACTCCAGGATTCCAGCCTGGACTTTACCAGGGCTGCCCTGCAGCCTCGGTGGTGATGTGAGAATTATTGGGGGAAAAGGGAGAGGAACTTGGTATCAATTTTCCTGTATATTTGTATATATTTAGTAATTTTTTCTATTTATCATTACTGTTTCATTAAAGTTGTGTAGTTTAGTTTCCAACCCATAAGTCTCTCTCCCTTATTCTCTCTCCTTCCTTTATCAGGGAGGAGAGGGGGATTAATAAAGAGCATCTGTTATTCAGTTTAATTGCCAGACCAGAATTGCCAGACCAGTGTTAAACCCTGACAGTGCTTCACCCTGGGAACCAAGCATGTTAGTTTAGTAACAGCTCACCCTGGCCCCTACAACAAAACACAGAACATGGGACGGGATACCTACATGTTGTATATGCCTCATAGGCAAATTAAATGCTTTGGGAACACCTCTTACCACACAGCTATTCTCACTGGATTTACAGGAGACTGAGCTTGATGTTTTCCATTGTCAGTCTGAAGCTTTCTGATAGCCACCATGAGGCCACATGGGCCCCATTTGGGGCCCCAGCCTACCCTCTTATCTTAGCTCATGGCAAGGCATCTTGGTTTTTAAGAAGTGGTGTGGAAGTCAGGAGGAGGATGGATTGATATTGTGGCTATGCAGCAATGAACAGCACCACATTAGATTCTATGATATCAGACTGGTATAGCTGTGTAGCTCATGTCAGTCCAACTTACAGCTTTAACATAAATGCTTAAGTCTTTTTGTATAGATATTTGAAGGTGGGTTTTGTAACTCTTTCCTGCAGTACACCACCTCCTACCCAAACCATCCCATCTCCAAGACCTGTGTTACTGACATAAATGACTAGAAATATTCATCATCAGAAGTGCAGGACCATGATTCAGGTTTTTTTACTCATTAGTTTGGCATCTTCTTGCTAACCACTGGGAACTGTATCAGCTTTCTCCCTCACTCATGCAGCCCACTTGTGTCAAAATTAAGGTTTTAATAGCATGATTTGCATTAAAATGGAGATAAACAGTGTGTTTGCTTGAGGTTGAACAAGGGAGAATAAGCCAGATCTTCATCTGATATACATTTGTCACAGCTCTATAAAGATAATGAAGCTATACTAATTTACATTAGTTAAGAAGCAGAGCTTTCATAGACCCACCTCTGCAGATCTCCTTCATGCAGATAAGGAGAGACACTGGTGATGATGTGCAGCCCTGACAGCTTCCAGCACATGCCTCCAGTAGGTTAGCAATGGTCTGAACCATGCCCCAAAGTCACTGATAGGCAAGAATTAGTTGTTAGTAAAAGCTTAAATTCTTGTATTTTCCCTGCTTCATCTTTCCTTTGCCTTTAGGACAAGATGTTTGCATTTTTCATGACTGCTTAGAATTTCTGAAGTGCAATTAAGAATGATGTTACTCCAAACCTAGCTGGGGACCCATTCCATCCTCCCTGGTATTCAGCTCTTCCCTGTCTCTTCTTGCCTCTTGATTGTTAGGCAGTGGGGAGGTTTTTCTTAAGTTTTCATCTTCTTTTAACAGTGTTTCCCACCCTGTCTTACTCACTTGACTAAAATTTTCTTGTAAGACCACCTGCTAAGAGAGAGTCAAGTATCATTTACCTTATCTGCATATATTTCCAGCTGATGTCTCTCTTCCTTTTAAAGTGACAAAAGAAAATAAATTTCTATAGTCTGAATTTTGAATAAGTAATAAATGTTGCAGAGCTTATTAATATTGTACTATTCTAAAAACACAGACAGCCATTGGCCTCCAGGAGCCCACCTGGTGAGTGTACAGAACTGGGGATTCACCATTTAGGTCACAATATGCAAGCCCTGCTTAAATAGCAGCTGAAGCTCTCAAGTCCTTTTGCAGTTATCAGTGTTTCACTGTTTAATTCATGTGAACTGGAAGCAGAAGTGGTGATAATTAAAGAGAAGTGTGTTTGTCCCTCCTGTTTCCTTGCACTGGGATGTTCATATCGTTTTATGTCTTGTGACATTATTTTGTGTTCCCATGGATGGCTTCATAATAAATGTCCTCACAGCCAGGGGCATTAAGAGTAAAACACTTGAAGATCTGTCAGTGCAAGGCTCTGGGATAAGTGTTACAAGGCAGCTAATAAAAAACTTAGCAGAAAGACATGGATTTTATTTGTTTTAATAAAGTGAATTACACTCCTCCAAAATCTAAATCCTTTTAAGAAATTAATTTTTTTTTTAAATGGAAATTTTCTGCAGATTTGTGAGTGAGTGCCTGACCTCTTTGAACTGCTTCATCTTTCAAAATTCAGTGTGGAAAATTCCTGTAGCTGCAGCTATTTCTTTTCTGCCTTTGAGTCAGAATATCCACTGAGATGTAATATTCATTTCATTAGGCTCATCATTGTTAATTTTGTTCAGTTCCATTTAATGAAAACAGTAAATTAGCAGGTGCAGTAGTTCTCTTTCACTAGCTAATTGATGTATGAAGAAAGTTCCCATGTTACCAGCTAGTACGTCTTCAAGGAGAGTAACTAGAAAGAGTGGATTAAGAGTTTTTTAAAATGTATGGTTTAAATGGCAGTGATAGTCAGCATATGATATTTAAGAGGGAAAAACCCAAACCAGAATTGGTACTAAAGGTTAACAAAGTTGTCTTAAATTCATTTCCTACCCTGGAAGATGGCATAGCTATTGTTTTTACACAGGAATGGTCCTTGAATACATATTTCAGCAGCATTACCTACTTCAGCATGAGGATTTTCATTCTGAAGACTGCTCTCATAGTAATTTTTTTGGTGGATTTTTGACTTTTGATTATGTGTTTGCATCTCATTGAAGAAGTGCTTATATGTCTGTCTCTGATGACTGCTAGGCAAGAAGGAGCTGAATTACTTGGTGTTTTCCATTAAGTTATAATAGAGCATGGGAGATTCTCACCTGATATTAACCAGTTACTCTGTTTAAAATTGAACTGTGCTGATTTGGATCAAAAGATGGGAAAGAAACTCAGTGTTCCTCACACCAAAGGACACTTCTGTCAATAACAGAGGCACTGCAGTGCTCCAGAGACCCAGGGGACTTCATCAGGACAGAGACAAGCACCTGTTTCCAAAGGAAATTTTGAATGACCAGTAAGGGGAATAAATGAAAAATCATACGCTTCATCAGTATTTACTTGTGGATTATTTCAGCCTTCCTAAAAAATCAGTTACTGGCTTCTCCTTCTGTAGTTACGTGTGCCTATAAAACCTTCAGAGGGAAAAATTGGAGACAGTTGAGAATGAAAAATTCAAAAGGAACTGAAAATAATCCATTCTGCTAGAGGAAGTATGGAAAAGACTCCAAATATGAGCTTGCATATCTCCCAAGGCATCATGTTTTAAAAGGGGAATGGATCAATGTGAAGAGAAGGCAGCCTTAGTGACTTTGTAGCCAAACTCATCTGCCCAAATTGCAAGAAAGCTCTGACCAGGTCTTGAAGTATGCAAGTCACCCAACCACCACACAAACTGTACAGGGCACTGAGTAGCTGAATAGTCACATTTCTCTTGTCTAGTGGGTCTGCAGGGGGGAGGTGTTGCTCATCTGCAATGTGTGAAAAGCCAGGGGACATAAAAATTTTGTTTGCTGAGTTCGAATTTCTTGGGAAACACATTGCTTTTCCAAGAGAAGCACATTGCTGGTCTCATCCTGCAGCCCACCAGCAGCTACTCAAATTTGCACAGTGCCAAACCACACAGCCTTCACAAACAAGTGTTTTATTGGCAGGGGAACATAGAGGGACTCAGCAAAGTATCCTGAGGACTGCTGTGCTCATGGCACTTTTTAAAATTGCTCTAGATTGCCATAGCACTCTACTGAAATAGACCTTGCAGTGACTTTCAGAGACTGAACAATATGATAGGTACTTTGTATTTAACCAGAAGTGAACTTTATAAATTCAAAGTTTTTATTTTATTAACCCAAACTTGATTTCTCCCAATTATTTTTTAATTAGTATCTCAGTGTTGTTATACTCCATATGGACAAGCCAAAAATCCCTTCCCATAAACAGATGGAGCAAATGAAGGAGAAAATATTATAAATGCAAATAAAATTATTTAACTGGAGATGTGCTTATTGTTTTAGGTTCTTGATTTTCTAGCCTGTGAAGTATCTCTCTCTCATCATAAGGCAGTATTTACCTGTTACATTTTTTTACTTCTTTATCAAATATATTTTAACTATGCTTGGTTTTTTTAATTAAATGTGAGAGCATAGCATATTAAGAAAAATGTTTATGGAAGTACCTCTGGACTTCTGGCACATATTTTAAACCTTATAATGAGGAGTATAATCTATCACTTCCCTGTCTAGGTGGAATGTGGGGTAGTACAGACTCTGCCCCTGCTTTCCAGATCAGGTCAGTTTGTCTCTTTATTTTGATTCCAGAAAAATTTTATACTGTGGAGAAATATATTGATTTTACTTTAGGATGTAGGCTATTTAAGTACTGTATTGTGTTCTTCTGTATCATTTATATTTGTTGAGCAATAAACTGAGTATCTGCTTCAGGCTGTATGCTGGCTTCACTTCACAAACTTCATGTTGAATTACCAGTGAGCAAGAAACCACACTGATGATATTGTAAAAGATTAATATTGTGTATTTTTGGAAGAGGTCAATGATGTGGTGGTAAAGGATGTGAAAGAAGACACTTTGTTATCTGTGTCTATAAAAGTTATGCCAGGTGATAAGTTCTCTTATTTTTGTCAGCTGAACTCCACCACACATGTAATGGCTTGTGTGGTGTTTTTCTCCTTGCAATTAAAATTTCTAAAACGTAAGGCAGCAGCATTTCACTATATTTACTGACTTTTTACAGAACTGCTGTTGCCATATAATACAAACAGGACAAAGCAAAATACAGACTTGCCTTTATTTTTGTAGGCATTGTATTTGAAAGCAAATTGGCATTGTATAGCAAAGACTTAGCTAATTCCCCAAAACCTTCCTGGATGAGATGGAAACTCTGGGACCGAGAGCTTCTCTGGAGTGATTTGGAGGTTTTTATCCCTACCCTGTGCAGACCCTTGGCCCTAGCCTGTGTCAGCCATGCCCTGTTTTTGTACAAAATAATTAATTTTCTGTTGCCCTGGGCCCTGTCAGACAGTGTTGAACTGATGCTTGCAATTTGCTAACGGAGTAGTAGTAAACACAGCTTTGCCTTTTACTATTTTTCTTTTTACATGCAATGTTATAAAACACAGAATTCCCAGTAGTCAGTAACTATGACAAGGTCTGCTACAGAAAAACAGTTCCAAGTGCTTCCACCCTTTCCTTCTCATCCTGAGACAGGTTCTTGATTAATGCAATGTCTTGTGATGTCTTGTGTATTCTTGCATCATGTTTAACTATATTAGGTAATTTAAGAGCTGAATAAAATAATTGATAATTTTCTCATGGTAGAAAAAACAGTCTCTTCACACTCTTCTCTTGCTGTTCAATTTGGCAAGAAGGCTACGGAACTCGTGTGCCAGCAGAATAATAACAATGGGATGCAGCAGGTCTGTTCCTGAGATCACAGCAGTGCTGGCTCCCAAGGAGAGTGCCCATTTCCACCTGTGCTCATTCTAAACTTGCCTCTCAGGGGGAAGACAAAGCAAAATCTCTCCACTGATGTGGTTCCTATCCTTTAAATTGACTTTTTTGCCTACTTTGAATAGTGAAGCAGAGCATCTCAGCAGTCTGCTAAGGTCAAAAGCAACCACCATTTTTCAAGTCAGAAGCAGGTCTTCAGCAGGTGGCTGGGATTAAGATTCTTAAAAGTGGTCTCGTGGTAAAGCTATCCAGAATCATAGAATCATAGAATTGGCTGGGTTGGAAGGGACCTCAGAGATCATCAAGTCCAACCCTTGATCCACTACCGCTGTGGTTACCAGACCATGGCACTGAGTGCCACATCCAGTCTCTTTTTAAATATCTCCAGGGATGGAGAATCCACTACTTCCCTGGGCAGCCCATTCCAATGTCTGATCACCCTCTTGGTAAACAAATTCTTTCTAATATCCAACCTAAGCCTCCCCCAGCACAACTTAAGTCCATGCCCTCTTGTCTTGCTGGTAGTTGCCTGGGAAAAGAGACCAACCCCCACCTGGCTACAACCTCCTTTCTGTGTACACATGCAAATTCATGTATTGAAATATACACAGATATACTTTATCTCTAAATAACTCAAGCTGAAAGAAGAAAACAAGGCATCATATCCACTCCATGGCTGTGACTACAATTAGAAACTGCATAGAGCACAACAATCCAATATATACCAAACCAGGCTGAAGCCTGACCTTTTTTTTGCTACTTGTCAAAGCTCAAAAAGGTTAGTCAGAGCCAGGGAGGGTAGCCGTGGTGATCCACCCATCATCCTGACTTCCTCTGTCTGGGGAAATCTGTAGGACAGTTCCAGGTGGGCACTTAGAGGTGGTTTGGATTGTAGGGCATGAACAAGGGATAGCCACTTCAGCTCTCCTGGTTTTGGCAATGAGCAGCTTTTCAGGTGCAGTTTCATGTCCCAAATCACAGGTCTCTGAAGAGAGGATACCCAGAGATCACTTCTCCTCAACAGGAGACCCTCAGCTGCCCACCTGTTAGCTGTGAGTCTGAGCCACAATACAGAGACTCTGCAAACAGCCTGCATTTGCAGATCCTTTATTGCCTGCACATCCCACCCTCTGAGAACTCCTAAGTGCCTTTCTGATAAACTCTTTTTTGTTTAATATTAAAGCTACCTTCATACAACCTTTAATAATAAAGCCGTGAGGTCTCACTTTTTTCCTATCTTTTTATTGTCATGTTTATGTATGAAGCAAATTATTATATTCAATATCTTTACAATCCTATGAGTTTTTATAAATATTTTAAACCACTGCACTCTGTTTAAAATTTCCCATGCATTAGAAATGCAAGAGACTGTAAATTAAATTTATGTTGCATGTTTGAATATTGGATGTCAGTATACTCTAAGTTATTTGGACAAAAGCAAGTGAAATAAACTAACCATACAAATGCAGTGATTTGCCTTGACAGTTTCTTTATTCATTGGCAGCTTTATACAAGTACAGAGAAAAGATGACACACATTTCAAATTGTTCAGGAAAGTTAACAATCAGGTCAAAACTATAATTTGCAAATCCAAATAAACTGATGGTAGGCATGGAATATCAGGTTTTGAGGTTATTTCTTTTTTTTCCTCTTTGGCTTCTTTATTTCATTGCATTATGGATCTCTTTTCTCTGTATCTTGTAATGTTGTCAAGGTATGCAGGTACTGGTAATACAATATGTGTTTATTTCCATGTAGACTCTCACACAAATCATATTTCATTTGCTTCAAATTTCTGTCCTTGGAAAAGAAATGAAAAGATCCCTTGAAGCCTTCAAGAAGTGGCCTAGCTACTGCTCACTCACACTAACAGAAATTGTAGTCAGCAAAAATAACAGAAAAGAGAAACAAAGCAAAAGCACTGTTGTGATGCTTAAACTGTTCTTCATGTTCTTTTGTTTCTTAGTCATGCTAATTCTGTCCTCAAAATCATATTGATGAGTGCTTTCAAAAATAGCAAGGGAAAAGCACTGCTCAGCCTTTCCAGTTATGCAGATTCTTCAGTTTCCTCTTGCCAGATCCCCAGCAATCAGGTAAGAAACTGTCAATTTTGTTTCCTTGTTATTGTCATAGAATAGAATCAGAGAGTGGTTTGGATTGGAAGGGATCTTGCAGATCATCTAATTCCAAGCCCCCTGCATGGGCAGGGACCCCTTTCCCATTAGACCAGGTTGCTCAAGGTCCCATCCAACCTGGCCTTGAACACTCCCAGAGAGGGAGCAGCCTATTTCTTTGAAACTTTACACAGCTTTAAATTTTGCATACTGCCTCATACTGAGCTGCACACTTACAGTCTGATTTAAAGCAGACTTTCTGAAAGCATCCACTCCTGATAGTGACAGATACTTCCTGAGAGTGGAGGCATCTAGAAATGGAGAAACTACTTGTTCTGGAACTTACCCTTTCTATCAAAACATACAGAGAGTTTAGTTAAAACTTGTCTCATGTGAGTTTGGGGTTTTTTTTTTCTCTTCTCTTCTCTTCTCTTCTCTTCTCTTCTCTTCTCTTCTCTTCTCTTCTCTTCTCTTCTCTTCTCTTCTCTTCTCTTCTCTTCTCTTCTCTTCTCTTCTCTTCTCTTCTCTTCTCTTCTCCCTTCCCTTCCCTTCCCTTCCCTTCCCTTCCCTTCCCTTCCCTTCCCTTCCCTTCCCTTCCCTTCCCTTCCCTTCCCTTCCCTTCCCTTCCCTTCCCTTCCCTTCTCTTCTCTTCTCCTCTGCTCAGTTTAGAAAGTTTAATATTATATTATTTTATTCCTGTGATAGTAAGGAAGTTGTCTGTCATCCTTCTGTGTTACAGACTGAACAGGCTGGCCTCTGAAGCAGGACCAAAGGGGTGAAACACAGAGCATGAAGATGGCACAGGGGAATTCAGTACCAAGGCAAATGGAAACAAAGAGACAGCAGTGAGGTGCATGGGTGGTGTGCAGGGGGTGGAGGGGAGAGCTCACAAGACCCAAACTGGTCAATGAGGGGCTTTAGGAAACAGAAAACCAATTAACAACATCCCTGTGAGGCAGCTGTGTAGTGTTTGGTTCACAGCACTTTCACTGCAGGAGAGGCAAGAATTGTAGCTCGCAGGCGATGTCCAGAGTTATGGATTAATTAATCCATGATGGAAGTCCTTACACTAGTTGTTTCACTGCATTGGTAAATAATGGGAAAAGAGAATACACAAAATGGGAGTAATTAAAATAAAGTGTTTGAGAATTTAATAAGTGCTGTGTATTTCAGAAGCACCGTTGCTGCTACCTAATAAGCACCAATAATTATGTTACTATGAGGGGATCAAATTGTCTTGCAAGAACACTGATGGTCATTAAAAAAAAAAAAAAAAATGAACCTGGTTATTAAGGGAAACAGCACGTCCAAAAATTAGAAAACTTAAAAAGAGAGTTAAAATTTATTCACCTTTCAGTATCGTGACTGGAAAAAAGTAGTTAAGTATGAGTTATGGCTCCATTCCATATACTACAGCCTGTAGTCATGGATATTTTAATAAACTTCACTAGGAAGAAAATAAAATGGATTCTGTGAAAATACCTGGGGTGTTTTGAAGATACTGGAATCCGAGGAAATATGTTTTATGGCAAACATCTCTATAATGCAGAGAAGTAGGGGACATGTGAGTATGTAATGAATATAGAACAGGCTTGGGAAAATAAGTGCTAGGGAACTTAAGGAAACCATGTGCCTTAAAATGTAAAGCAACCAAAGTATATTTCTTCAGTACAACACAGTAGCAGCACAGATTTATTAGCTGCAGAGTAACTGAGCTCCCTATCATGTTAAAGGCAAACCCCCTGAAGGAGTAAATTGTTTTGGTTGAAATGAAATGAGGCCTTCACACAGTGCAGTCAAGCCCATTAACAACCAGTTTGTTCTTAAATTGGCTTGCGGGGATGCTGTGTAATTGTCCATGCTGCTTCAGCAGCCACGCAGGTGTAGTACTGAGGTGAATGGGGTGGGTGATGGGAGGGAAGTGTCATGGAGGGTGGCAGAGGAAAGACTGCAGCAGTTCAATGTCACCTCACACTCCAAAGCCACCAATTATACCACTGCTTGCTGCTGCTCTGCTGGCAATACCAGCAGCATGGGAAGATAAACCATTTTTGAACGTGGCCACCTAGGAAGTGTGCTAGATCCAAGGCTGCTTTGTATAGCATGCTGTAGGGAATAGTAGAAGTAGGTCCCTCCTGACAGCAGCCTGAATACCATAATGGTATCTGACAAATATGGGGTTGTTCAGCCAAGAGAGGAGAAGGCTCCAGGGAGACCTTAGAGCAGCCTTGCAATACCTGAAGGGGCCTACAAAAAACCTATGGGGGGACTATTTATGAGGCCTTGTAGTGATAGGGCAATGGGCGATGGTCTTAAACTAAAGCAGGGTAGATATAATTGAATGTTAGGACGAAGTTCTTAACTATGAGGGTGGTGAAACACTGAAACAAGTTGCCCAGAGAGGTGGTAGAGTCCCTGTACCTGGTCAAGCTTGGTGGGGCTCTGAGCAACCTGATGCAGTTAAAGATGCTGCTGCTCACTGCAGGGGATTGGACTAGATGATCTTTTAAGTTCCCCTCCAACCTAACACATTCTATGATTCTATGATTCCATGAAATTCACTAAACAGAGGTAGACTTTTCTTTATCATCCAAGGTGATCATTTTACACAGGTTGTTGAATGTGAAGCAAGAACAAGAAAAAGCATGGAAAGGTTACAGGCAGTTCTTCATCTCTTTTGCAAAGCAGCCATGCTCTAGGTACTCCTGGAAGTTATGGAGAAGAGCACTCATCAGCTGTTCTCCCCACTTAGCTTGTGTCAACATTAACTGGGCACTGCATAGCTGGACACTGTGTGCTTTTTTCTTAGGAGAACAACATTTTAAAAGCTGTGAATTTTTGTCAGGGAGAGCGTTCCTCAGGGAACCACTTGGTATCTTTACCCATCTCTTCCTTCTGTAAGCTTGAGCAGCTTCAGTGATTGCTATCATTGCTGTTGTTTCCATGAGGGAACTCATCTGATTGCTCCAGGGACCAGGAGGATCACCTTGTCTATGCTGCTACGCTGTTGTGAAAAGCTCCATGTCAACCTTTTATGGGAGGAAAATGTCATGTGATTTTAAAAGAAATCTTCCCTCACATTTCCTACTCTGCTTCTTGTAAGCTCTAGGACAGGTATATCTATGTGAACACTAATGCTGAGCCCCTCTGAGTCCAAGCTGACAGGGCTGGGGAGAATTGCTGGGCTTGGAAGTGTCTTTTGTGCCCTTTAGGAGCTGCTGCTGTTTTTTGTTTCCCCATCCCATCCCATCCCATCCCACCTCTGTGAGTCCACAAGATTTCCTCATTGTCCTTTCTTACTTTCTCTGGACAAACAAGGACTCCAGCCTGGTCTTCCCATCCTGATGATAACCTTTACTGGTTAGAATATTTTAGTTGGATGTCACATGTCCCTGAATTTCTACTTGTCCTGAGACACTGCAAATAGCTGTTCTCTCATGCACCACTTTAACAGCCCTTCCTCTCTTCTTCCTGGTGCTCCCACATCCAGACCTCTTCATGTGGTCTCTTTCCATGCCAACCTTCAGGTTTCTGTTACAGTTCTCTAAAACACTCAGCAAAGCTCCTCAATGATTTGTATCCTCACAGCTACTACCTGGAATTCTCGTGAAGTGAAGGCTCAGATCCAATCTTATGCATCCTTGTGATTCCTAATGATTCAGAAGATATCATTCAGCATCTGCCTTTGCAGAGCAATTCAAGTTGTTTAACAATTCAAAATTAAGAATACCTCAGGAAAAATACTGAGTTGCTATGAATAAATAAAGTGAGAGGGAGCAGAAAATATTGGGGTTCGATGAGCTACTTCATTTACATCTTTGTGCTGTCATGTGTTACTGCAATTGTGCACAATAGCTTGAGTTTTGTATTTTCCATGATTATTCTTACCCTAAGCAGATGGATGCAACTCCACAGGGTTTTTAGAGCTTTTGTTGTTAATTTTGAAACAGGGATTAATATAGTTTTCCCAATGTTTTCTCAGGAAAGAAAAAAAAAATGCTCTGCAGTGTGTAACTGGTACACATTTAGCTGCCCAAACAGAACTCAAAGTTCAGGAGCTGCAGCCTGGCTTGCTAGAGATTTTATGTAAATATAATGTTGATACATAAAGGAAAATTAACTCAAACTTTCAAGAGTCCATGAGTTACATAAATTGAGTAGACTCCTCACATTTTTAGCTATATTAAAACCTGGTTACTAAAAAAAGTATTCAGACAAGGTGTTTTAGTTTTAGCTGGTGTCATTCCCAGATCCATTTACATATTTAGAGCTACTCTGCTAGTATTTCTTCCTGCCATGTTCCTGTGCTATAACAGAAAATGATTTCTGTAATGTATTACCACACAGCCTCCATGGTCAGAGCTGAAACTTCTCTTGGTAGTACTCTAGGATATTTGATGTTAATGTAGAATTCAATGTCATCTCCTGGGAGTTATGGGTTAATTATGAAATAAATTAAATGACCTCCAGATACATGTAAAAAGGGTTCTCACTCATCCATATTCAAAACAAGACTTTTAGAAGAGGCTACTTCTAGCTTATATCTGAAAGTGTGATCTCAGGGAAAAATAATTGCATTCAAAATTGCACTTACTCAACTAAAGGCAAAAATGTTAAAAATATCTACCTCTTTAAACAAACCATATTGAAATTTATATTCAGCTTCCCAGGTCGTTATCTTTGACAGCGTTTTAGGAAGCAAAATAATTTATATTAACCAGTAGGCCCTGGATAACTGAGGCCTCCCATAAAGACAAACTATTGTGTATGTAAACATCTCAGCAGTGCCAATATAAATGAAAATATGCTGAAAAGCATTTTAGGGCATGCTGGTCTCACATAATTGTTCTCTATAAATTGGTAAGGGATAATGTTATTCCATTTCATGCAGTTTAAAAATCCACTTCATTTTTTGTTAAAAATACTTTTTGCAATGCTTCGATGCTCTTCCAGTTACTCTTGGAGAACAAAAGTTTTAAGTTGCTTAAAAAATCTAGATGACATTTAGAAAACTGGCCAAGTTTAAAATATAGTCTCATAATGAAAGGAAATACACTTTTCCTTTTGAAAAAGAAGCAACAATTAATAAATTCCTGTTTTCTAGGTGAAAATCAATGGATAGAATCTGTTTAGATGGGTAGGTCCTGCAGCTGTTTAACATGAAAACCCTTGCTTGGATGAGTGGTTTTCCTTTTTCCGTTTCTGAAGACTTTGGGCCAGACTCTTCACACCCACAAAAATAATTCATTTTCCAGGAGGCAGAGTCAGCACTGGAAGTCCCATAAGAGAGTTTATCACACTTTCAGAATATTTTTTTTAGATTTTAGCCCATTTGCTCTCCCCAGCAGTTCTCTCTGGCATCCTGTGAGTTTGAAGGTGCAGAGGAAGCCCTTCATTTTCCACGGTGTAACACAAGGAAAATAGGTTCATAAAGGCAGAAAGGTCAGTGTGTAGGTTATTTGATACATATCCCAGAACTGCATGCAAGGGCTGGAGTGATGGAGTAATGACATGCCTTGCTGCAGGACCAGCAGCTGGGATGGGATCTGTTGTCCTTGGCTGTTCCATCCTGGGAGCAGTCTCCCAGGTTTTCTCTGCTGCTGCCTCTGTCTGTCTGCTCTCAGGTTCAGTCCCTGCAAGGGGGGATTTTGAGACTGGGAAAGCTTGTCATTCTGTGTCACAGGCATTGACAAAGCACAGGACTTTGCAGGAGAAGATGTCTATTTTGGAGAAGAGGAATCTGAGGGAAGATCTTATTGTTCTCTACAGCTCCCTGAAAGGAGGCTGTAGGGAGGTGGGTGGTGGCCTCTTTAGTAAATAATGATAGGACTAGAGGGAATGGCCTGAAGTGGCATCAGGGGAGGTTTAGACTAGATATTAGGAAGAATTTCTTTATTGAAAGAATAGTCAGGCACTGGAACTGGCTGCCCAGGTAGGTGGTGGAGTCACCATCCTTGGTGATATTCAAAAACTGTGTAGATGAGGCACTTCAAGACATGCTCAAGTGGGATGGAGTGGGGGAGGGTTGATTTTGTTTTGGTTTGTTTGCTTGCTTTTTTAAGGTTTTTTTTTTTGAGTTGGCTGTAAGATATGATGATCTTAGAGTTCTTTTCCAACCGTGACAATTCTGTGTGTGATTCTGTGTGTGTGAACTGCAGAACGTGATTTGCACCAGGGAATATTTTGTTTTCCTTCCCCCATTTCACAACTACTAAAATAATTTTAAAATCTACCCTGGATTTAGCAAGAACTTCAACACTCTAATCACAAACAAAAATTATTTCAGCCTCTTGATTTCCTTCTTAAATCTTTTCCCTTTTGAGAAGTCTAACTATTCTCAGTTGTGAAAAAGGATATGAGGGTCCATGTGTCAGCCCCTGTGAACCCAGACCTGGGGCATTAACCCCCAGTTTTCTCCTTAGGTGATCCTTTTCAGATCTTTTCCATGCTTGGAAATGTATGTGTCTTGGTATGGAGAGAGTGGTGCCACCTTCACAACCGTAAGGGCTGAGAGGAGGAGGTGTTGTCACCTTCTCCTATTTTACCAAAAGCATGACTAAACACAAGAAAATGAGTGAGATGGATTCCACATCCTTGCAGTCAGTGCTAGGAGGTGCCTACTGACTGCAGTCCAATCTGTATGAATCAGAGCAGAGGTTCAGGCTTGCTTTTTTGCACAGGGTATGTACTTTGGCCCTAGGAAGTGTGACTGTGCTGGGGCAGAAATGGGGCCCAACTTTCTAGCCTTTTATTTTCTTATTCTCTATTGCAATTGTATTTAGAATGAAAGAAAAGGTCCAATCAGATCAATATCCACCTCCTTTTTTCCCTTTTTTTTTTTTTCCTTGTTTATCTGCCAACTACAATGCTCTCTCCTTACAAAACAAAACAAAAAAACCCACACAAACCAAAACAAAACAAAAAAACAAAAAAATCAAACTCCAGTTACTTGTACCTACTTTTCTCTACTGTCTGCAGATGTGTAAAACTACCTGATTTAATCCTTGATCCTTTTGTAGCAGATGATATAACAGTGGCTGCAGAGAAAGAGACATGGACATAGATGTAGACATAACCAGATCTGAATCCATCTCTTATGTTTCCCAAAGCAGTTTCTTAGGTTCTATCTCCCTTTCTTTAAGGCCACACATTTGCTCACAGTTAAAGGACTGTAGAGAACAAATTATAAACCTTTCGCTTTTTCTTTCCTTAGTATGGGCACATCACAAACTACAGGATAAATCTATTAGAAAAAAAATTGAGAACTGTTTATTCTGCATTATTTGGAGGCAATAGGAGAGAGCCTAAGACTGGGACCTGTGGGTCATCTGTATGTATGTTTATAGAGGGAAATTAAATGTGTAGAAGAAAGTTTCAGGGAATGTGGGAAGTGTTGGGAAGTTCAGGTGGAAAGTGGAATCTTGTGTATATTGCTAAGTAGTAGACTAGATATTAGGAAGAATTTCTTTACTGAAAGAATTGTCAGGGTTCTATTTGACCAATATGAACTCTGTTTTACGGTAGTCATGAATTATTTCAGGCAGAACTTCTGTCCACAAAGGTGACAAAAGAAAGCAAAAGTAGGAAGGAACCAATGGGAGAAAATTCACAACCACAATCAAATTTGAGAGATCAAATGTTCAAAGAATAAGAAAAATCCTATGTTAATAGTTCCTCTTGATTTATTGTTGACTGTTCAACTAAGAAATAACAGTTTTTCTTTATTAGCTTGATTTGGACATAGCTAAACTATGCATGATTTTAAAGTGCATTATTGCACCTTTAGTCTAATATGGGGCAGATAACTACATAGTCACGACAGCATGGTCCCCAGAGCAAGTATTCTAAACCTAGGAAATTCAGAACTAAGCTTAAATTTAAAAGAAGTTGAAAAAATGTCATAGTATGGCATCTCAAGACCAAGCCTAAATTTATTTGTATTCCCTGTTAGCACAATGTGTAGGGAAGAAAGGAATTCTGACAGTATGAAAAAACTCTGAAATTGTATTGGTTATGGTATTGTTACTGCTCTGTGTCTGTGGATAAATTAAATATATCTTGCAATTGGACTTTTTATTTTATAATTTTGTAAAATTCTTTGTCCACAAATTCAATTTACATTGATATTTTTTGCAGCTTATGTTTATGCTTGACATTTGTAATCTCTGTCTCATTAGAGTGGAACTTGTACTACATAAGCCAAATTTCCTGCTGTCAGAGAGAAACTGAATAGCAGAAAAATACACAGTGAATTTTTCATTCTGAATTGTTAACTGTGTTGTTTAAACACTGCACAGTCTGCTTAAATATTAAGAATTTTATTCTGCTAACACTGTTTTCTTGTACTGAGGTAATTCTCATGAAAGGCTTGACAGCTCTCTGTTAGATAGTTTCCAATAAGAGCTTTAAAGGCTTCCTCTGTATATTTACTGACAGTGTTTAAGGAAGACTTTTTTTTTTTTTTTTCAATGAGAAGTCCTTGCCTATTGGAATGATAAAATGAACCTCTTCTCTGATAGCACCCTGATGAATTCTTCTTTTAGTATGGTGGAATATAATGTAAAATCTTCTGTTAGCCTTTAGTGGAGACATATTGCTATGTACTATAATTATAATAATTTGCTGATCTGTTCATTGATTTTAAAGTTCTGTGTTCTTATTGTTTTTGTGACACTTGCAATTCAAGATAGCAATTTATAGACAAAATAATAGAGATATCCACTTACATAGGCTATCTCTAGATATTTCTGGTTGGTCCATTCACTCTAGCTCTCAGTGCAGATTTTACCTTAAGACTCATCACTTGCTCTGTAAATTCCCAGCAAGCAGAGTAGGAATAGCCATACATTGCCACTGCAGTACTACCCATTCTGGAAGGACCAATGCACAAAGGTAGAAATAGTGCAGGGAATATTGATTTTAATCTGAGAAGAAAAGTCAAGCAAAGACTTAACTATTTCTGTGCCAGTACTATACCTATATAATATCAATATATATCTATATGTATGTATTATATCTATCTATATCTATATCTATACCTCCTTATGGCTTGACTGTAATAGTGGTCATAAAGTCTGGATTATGCTGCATTTAGAATCCTATCTCTAAACAAAATAGACCACTGAGAATATATAACACTATACTTGCTAGCAGCTAAAAGACTGCATTTTAGGTACTTATACTCAGTCCCTAGTGGAACAGAGTACCTTGTATTTTAGAAGATAGCAGTTTTGCAGAGGCTTCACAGTTTTTTTATCATAAATACTCTTCCTTGGATAGAAGTATCAGAAGTGTTGAAGTGTCAGTTTTCCAGTAGTACAAAGAAAACATGAGCAGCCATGGACCCTGCTCACTGCAACATTTATTTGATTAATGTGGCATCTAGGTTTGTAAAATCTCCACTGTTTTCTAGTCCATGGTATTGTGAGAACTGTCTTGAAAAAGTGGATCAAACATTACTAATCCTGTCTGTACACAGCCCAAAACAACATTCTGACGAGTGTAAATAAATCTGGACCTCATTAATCCATATAAAGGGCCAATACTGAAGTATTGTCAGTGAGGCACTGGTCTACTTAGGAGTCCAGGTTAAGTCATCTCAGTACTCCAGGAATTTTGCCTGAAGTACAGCTACAAATATGTTGCACAAGATTGACTACAAAATTATATGGCACAAGTCTCTAAGAGGAAAATACTTCTGAATACAACAGGGTCATTTAGGATGGTGGATGGAGCAGAAATTCTGATGGAGGAGACTGCAAAAAATCCATGTTCTTTTCTCTCTGATTGCATTGGCTTACATTTCCTTGTCCATCAACAGAAGGATAATAGACCTTGGCAGAAAAAATAAGCTATAATGTTTTTGTTTGTTCATGAGCAAAAGAACAGATAACATCCAGAGTTCCTGCACATGACATTTAGGGGTTTTTATATCAATGCATATAGAACACTCAGGGTATTCTATATTCCCAAGGGCTGAACAGTATTTTTTACATAATTATGTATTGGGAAAAAAAAATCCCTCACTGAAGATAAAAGAATGTCTTAGGGCTCACTGAGATTGGAAGTTTGAAATTCAGGAGGGCTTTATGCATTCTGCAGCTTTTCAATTCCAGCACTTGTGCCTTGGGCTAAAGAATTGCTCACTTCAGAAATGTGACTGCACATGCCAGTTCCTTGTTTGGAGAAGATTCGGGAGGTTTTCTTTCTTTTTTCTCTTTTATTGCTTTAGACATGACAGAATTCTGGCACAAAGTATGACCACAATTTATACAAACCTAACAGGTATAAGAAGTGTCAGGACAAAGATGCATCCTGTTCACTAATCTGCCTTTTGGGAATGCCCATAAGCAGTTGCCTGGGAAGCAAATGTAGACACCACAGGTTTTCTCAGTCTCTGTTTTCATAACCTGTGACCAGTGACTGCATTTTTATGGAAAAACATGCAAAGACCACAGTGAATGGAGGGGGAGAGTTTAACATTTGTGAAAAGATACTGATCTTGATTTCTTGGTATAATCTGGGGAAAAATCCCTCCTTACCTCACACTTTAATTAGAATCACCTCTTTTCATCTATTTCTGACTAATGACAAATACTTGGACTGAAATTTTCTTTTCTAAGTTTCTGCCTAGCACAAAGAAGAAGGAAGGCCTAGTGCAATACCAGCTGCTAAAAAGTTATTAATTGAGTAGGTCGCTGGCTCACAGTTTTTTCTTGCAAGAATCAGGTAACTGGGAGCATGAAACAAGAGGCAAACAGGTGAAATGTAGGACCAATATCCCATGTCTTGCAGGGCACAGAAGATAGAGTGTGTGAACAGGAAGAATGGGAGGATGGTGTCATGGTTAAAGCACCTCTGTTCTGGATTATTTCCTGCCCATGACTGTAAACACAGTTCCCAAGACTATCAGGAGTAAATAACATAAGTCTTTCAATACTTTTTATCTGGTTATCTTATTCTTTGTCTTAAATCTTTTGTTAAAACTTGTGGTCTCATTTACAGAAGTCCTAGGAACATCTTGAAACGGCTGAAACCCACCACATGCAGGTGACCTACTTTGAACAAAGATTTTCTTTAATGAGGTCTCTGAAAAATGAGCCCAGTCTGTTGCAATAATATCCACAGACAGAGGATATATTGTTATTTTTAAAAATATTTTGAGCCAAAGCTATTGGTCTTTCTTTTCATGTCAGAGATTGCTGAGAAGCCTGACTTCAACTTGTGAAGCCCTCAGACACTGAAAAAAAGTAGCATGGAAAAGCTGATAAGGAAATAACAACTCTTTCTTCAGAGAAAGTTTTAAATACTGTATGAAACACATGGTGAGGAAACATGATAAAATGCTGAAGTTCTGTGTATGAAACACAAATCATGGCTGTGAAGAAGTGAGAAGGGGTCCCCTGTAAAGCAAATGTAATTTTGAATTTATTTTCTGTGTCATAACACATACCTAAAGAACACCCTAATCTTGGTGTTTTCTATCTGTTGAACACTTCTCAGCCTTCAAAGCATTTTTCAGCTTTAGGAGGTGTTTTGTTGTTTTTTTTTTCTTTTTGTCAATTAATAATACTAGATGGTAGTTATTTATAGAAGCTTGAATTAGGTTGTACTTACAGGACAACGAGTAATAACTAGTAAAACTGCAGAATATAAAATATTCCTTTTGTGTGTGTGTCATTTGTTATTTATGATGTTTCTCAGAACCAGCACTGAAGTAGTGATATTGAGATATACTTTCAGGATAATTACTGAAATGAGAATTAAATATATAATGGAATAACTTGAGTTGGAAAAATTAGCCAAAGGCTAGAGCAAAAAAAGTATTTCAGCATGTATAATTCTAAGTGTGAAATCTGAGTCCTCAGTACTGCTACAAAGCTATTATTTCCAGCTCTGATTGTGCATGAAATCTCATGTGAAAGGTTTGTCTGGACATGCTCACAAATACTTCTGTCCAGCTGTTGTTGACCATGGCCTGATATCTAGCTTATATACACCTTTAAAAGACTATGGAAACAGCCATGTGTTTTGCTCTGGTTGGTGATCCCTAACTACCCCAAAACACTGTAAAGGGAGGTGCAAAGGGAAAGAGAAGATGCCTTACAGTCCCCTTTTGCCCAGTAGTCAGTCTTACCAAGAACTGTCAGTCAGGATGGAGAAAAGTTCAAGACATTTCCCTCCTTAGCCAGCTCCTCTGTGGACTGGACATCCACTCCTCCTACTCCTAGAAAAAAGTGTTAGTTGGAACCAGAAAAAAGTTCTCAGATGGGATTTCTACCACCATATGCTGAGGTATGGAGCTGATCTCAGATCCACAGTTATACTCTATGAACAAAAGAAACAAATGTCAGGCAGAAAAATATAAGCCTGAATACTATATACTATGCTAAAGAACATTTCTATTAAATTATTCTGTTATTAGATACTAGATCTTTTGCTTGTAAGGGAAAGTTTAAACTACCTCATTACAGAGGTAATGAGGTGTTCTCTGTCTGAGCAGGGCAAAACCAGACTTGGGTTCTTATTTACTAGTACCTTGTTCTGCTACTTCACTGTACTAAGCATTATGCAGTAACACTGTAAAAGACTTTAAAACATAATTATGCTATAGTTTGAAACCCTTGTAACATAATAAGTGTTTCACTAAATTGTAATTTCTAAAAAAACTAGGAGGCATTCTTTGGATGTTATATTGACCGCCTCCTTTCCCAAAGTGTTTGTCATGCTTGTGTTATTCTTGATCAGTATTTGTCTAACCTATTATTCTTAAAGATTTTCAGACATGTCTTTCCAACCATACTCCTATGTTTCACTATACATCCTATGGGACTTTTTTCCATCACCCTTCTAATTAAATTCCTTACTTTGTATCATATTCACTCAAAGATGGGGGGAACTAATTTTTGCCATTCTCATGGCTTGATATATGTTTTAGGTCCTTTGCTCTAGACAAAGCTATCTTAAATCTAGGAAAGGCATGGATCATTGGAGTGTGTCAAGTGTAGTCACAAAAATGAATATCCAAAAAGCATGCAGGGATGCAACTGTAAAAAGGAAAGCTTGCTGAAACTGAAACCAGTCAAGTTTTGTTGCTGAGCAACAAAACCAGTCTATTTAGGTATGTTAGGAAGGAAAAGAAAAATGTTATCTTGTTGCTGAATGGGTGAGTAGCCCACTGCTGAAGGGTTTGGTAGGGGCTGAGGTATTCAGTGCCTACTTTGCTGTAGTATTTACTGGCAAAGTCTCCTCTCATGCATCTAAGGTCTCCATGCCTCATGCTACATGGCAGTGTAAAGGGAGAGCAGGACTAACCAGAGCCAGGGGGGTTGAGCTTCAGTTGCAGCTCAGTGGACATACAGAAGCCAAAATGACCAGACAGGAGGCATTGGAGGAAGTCCAGGGAGCAAGCCAGCATCATTGTGAGGCCTCTCTGTTATCTTTGAAACTGATAGCAAATGGGTGGTGCTGGTTTCCAACAACACATAAAGGACAGATTTATTTCTGTCTTCAAGGAGGGTAGATGGTACTTTAGATGGTCAACCTAACTTGGTCTCTGAGAAGACTGTAGAGCAAGTATTCCTGGAAGCCATGAAAGTGACTGGGAACAGCCAGCTCATATTTAGCAACAGCAAATCATTCCTGACCAACCTGAGCACTTCCTGTGATGAGATTAAAAAACGAGCATGGCAGATGTCTATTACCTTGACTTTTGACAGTCCTACACCTTCCCTTCAGACAGAATGGGGAGATGTGGACTGGAACTGGAGGAAAGGGCAATGAGTGAAAACGTATAGATTTTATCATTCTTTTTCTTCTCTGAAGTTCAAGGTTAAGTTTTACCTCTGATGCATGAACATGATAAAGCTAGATGTAAGCATAACAAAATGATGCTTTAGTAACAACTGAACTGTCATAATTTTCTGCTATTTATGCTTCATTCTACTCAGTGCCACCAGCAGTGTCCTGTCCCTTTGTGTCAATTGCTATTACTCATCAGCTGGGTTCCCAACTGTTCTGGGAATAAAATCCACAGTTTGCATGAATTACAAATATTGCATCACCATGGTTATAAGATGGTGTTTCAAGTCTCTAAGATTTGCTCTACAAATTGCTTTTGCTGTTTTGTGTATCCATCTCATTCTTCTTTTAATTAATTTCCAGCATGATGCCATCATGAATAACTTGTATGCCAGGAAAAAGGGAAACTTTTTTCTTCTAAAGTCTAAGTGTGCTATATCCTAGGACTAGGAAAAGTAATAATTAGTGCCACTCAAACACATAAACTAAAGCACTCTCCTTTATCTGTGTAAGGTCAGCTATCTTGAAGCAGAACTCTCCACTGGGAGGTGTGCTGGGATGTCAGCCCATGCTGTGCTGTGAAGAGATTCATCACGTATACTCTAAGTAAAACCAATGGATAACTTCCTCTATTTTTTTAATGTACTTTGTCACAGCACAGTAGGGTCCTGTGACCTGCTGGGTTTCACACCTGCTTTTTAGTCTGGAGGGCTAACTGGAGTTACAGTGTTTTCTGCCCCTTCCATTTCTTTGAGCTGGTCTCCACATTCTTGCTCCAGTCAGTTTCTAGGAAAGAACATTAAGTTCTGTTTGGTATTTTTTCATCTCCCCAGGTATCAGTCTTGAGCCCTTACCTTTCTGTGTACTAAGCCTGCATCTGGGCTGCCTGCTAGATAGCTCTGTCTTTTGTGATAGCTGCCATGTACCTTGCTATAACAGGCTTAACCAGTGAGGTCATTGCTTTACAAAGTATTTTTCATGGTCCTCAGTGTATTGTATGTGTTCTTTATGACACTAAGCACACAGAGAAGGAAGCTACAAAATAATATATTTGATTATTTATTCTGGAGAGTAATTTCTACTGAAGGAGAGAACAGCAATGACTAATATGTCCTGCCAGTATTTGACAGGCTGGCCATCCTGGTAAGCTGACCAGCCTGCCAAATCCCTTTGTTTGTCATCATCCACTAAGCACAGATGTCTTTCAAAACCTCTTTTTGAGCACTTTATATATCCATTTATTTTAATTTTCCCTTTACATTTTCTCCCTTCACATCTTTCTTTATTTGCTAAGAGCAAATCTGTGTTTCTTTCCCAGCTGTACCCTTAGGAAAATGAGAAGTTAAAACCCACTATTTTGGGATGGGGTGTTGACATTAAGTAATGAAGCATCTTTTCTCCACTGAGCCTTCAGATCTATTTTTATTTTGTTAATAACTTTGGAGTGTGAATATATACGAGAATTTTACATTATATATTAGCATAAAAGGGTTTTATGATTTATTACACTTCTCACTTGTGTCTCTAGAATCTGGTAATACAGGTTTTGATATAAACATTCTGTTTCTGATTCGGTATATCATATTTGTTGTGAAGCTTATTAGCTTGTAAATCCAATAGCTAGCTCAGCTCATGTCTTATCAGCAGTTCACTCAAGTGATTCACATCAGTTCAGAAGTCTAAATTCTTTTTTTAAATTACATTAGGCTTCCTGAATCATCTTTATCATATTCTTTTCAGTATTCCTACCCTCTGCCATGCTTGAAGAATAACACTATACTGTATGAATATGACTGAAAACAGTTTCAGTGTAAACAGTGTTTAAAAAACCACTAATATATTTAAAAGGAAACACTCCTTTTAAAGCTATCCAATCCAGGCATTTTGAAGTAAAGTCACAAGTATATTTCTAACTTATTATTCTAATTATGAACAACTCAAACTCCATTTATTCTTTTTATTGAAAATATTGTAAGGATTTCCAAGTAAAATTAAGTTTTGTCTCTCTCTTTAGAGGCACTGGCATGTATTAATTTTTAGATGCTAGACTCACATAGCAGATGCATGAGCAATCAAAATGTTAAAGCAAGTCTTTGCCAATGCAATAAAGTCGATGGTCCTTCAGTCCCCTTTGCTGATCTTACTTCAGTGGATCCTTGTCTCGCTACTCCTATATATGCAAAGATAAATTATGGTTTTTAATTGCTGTCTTTAGGGGAAAATAAAGAAAGAGGAAGCAGAGACAAAGGATACCACTGATGTATCCTAATGGAAGCATAGCCTTTGGTGCTCACTAATAATTGTTAGCAACTCTTCAGGCAATATATGGACTCTGGGAGCTCTGAGCAGTGGGTTTTCCTGAGATGATGGACATCTTGAATCAACCTGATTCACTCTGTGTCCTGCAGGGTAACCATAATGCAGGGGTAACCCTGCAGGGTACCATAATGAATGAAATAGCAGAACAAGATATTGAAATAAATACTGAAGAAAAGATAATTCACTAGGAAGAGGTCATAAAAGGACTTTCAGTGGTGTACTAAGGCACAGTTTGAAAAAGTAATTTATTAACTTGTGCATTTGGTAGCCAGGCACATATCCCCTTAAGCGATAGTTTGATTGGTTCCTGTAGTAACCATCTCTGATTATTATTGTTTATTAGCAACTCTTTGAGTTGCTAGCTGGAAATGCTGTCCACAGGCTATCCGTTCTACTAAGATTTCAAATTCATTACAGTCATTTTTCAGAACAAGGAAATCCATTTTCTATTACCCAGAAGATGTTAGCTTCATGTGTTTCTGAAAGAGCCCAGTCGTGGTGGTTGCTGATGGTGAGTGCGTAATTGACCAGAGAAACTTTCTGTATCCACTACAGCATGATAAAAAGCTAGTGCTGTTCAAAGGAAATATAATAGGGTTTCTCTTTGTACAGAGAACTCATTCTTTGTCCAAGTAGTAAGTGCAAATAACTCCATGTCATTTAGTTGAATAACAAGGTAGATAACAGAAAACAGAATACTACAGAAAATAAGAAGGAAAAAAAAATACTGCTTAAAACTTTTAAATAATTTTTACCTGTACAGAGTCCTTTAGATAAGAGGTAATAGTGTGCTTAGCTGCTTTAAAAGGAAATTGATCTTACACTTAATACCACATACTTATAAATTAAAAGTAAACAACTTTTTACATCCTACCGAAGCCTCCCTGGTATGAGCTGTTATGGCTTGAACTCCTCCTGTTGCCATGTGGTGGGCTGAGCAGCAAAGCAGGGTTGCCACAGCCATGGTAATAGGCTGGGGGGGAGGAGTAAAAAATGTTGGAGTAAAAAATGTTGGAGTAAAAAATGTTGGAGTAAAAATCTCACCAAGCACTGAGAGCAAGCTGACACTGAGTCACCACATGCAATGCCTCAACACCTGAACCTGGAGCTCCTTTCCATGTGCTTCATCTCTGGCACTCTTTTCTTTCCACTTCTACTCTCACCAGCTTGATAGAGATGGTGGTAGATAAAGGTTAAATTACATATTAGCATATATCTTCTAAAGTGATTGTTTTATATTAACCCTGTGCTCATATTTTGACCATAGAAAGAGAGTAAGGAGCCCACGGCCCTGTGACACCGAAAGCATTTCTAGCTACCATAAGTAGGACAGATACAAAGCTGTTAAAGAGTAGCAAATCCCATAGGCTCAACCTCTTCATACAGTGAATTTTTTTCACACTTTATGTTTTCTAATTCATGACTCAGTTTCCTCCTTGGGAGTACTGTTCCTTTGCTTGGTAAGCAAACATAACAAAGCACATATGAGCCATCTATTGCCACATAAATTCAGTTTTCTTAATTTGTAGCAAAGCATAGTGCTGTAATTTAATATTGAATAAACACTGGAGTGCAAAGACATCACAATCAATTCGTAGAGAAAAATATATTTTTGCAAGGTTATGAATCTCAGTGGCCATGTAGAAAGAAGCACAAAGGGAACTGAAGCACCATTGAAGAGGATTTTGATAACTCATTAGGTATGAAGGACAGCACAACTGTAAAGAAAACTGCAAATGAAGTTCCCAAGTGTAAGACAGAAGAGAAGAACAACAAAAACCCCAACTGCCACTGAATATAATGCTGGAAATCTGATTGCAGTCATTTGGTAGACAGGAGAACCCAAAACCTGCATAATTTAATAAAAGGTACTCTGGCTACATCCATTGCTGGAAGCCCAAGCTTCAATGTTTTTGTATATACCACAGGGAAGATCGGCATGGGAGAAAGACATAAAGTATTTCAGGAAGTATTTTAAACAATAGTTCAAAACAGATTATTTTGCAGCATATGAGGGAAGGTGCCCAGGCAGCTATAGGCTGAGTGCAAAGAGCCCTGGTGCAGGGACAAGTGTCCCCAGAGTCACAGGACACAGGCACATTTCTCTGCTGGATGCTCTGGGTGTATGTGTCCAGCAGGATCTAGAGGGAGGATTTGTGTCCTGCAACAGCATGCCCAACCTTGAGAAAGGATGTAGATTGCCTTGACAGGATGGACTAGATCATCGTTCTATCAACAGAGGCAGTCACATTCCTCCTGCCCCTATCTAACAATGGAGCACTTCATCTGTCTTTTCATTCACATACCATGAAATAGATGTAGTCTGCTGAGACACTTACCCTAGAGCTGTATTTCTGGTTTTCTGGTGTTCTTCCTTTAGCTGAATACTGCTTCCTATAAACAGACAGTGAAATGTGATTAAGTGTTTTGAAGGCCTCCAGGGGGATATTTTTTCTCCTAGAGCTGGGTTATGGGTCAGAGTTGGGAAGAAATGAAGCTTCTGCTCATGGGTTCTTTTGGAAACACTTGCTGGCTTGCTTGAGTTACTTAATTCCTCTTTGCCTTACATATCATATGCAGAATACTGGAAAATATAGCTGGAATCCTTTCTGGGGGGCTTTTATCCCTTTATATAACACTGACTATTACTGCAAAGCATTTTTGGTTTTGAAAGGCCACAATGATCCTTAAAAAATCCCAGTGTTTCATAATACCAATAGATATTCATCAAGAATCTTTGTTGCTCTTATTACGGGTCACGTGCAAAAGCCAAACTTTTCATGTGCTTGAATAAAGGAGAAATATTTTGCCCTTTTTGCTGTTAGGATTTGTCTCTCTGTCTCACTCTATCTAAACAGATTCAATGAGCCTGTCTTTGCCAAAAAGTTAGCAGTATTAGACACCTAATAGATATCCACCTCACATGATACATATCATTCTGTGCATATTTAATGAAGTTCATATTTATGCAGAGAGTAAAAACTGTTTCTGATAACAGATTTTCTGTTTCAGGGATTTTTGTCATTCTAATGTGTTTTAGGCAAAAAAATATCTTTCTTCACCTCTAGCTTTCATCTTGTTTCTTTGATTTGAAAAGCATCAGGAACTGACTTTTAAAACAGGCATGGTTTAGTTCTTCATGTTATTGCTGGAATGATGTAAGCATTCACTTTAGACAAAGGAAAAATTACCTGTAACCAAATGTTTCATGCCTTTATTCCTGAGTGAAAACAGAAAATTCTTACGGTTTTGCTGTCTGTCAGTGAATTATGAGAACAGATCGAGATTCTGTGATAAAAATTGTGAAATAACTCTTATACACTGCCATAAGAAAAACAAAAGAACCCAAAAAAACCCAAACCAAACAAAACAAAACAAAAAAGGATAAGATGTAGAACAGCCAATCACTGACATCACAAGTTTTGGTGGTTGAAGCTGGAGCTTCTTCTCAGCCTCTTCTGTACCTTGTGTAGCAGGGTAAGTCGTTGCTTTTGGGATAGTAATGACATTTCCATGGACAATTTGATGCTGTGAATCCAAAACATATCTACTGTTCAAAGAAAAGAGAAGTCTGCTTTCAGATATTCTAATACTCAGTTCTGCTTATTGGCTTATGTTACCGTGCTTCCTTTGGATGAAGACTGAATATTACTGAATATTCAGTATATATATACTGAATATATTAGATATATATGTATTCAGTATATATATACTGAATATATATACTGAATACTGAATATTAGTGAATCAGTTGTCATGCTCATTTGCTATATTACAGCTGTCAGTGAAAGGCAGTCAGGAGTTCATGTTGTACATTATATTTGTAAAAGGTGATGCTATCTAATTATTTCCTAGCCTGGCTGCAATTAACCTCTTATTCTGAGCATAGTAAAAATGTTCAGTCACAGTATAGAACATTTCAAACATATTTCAAAGTGCATCTTCGTCACTTCAGTCACTCATGAGGGAAGCAGATGCTTCCTTACTGATTTTCATGCATGCTGATCACAAATAATTCTATCATTTACATCATGTATTTGAAAAAAAAGAATAAACTTCATTAATGGATTTGTTTGGTGTCAGAACTGTCTGAATTTTGAGAACTCCTAAATCTTGAGTGTAATTAATGCAAACAATAATAAACTGGTTGATAACTGCAAAGAGATTATACTGACTCTGGATCTGCCTGCGATGAAGACTTGCCAGGTGCTAGTCCCAGAATGAAATCACTGTGTCCACTGTGTCACTCAGACCTTCAGGGGAACTAGTCCAATTTACTAGCACTTTGGGTGTGCAATGTAGTGCAGAATTGCTACTCTCTTGCATTTTCACCCCCTCACATACTGTGTGGTGACATAAGCTAAGCACCATACACTCCTTTTGTAGGTGAACATAAAACTCCTTCAGAAGGCAGATCCTCTCATCCTTGGATGGTGGTTAGGACAGGTGAGACAAACTGTACCATGGGAATTGGCTATTCTCCCTAAGAACAAAGTTGGGAGTGATGAACTCCAAATAAGGCAAGGAACTTCTAACCCCTGGTGTTGGTTGGGCTTTGCAGGCTGGTGGTTGGGGTTTTTTTCCTTTTCTTTCATGAGACAGCTATTCAAAGTTAATCCTCTGGCTTCCCACCTACAGATAGCAGAGAGCAAAGAGACTCTCCAGGGGATGATTCATCCTCTCCAAAGATAAGTATCTGACACAGGTGGGTGTTAGTCAAAGTAGAAAATGTACTGTAAATTAATTTCTGCTGGTATTGTTCAGGACTTAAAAAGTCTCCGAGGAGGAGAGATGCTTATCTAATTTTTGCTTTGAAAGAAAGAGTCCTCCACCCATGGCATTGCTAGAGGATGAGATCTCCTGGATCCTAGTCTGAGCATTGTTGCAGTGTAGACTGCATAAATGAGAGGAACACATGGAGGAGAAGGTGGCCCTTGGGAAGGGCACGAGCAATGAAAAGTAATTTGGTATTGTGGGTATTGAGAGTATGTGTGAGAGGCAATGAAGCAAATAAAAAGGTATTTTTAGGAGAAAAATCATGTCAGAATGGTGCAGCAGAGATTAAAGGGGACAAAACATTTGGAAAAAATAGGTAGCGAATTCAGATGGTACTGAAATGGGATGGTAAATATGGAATGAAGTTGGTAATGAAGAGGTGAGTTGGAAGATGCTATTTACAAAATCAAAAGAAAGCTGCTGTCAGATAAATAAAGATTTAAGATTCTGACAGAAGCAGGTAAAATGCTTAGGAAATGTTTGATACTCCCCAGCCAGTCTCTGAGAAACAGGGGAATTCCATAATTCCTAAATTAGAAGACAATAAACTCAATTTACCTGTGCTTACTCACAAAAATCATCACTGGGTCCAAAGTATATGGCTATCTAGAGTTTTTTCAAATTGGTTATAAGCCCCAGTTATCAAACTAGTATGTGTTAGGAGTGTGAATAGCTGTTAGGGGGGAAAATAGCAGAGAGGAACAGCATAAAGATATACAAAAGACCTAAACATAATCCAAAAGTCAAGTATCTTTGTCAGGAAGGCTGAGGTCCCCAGGAAAGTGCAAACAAAACCAGGTACTAATTCAGCTAAGAAGTCAACAAAAAGGGAAATAGTAAAAATGCAGTTCTTTAGAAAATCCTGTTCCCTTTCTCTAGGAACTTCTTGGACTGTGCATTCATAATATGGTCTTTCATTACAAACATGTATGTGTTTGAAAATTGGAAAGCTGTTAGTAAAGAAGTAAATCTTAAAGCAGTCCAGTGCTAGCCTAGCTCCAGATAGTTTGTTAGGTATACAGACAGCATCTTGTGCAATGTTTCAGACATCAAACAGCAAAAAAACATAGCAGTACCTGGTAAGATGTGACGAGACAGTGACTTTAGCATCTGAAACAGAATTAACAGATAACACTAGTTATCTCTTAAAATGTGGCTCCAGCGAAGTGACATTTGGAAACTTAAAATTACTTTAATATCACATATTTGAACAATTTTCTCTTTATAGTGAGAAGACTGTTTTGTTCTTTTCTTTTCCCTCTTTCCTTCCCTAACCACAAAACTTGATGGCTTAAGAGTGTCTGAATATCTGTTGAAAAGAAGTCTTTGGAAACTAGAAGTGGAAGCAGACAATTACTCCAGCTAGATACTGCAGTAGTTTCTCATTTGTTGTGCATCTAATATGTTTACACAAATATGTCCATAGAAGTAAAACTGGAATATGGGACAGGTGTGGTTCTGCCAGTGAAGAGAAAGCATGTCATTTTCTAGCAGTGTGAGGAGGCAGCAGGAAAAAAGTTCATATACTAGCAAATATAGTACTGGTTTTTGTTTTATTTTTTAACTTGAATGGCAATTCCAGGCACAGATGTGAATCTGAAAGATCCAGGGACCTCCACGAACCTTATTTGCAGATTTTCCTGAGCAATTTTATTAGTAATATGACTATTGTCCAGGTAGGATTCAATTTAGGTCTACAGGATGTGAGCTGAGGCAATCACTTATTGTGAGCACAAATTACTATGACAATCAATGGGGATTTGGTCAGCCCAGGAAGAGATCCAGCTGGCCAGCCATCTGCTTTGGAAGTAGCAGAACCACTCTTTGGAGTCCTACCAAAGTGAAAGTTCAGCCCCCAAATGTGGCTATAAACACCTAGATGTGAAAGTGGATGTGTTAATCTTGAACTGAAGCTTTCTTTCCTAACTTGTGCTATCCTGCCCATGAAGACAGTAAACCTAATTATTTTTTCCTTTCCTTCATTCCTGCTCTTTGCTACCGCAAGAATTTGTTTTTCTTGATCTGTAATAAGTACTTAACCACAGCAATATGTGTTCATAGTGCACCAGCTGTGATGTATCAACCCCATGTGGACAAAGAATTTTACTTCATTGTAAAGATGGAATAAACTATAGATAACTAAGACACCTGAATGAATTATTTTTAAACACGACACATCACAAACATGCAGAGGGAGTCAGCCCACCTGATTTAAGCACAGTTCACTTCTTCTTTAAACTTCTCCAGAAGTTTAAAGACCCTTCTGTATTTAGGTGTTTCACATTAGTGTACAGGACTTAAATGAGTGGCCACAGTCCACAGTATTCACTTGAGGAGTTTGGACAGCACACACAGAAAACTCAGCCTCCACTTGCATCCATGCCCTTGAATGCAATTATAATACAAAGTCCAACAGTTTGATAATTGAATTGTAGGAGGCTAATGGGGCAGGGACTCTGAGTTTCTGTTCATGTCAGAAGGCACAGAAATTAAACTGCATTCTTCTTTCAGTTTACAAGTAAATTTTCTGAAGTCCCTGAATGTCTGTAAGCTGTTTTTAAGTATACTTCAGCTATTGGTATTTACTAGCAGTGATATAAAGTCTGAGAAAGAGCCTCCTTAAGCTGCCTATCTGAAATTCCAAATGGTCAGCACAAAACTACAACAGTATTTTGTCAAAATGCTGAGAAAAATTGAAAGTTCTTATCTTTTTGTTCCAGGCTGCCAGCTGAGTTTTATTCTTATGGCGAAGGAACACAATCATAGTCTGTTTTAGAGAAGAAATCTGAGCATTAGAAGTCTACCAATGACTCTAGGCTAAAGGTGATCCATGAACCAATAGAAGCTTCAAGAATAACATTGTTTTTCTTATTTGTATTGTGTCCTTTCATCATTCTTCCTTGGTAATATTTTGTACTGTTTCTAATACACCTCTGGCATAACAAATCCTGTATTATAAGATTATAAATCAGTCCTAAGAGGCGTACTAAGTTGAAAGCTGAGTTCATTTTTCTGTACATTTGAGAGGCCAGCACTTACATAGACCCACTTTAGCATCTGGCAGCTCAAAGAGAGAAACAAAAGGCACCAGTGTAGGTGACTTCCACTAACACATCATGTCTAGCCCAGCCACTGTTATTGGCTTCAAAGTCCCTGTGGTCCATGTAGGGCAATGAATGTTTAACTATGTCTGGCTATATCAAGTTATGCATGGAGATTTTCAGAGGCTGTTTCTTTTCAGAAAGGATTCTATGTTAGCATAAGTTCTAAAACAGTGCAGCAAAAGGAGGCTGCTGATCAAAGATAATGTGTCCAAAAAGTGAGATGCTCATATAAAACAGTCTTGTAACAACATCTGAATCCAGCATCACATAGATAAGACTTGTATGAGAAAATCACTTTCCATACACCTGGTTCATTTCAGTGCCACAGCCCTCTGGAACAATACATTAGGAATAGATTCTTGAATCAGGACGCTTGCTAGCAAAAGATAATTTAAAGAAAGTAAATTATATTAAGAGAAAGACTTTTAACTCTTCCTAAGAAGAAAATGTTAGGTCAATTGCTATCCATTGTTATGAGATGTTTTTAGTTCATTTCTACAGTCTCAATACAGTAGAAAATAGGCTTACATTCTGGAAATCATAGAAATAAATACACACATAGTTTGTGCTCCAAAGGGCTTGTGTCTTACCTATTTCTCCTATTTGATAAAAATGGGTGTCAAAAATCACAGGAGTATCAAGAAGCCCAGGTGTATCACACATTGAAACTAAACAAGGAGGATATGTTATTTATAAAGAGAATGACACATAACCCTACTAATATACCATCTGTAAAGTTCTGAAGATCTCCTGTTGTCATTCCAGAAATATGATTACACACACACACACATTTTCTACTCTACACTGTTCTATGGCAAATTCATTCATGAGTTTGTTCTGTTCTGAACATCTATCCATTTAAGGTTTTTGAGGGATTTCTTCACTGGGTAGATTAAAGAACCTTTTTCTCCTAAGTTATTCAGCAGAAACCTCTACACTGTTTGTGCTATCCTTACTTTATACATTGTTGTGATGAGTTCTCACTTCTTCCAATATGATCTAACTATAGGACACACTAAAAATAATGTAATAAGTCCCCCTCCAAAAATAACATAAGATACAGTTCTGGACTAAAATTTTTCCTTGGTTAAATGGAAGGTTATAAAAATTACTTACTGTTATATTTCAACTGGTACGTATATTCACTGCAATCTGAAGAAGGAATATGGCTGTGTAATTCAGTCACAGAATATTAATTTGAAATATATTGATTTCCCCCTTAGCTCAGTACTATCATAGCACACATATTTTAATCTGCATGCAAAGTTGATGATATCATTTGAAAAGCAATACAGGAACAGTTTATCCTTAGGAAAATCACTAATGTTGAATATTTTATTATGACTAACAAAACAAGTGACCAACATTTTTTCTCAAGTTCATCTATTTGTCCTATTTACCACACATCTTAAAAGGTAACTTTGTAATTACTATGTTACATCCCATTTTAATTAAACTTCAAAAGTGTTTTCATATCCTTGCTGCTTTCAGACATTGGACCTCAGTGCAAACAGTCTAATTGAATTATAAGTTGGTTGTATCAAACCACTTCATAGTAAAAGAAATGTAATAGAATTAATCAGTTTGTCACACGTGACTGTTTTGCTTGATATTTCCTCTCCTTTGGGCAGTTAAGCAGGGGGGGGTCATCATCTTACTTATTCATTATAGGTACTAGAACTCATATTTCAAAAAGGCACCCTCACTCCCCTGTGTTGATAATCACTGTAATTGATTTAAATGCTTGATCTGGCTGAGAACATTCATTAACTGACTGGAAGATAATGCTGCTTAAACTGAAGCATTTTGTTATACTTCCCAAAAGGCCTTCAGAAAGTTTCTGTGAGGAAAAAGTTTGTTTTTTCAGACTGCTGTCTGAATATTTTTCAAGTGAAAGTAAAGATTTGGGAGCACTGGAAGGTGAATTTACTGTGTTACTTTAGGAATCCACCCTGTATTTCAAGGAAATAGTAGCCTTATGAAATCCAGGATTTCTATAAGCAAATAATAAACAATTTTCAATAAATTTAGTGCTCTTTAAACACTGATAAACCCTTGAAAACATCAGCTGCTCTTTTCCTCTTTGGTACTGGCACAGTCCCAGCTTTCTCCAGTGGGGACAGAGGATCATATATCAGTCCCCATGAACTGCAGATATAATTGAGACTCCCTTTTTTCGAAGTGGTCCCTCTCTTGGGATTTTTCACACAGTAGTCACACGAAGTTAAAAGTCAAACTGTCTCCATCCTTCAGTCTGATAAAACAGTACCCTTTTCCTACAGCAATAGGATGGAGAGATCAGAAATACTAAGAGTAAAGGTTAAAGCTGAACAAGCTACAACTTGGGTTTCTTCTTCTCCTAGAAACAGTCACATGTAGGAGAATGAAAACCAAGCTGTAAAGGAAAAGTCATCTATACTCTCAAACTTCACCTCTTTGCAAAAGGCAAAGCTGTTTAGGGAAATCTTCTGTATACAGTAGCAAAGGGAGAAAAAATATCCAGGGGTAATTAAAACCCAAATTATCAAAGTTAATTGATTTTCTATTTATAATGAGAAATGTTAAAACAAGCATAGCCACGATTCTCAGTATGAAGATTAAAGCTTGTCCCTTCTCAACATCATTATTGTCATCACAGAAATCCATTGGGAATTTTTGAAAGATATCTTGGGAAAGACTGGTGGCAAATTCAGACTTGGGGGAGTGGAATAAAAATCTGAGCCTGGTAGCATCTAGAATCCAGAGAGCTTGCAATGTAGAATTAACAGTAAATCAAATTTTTTTTATTGTTACCCATCAAGGTCAGTTAGTGATTTCTACTTAGATGGTATATTGGTTTCCATATGGAGTTTTCTCTTTATTTCTGCTGAGCTGCTGTTGCATTAAAGTTTTTTTGATTTATGAATATTGACAGGTCATGTTCTGCTCGAAGTTAAATGAATAGTAAAATTCAATTCCACTGGTAGAAATATGTTATGCTAATAGTTAAACTATATAGAAATAGCCACAGCTGAAGATGGAATTTTGATGACTAAATGTAATCCATAGAAATGAACCACCTTTACACACTTTTTAGAATCATGCAATTTCTAGTTAGATCTACACTGATGGCTATGTGCCTCTGGCACCATCTGAGGTCTTATAAGGTACTGGATTCAGAGGTCATCAGGTTTTATTTTATTCGATAAAACCTGCGTTTTAAAAAGTCACCACTCTTAACTTGTACTTGTTCATGTAAGTATCTTCATAAAATCCAATAAACTAAGTAAGAAATGTTCTAAACAGCATAAATAGCACATAATTTCATTCTTTTCTTTTTCAGTAGTTGCCTATTTTACTTTCTGATTACAAAACTTCTGAATTTATCCTTATTTGATCTGTCCTATCATTTATTGCAAGAGATAGTTTCACGGGAAACAACTTTTACACACTGGTGGTGATTTTTAGCATTTAATATTTTCCAAGATATTTTAACAAATCCCTCTAGATTTTATTCTGACCCTGGGATTTGTTTAAGCTGCACTATTGCCCAGTCTTAATTTAAAATTTTATTGAATCTTGAACTATTAGGTAGCATGTTCTCAACAGAAGACATTCTCCTCTTCTAAGCATTTGTGAAGGAGTGATTAGGACAGTAACAATATCCATAGAAGTTATACATAGCTGAAAAGTCTCTGCAGAGGATTAAGATAATTCTCAAAACTCAAATTCTCAAAACTTCAGTGCCAATGCACAGCAATATGGATTACCTAAAAATATAAAGGCAACTTTTTTATTTGCAGACTATTTTCAGCATGAAGCAGTTGTAAATTTGAAGTGCTTATTGGCCACGTTTGAGTAGGGTATAGAAATTTCCGTGTTGCACCACTTTTCCCTGAAAGACTGTCTACTGGGGTACTGCAGTGACTTGCACTAGAAAGTGCACTCCATAAAATACAGTCACACTAATCTATAAAATGCTTTAGTTCCCTTCATGATACCTTCAGCTAATTCAATCAGTACTTTACAGAGTTCAAAGAAAGGATCCCTGTAGGTTACTTTTTTTTTGCCTACCTATGAAATAGCTATCGGTGCAAATATATATTATTCTCTATGACTTATGTTGTTGGCCATATCTCTCTTGAGTCTACTAATAAGGTTCTTAAAAAGTAATTTGAATACATATGTCCAACCAGTATTAGCTGAGGTGTAATCAGTCTTGGTTTGGGACAGAGGAGAGAGAATTTGTCTGCATCTCTAATTCTTTGATGTCAGTGTCATACAACATGTCTATGATGTGTCCTTAGCAGTACACAGCACTCTATTTATTGCATGGTATTGTTTATTAATCTCTGAGCCAACTTAATTGCAGGATTAGGGAGTTCTATTTTCCAAAGGAATTGTTTCATGTGCCAGATTCATGCTTGCAAGGTAAGGTTGGATTAGCTGGCACAAAATTGATGCTTACAGTCTTGCTTCAAAGTTTGACTTTTAGAGAAGATTTTGCCAACTCAGCTGCACTGAGTGCAGAAGTGAAACCACATAACCCTCCATGCAATAATTTGGGAACTTCTGAGAGTTTCCTGACAGCTTCACATCAATTCTGTACTGACCTATGGTTCAGAGACCCAGTGGTCTCCAGGCACGTGCAGGAATAAACTGTTCAGTGCTGAGATTTGTGATCTGAAGTAAATAAAACTTCCTAACGCCATCAGCAGTATCTCAGCCCTTGCAGAAGGAAGGTCAGGCACTACTGCAAGTACACAGAAAACTTCTCTTATGGCAAAAAAGGAAAGAGCTGTTTTCCCTGCACTGCTTTATTCAGAAACACTCTGCCAGGTTTGGGAACACAGAGAGAGAGCACAGCAGCAATGACAAAGATGAAGGCTTCTTGACTGGGGAAGACAAGACTCTCCCCTGAGCAGGGGGCACACAACTCAGACCACAGCAGTGGGATGCAAAACCCTTGTTGGAGATTTGTTTCAGCTACATAGGAACAAACTGTATCAGTCATTACTCCACTATTTAAGAAAAAGGGTTTTTTTAAAAAAAAATAAGCCATGTTTTCAAGTGAGAGCTCTTGTAGGGTAAGTTGAGATGCAGACTTCTGAGGCTTCCAAAGTCAAAGTGAGGCCTGATCCATATCCCATATGTTGGCAATGTTAATCAGAAAAAAAGGACTACAAGGCTTTTCTTAAAATGTCCATTTCTGAGTCATAGGAAGAATTAGACTGTTTTTACCACCTTTTGACTACAGCCCTAACAAACACATCTTCATTGAAAATAAAAAGGGCAAGACTCTGGTCTTAATGAAAAAATAAATAAAAACCTTTTTTGGAGTAGTCCATCATCATCCAATCTTAGAACATTAATAATCTTTCAGTCCACTCTGAATTTTCCTAGCAAGCTCTGCTTTTGTATCACCTAACACAGACTGAACGATCGTGCCCACAGAATCATAGAATGATTTGGGTTGGAAGGGTCCTTAAAGATTGTCTAGTTACAACCCAGTGTGTAAAAACTTATGGATGTGTAAGCCCATTATGAAGGGCTTGTACTGTGACTCCACTGAGTGTATGCAACTTTGGAGGCCACCCCTAAATGCAAATGAATGGACATCACCTTGTGCAGTTTGCAGACCTCAGCACCTAGTGTTTGCTGGGTAAACATTTCTGAGGATAGCAAGCACATGGAGGGCAAAGTGTTGAGGAATGTCTCAGAAGTCATCCTCCAGAAGTGCTTTTTTGGGGAAAGTGAAAGTAGGACATATCAAGAAGATCCTCTGGGACACTATCTCGTCTGTGTGGGCACTGAGTATGGTGCCCATGCTCCAGTGTGCTGACCCGTGCCAGGGTAGTTTGGGCAAATTCATGGATCTTGATAACCACTGAGGTAAATTCATGAACTCCTGGCAAGACTCCACAGGGAGGAGAATCAGTGGTCAATTTTTCAGTGGATCCAGCCAGCAGCAGGACATGTGCCCAAGTTCTCCCTCTTACTGCAGGGTTTATGTGCGTCATTGGCAGAAAGCTGAGTGGGAATGTTCCCAGCATCCTCCAAACGCATGCTTAGCCCTCAGCACCTTCTGCAGACAATTCAGATACCCGTGGAGCTGCCTGTGTGCAGAGGTTGCCCTCATTGCAAAGGTGTATGATAAGGCTGACGATCCAGAAATGGCACAGGGGAAAGTGAATGCACACCAAAATATTTCACAGCATGTGCCAGCGACTAATAAAATATGATTGATTGCTGATCCCTGCCTATTTCAGCTGTTCACTCTGGTGACATTCAATCCATCATCATTTTAGGGCAAACATCACTATTAAACCTATGGTTTCCCTGGCTCTCAAAACCCTTTTTGGACTTCACTTATATGGTGACATAGGCCTGTGACTGCTGTTCCAGCAGCCCCCTGAAAACATCCTGTGCCTAGGCCTAGGGTGTAACTAGATCAGTCCATTCCTAGATATTTTAGGTGTAACCTTGAGTACCGTCCAGTACATTTCCAAATTATGTAGATATTTTTCTTTTAGTTCAAGACAGGCTTCACTCAATTTAACCTAAAGCTGCAAGTAAGAGTTGTGCAGCTTAAAAAAATGATGTTTAGAAAAGTATCTTTCATACACACATCTCTTTATGCCACAAAAAAACCAACCACCCAACCAACCAAAAAAACACAAAAAAACCCCAACCAAACAAGCAAAAAAAAAAAAAAGCCATTTCCATTGTACCCTTGAGATTTAAAACAATAAAATTCCTTTTTTTGTTTTGTTTTGTTTTCATGTGTTGCAAAAGAAAAGAAAAGTGAAGGGACAAGTTTAAAGAGGAAGTACCCTGAAGCAGAAAAAATGAGACTCTGACTAGCTTAGGTCTTCACTCTGGAGTCAACATTTTCATCTCCTTGATAATTAAATGTGGATGACTTTCTCCCTGTCAGTCCCTACTGACCCCAGTTTTGTCTGGCTATACAGACAAAGTGAGGTTGGCTTTGGGGTTTAATGAATTTCAAGTTACTTTTTCACACAAACTTAAAAACATATCTTATGTTTAGGCTGTATCATACATGTATTTTTGGACCCTGTGAGGTACACTCATCAAGTATAAAGCCTATTCTATACAGGATAGAAGCACCACTTTTTAAATTACTGCATTGGTTTTGTGAATGTCCAAGGTGTGTAGATCATGTCTTTTTTTGCCTGAGGGATGAAATTATATGACTTATAAATGCTCATACTTGATTAAACCTGATTTTCTTTAGAAGCCTCTTAAGACCTCTTAGAAGTCGGTTTTAATAACTTTCTATAGATAATTTTTTTTTTATAAAAATGCAACAGAGATGAGACTGAGCAGTATTTACTAGAAACCCTCTCCAGGACAGCCAAAAAAATTACCATGGTCATGTTTCTCTTACTCTGAAGACACTTGTATAAAGAAGGAATAAAAATTTTTCCTCTGTAACTTTTATTTCAAATGGTTGGTATGGTTGGTAGCTTTTTAATGTGGCTTCCATTGTTCTTTCTCCTGTCATTGACTGTTGTCTTGTTTCTTTAAAATGAACCTTTCATGCTGCTTTTCAATATGTGCAGAATTTTCACTGAATTCCCATCACTCAGGAAGCAGTGATGAACTGAGATCTCCACATGCCTCTCCTGTATGACTAAATAAGAGAGTCTCTCTCAAACCTGGCTAACAACAATTTGGGCCATCTGTGTACTGATGCCTCCTGCCCAGCAACTAGCCAAGGCTTTGGCTTCACTGGTAGCTTGTAAAGAATAAAAAACTTGAAGGAACACATTTTGTTCCTATTTTCATTTGTAAAGCCATTCTAATCAGCTGGTGAAAAGCAGACTGCTTCATCCTCTGCAAAATAGATACCATGTAAAAATTTCATTGGAGCAAACTGTGAGTAGGGACAGCTTCCACTAGACCAGGTTGCTTCAAGTCCCACCCAGCTTGGTCTTGAACACTTCCAGGGATGGAGCAGCCACACCTCTCTTGGCAACCTGTTCCAGTGTCTCACTACCTTCCTACTAAAGAATTTCTTCCACTATCAAATCTACATCTGCCCTCTTTCAGCTTGAAACAATTGTCCCTCATCCTATTGCTACATGCCCTTATAAAAAGTTCCTTTTTTGCTTTTCTGTAGGCCCCTTCGGGTACTGGAAGGACACTGTCAGGTCTCTCTAGAGCCTTCTCCAGGTTGAACAACCCCAAATCTCTCAGCCTGTCTTCATAGGAGAGGTGCTCCAGCCCTCTGATATCTTCAAGACCCTCCTCTGGACTTGCTTCAACACCTCCATATCCTTTTGGGGACATTATCCCTGGTGGGATCTCATGAGAATGAAGTAGAGGGGAAGAATCATCTCCCTCTGTCTGTTGGGATGTATGCACAATAGTTTCATTCACTGAACATACAGGCATAAACTCCATACGAGTTTGGATTTGTTTTATTGTAGCAGAAAAGTCCTATACAGTCTCAGGGGTAATTTACTAGGAAATTTTCATTTATGTGTCTTTCAAAGACATTTGTTTGATGTTAGAAGTAGTTTTCCAGCTCCTTTTCAAGAAATCTGAAAATGCATGCTTAATGTTTCTCAGGTTTTTTATACCAAAAAGGTGCCAAGGAATTTTTTTTTCATTAAGTTTGCCCCCACCAAGATGGGTCTCAGAATAGAAATTTAGCAGTTTCTTTCAAGAGTGCTTAAGCAATTAGTTGTAAATCAGAATTTTGTGAGATTATTCTGTGTAATTCTATTCAGTTCTAGAATGAACCAGCTAAAACCCATGAGAGGAACTTACACAGTGACATTGGTTAAAAAACATTTTCTCATAACACAAGGGTAAAGAAGCACCCAATAACTAGCTAGCATGTGTAACATAAATAAAGCTGAAAAACTTTTCTCTAGCATTAGAAAGACATGGAGGTTGCTGCAGAAAACTGAACAACAAATTAATTCAAAAAGGGATTAAGGATGCTGATGAAGGAGCAGTCTGTCTACAGCTGTCAAATATGGTTGATGTGTCTGGATATTCTACAGACCAGGCAGCTCCTAAGACACTGACTGATGGATGCCAGGAGGGTGGACCAGGAGAAGGTCAGAGAATACCTTCTCTACCCTTCTTCCACCGTTACTCAAGAAACTCAGCATGGTGAGCACCTGCTCTGCCAGGATCTTTGCTCTCAGAATGGTAAGTCTCTATTCTCAGCTGTGCCAAAAGCAGTGGGGCTGATCTGAACCCAAAAACCCCTGTTATGTTAAGGTTTCCTGTTCTGTAGATCCGTCGTCTTAATCTCGGGATCTTGCATCTTCCAAGAACACATCAGCACCTCACAGCAGACAGAGGCATCAGTAACATGGACACTATGATAACACTTTGAAGGGAAATGAGAAGACGTGCAGGGGAAGCTATTAATAAAATAAACAGATTAGCATGAAAATTTTCAACCTAATTTTCAGCCCTATTCAAATTGTTGGTGGCTTTTACTTCCTGTTGGGCCTAATAAGATTTATAAAGCATGCAAAGTATCTTCACTCCATCGCTATACAGAAGCAATTAGAATTAGATATGTGTTGATAGGGGTAGGCATATACAAGGTCGGTTTTGAAAAAAAAAACAACAAAACAATATACCACCATAATTCTTGAGATCTTTGAGTAGCTGAAAAGATTTGGGGAAGACATTTTGACTTGTGTTTATAGTCACAGAACTAAAATCCAGATTCTAACAGAACCGTTGTCATTGTTTCTTTTCAGATATTTCTTATCTAAATACTTAAGAATTTTAAAGTGTACTTGACTGCTCACTGTGTTATTAATATAAGACTACTATGTGTATGGGTGTTTACAGTTGCAATGGTTGTATAACAATCCTTGAAAGACCATTGTGCTTGCCAATAAACTAGATAAGAAGCTTAAGGTAAGTAATGAATTGAGCTAAAAGTCTACTTTGTATTTTCCTAATTTGTTTTTTCCTCTACAGTTATGTCACAATTATTGTTACTATTATTGTTATTCTTAATTATTACCATCATTATCTTTATTCATAATAATCACACCTTGTACTGTTTAATCTGGAGCCAGTTAAAACAGACTAAATAATTTGCCTACTCAGCAATTTCAGAGTGAAAGGATTAAGCAATTTGCTTTGTATTTCCTGCTGCCTGTGCAGATACTCTGCAATAGAGTCCCCTGCCTTCATTGCATAATTTGAATCTCTTTATCCTATGTATTGCTGATACCATCAAGAAGATAGAAAAAGGATATAGTGCAGAAAGCAAAGCAGCTTCCCTGTATTCAGTACAACTGACAGTTTCCTTTGACTCTACCTGCTGCCTGTCCCTTTTTCTCCATTTATCTGACTCTGTAATACAAAGTCTTTTTGAAGTTATTTCTGTCACAGGAACTCTGACAAAATCCACTTTAACTAGATGAATAGGAAGAGAAAATAGTTCAACACAATGTTTCAGACATGTGATGGTGCAAATTTCTGTGATTTTCTTTTACCAGGTAATATTAAGGACTTGCATTCCTTGCATATGTTGCTTTCCTATGCCCTTGCCTCATTAAAACCATCTCACATAAGCAGGTGGAATGCTCTAACTGCTCCTCTACTGTCATGTGAGAAGTCAGTGAGAATCAGCTCGATGCAACTCTGGCCCATAGATCAATTGGTCATTGTAAGCACTGCAAAGTCAGAGACCCCTGTTTGTAAGATTCCCTTGCTGTATTAGCATTAACAGTCTTTTTACAAGATCCAAATAATGCTGACCTACACCTTTGTCTATACAATGTTTGAAAGACAGGTATGTTAACATCCATATCTAATCAGATTTATCATTCATTAGCTTGACAGCTATGAAAGTATGTTGGAACATAAACTTATAGAGTAAAAGGTAATATCTGTAGACTTGTTTGAATAAGTTTTTCTCATCTTTGTTGTACCTTGGGCCCCAGTTCAGTTGTAAGTTTATCCAGCAATATGAGCCAAGTTGCAAGACAGTCAGTGAGACATATTTGCCTTTTCTGTGCACAACAACTATTTCTTCTTTCAGTGCAAAGCTGAAATTAAAACAACAATCTGTTGCCCCTATCTGTGGATCTAGCTTCTAAATGCTTTTATCAGTTTTGCCTGGCTGTAGCCAGCTCAAATCATCAAATAAAAGAAAATAATCCTTTGTGTTCCTTAAGTGTAAATTTCAATTAGACTACACTGTGTCTATTCACTGGATTGTACGAACTGAAGAAAATGCAATATTTAAAAATAATGGTCTGTAACTGGATTTCTTCATGAAATTTCTGCTACAAATTCAGTTTCCCTGGAGAAAGAAGTAATAAAATCTTTTTTACAGTCCCCACTTTTTCTATGACTTTCCAAAATGCTTATGACTGTTGGAAGAATATCACTACATTAGAATCACCTGGTCAAAGCACAATCTTCCAGCAATGAAAACATGCAGGATGTTCACCATGTAGTGATATTGCTGTGCTTTGTGTGCAGCAGCACATCTGTAGCCCCCCAGGAACAGTGTGCCTCAATAGGGTTTATGTTCTGGAGAGGCATAGCATGCTGTTAAAATAGTTGAGTTAAAATACTACTGCAAGTAAATAACCAGGTATAAGTAATACAAAGAAAGCTCAAGCAATTCAGAACAATCTGCATGAAGTTTTTACATTTGTTTGGCAGCTTTTTCTTTCTATTTTTTTTCTTTGCATTTGTTTTCTGGCCTAAATAGAGGCAATCACCCTGAGCCTTTTCTTATTTTTGCCATTTTTTTTCTGTATCTACCAATAACCTTATGCTGTGGCCATTACAGTGGTATCTAAGGAAGGTTTTCTAACCAAAGGGTGTTTCACTGGAAGGTACAGGAAGACCCAGACTGCAAACTGAAGTGTACCTGAAAGAAGTGAAGAACATTTGTTAATTTGTTGTGCAAAGTTACTTAAAAACCTGAATTGTATAGTCTGGGGCAGTGTCCCAATTCTGAATGGATGGATTTAATCTTAGATGGAAAGTTTTGACTTTGTAGCTCCTAATGAACACTGACTCTTTCCCTCTTGCTTTCCTCTAGTGAAAATGAAAACCATCCTGTGATTCTCCCATTCAGCCTATAAAATACGATTCTTCCTGGCTGCAAAGACATTCCTAAAGGAATACAAAGCATTCTTTCACCTATTGTATGTGTAATGAAAATGAGGACAAAAAGGTAGGAGTATAGCCATATCTAGATGGTGCTTTATAGCTTTAGATGGCAGGAAGGAACAATGGAACAACTTATTAGCATCATTCTGAATATTTCACATCATCACAACGTGCCAGCAAATAAAGGTATACGTTTTCATTTGAAAATGTTTCCTTCTTTCTGAGTTCCTTTGTATGTAATAATAAATTTTCATTGGTGGTGTAACTTGGAGTAGAGAGCACTTGTGCCTTACTGTTGTGTATGTAATGATTCACAAACTAAAGTATCAAAAACATAAATCAAATTCTCCATTTTCAATGCCAAGACAATGCACATCTCTAGACTTCCCTATATACTTTGAGCCTGAAATGGAAAAGACAGCAGCTGCTTTTGATAATATCCATTGCAACTCTGACAGATGGTGATGAACAATGTCAAATCAGTGCTTCCCCAAAACATCTTATAATTGAGGATCTTTACCGCCTGATTTCCCACTAGCACTCCAGAAAAAACATGTAGATTTATGCTGTAATAGTGCAGTTGGTCTTTGTGAGATGGAATTCATTGGATTCTTTCTTTCAGTGACGTGTTGGAGTGGCTGACATTGCCAGCATAGACTGCAGATAAGTGATAGTGGTATTGTTCTTATAGATATGTGCAGGATATGGAAACAGAGAATGAATTTCTTTAAAAAACCCAAACAGCTGTGCCAGCATAATTTTTCTGCCTTGCCTGGGGATTTGTGAAATTTTACTTGCTTGTTTCTTTCACCTTGACTCTCTTATCTGCCCTATATGGAGCCACTCTGTCTTTTTCACTTAGTCTCAGTAAAATGAATCCTTCAAAGATGTTTCTAATACTCCCAATTTTATCAGCATTTCTGAAATGTGATCTGAGGTGTCGAATCCAATCCCAGGACATGGAATCACACCTCCTTACTAAGCATTTTGTCTGTGCTTTAAAATAGAATACCTTCTGATGTTTTAATGATGGTGATTCTGCTATATTGGATAAGAATTCTAACATCCAAATATGTTAAAACCAAAACAAAAAAAAAGCAAAACAAACAAACAAACAAAAATACTGATTATAATAGCACTGGAACGCAAAAGTTGGGGGAAATTAGGTGCAGGAAGTGAGAGGTGACATTCCATATAAGATATTAGTTTCATACTATTCACTGAAATTATTTCTGTTATGCCTTTATAAACATGATTAAAATAAGAAAGTGTTTTTAAAAATTTATTCAAGACCTGAGAAACATGCATGGCATCAAGACCCTAAACTAGCAAAATCATTTTAATTTACTAAAGAGGCAGTTAAGTAGGGTGTCAGTATTTTCTGCATACAGAAGATTTCAGTGGTAAAGAGTTCTTTAATCTAGCAGATAATTTATTTTAAAAATTCTCTGGTTATGAGTGGATCCTGGAAAAAAACAGCCTGAAATTAAGGTTCAGGTCTGTAGGCAGGTAGCTGTTACAGCAACTCCATGAGAAGTTTGATAAACTCACTTGATCTCGGTAAGTCTTAGGATGTGTCTTGGAAGTATAAATTAATTACCTAATCAAAGCTGGAGGAGGAATTATTTGGATTAAATTCTATGGTCTGTATCATGTAAGATGTTGAACTGGAGAATATTATCTGTCCCTCCTGGACCCAAAATCTATTAACCTAGAACTAGAATATTTAAGGGACTAGTTTTAACATAAATCACAGCTCTTTAACACAGTTGTGCCAAGACTAAGTGTCCTTTAAATTAGAGTAAATGTAATTTATGCACACTTAAAGGGCACTTTACCCTGACTGAGGAGTGTAGAGAGGCCTTATTATAGTGACAATAAATTCACAGTTGTTTAGAAATAAAAGGGACCCTCACGACCATCTGGTGTGATTTACGGCAGAACACAAGCTATAGAAATTCCTAGAGTATTTTACACTTTAAGCCCAATGACATGTGCTTGATCTTACTTAAAGGCATTCTGATTTATGCCTTCACATCAGCTTCTTGATTCCTTGCACTCAAAATACAGCACACCTCTAAATTTCTTTTTCAACAAGAAGCTTGTTTGGTGAAGAGTGGAAAATTTTTTGCTGCCTTTGACAGTCACGGACTGACTCTATCTGGTGCATTTTGAGGAAAATAGAAGCAAAAGTAGGTGATCGGCTTTTAAGAGAGGGACTGAAAATTGCACTTTCCCCACAGCACTAGTTTTCCTCTGGATAATCCAAATGTGTTAGGCTACATTAGCTTGTTTAAATTTGTAAAGATGATCGGTGGTGTAGCGAAAATGGTCTGTTTGATTCTGATTAAAAAGCTTGGTTTGTTTGACTGATTTACACAGATATAAATCAGAACCAGAGCTAACATCTAACTGGTTTGAATAAGTGTTATATCACACTGTATTGCCTTATTCTGGAGTATGCTAGAGCTGCCTTAAAACATGATCAGTTCTAGAATTATGTTCTGTCCCATTCCAGTGTAGTCTAAGGGTGAGTTCATCTCCTCCTGAATGTTGTGGGAGCTGGATCTGGCTCTAAGGTAAAAATCTGATGCCATTAGATGGGATGACTAAGGTTTCTCAAAATTACTTGGCCAGATTTGTCTGGCACAGGTCCACGAACAGTAACACATGCTTGGCAACAAGTCTCTGCTCAAACAACCCTTTCAAGGAAGTAAAACTTAATCTAAATTTAATCTTTTTATTTACTATATTGTAGGTTATTTCCTTTGATTACTTCTGTTTTGCGCTACTAATGTGTCCCATCTCTCACCCATTAGCTTCTTAGTGATGTGCTTTTTTGGAGGAAGGAATAGTCTTTACCTGGTGTATAAAAGGAAATACTTGCAAGAGATTTGTGAGTAGTAATGTTGGAAACCATATTATGCTGAAAAGTTATGTTCTGAAGTGAAGTAACAATATCTATGTCAGCAATAATGTTTATTGGGTACCCACTGTCTGCTTTCCTCAAGCTGAAGGAAGTTGTGAAAAACTCAGATTTGTGGAGGGAAACACTTTTAACTATAAATTTCTTTACCTTTTCTCACCACCACTGAAAGAGGTTGAAAAATATGGGGAAATAATCTGTGGGAGCAGCAATTTTGCTTATTGCTCTATTATGACACTGACATAGGCTGTGCTCATAGTGGATGAGAAAAAGAGGCTTCTTACTATTGGTAGTATTTTTAAGGGGCTTTTACTGTGAGGATCTGTGAGAACTTCACTGAATATCATCTTGGTGATGACCATGATAAAATATTTAAACTTGAAGGCAAAATAATTTTCATGTGCAAGTGAAAAAGTCACAGAAGAACACAATAAATGAGGTCTCATCTGATCTAGATAATTTTGAATTTTTTAATACATTAATAAATATCAAACGTGGTATTATTAGGATCCTTTGTTTTCATTTACTAATTAGAATACTTCACCTAACTACTTTTTCTATTTATGTGTGTAGTGAAGATATTTTTATTAATGTTACATATTCTGAAACTATTTTTTCATATCAGCTATTAAAAGATAGAAATAAACACTAAAATTATCACAAATATGTTACATACAAGTTAAAAATCTCAAATGATAGGGAGTATTGATGAATTTTTGTAGTGTTGCCAAACAATATCTCAGTGATGTTTATGAATTTAATGCACATACAGGATACTTTGCTTGGGAAAATTCAATACATCTTGCTGAAAGTTCCTGAATCCCTAATTAGTGAAGTACTTTACAGGGGCTTTTTGTCTGAAGGTCTCTGTAGGAGAGAAAATTGCAATACACTTCGCTGCAAACCGTAATGAAATTTCCTGGAATTTGTCTCAGGGAAAAGCAGTGGAAGAAAAGTCCTGTCAGGGGCTGAGACACCTCTCACCATGCTTCTTCCATTTCCTCAACTGCCTAAAATACAGTATTTTGGTTTCTGTTGAGCAGCATGGCAAAAAAAAAAAAAACAACCAAACAAACAAACAAAAAAACCCCACCAAACAAAAAACTTGGAGCCCTTTGCTGAAACTTCCTATTCTGTCAGCCCCAGGTCTGTTCTATAATATCTGTGCCTTTTAAATACAGTCTGAAAATACTTGCCCACGTGTTTATTTGGACAGTGTGGTTTGTGGGATATTTCTTAGTATGGCATTTCATATGTATGTATGCCAGATAAGCAACTAGAAAGAAGTGACTAGAAAAAATGTCACAGAATCACTCTGAGATCATCAAGTCCAACCCTTAATCCCCTACCACTGTGGTTACCAGACCATGGCACTGAGTGCCACAGCCAGTCTCTTTTTAAAAATATCCAGGGATGGACAATCCACCACCTCCCTGGGCAGCCCATTCCAATGCCTGATCACCCTCTCTGTAAGGAATTTTTTCCTAATATCTAACCTAAACCTCCTGTGGCAGAGCTTAAGTCCATGCCCTCTTGTCTTACTGGTAGCAACTTGGGAGAAGAGCCCAACCCCCCCCTGGCTCCAGCCTCCTTTCAGGGAGTTGTAGAGAGCGATGAGGTCTCCCCTGAGCCTCCTCTTCTCCAGGCTGAACACCCCCAGCTCCCTCAGCCTCTCCTCACAGGACTTGTGCTGGAGTCCCTTCACCAGCCTGGTTGCCCTCCTTTGGACCTGCTCCAGGACCTCAATCTCCTTCCTGAACTGAGGGGCCCAGAACTGGACACTGTCAATAGCTACTCTCTGATGGCAGAGCTTAAAGTCAGTGCTATACATTGGAGAAGCACAGCAGTAAGTTGCTTTCTGCATATTTCTGTGTGTAATAGAGTTAATTACTCAGGGTGACTGTCATGATTTATACCTTGTACATTACATTCATATTTATTAATACTCCAGCCTCTTAAGTATGCTGGTTTTTGCACAGAGACACAGTCCAGAAAAACAAGTTTATGTTTCAGAGCTTTGTAATTCATGCTACAGAGAAAATGGCTGAAAAATATTTCATTGAATACTTACCAAATAATTCATTATTCTGCTGGAGAAGACTCAGAGTATTCTTTCTCAATCATACAGTGCTAAAAATCATTTTAGACCTTTACTGAAAGCTTCCATCTACTATCATCCAACTTTTTGAGAGCTCTTCATGCAGAATATATTTTCCTTCTGCATTGAAAAAGAACCCCATTTCAAACAGCTGGAACTAAGATTAAAAATGCTCAGATAAAAACTTGTAAAATGTAATGAAAATATAGAGAAAGAAGACTGTCCGATGTTTATCCAGAAAATATATACTTAGAAAAGTGAAAAGTCAGTGACTTGAAGTAATTTTAGTGGGTCAGAAACAGCCATACTAATCACTTCTCTAACAAATATAATCAAATCCTATTTCAGATAGTTCTATCAGCTCCTTGGAGGACCTTGAAGTATTAAATAAATATCTCGTCCAACAAAAGTAGCTGTCAAATGAAATGTAGCTCACCCCATATGATCTTCTAGTTATTTGTATGCTCTTTTTCCTCCTTACTTGAAAATTGATGCATATTTGACACAAAAACATTCTGCTAAGCCTGTTGGAATAGTGAATACACTGCTGCTCAGTCAGCTTGGAACATGGGATTGCAACACAGGGAGCCACAATGGCACTTCATTTCATGCATTTCATTGCAACATTTACAGAAGTGCTAAAAAGTGCTTACAACTTCCAACATCTTTTTGATTGCTGACCATCACACTTTCCTCAAGGAAATATTAACGTGTAATGGACATAAAACTACTGAAAACAGACTTGTTTTTCTCGGTTATTTTACTCCTTAGAAGCCATTTGCAGATTCACAGGCACACATTTTGTAGAGATGGGATAAATCGCTAGAACACATTACAAAAATATGGCTGTATAAAACTGTGATACAAATTACTGGGTGGCTAGCTAAGCTGGATGAAGGAATATTGCACTAGAGTTTGATTTTGGGGGGTACTACCTTAACCCTTCTGAAAGAGAAAGGCCATATCTGTGCAATAAAAGTTTTTTCATCTTACACTTATCTGGGAAATATCCTACTGCAGCCCAAGTTTTCTGGCATCTTTCCTGAGGTTCCTGCTACCTTGAGGAGCTGAGTGAGGATCTCTGTTATGAAAAATCAGAATATATGAATTCTGAAAGACAGCTGGGTCTTAGAAGAAACTTTGCACTAAGGTATTGAGACTATTCCAGTCCTTTGACACTGCATTCCTTTGTCAACCTTTAAATCTTTTTTTTCTGCATGTCTTAGCTTCCCTCTGTGGGACATTTTTTTGCCTGTCTTTGTGGCTCCTTCTCCTTGAAGCCCATGTATTAGTAGATGAAGACAGCTAGTTAATGATAACCACTGTTTCATAGATGTGTTTGAATTATATCTATATTTGCAAGCAAAACACATATCGTGAGATTGAATAGTTCACCTCTTCTCCCACACCACTGTCTTCTTCAGCATCAGAAAGAATACTCTATCCAGCTCTGACTCAACTGCTAAAATATATGTAAGTACCATTAGTGAAGATGTAGAGGAATTCACTTTTTCTTGTTTTGTACCTCATAAGTCTGCTTTCTTGCTCACTCTCTGTGACATGCAGAATCGTGGTTACCTGATAGATCAAGAGAAAAAAGCCACACTTCTAGAGCTGCTTTAAATAATCATTTTAATACTTCAGTAGCTGCCCGTAAGAACCAGATCTTTAAAGGTTTATGGAGGGAGTTTTTCGACTGGGACATAAGAGGTGGTCTAAGGGATATTTTAGGCTCCAACAATGGCAGCATCAGATTCTGCAATAATTACCCCAGACCCAGATGCAAACAGACAATTTATCACTATTCTGATATTACTGATTTCATCTGAGATGGACATGAGTGGTCATAGACCTGTTACTTAGTAAATCTATTTAAGCTGAGTTTGCTAAATTTATTTTTCCAGTGCGTTCTCAAGAACAGAAGTCAAAAAAAGATGTGCCAGAGTAAATCCTTCCAGTGGTCTTTGTAATTACACTGCCACTTATTAGGCTTTGCTATTGGAAAGTTGGATGGTTTGGTTTGATGTAGGAGCAAAATGGATTTGTATGTAGCAATAACTATGAAGAATTGTAAGGATTAATGAAGAGGGTAGTCTTTCTTATTGGATTAAGAATAAATAGATACAATTCAATGACTAAAGTAATCGGTATACTGTTGTGGAGAAAAATATTTGAGTTACATATTTGACTTTTTTCCATTAACTGTTCTTAATAATCACATATTGAATTTATTCTGATATATTGGGTTTTCTTTGCCAAACAAGACAATTTTGTTTATCTTTGTGACAACTATCATATAATATATGCACCAGTATGACTTCTAAAAGGAAAACAGAACTAAACAGAAAATAAACCCAAAAGAACCATTTAAACTAATATAAAAAACCTTTTTGGACTCACAGCAACTTGAAAATTGTTGATTTTTATGGTAATTTCTTACAGGCCTTGCTTTTACATTTTGTCTTAATGCATTTGCTATAATGTGCTTCACCAAGAAATGCAGTTGTTGGCCACTACCTGAATGCATCACACTTCATCATCACGTTATGATGTTCCTAAGTTATAAAATAATAGCTGGCAAGTGGAAAAAAATTCAAAAAATCTCTGTTCAGTTTTCTTTTAAACTAATAACACAGGAAATCTGAGATAAAGGTAAAAACTTAGGGGGTGTTACGGCATAAAATTACCTTAAAAGCTTTTTGAATTTACATTTTCTTATGCAGGTCTGGCTTCTGAGAAGAAGGATATTGGCTGGATGGTAGTGCCTTCCACTGTTGTGCAACTGGTCTTAAGCCTGCATCTCTGTGTATGAGAGTAGGCTTAAAATATTCAGAGAAGCTAAGTAATTTATTATACTTCTGCTGATCTCAGCTGTCCCAAATATTCTCTGTGAAAGACCTAAAATGCTTTAACATAAATAACTAAGGGTAAGTACAAAAGGTTTATGTAGTATAGCACATTTAAGGGATCAATATGAACCATTAGCTGTTTTAATTAAAAATAGACAATAGATGGCTTTCAAGTAAAAAATTCAGCAACTTCACTTATCTCCCCAGACTGGTGCTGCCAGAAGAAATAGTACTTTCAGAATATGAACAACTGAAAAACCATTGATAGCCATTACTACAAAAGAAATGAACCCATGAAACACCAATCAATGCCTGTGTGTCTTCAGGAGATAATCACAATTGCTAAATTTGGTTATTTGCTTGCTTTTAGTACTTTATCATATTTGTTTCTTGTTAGAGTTGTATTGATCTTCCTTGGCACAACAATTTTTCAATTACTTAGCACACTGACAGAGCAGCACTGTCACAATGGATGCATGCAATTAAGCACTCAACGTTGTGAGAGGCATACAATTTACAACACATCACTTTTTTATAGATAATATTATTGATGAGGTGCATGTACTTTGAAGAAGAATTATTGAGTATTATTTAGGAATTTCCAAACTATTAAAGTCGCATGCTCATTTTGCAACTGTTAGTATCTTATCAGTTCACTACAACTTTGAAGAGGTTGTTTATTTTGCTCTTTAGGAGATAAATGTGTGTTTATCCACCATTGACCTAGAATCTTATTAAGTATGCAGGCTTCTTTTTCAGCAAAGGTATTTTTACGAATGGTTTGCATCTTGCCTAAACTTTGACAAAAGACAAACTTCAGCACAACTGGTGGTGCTAAAATCTTGTTATCCCTTCATTAATATGTTCAAAGAGCTGGTGGGTTTCCTTAATGTCATTTCCATACTTCTCAGAGACCGTTGTTAGGTAAATAGGAAGTTTCACAAGCATGCACACACATCACATACCTTTTTCTAAAACTAATCCAGAGTTACAATTCCAACTCAGGCAATTTTCTAGCTCCATTATATATACAGTATAACCACCTCCACTTTTCTGTTCTGAAGTGGACCTTGCCTCTCAAACGCTCTGAATATATAATTAATTGGGAAAACCACAACAAGGGATGTATGCTCGATAAAGTGCAATTGAAAAATACTCCTGGTATATCTCTTAGAGTCATGAAGAAAAATATGCTGAGAAGTCTTAGGAAGTTATGAAGCCAGTCTAGGTCTACAACTTAGACGTACCAACCCAAACTGGCAGTCTGGTCTCCTGTGCATGACGAGTTACCGTCCTGGAGACAAATCTTTTTCTGTCTCCATTTGTTTCCAGTCTCCAAGCTCCAAACATTCCATTCCCATATCTCTCTTGTAGCAATGAGATATTAACTCAAAGTGAGTGAGGACAGGGGGAAATGGGGTCTGCTGTCCTCAAGGATGTGATGACTTTGTGCCCAAAAGCGGTTACAAGGTTAGACACATCACACTGGTGATAAAATTATATCTCAGTTCTTCACTCCAAGTCCCCTGGCTGGAGTGGGACTAAACCAGCAGCAGTTATCTTTAATACAGAGCATCTGTTGTGAAGATTCATGCAGGTGGCTCTTCTCCACCTGCAGAGAAGTTCAAACACACATCTCCCAGAAGTTCATGCTCACTACAATGGCTAGGTCATGGGATAACTTCTGTATTTTTCCTAATGAATCCATGCCACCATGGTGAAAGTAGTATCATCCTGGTTGTGAAGTGCAAGGAGAGGTTGTCTGAAGGATTTGGCAGTTGTGGCCTGAAGTTAAGGACACTTGGGTGAAAGCAGGATGCTTTGGGCACTGGGCCCTATTCCTAGGTTTGTTGCTAGAGTGTTTAGATATCTCCAGAGCAAGGATTTATTCAGGATCACTTTGAACTTCTACATTCTGCCTAAAACCCAGTCTAGAAATCTTTCTTTCACATATGTATTGCTTTTAATATTGAGTGCAGAAAAATTGTCTCCCAAAGGGAGCTTTCAGCTGTGCATCTGCTGGTCTCCAGGAGGCAGCCTGTGTGTGTGCCATTGCAAGGGAAGGCAAAGGATGAGAAAAAAGAGGAAGAAGATCTCATTTTTCTTTCCTCCCAATGAGTTAAATCAGTAAACATACTATTTTTTCTTTCCAGTGAGAAACTGTCAAGACTTCAAGATGGACTGACTTACCCTTAATGTTTTCCTGATTGACTAGTGTTGTTTGTTTTCAATAGTCCTCTTAATCAGAATATAAACCTATTATCTAAAAAGTAACCTGTTTTTACTGTGAACTATAGAGTATAGGAAGATTCACCTGAGCTGCTTTATATCTCAGAAGTTTTCAGCAGTTTTACACATGGTGGGTTTTATAATTGCTTAGTTGGCACCAGAAGGGCAACTAAAGAAGCTCTTACTACTCATCTATAGGCACTGCCTTACAATTGGAAAAGCCTTACCATGGTCCAAAATGCACTCCTTCAAGTGCAGATGTCCTGCCAGCAGCACAAGTTGGAGAGAAAACACAGGGTGCAATATAAAGGGTAGGCCAACATGGAACAGAATTCTCTGGCATTGTGCACTAACTCTAGCATCTCTTCTCATCTGATCTTTAGCTGCATCTGTCCCCACAAAAATCTTCATCCTTGCTCATACCTTGGAAGGTCTGCAGATGACTCAACGTGATTAAGTGGTGCACTATGTTGAATAAGAGATTGATTGCTTTGGTGATGACTGCTGTGCTCATGATTACACTTATTGAAAAACCTTTGGTTAACAAACCAGCATCCTAAGATGGTGCTACTATTATTTCAACATCATTTTTCATTTGCTCATGTTCTTTTAAGAGCACGAAATCTGTTCACTCTGCAATTCTTACTGCATATGATGCTTAGTAGAGCTTTCTTTACAGTGCCTCATTTTAGAAGTCACTATTGAGAGTCACATTTAGAGTCACTATTGACCTTGCTGAACAGAGCTACATTATTGTAAAAATTATTGCAAATATTTACTACATCTATAGGGTTCTTAATATACATCACAACTCTCCAAGCTCTGACCTGGCAAAGGACAGAAAGGTATTTTCATGCCCCCATTTCTACAAAAAAATTTAAAAAACAAACCAATCAAACAAAAAAAATACAACAAAAACCCAAACCTGAAACATGGAGACAATGTTAGTTCAGTCCTAGGGCTAGTCATTGGCAAAGCAAGGAGGGCTCTAAAAACCAGGCTGCAGTCCCTATAAAGAGATTATCAGGAAAACAAGTGAAAAGCAACATAGCAAAGCAATGGACAGTTGTTGTTTACCTTCTCTGGTAGCATAATGGAGGAATTTGTTGGAGTGTACAAAGCAAGAAATTTCATTGCTCAAACACTAAATTAGTCCTGGGACCAATACTTTTAAGAAACTTTGGTGCAATTTCCCAAGAAACAATAATAATTGAAGCTCAGGCCTTCACGGAGCACCTCACTGAGAAATCTGAATGGCTGATGAACAATTTGCCAGTTCATTTGTTTATAGACTTTCTCTTCCATCTAATAGTCAGCAAAACCGCTCCTCAAAAATTCCATTAAGTTTTATAATTGCTGTTTATTGGTTCCCTCTGGATCCTTTACTCACAGCCTTTTCTGTCTCTTGAGTAATTGATCTTCAAAATACCTCCTTTTGTGTTATGTATTGCTCCAATCCATCATCAGAGAGTTGAATTAGTGCAATACATCATAAAGGAGTTGGTATTCTATTATTCACTAATGTAACTATCTGACAGCAACATCTAGGGAATACTCCAGTTCCGTGTCTAATGTTTGGCTTTAGGATTCCAGTATTTCAGATTATTTTTTTAATGATTTAACCAAAACAGAAACCTGGTGAAAACAATAGAAGAAGCTACTGATTCCAACGAGAATTTTATGTGGTGAAAATGAACTGGAAATTAATTATATGATAGGTGTTAGGAAATCAGGTCACAATGAAGGGCATGAAAATGTAACAAAAACATTTTGCCCCTGCTTTTGCAAATTCATGGTTTTTGTTTGTACCACATCACTAAACTTAGGAGATTTCCAGGAACCCTCTCTCACCATGCACTTATGTAGAACCCAGAATGGGCATGTTAAAACCAGTCCATTAAACAGGACAAAGCTATAGTGTTAAGAACAGGTTTCTGACATGATTTTAGTACAAACTGGTACCCTCACTAGCCATTTCCAGACCAACCACATAATTGTCAACCTTGACAGGTTTGTCATGGTCAAGGAACCATTCCCAAGAAGAAGTTTGGATATACACACCCCCTTTTGGAAGGTTAAGAGATAATTTGTGTGGATATAGGCTGACTGTACCAGCTGGTGTCAGAGAGGAGACCCAGAAACTGCAATAGTCCCAGGTAGCCTTGTCTGCATGTAAAATTTGACCTGAATGTTTTCCAAGTAACCCAAGGAGAGCAAAAGCTAAATTCTCAAAACTCCTTGAAAGAGCAGCATTTCAAGAAGTGAGCAACAGTGTCAAGAAAGTAGCTTAAAAGCTTTTGACTTTTTACAGACCTAGCATCCTAGTCCGGTATGTTTGTAAAAGCTGATATGTAAACACACTTATCAAACCTCTTAAAATTAAAAATTAAGTGTTTGCTGTAATAGCATATGCCTTGTACATATTTCTGTTTATAGTTTAATATTTATGGTGAAGAGCCTAGAGAGAAGAGTAAGCAATAATCATAAAAAAAACACAAAACCAAAACAGAATGCACAACACTTTGGAGACAAGGATCTCAAAAAAACCCCATGTTTCAAACAAGCATGCTTTTCAACGTGGGATATGTGGATTGGTTGGATTTTTCTTTTAGAATTACTAATTGAATATTAGGAATATTAAATCAGTACTTCTTGATTATGGCCCTATTTAGTAAATTTCAGACTCATAGCATATCCACACTCTGTATCCAACTATGTATCTAATATGTGGTGTCCTATGGACGCTTTGTTTGGCAATGCAGAGGTTGTTTTCACCTTTGCCCAAGATGTAAAATCCCGTTTTGAATGCCCTGAAAAATAAAGTAAGTTGTTACTCTTCTTCAGTGTTTTTGTTCCTCACAAATAATGGAATCCTCTATTTCTAAACCGCATTGAATTTTTACAGTCCAGCTACCAGGATTCTGAGAAGCCAAAGGTAGACAAGATTTCAGCCAAAACAAGACAGTAATCAATGGAGGGTGACCCATGTTGGTGGTCACGGGAGAGGAGGCAGTGGGGTACTTTTGAGTCACAGCAAGTACACAGGTGAGTTTAAAGCCTTTTATGCTGCTAGTCAACAGGGAATTAATTCTTAGTCATGGAGATCTGAAGCTTTGCAGTGAGAATGTATTCATTTCATACCAAGTCACACTGAATTTGTGTAAATTAGAATATGAGGGAGCTATTTATTTATTCTTGAATAAAAGACATGATCCCTTTACACTTATTTTTTTTAATAAAGATGCAATTAAAAGATTTCCTAACTTCACTAAAACAGAGAAAAAATATTATACTGTGGGCATCCTGATCTTCTCCTGTAAGCATCCTTGACACTAGAAATTTTAAAGCATACTCAAGATTCTAGATGGGTTGCCTGCATTCCCCAGCGACCACTTGTAAAATAAGATGTTTGTAACTTAAAGAGATTGTCCCATAGAACTTTTCAAAAATGAATAGCATGTAACAAAGATATTAGCACTTGAGGATTTCCAAGAACAATAGATCTGTGCATGCAAAGGTTGTGTCCAACTTGTAAGAGCTCCCTGTGGTCTGAGGTAGTCTTTTATATATTAATATCATCTATTAACATTCCACTGTTATGTATTGTTCCATAGATTCCTATTATAGTTACAAAGAAACAAAGCTCTAAGAAGGACTACATTTAGATTGTATTTAAAAGTTTCATTTAAACCCACTATTTATTATTCTCTTCCTCAACCAGCAGCAGATAACAGTAACGATAAGAATTAGCAAATTAAATCAAAATGTTAATGGTATCAAAAGGATATGTAAGTTCCAGTGAGATTGTGAATTAATTCTGTTCATGGGGAAAATACCTAAATAACTTGTGGCAAGTTATTAAGTCTTCCTGTCCCTTGTGGTGTAGTTTCTATAACACATGGAGTTCATTAAAGGGCTTGCATTAATATAGATCATCTGCAGAAAGTAGCTAATCCTGTTACCTGTTTAGTAGCCTGTGTGTTCCATCTCATTAAATAAATGAGAATAAATGTATAAATGTAAATATCTCAGGAAAAATGCTTATGTGAAAGGTAAAATTTCTGATTTTGTTTTTTTCTTTTACTAGAGTATTTAGCTGCTTTTTTGCCTTTTTTTCTTTTCTTTTCTTTTTTTTTTTTTTTTTTTTTTTTTTTTTTTTTTACTAAGAAGACAACTATGCACTAAATGTCAGGGCATAATTAAGATAATAAAGACAATAATTAAGACAGTAAAGCCAGGCATTGATAGTGGGGCTAGTCATAATCCATTGAATTCTGTGAGAAATTTGCTGTTGATTTCAATGAAAGCAAGGTCAAGCCCACTGAGCTGCGAGATAATTCTTGTAAAGTGTCTGATAAATAATAAAAGAGCTTGTGAATGACTGGACAATAAAATTCTTTAATTTATCATTGGATTACTATTTTAAATTATCTTGAGTGCATGCAATACTCAAGAAACAAAGCACTGCAGCTCATCTGCAAAAAAGTATGCTGTCAAATAATTAACCCAGCTGAACCTGATGAATGCTATTTATACAGGTAATTCTAAAGCAACTAAAATGAATTATAAACAGTTTTTCAGGACTGTAAGAAATGTTAAATAAAATATATTCTGTGTATTTATACATGTTTGCAGAGAGAGCAAACTAGTAAACAATTTTGTGTAAAGAATAACCCCATACATCCTTTTATCCTTTTCTGAGAAAATTCTGCATACATCTGCATACAACGAAGAATCAGAAATTAATTCGTTTTTTCCACTGAATGGATGAGTAAGGACATCAAATTTTTAACATAGTAAAGTAAGTAAGATTACTCAAAAAATTTAAAAAAAATTAAAAGAACCTGAAGGAGGGGTAACTACCTGTGACACTACCCTTCCTTTAGGGAAAGATGCAAACAAAACAGCTGCTTCAGAGTCCTTAAAGAGTGCAAACATTACCTTCACAAGTTCTTCATGACAAGGAGAGTGGATCCAGCCCCTGACCTTCCCTGTGTTTCTCCTGGCCCTCTGGCTCAACCTTCTCCCATGCAGCAAACACCCCAGGGAGATGGAGGGGAGCAGGTTGGATTGCTCTGAGGGGAGGTGGGAAGCAGAAGGGCATTTTCATGGTGCTGTCCACACACCTGCACTCATCCCTTTGTGTTTTACTGACTGTTTTAAGGGGACTTTAAACCAGCGAAACAAGATGTGGTGGACAAGAGCAACACCTATCTTCTACAAGTTGTCCATTTGTAACAGAGAAAAATTGTTGCCTGGTTACAGCTTGCCCAGCATTAAATCATCTCACTGATTATCTCGAACACACAGTAAATAAACTTTCAGGTCTTCAAATTGTGCTATTGCATTGCAAGGTGAACCTTTCTATAGCTCAGTCAACACCAGCATGAGCAAAACACGGGAGGCAGATGGGGCAGTAACATTGCAAACTCCCATGGTAGCCCCAGGATACATCCCAAGCTGGAAGAAGGCCATCACCCTTGGACTAGTGCTATGAAATATAAATGAGATGTGTCCTGGGGTGACAATTCACTCATGGGGACTTAGTCTGGACAAGAATGAGAGAGTGGTAACAGAAGAAAACAAACACATTCTTAGGGACATGTTTTAGTAATTGACTTGGCAGTGTGCTAGGTTAAGGGTCAGACTTGATGATTTTAAAGTTGTTTTCCAACCAAAATGATTCTATGATTCTTAGATATGGCAAAATTTGGACTAAATCAACATGTTTTCTAACATCCCACCCTCCAAAACAGATCCAAATCCTTCAGCACAGAACGGTACTGGAAGAAATTTTCATTTATTTTTCTCATGTTCTAGGATAAATATTAGTCAGTCATAAGACAGACAAAAAAAAAAAAAAAAAAAAAAAAAAAAAAAACAAAAACAGTCCTATATATTGCATTCTGAAATATTTTATTTTATTTTCCTTTTTCTTGAAAATCCCAATAGTTTTTGTGGATGTGGCACCTAGAACCAAGCTCTTTGGGCTTTCTTAGGATTTTTTTTCCCTTTTTTAATCTGACACTCAACGTCCAGTCAACTCATCATGTTACTTATTTTTCTTTAAAAATGGATGTGAAGTTATGTCATTTAATTCTTTATTGGTTATATGGTATATCAGTAATACTAAAATATAATCAGAAATACTAAAATATAGTCAGAAATCTTGTTTTTTTCAAATAATATGTACTGAGGTATTTGATACCTATAAAAAAAGCACATTTTGAAAACACGCATATTGAGAATTTCCATTGCAGAGATTTTTATGTTAGCTTTACACTGATGGGTGGCAGAGTCTGTATTTTGTTCTCCTTTCAGACACACTGAAGACACATTTATGCATTATGTCCTCAAAAAGCACAGCAAATAGCTTTGTATATCTCTGTCTTGCCATTTTGAATACCAGCACAGTGAAAACGTGTTCACCTCATGACAGATCATCTGATAATTAACCATCTCAAAGCCATGCAGAAAACATTGTTATTTATTACATTCAAATATTCTTCTGCAGAATAATTCAGCTCATTACTATTTAGGTACATAGTTTCCAAGGATTAGTTTCCATTGGTGACCTTCAATTGCTTTATGAAGTGGAAATAAAAATTGCTTGGATGAGAGAAATATTCTGTGTGGAAAAAAGCATCAAAGTCAAGAATGAATTTCATATCTCTTTGATTATACACCGCTTCAGGTAGAGAGCATTACAACTTGCAGAAATGCTAATTAAAACTAATAATTAGTTTTACTTGACGTGCCATTAAAATATCTTGTAAAACTTGCCATGCCTGACAAGAGGAAGATTCTGAGTCCACGAACAGGTATGATTTACAAGTCTTCCTCCTTTTCCCTTACAAACATAAATGAAATGATCTTTGAAGATAAGAACTAAAAGACAGAGCACAGCATGCTCAGACTGACAAATTCACACTAGGTAGGAGCTTCTTCTTTTCCTGCCATCAATGAAGGAAAATTGATTATCCTAAGTGTTATATTGACATTGTTTTCCTTACAACTGTCTCTGACAAACAATACAATTTCTAACCCAGGACAAAACTGACACTTACTGACATCACCTCATTTGACAATAGCACCAGCAGCTCTGCCTGTTACTCTTTCCCCAGCTGACAGCAGTTTCAATTATATCACACAATTAATCTAATCCTCTTAAGGAGATGCTGTTGGAGGGAGTAATGACATATTCATTCATTCTGGATTAAAATCTGCAACCTATTTTCTTTTTATTTCTTTCAGTACCTCTGATTATTTCACTCCTAATAACCCATATGGCCTAGAACAGATTAACAGGCAAAAAACATGAAGTGCTCATGAAAGATCATTTTTGCTCTGGGGAAGATCTTTCAACATTCTTGAAGTATTAAAAAAAAATTAAAAAAAAATACATAAAAGTAGCTCCTCTTCAAAAAAAATTTGATGGCAGCTTTGAGTTTCAGCTATCATGAGGCAATTAGATAGTATAAAATTAGCATCTTCCTGACACCATGGCATATTTCTCAATAATGAAGACTTGGACCATTGAGGGTAGTGTCAAAATGTTAAGAGTCTTTGCACTCACAGTGGAGTGTAGGACTTTTTCTGGAAAATTTTGGGGAAATTTTTTGCTTTGAGAATGCTGTTTTAAATTCTTTTTTTCAGATAGTTATCTGTTGGGTAAGTTAAGAGAAATTCTATTGCTTGTTTGATTCTTATGGCAATAGTCCGGACAGATGAAAGAGTCAGCCAAGGGGATTGGTGTGTGCTACCTACCATTACTTTATTTCCCTGGCTTCATTTTTTCCCCAGAGCTCCCTGTAGGCACTCATGATTTGCTCCACATGTTCCTTGGTAATGTCATTGGTACACACATTGATGAGCAACCTGAGATTAAGGGCTGGACATACCTTGATGATCTCTGCAACACTGCAGACACCCAATCGTCTCCACTGTTTGTTTGGATTTTTTAGGGCACTGTACTAATATACAAATTCAAACTTGGTGGCAGAGGAGAAGCATTTCTTCTGCTGTCAGAAGTCACAAATCTCCAACTTTCCCCACCTTGGAAGTATTCAGACACTGCTCATTCAAGCCTCCAGCTGTCCCTCCTTCCTTGCATTATGTGGATCAGGATGTCTGCAAGGTTTCTGTGAAGACCCTGCCTTTTATTCATGAGGGAGCTATTTGAGGCTTATTGCTGGGAAATTTCTGAAATATCAAGTTGTTCTGAACCATACTGTGCTGCCTCAAGAAAATTGCTTTACATATATTAAATATATCAGAGTAAGCAAAAGGCATTTTACTTCAAAATCCATTTGTATCCAAATTCTATCTGCTGCTGGGTGGATTTTTTCATGAAATGAATGTTGATATGCTACAAAGGTCATACTCATTGCTCTATTGATATTTAGCATGACACACAATTTTGAAGAGGAATCTCATGCAGAAACTATTTGTTTTGCTACAGTGACTGGGTGTAAAGTTTAAGTGCTCTGTCATAAAATAAAGGACAGTTTCTGTACTTAGGCACACTGGAAGGAGTACATTCATTCATTTTAGGACAGCTACATGCTAGTGTTTCAGCACTGGAAGATACTGATATAAGGAATCTGTGGAGAACACAGGAAGAATAAGGCAATCATTTAAGTTGCGTGGTGGTAATGATCAGTGCTCCTTCTATAGCCAGTTTCTATGTTCCTTATATTGTACTTTCAGGTATCCAAGTGCTAGGTAACAATTCCTATGATTTGTATTCTGTGATGTCTTAGATTACACCAAATTACCCCTTTGCAATGAAGGTTATAGTATTCTTTCCAGTAGCAGAAGATAATATTCTTTGAATGTCTTAATGTGAAAAAGGAACTTTAATATTGCAATGTAAGCATCTCTGTAAAATACTCATGGCAATATCCCCATTCCACGTATTTGTCTCTGACATTATGTGTTGCCATCTGCTAGGTTCTGTCAGTCATTGCTGGATCTTAGGTAAATACTGAGCAGGAACACTGTTTCACAGGACAGCATCACTGCTGTAGTGACTGCTGCCAGGCTTCCTCTGAGAGATGGGAACAAGGAAGCCTGGTGGTTCACTTCCTTCATGGGAAGAGCACCCACTACTTTGGATCCACAGCTGGGTAAAGTGCAAGGCTGATCTCAAGTTGTTCAAAATTTGTAATAATTCGTGCATGTAGAGGTATGAAATGAAGATGCTCCAGCACTAAGATGTCAAGTACTCAGAAGGTTACAAAGCCCGAAAACTCCATAATAAAAACCACAGAAGAGGGTTTTTTGAAGACTGTTTTTTATTAGGCTCTTAAATTATTGGCTTCAATGTCTCCACATAAACACCAGTGGAACAGTTACAAATGGACAGGAAAACATCTGACAGCTAGCAATGGCACAGCCTAGATACTTTAAGCAACAATTTTCAGATACCCAGAGCTCAGTTTTCTTCAATTTGTTTTTTCAACAGAGTGAAGTCTGTGAAGTGAGAGGAGTAAGATGAGGAAAATCTGTGGGTTTCACAGTAACGGAAGACAGCTTCATAACACAGATATACCAAACAGTGTTCATCTTATATTAATTTTTTTTATGTACTTAATACCCACCATATATACTCCTGCTTCTCTGAAAGCATGGAGTCATTGTGAATAAATGTTCAGGGGATGAAGCATGCATTTCTTACTTTTTTTTTTTTTTTTTTACTTTTTTTTTTTTTTTTATAAACTTATTCAACCTGAGGTATTAATATGATAGCTACAAACTGAGAGGATCCAGCTTAATTCTTTTTAAGAAGTACCCAGTAATTCCTTAAGTCAGAGAATGCATGATTTTCAGCCTCTCCTTATCTTAATCACTCAGTGGGTACTTTCAGAAGCACCTTGTTTTTAGTGCCTGCTACATCAACTAATCCAGTGAAAAATAGAAGGGTGAAGGACCTCTCTCTTTGGGCAAGTTTTTAAGTTAGGCAAGTTTTTAAGTTAGGCAAGTTTTTTTACACCTTCCAAGCCTCAACAGCATGCTGGAAGGAGGAAGAAATCAAAGTACTCTGTTAACATTTTTACCATCAAAAGATTATTTTGTTGTTGTATTTTATCTCTTTCTGCCTTAATTCTGGCAAAGTCTCAGGAGAAGAAAAAACTCAAACATTTTTTGTTTGATTCACTATTCAGAAATCACCCTCCAAAAAAAAAAAAAATCAGTAACAGAACAACCTCTGAGTATAAATCCTTTTACATTTGCAACCAGACACTTTAGAAAGAGTCTCGTTTAGCAAAGATTCATTTGCACAACAAAAATAGTACCTTCTTCAAAAGACAAAAAAATATAATTTTAAAATAAAAGACCAGCTTGTCTTGATTTTTTATCAAAATCAAAATGTTTAAACGCATGGTTTCCATCATAAGGCTGATGTGCTGTCTTTTGCAGAGGTCTGATGTCAAAGAGTAGCTACAGAAGTTTAGGGAAGTCCCATTCTACTTGCTAAATGATGTAATATCCCTTAATTGACTGGCCACTCAAACCTGCAGTTAAAATGAACTTATGTGGGCAATATATGTTTAACTTCATGGTACCACAAGTTGCTTGGAGCTCTATCTATCAAAAAACAGAGGTAATGTATTTATTATTCCCGCAGCAATATGATAGGTGTTTTGCTGCCTGGGTCCAACCCATCAGTCTTGAGCCACACACACTTTATTGGAGGTCAGTCACCTATCATTAGAGCAGTGTGAACTGTAAGACAGTCTGGCTGCTGGAGCTTTGAGTCATGGTACACATTTCTGAGTACTCAATATGTTGGACAGCTTTTTTGATGGAAAGGAAAAGGGCTTTTTAAAGGAAGTCTGCCTTGAAAAGAAAAACACAATGGCTTGTTTGATGTGACTTTATTTAATTCTGTAGCTATCGGCTATTTGAAGCTTTTTTTTTTTTTTTCAACAGAAAAGATAGTAATATGCTTTCATCGCTTAGGAGTTCTATCCCAATTTTTATATTCTTTGATATTTCATATTCCTCAAACTATGTTCTGTTTACATATTGCTTGTTTATTTGATACTAGTAGATCATCTGTTGATCATATGCCTGTTGGTTCACCATATAAAATCTTTGTAAATATTTGCAAATATTCTCCTGTAGACTAAAGTGAGTAGTTTAAGAATATATGCAATGACCACAGTGGTATAAAATAAACACTTGGTAACAGCTACAACATATTCATCAAATACAAATATGAGTCCAATCTTCATAACAGAAATACATGTAGCATTTTAATTGCCACTACCACAGTTCTATCAACAGTCAAATGCTAGTTAGAATAGATATAGAATCAATATGGGAAATTAATCTTTTCTGAGATAAATGGAAAGATATATGTATTTCTATGCTAAGGATATATTGCAACTTCACATTTTTTAAACGGAGCTTTGTTCAGAGAAATTGTCTGCATAATCTGCAATACTGATTCCACATGTTAAAGGAGAGAACTGCATCTTGTGTTCACCTTTAAGGTAAACTGAAGCTGGATATACTTTAAACAGAAAAAAAAAATATATTCTAAGAATTAAGATCTTATGAACAGTTTAGGATATATGAAACCAATGGCTGCAGATTTCACACAGAAAATTTTAAACATCTCACCTTCACTTCAAAACATTAAACAACACTTAACTTGGAAATTAAATTTAAAAAGCTTGGAGGAAATAATAACTTAGTGTCTTATCTTAAGCTTTTAATATTCATTGCTCATGTTCTCTGGGTTCTCAACTATAGAGAGGAAAAAATACAGCTGCAAACACAAAAATAAATTACAGAAGAGTGGTAATACCTTTAGCTGTCATTTCGCACCATCTGTGAATCTCAGTACTGCACATCTCACCGAATTACTTTACCTCTGAGCTATTTGCTGTTTTTTTTCAACAAAAAGCATTCCACTTTTGCAAGCAAAGCAGAATTTAGGTGGTACTTTCATCTTCCATAACCATATCTTCCTGTAAAATAACTCTTCCTCCAGGTTAGAGATCTGGATCCACATAGAATGCGGAGCTGCTCTTGGCTGTTTCAAAGGGATTTATCTGAGATGCTGACCAGACCCCAGGCCTTGGGCACCACACAACAGCCAACTCAACAGTTCTTCTGTGGGGCTGCAATTGTTTTACAGCACTATTGTGAGAAAACCTAAAATAAGCTAGAAATGCTTTTATTGCTATTACTGAGTCTTAATAATTCCTTCACAGAACACCATCCATCTCTTTTTTATCTTTGCAATCAAAAAGGTCTCTACTTACCCGATGACATGTTGATATTTTTCTTGGAGGAATTCTTCTTTCACCTACTTCTGACATAAAGCAAATATCCAGATACCCTGAACACTGTGTCAAGTCCACTGTTATGGAAACTTACCCTTCCTGCTTGGATCCCCTACACCTGACAAGTAGCTTACTATATTCACCCATGTGGCTTCAAATTTCGAATTATGTTGAAGATTCCCAGAGCCTCTCTTGCATCTTGCCTTGCCTTCTACTGTATAGTTCAGTATGCAGCTGCAGTATTTGAAAGTAACATTACTGGAAATGTGGGCAGTGAGTATGGAGATTTTAGTGTCACTATCAAGATTCTTATACCATATACTTATCCCAAGGAATTCAACCAACTCTCTGCTTGTGTCATTATGACCCCTCCAGCTTGCAGTTGCCTCCCTCCAGAGCTATCCACTCTTTCTCTAGGGTTTTTTGCAATTTTCATCTCATTGGTGCCACAGTAAAGAATATCTAACATGTCAGTGAGATGACCAGAAATAAGCATCTTCAAAGGAGAGCAAACAGAAAAAAAAATGTTAATATTGATTTATCACCTGACAAGATTTAAGTAATCTGAGCTTTCTGTTCACAGTGATCTATAAGAAATGGAACAAGATTGTCCACTTTACAGTCCTCCAGTGATGAAGTGGGCTGCCATGACTGTCTTCACATGTCACTGTCAAGAATTTGACAGCACTAATAGTAAATCAGAAACCTCCCCTTATTGGCTAAATTGCCAGACTGCTACGGATTTTTAAAATTTCTTCATTAGAGTGTGGATTGCCTTCTGCTGAAATCATGTGCTTTTTCCTCTTGCAGAAAAGAAAAACTACTCCCCAAATCCTTACACAAATGAGGATCAATTTAAACCAGCTTATTCATACTACCTACACAGTAGCTGGAAGAAATACTAACCTCAAGACTGGAAAATTAGTCTGTCTTGTTCAAATGCTGGAAGGAGATCTTTGCTTTTGTGCTTGCAGAAGCAGACCAGAAAAGGAAGAAGGATCACATTTCAAACACAGTCCTAGGCTTGTCTTTTTTCCCCTCAGTTTCATCTTTTGCACATTTTCAGTGTTTCATGGAGATAAAGAAAGATCAGCTCATCGCTAAAGTGACACAAAGCATACTTGAGAAATTTTTTCTTCCTTCTAGAAAAAAAAACTTTCAATTTAAATATTCATTTCTTCTCAGTATCTTTGTCTTGAAGGCTTTTTTATATAGATTGTACAGAGTTGAAAGCTACATTTCTATTTCGATGGAAATCCCCAAAAAAATACCTATACAAACTAAGCAGTGTTGTTTTCTTCTTCCCTCCAGTATGACATGAAACAATTTTTCCCTTCAATTCCTTAAACAATGATGTTAATGCGGGGCTTCAAGTTCCTCTAAACACTTACAGTGATGCTGCTGCACTAGCTCTAATTTTGTATGATGAACTAACGTTCCTTTATCAAATGACCCAAAAGCTATATTTTTTTGTTTACTTGAAACATGTTTTTCATTCAAGTATAATGTCCTTATTAGAGGTAAGTGGAAACAATTGGGACAGCTAAGAAATAAAATTCCTATTATATTTTTGCACAAGGTCTTGCTGCAGTCCATGTGCTGTGAAAAAACATTAAAAGGGACTGCTGACATTTTAAGAGGTTTTCCTAGATCTCAGTGGTTGTAGGTTTTTTTCAGTCAGTAATTCATATGGTTACAGAATGTAACACCGTTGATTTTTAGTGTAGCAGTATTGGGACAAAAGGACTGTAAAATGCTTCATAATCTTTTACACATGCTGGGACAAATCCTGCCTCAGCTCACATACCAGATAATATCAATGATTTTGCCAAGGCTGCATGAGACCCAGAGGAATGATGTTGGAAACAGTGGATGTATAATCTGTATGAGAAGAAAAATTCCTCATTCACTCTTGGAACACCAGGTGCAAGGAAGAGGGGGAGAATGTGGTTTGAGAGAAAATGAAAATCTAAAGCTCAGAATGATCTCATGCACTCTATTGGGGAAATACTGACCTTCTTAGAAGGAATAAGGACTTTCCCATTGAAAAAACTCATTATTTTATTACGGCTTTCTGCTTTCCTCCACAAATTATAACCTTCACTTAAAGGACAAATTAATGTAAGTCACTGCTGTAGCATGAAGCCTATCAGTAAGTTACTGCAAAATGTCTTTAACAGAGACAGGGAAGTTCATACCAAATCTATCAGACAGTAGAATAACAAGGAGATTTAATGAGGTGAATTCACTGACTGTTTTTTTCCAGGAACCATGCATGACTCAGTACTTACTCTGATTTTCAGAGAAAATAAGTCAGTCGTGTAATTGTACTTTCAGTTAATAATAGTATGTGCAAAACAGCTTCCTCAGAGTTGTATTTTCAAGAATTATGGTTATGATAGGGACACATTTGCAGCAAACGGCTCCCAAAAGACCTTTGTTATAAAAAATTACAACTTGGTGATCAGAGTTTACTTTATAAAAAGCATTCAGCAAGCTCAGTGCCATTTGATGTGTTTCCATGAAAATTAACCCAATGAAACTTGTGATCTAAAAGACAGAAGATAAAGAACCTTGAGTGGTCAGCCCCTGGAGTGATGATGCATTGTGATAAGTAATGCTATCTCTGAGGATCCCAGAGTCCTGGATGCATCACTACCGAGCTGCAGGTGTTGAAGGATCCATTGCAGTTCTGCCCTTCAAGTGAAGGAAAACAATTTGATCACTTCTGAAAAATTATGACCTTATGGAACCAGCTAATGACCTTATGAGTGACCTGGCTAAAATCTTTGGAAACATATTGATGAATACTTACAAAAATCACTGAGTATAGAAGATTTATAATGAAGTTTGGTTTTCTAACAAGCCTGATTGCAATTTTAGAAGCAAGGGAGGATGATCACTGTTTTGCTGGCTCTCTTCCCATTTCAAAAACAAACTTGAAGTAGTCAAAGTTCAACTTATCTACCATACAAGGCCAGGAATAAACGGAGTTCCTGCACGAATTTACTATGTTAACAGAATGTTATTTGAAGTTACTGAGTTAAGACATTCAACATTCACTCCAAAACTACTGACACCTGAAAAAAAAAAAACAACTGTAATGAAATTCAATACTTTGAGAGAATCTAAAAGGACTGGAACTGCACATGGTTGTTACACTCTATTCTTTATTTACGTTCATCAACATATTGATTACAGCAGATTAGTAAAAGATCAATGGCACTGGAGCCGAGATGAGCAGATTAATAAGGAAGTAGAAGCATGTCAAGGCTTCATAGCAGATCAATTGTGCTTTCAGGTCATAATTAATCTATTGTTCCTATTTCTCATAGCTTTTCACTATTGGTAGCAACATGTAAAATACATAACTCCAACTGAAGATCTGGTAGCTTCAGATTTAAAACAAGTATTTTTCCAGTTCAGAGATTTTTAAGTCTCCATTAGGCTGTATTATGATTTGAGACATTTAAACCTCCACTGCCCAGTTATACTAGTTAGTAAATAATTCATGTGATGTTCACAAGTAATCTAGCAAGTTCCTGTTTTTTTTTAGGCCTCTTGCCTTTTTTCAGGCAAGCTAGAGTAGTATGATGGGAGCTCAGTGACCAAAGTACTGGAGGCTTTCCTGATTGCTCTTACAGACTGTTACTGCATTTGTCAGTGTGTTCACAACAGGCTGAAATGCTGCTCTGTGTCACTGTATGTAACTCATTCACCTTTATATCTTATCTTCACAATAAATATGAGAGTGAGTCAACACTCTATAAAATATATTATAAAGCTTTTACTGATGTTAGCAGGAGAAAGCTCTATTGACATTCTCTAGAGTTAATAAAGAGAAACCATATTTGACTAATGTAAGCTACAGAGTACAGAAAGAGACTGCGCTTTACAGAAGAAACAAAAGCATATCTAAATGATATTGGTATGCCTCTTGGTAAGACAAGGGTCTGAGAAAGAGGTATGCCTCTCATTCTTTCACCTCAATTTTTTTAAGTGCCTGCTTCCTTCCCAATGATTTCTCCAACCTGCAGTATTGAGCTCTGAATCCTTCAGATGAGTCTAGAAGACTAAAGGATATGGAACATCTAGAAGTAATGTCACTCCACTGAACTTTCCCTTTCTGAAATTTCTCCCTCACTTCAAAAGGATATTGTTCAGTTTGCAGGGCTGCTACATTAAAGCTATTTAACAACCTGTCCAAGCAAAGCCAAGCCACAATATAGTTTCCAGCAGTGTATCTTCCAAGGCATTATAGGAAAATAATAACCAACATGATAAAAAAATATCTGGTGAAATTTTATCACCTAATGATGCGGTTGTTTTCTTCCGGAGTTAATAAAAAAGTTGTATTTCCTTTAGATCCTAGACAAACATAGACAACTCCATTTCTCTCCCTAAAAAGAAAAAAAGTAATCCTACATTTAAAAGAAATCAAAAAACATTGAGGTTGGAAGGGATAGCTTCCAGCTGATCCACTCCTCTAGCTTAACCAGGCTCAGCAAGACCAGGTTGCCCAGGGCCATGTCCACTTGGGATTTTAATCTCTCCAGGTATTTATGCACATTGGCAAGACCCCCATGAACCTTCTTAAGAGAAGGACTGAAGTCTCGAGTGGCACCTGCAATGGTGCCATTTCTTCTGTCTTAGTGGTTTATTTTCTGTAACAGGAAAGAATTGCTTTAATTTTCTTCTATTAAGAGAGATAAAGAAGATTTTTACTGTCATTGGAAGAAAAAAGAATATTTAATTCTTTAAAATTACATCATTTGTGATAAACCACAGGCTATATAGAGAGTTCTGCTTTCACCTAACCTACTAATATACCTTTTGATTTTAAAGTCATAAAAGCTCACTTGGGATTGAAGACATCTGAACTGGAAAATGAGCCTTTTGGTCACTCAGTCTTGACTCTAGGTGAGAAACTAGTCTGAAGCTTCTTCACTGAGAATATCTTTCTCATTCCTCAGAGCTTCATTGACAGCAACTGAAAACATTAGTGCCCAGTGAGAAACTGTCTAGATGGTATTTAGCCAGAAATTGATCTAGTCTGTGGTTCCAAACCATTCTATTCAGTAGGAAGCATATCTATGCAGGAGGCATAAACAGAGGGCATTTTAGCAATTTCTCTCTCTGTTAGCACTGGTCTCTTGTTCTCATGTGTCAGCATAGGGAACCAGTCTGTCTTAGTGTGATGTCAATTTTTCTCTGTAACTTTTAGCCTGTGTACAAGATGCAAGGAGCCAGCTTAGCAAGAATGAGGTTGTATAAATCCTGGTTTATATAAAGTTTCTTGCCTCATGACACATTTGAGTACAAGTGGGAAGGGGATATCCCTAACATGAATGTATAAAAGCACACAGGCCCTATACAGGCCCCAGTTACATCTCATTCGTAGATCTTGTGGTGGTTACCATGTCTTGATTGGATTTGTCCAACCCATTCCCCTTGGATGGAGGGAGGAGGAACCAGCTGGACAGGTCATTCCAGGACTTCTGGTCTCACTGGTCAGCGAGTGTCCTGGGTCCTTAAACTGCAGTACATCTCATATAAATACATACTGTTTTCTATTGTGTGCCCTTGGTTGTCCTTCTTAGCCTAGAGAAGTAATCTTAGAAAACTGGTCTCAAGTGGAATAAGAAAAGTATTTCATAAGCAGATTAGGACATCTCTGACTACAAATGATGGAATAGGTTGAGACACAGAAAGTGTTCTGGTGTGTAGGGGTCAGAATATGAGGCAGAGTTCACCTAGAAGCCAACAAGAAATGTTCCCTTCTGACTAAAAAAGTTATATTTCCATGCAGAAATATATCAGTACTGCCTCAAGAGCTTTACCAGCAGGCAGCAGAAAGGCTTCCACGATGACTTCACTTTGTCCAAGAAACAGTTCCACTTCTATTCATAAAGCACTACATTCAGTGACTGCATACCCATGGCTTCCTTGCAAGAGGAAGTTGTATCCACTGTGAGTAACAAATAAGTTATTGTAAAGAACAAAGAGTAAAGAGTAAGGCAGGCATTAGTTAATAGGGTCAAGGTTCCTGGGGATACTAAAACATAATGATCATAGTGTGATTGCATCTTACAGAGCAGACATTTCCTAGCTGCCCAGGTCATGCTAAAAGGAAGATAACAGCCTAGAATTCCAAACCTTCTTCCTACCAGCCATTCTCACATAAGGGAAAGAGTCCTCTAACCTGGGGAGTTGCTAGGCAGTAAAATGCTGACAGCCAATTTGGGCAGCTAGGTAACTGTTGTTTGGTCAGCCAGATTGTTGGAATTAACTAGGCAATAACTCTTCTACAGCTGACATAACTGCCTGGGTAGAGAGAGGTCTTTACAAAGACTCTTCCACTGCAAAGGAAAAGAAGACAACACTATTTAGGGGTTGACCCAAGGGCTCATCCTTGACTGCTGATACCTGTGTGGCGCCCTGCACTAACCAGGATGCTGGGTACATGATTCACAACCAACAGCAGACAAGGGCAAGGTGTCCAGCCACCCTACATGTCTGGAAGGGGAGTCTTTTCAGCTTTCTGATTTGCAGCTCTAGGTCTGAAAAGCATATTGAGCCACTGCTCATAGCACCTCAGAGAGCCAAGCAGACTGCCTCCTACGCATTTTACTTGTGTAATTTATTAAAGCTCCTGATTTAATGAGATCTGTTTAGGTTGCAAGCCCTTAATAATCCAAGGCTCTTCCACAGCCATCCTTTTAAATTTCCGCCACAAAGAGTTTATTCCCTGACAGCTTTAAGCTGACTGATAGGTGAGCAATGCTCTCCGGGTGGCTGTCTGTCTTGTAACCTGACACATAAATGAACCCCTCTCTATGTGTGTATATATATCAGATTGTTCTTGGCAGAACATGTTATTTTGAAGTTCTTCAGTAAATACTGTGAGTATCAGCTGCTCTAGTCACACACCTTTGCTAAGCTAAGAATTAGCTTATTGTTAAATGAGTGTTGTAAATAATCACTGCAGAGCTTTGGGGACATTTTATTTGTTCTGCCAGAAATACCAGCATGGCAATATCCATGCATAAGACAGATGTTTACCCATGATAGTTGACATAGACAGGGCTCCTGATTTCTGCAGTTTAGAGAAACAAAGTGTGCTCATGAGGGAATAGTGAGCTTTGATATTTTCTCTCCCTCACCTCCTCAAGTCTTTCAGGAAGATGGTTTCTAATTATGAAATGCTCATTGATGCCCTGGTTTTGAAGCAATTAAGGCCACTCCCAAGCCAAGTGAAAGGGATCACTAAAATTCATAAACACAGGTTACTCAGAAAGACACTAAGATCTTGTGTGAAAGAAACTGAGGAAAGAAAGACACGTTCTTAAGATCCAAGGGCACTCTGGTGGGATGGGAAAGAATTTCATATGGTCACCAGAAGCTGAAGTCTCTCAAAAGGGATCAAAATCGTTGTTTTGAAAAGATTTTGAAAATGGAACAACTATGATCTTATCCCACATCCTTAGAAAATTTGTTACAGGAGTTGTCCTTAAATGAGACACCTCTTCCAGGAAAAATGAATAGAGGAAACATGCTATATTCATGTTGTAGGGTTCCTTTTTCCCCATTAAAAAAAAAAAAAAAAAAAAAACATAACGAAATATTTCTTATATGTTAGGCTTCAACTATTTGAAGGCATTCAGTGTTTTAGTATGGTATCCTTGAGAAACATCATTTACTTAAACATCCAGTAAGGACTCTGGGCAAGTTTTCCCCTAACTCCTGTTTCCAGGGCAGGATATTTGTAAAACCAACCACCTGAATTAACTATTCTTTCCCAACTTGAAGAATACAGATGAGAAGTTAATAGAGTTACTCCTTGAGAAAATCTCTTTCACCACCACTTAGGACTGCAAGATTGGATTTTGAGAATAGCAAGTGTAAATCAGTGACAATCACTGCATAAAATGTTTTCTTTCCCTGATATATAATGAAATCCCTTGGACTTTCACATTTTTTAAAGTGTATTTTGTGTATAGACTTGGACTGAAAGTGTTTTGGATTCAGTGTCACTGATCTTCTGTACTATACCTCACTTTGTGTGGCCATTTTAAATTCATGACACATTTCTGACTTTGAGTCTTTCTGCTCAGAAAATTAGAGTATGGAATGCAATCTTCCTCATAAAATGCTTTGGTAGTTAGAAATCAAAATAGGTGAACAACATATAATGTTAATACTAGTTTTTGTAATTTCATAAAAATTTTCTTTAGATCCAATGAACCTCTACTGAAATATTTTTCAGTGGTAAATTTTTGCCTGCTAGCAGTAGAAATATATCAGTAGACTGGCTGCATTTAGAAAAGGAAGACATTCAGACCATTCCATGAATTCTATCTTAATGAAATAACACTACTGGAAAAATTGAAATAATGAGTCAATTTTTAGTGACTACACCAAACTATGTAGTAAATTTGTAGTTAAGATTTATTCAGTAAAATCCTAGAGCTATTGAAGTAAGAGTAAATTTTGACACTGGCAAGAATACCAATATTCTATCTTTATTATTCAGAAGGATCCTTTCTATTGCTTGTATGAGATTATAAGCATTCTTGAATGAGTAATAGTGGGTTATTTTGACACTAAAATTTCATATTAAAAAAAAAAAAAAAAGAAACTGAAATTGAGAAGACACGATAGCACACAATCATATTAAACATTTCATCAATATGAAAAATGTTAAAACTTTGTGTTACTGTTTCTTTAAATCCACTTAAAAGGTTTGACTAACTATTTAAATCAATTTAAGATCCCCTGTTTCACAATATCTGGCTCTCCAGAGTGGCAAATCTCAAAATGTGTTAAAAAGTCACAGAATTATTCATCAGACCAAGCATGAAATCCTAGTTATTGTAGAGGGAAATCCTAAAAAATCCAATTTTCCATTGCCCACTGCTTCCAATTTTCTGTGTTCTTTTAAAGCTTTAGTATTGCTTCACAGATGTGTTTTAAAAAAAAAAAAAAAAAAGAATAATTAACATCCATTTTTAGACAGTAACAGAACATACACAAACTCCAATAAAACAATACCTGTTAATATTTAAATTAGTACATTTTCAAAAGAAATTTATTTTTTACTAGGTTGCCACACATAATAATTTCATAAGCTTGATTTAATTTCAACTGCTTCAAACTATTTGTAGTCAAAGATTTTTAGTTTTTACCAAGGAACAGCAATGACAGAGGGAACTGTAAGTAGATGAGACTGCCATTTCTGTCTCCCATTTATGGTGGCTTTTGAATTAAAAGGGCCAGTAGCTTGAAAAGTCTTTGATCATAGCATAACAGAGTTTAAAAAAACTGGAAGAAACACAACTGTAAACTTTCCGCAGAATTATGCCAGGCCCAAAGGGCAAAGACTGTCACCATAAATATCAGATATCCTATGTTCTACTTCTACTCTTTCATCTCTCTCTGCCATAATTGGGCCCACTTCTGCTAGGAAATGTTTTCATTTGCCCTTCAAGCTTCTACTCTGTCAAGAGAATTGTTAATATCATCATCTAATACTTTTGTTTTCGCTTAACAATGAGAATAATATTCTACAATTTTAGGGTAAATTAATATGTACAAATACATTAAATATATCTTTGAACTAAACTGCCATCTTTGCCTGAAAAACACTCCCTTGACAGTGCAGGCTTTTTTCTCCTGTTTATTTTTTCATTAATGATACTGTATCTTTTCTTTCATCAACAGCTTTTCCTATTTTGGATCGACTCTAGTTTTAATTCTCTTATCACAACTGGTGTAGTAACTATTTTTCATATATATATGTACACATTATCTTCCACTGAAATATTTTTAAATAGAATTAAGCTGATTCATTAACTTCACTCTCTCATATTTTAGTCACAGCTAAAATTTTGATTTGTACTCACTAATAAAAACACCAGGAAATCCTACAGAATGACCATTTAAAAATCCATTAATTGTGCAGAATCCAGCACTTGTCTCCTTCATTTAATAAATGTCTCCCAGATTACTCAGAAACGCTGTAACTTTTTCACAGCCATAGTCCTTCATTTAGCATAGAACAGAATGGAACAGAATAGTATAGAAAGGAACAATTCAGAAAGAAGGTATCTATAGTAATCAATTTGTCCAACTGCCTGGACCTGTCATGGTTTTGATTATTTTTCTCTCTAGTTTTGATAATTTTAACTGAAGATCTAGATCTGCATTTCTTTGAAAACTTTATTCACATCTGTGTCCCATTCCAGCAGCAACATGGCAGCATCATTTGTCCCAGGTGGATATTGCTGTAACATCTACTGCTGATGTGACTTTTCAGGCTCTCTCTTCCACTTGTCCACTTGCTGGTCAATCATTTGACCTCTGTAACCTTTTGCACTCTCCAGTATGTTACTTTTTCTGAACTTAGGCTTTGTCACTTGCCACTTTCATCATGCTAACTTATTTATGGAACTGGCAACCATTCCTGTGTATGTTTTTATTTCTTTCTACTTCTCCATTCTCCTCTCTCCTGAAAAATTTACTCTTCAACTCTGTTTTCCGTCTCTAAGCCAAACACTTCCTTTTTGTTCTGTTACTCTCACAGTCACATTTCTCCATGGACCTTCTTTTCATCCAGTCAGGGATTTATCTTTCGTGTCCTCTTGCTGGGCAGATGTCTTTGCTGTCCACTCCCTTCTTCTCATTTTTCTGTTATATCGTCAAAGCCTTCCCTTGCCCTCACTGTCATACCTGCCTACACCTCCTCTCCTCTTAAGTTCTTGTTCATGAGTTCAGTCAACATAACAGATCCTTATTACTTTTGCAACCAGTAATTTCAGTTTTCTCCTTCAATATCCAAGACCTAATTAACCATCACAGTATTCTTTTCACAGTGCTTCCTTTTAAGCAAGAAGGTGAATTTTCACCTTAATTCACTATTTTATGCTTTTTCCACCTGTGCTCTCTGGTCTCTAACCTCTCTGATATTGATAGTTTTTTAAAGCTCTAGGTCACTTCTGATTTTCAGTCCCCCAGAATGACCATTCCTGAACACTAGTCTACTTAATTTCATACCTTCTATCTCAATGGGTACTGTGCTGCTTGGCTTTCTGCAAAACACCTTTACTCAGATTTCAGGAGGTTGCACACAAATTCACTTTCTGAAAAGCTATGGGGGAAAATTGGCCCAAAGCCTGGTGCTTTTACAGGATTGCAATGCCATGCATTTTTCCAACTTAGAAAAGCCAGATTAGTATTGAAATTGTGGTTCTAGAGACATGGTCTCTAAAATACATAGACTCTAAAATGCACAGTCTGGAAATTTACCATTCCTTGGGTAGTGATTTGATTCATGATGCATGAAAAGTCTTAGTGCTGGAATAATATAGAAGGTTTGGGACCCATAGCTCAAGGGCCAATTAAGGAACCTCTAGAGATGTGCCATTAGAATACCTCATTTAGTTATTTGAGGTTTTTTCTACCCAACTGGAGAAGGCATGTGGTTGGTTGTTTCCAGTAGAGCAGTCCACACCACAGGATCTCAGGCAGCAATGCAGCCCCTTAACTAGTCCACAAACTTGGAATTATAGAAAATCCCTTCATCCCTTTAACCTGCACCTAACCATTAAGTACATTACACTTGACCCATCCCCACTAAGCAGCACCTGTGTGTGCAATAGCTTTTCTTATAGCTCCTTAGAATGTTCTGAGGGTAAATGTCTACGTAGATATACATGCTGTGCAGCTGCTGTAATTTTTGGCTGCTTTTAGCTTACAACATTCCCTTTCTGTCATCAAGAAAGGTTTTGATTATTTACACAAAAATTACTTGATACATGTAACTCCCTGGAGAATGTTTGTTGTTGGTTTGGGGTTTTTTTCTACATGTTCACCTCATATTGACAAATACCAGTGATCTGAAGGTCTGTGGTTTCATGTCTTTTAAGAGATTCATGATCTCTTAAAAACACAGAACCCTGCCTGTTTTTCTGTTAGATGGACATGATGTGAATTCATTGGGTTTGGGAGCCAAAGCAGGCAAAAACAGATCAGGGTGTTCCAGCATCTTCTACAGTACGGATGGGGCACAACCACAGCTCCCACAGCTGTGGATACCACCATGCCCACTCAAAGCATAGAGTGCTTTAGAAAAATCTATTTCCCCAGAAAACACTTCTCTGCAATAGTGCTCCTGCAGTAGGTAGTTCTGAAAGCAGAACAGACAAAACAGTCAAGTTTATTAAAAAAAATCTCCCTCAGTAAATGAGCTACTCAGATTGTTTGTAAATATACAGATAGTTTTTATATTGCAGAGGGCCTCACAACAGCTCCATTTCATCTTTGGAAAAGTATCCTGCACATTTTGTAGCACTATCAATAATGAACAATACTTGGTAAAATCAAACAAGCTGGGAAACAATTTGGTATTGATAGCATGAGGCAGAATAGCATCCAAACATTCACAGATTGTAAATCCCCCTGATCTGTCTGAAGAATCAAAAAAACAAATGGACCTCAAAGACCCTAAACATTTTAGCTAATCATTTAACAGACTTTTCACAATTTTAATGAAAAACATAATTTACCAGAATTACAGTTTAATTACTTCACCCTCAGTATACTCTCTTACACGATAGCTATCAGATCTAATTATTTCCTTTCCATTTGAGTTTAATAAAAAAGGAACTGGGCCAATGTAATTGCTAGAGTAAATCTAACTGTAGTGGAGTAACACAGCTGAGCTTTTATGATGCATCTACTGGGGTGCCACTAACTTATACTGAAGAAATTTGTGCTTTGGAAAAAATCCAGAAATTTTAGTAGAAATAAGATCCACTTGAATATCTCTATAATTTCACCAACATGCTTCAATGTAGCAGATCTAAAACTCCATTTAAACTAGTGAAGACTTCTGTATCATGATTGAAAAGCAACACAGCACACCATTCAGGATCTGAAAACAAAACTAACCTAGTTGTTACAACCATGTAAAAAAATATAAATCACAGATAGTGGAAAACAATCTGGTGTCCTCAAAAGGCTCTCACACACAGTCTTGATAAGTTGGTCAGGATGTTTTTATCATATCTGTTTTCGCCACTGGTGCTGCTCAAACTTTCTGATATTTTCAATAGAATAAATAAAATTAATAATAAATTTTAGACTACCTGACTGTGAATCTGCATTTTCCTTTTGATGCTGTGCTCCCCAGAGGCACTCTGGCATTCCCTCTGGCCCCTGGCTTAAGAAACTCAGGACAGTCTTACCTCTGATCTGGCAGGACCATGTCCTGCAAGTCGTGTGGCTGCAAATGCACCAGCAGAGATACAGTCTCCATTGGACACCTGAATTACACGTTTCTAGAAACAAGGCAGCAACAGAGATGCAAATTAATGATGAAATTACTAGAAAATATGCATTGTCAAAGAAAACCTAGGAAAACAGCAAGAGCAGTAAAGCCCAAAATAACAGTATGAACTTTCTGTTTTGTGAATGTCTTGTGTTGTTTTGATAGAAAATATCAAAGAGAACATTTCATCATTTCTTAATCTTCTTTTTCTTCCCTGCAGGAATACTAACATTTTCTACCATAGAGAAAAACCTATTTTTAATTCTTCAGTAGTCATCACTAAGTTTGGCAAAGAAAATTCTATTTGTAGCACAAAAGTCTTAACATCAATCATAGCCCTGACTTGAAGGGCCACAGGACTTCGGGGTTTGTGTTGTTTCTTTCTCTGTCTTTGTTCCTCAGAACATTAATTTCACATTCTTAAATTCTTTTTGATGTTTCTTCAGATGGAGACATGTTAATTGTCTTCTCTCCCAAGTACACTTCCATTTTTCCTCATGCTTATGCTGCCTTTCTTGTTTAACCCATACAGCTTAACCCTTCCTTGCAAAGTTTTTCCCACTGTTTAGTGAAGTTTGCCCAGATTTCCCAAGCTGAGGGTCACTGCTATTTCAGAAGGAATGTCTTTTTCTCCCCATTATGCAGTCAAATCTCTTTGTATTCTTCAGTAGTCTTTACAATGTTATTTAATCAGTCCATTATCCAGAACATGAAGTCCCGTCAGTCATCATTCTCAAACACTCTAAGCATAGCCCAACACCAGCAGGATGAAAAGGCAACATGAATTTTTAATCTCTATTTTTACAACCCATTTGTCACCCTTTTATTCTTTCCTCTCTTTAGAGCTAAAACCACTGTGCTGTGTACTCTTCATCAGGCAGCAAACGAGTATGACCCATTTGGCATCAGTTTCACTTGCAAAAAATTTCACTTCACAATGGCTTTTCCACACAGAAATGAAATGGTTCACCTGGTCTTTAATAAAACTGCCGGCAGCTCATCAATCCATTACGTTTAAGATTAATCAACACTTATTTAATTCAAACAGTAATGGAGGATGGGTTTTTAAAAACACTAAGAAGCTAGTCCCCTCCTTGTTCTCACTGAAATCTATTGTTTTCTGGTGTTGATTCCAATGAGCTCAAAAAGCCATTTTCGAAATTCCATTCTCTGTGTTCCATGATGAAGGATAATATTTAAAGAGCATCTTCATATGATGCTCAATATCTAGATCTCTGAAGCTAATATTAATTCCCTTTCCACACTAAACTGTTGAAGTCCTCTTGAGTGTTATCAGATATAGAAGCAGACACTGGCTGGAAACATACTGTTAATCTCAGCAAGTACAGCTATTTAGAGAGACCTAGCTGAAAAGAAAAATTACAAATAAATAAAACAAAAAAATTGTTCTATCCTGGCTCAAGCCAGGACAAAATGTCTGGTCCCACAGTATGATGTATCACATAATTTCCAGAACCTCTCTAGTGTGCTATGTTGTTGGCTTTCCATCATTCTTTTTTCCTCATTCTTCTCTCTTCTAGGTGAGAAAATATTAGAAGTTGCAGGCTAGAGTTTTCATAAGATAACAACATTCCAGTCTAATTTTTTTCTCTCTGCAGAACCCAGCTCTTACTCCATTCACAGCCACAAATATCACAGATGTGATTTTCTCCTAAGGGAACTTCATCGCTGCCATCCCAGGGTTTTTTTCCAGGAAACAACAACATTCTGGTCCAGCTCAGGTTCTCCTGAATAGCTGCCAGTGAAAATTATTCAGAAAGTGCACTGAATTCCCTGGAGTCAGTTGGGGGAAAAGGCCGTCTGGTTCATTGCACTGCCTCCTTCTTTAACTTACATCAATCTTAACATTTACACCTGCCCTTATTTTTGTCCTGATAGAGCCTTGGCAATGCTGGCACTTCCAGGACATTCCTGCCCACTGGGATTTCCTAACAGCATTCATTAGCAGGTAATTTGCCAGTTGTTCTGAAGGACCTTGTTTTTTTGTGTTTTGAGGATCTCTAACATACATCTGTTGTGGTTAATTGAATTATACTAATCTTTTCTGTGGCTACTTCCATTAAAGGATGCTTGCAGTCTTTTAAAGGAACAATAAAAACACAACCTTTTCCATTTGCAGATTAACAAAACAAGTCATCTTTTTATCCAGCTATCCCTAGTCTCAGATGCTGGATTTACACAAGCCTTTCTTCACTGTGAGGCTTCCAGGTTTTGGTTTTCACTTTGTTTTCACTCTCACTGTTCATTATTTAAGAGTGAGTTTCAGAGCTACAGAATTCCAGCTTCTCATCCTGCGCTGAATGTTCATGTCCTTTATGTGCAGGGCAAACTGTATTCTAAGAAATGTTTCATAACATTTTTATTCAAGAACCACCCTACCTTTGAGGAAATTTTAACAATGTCTTTCATTGATGAGACAAATTCAGCTCAACTTTAGATATTGTTTTCATGCCATTTGGAAGACAGGAGTAAAGCAAGCTCTCTCTGATTTTTTAAGCCATCAAGGTGGTTTTGTGTCACGGCCCCTCCTACTTAAGAATATTTCAATTTCTTTTTATAAAGGTACTAATGCCTCATGCAGCTGAAGCCCCACCACTACCTCCAGAAATTTCATCTTCAGTGGGCACCTGATAATCAGAACTTCTGACATAATTTTTCTTCTTTTCCTTCTTTTTTTTTAATTTATTATTATTACAAAAGCTTAAGAAGTTGGTTTCAATGTGCAAGTTGTTTTAAATGTAACCACTAATATATTACATTTTTAAATCTGCCTTCCTGACCCTTTATGTAGTAGTTCTCATTCTCAACAGGTATAATTTTTTGCCTGTCTGGATGATGTAGGCAGTGCAAAAAATGTATATAGAATAAAACAGTTATAATCAGCAAAGCTTCTGTGCTGCTCTCCAATACTATGTTGGACATGAGGACAGCTGAAGCCAGGAACAACTTTTTACTGCCTGCTGCCATGTCCAGTAGCAGACTACAAAGTATGAATGGTTTGGGAAGGGAAACTCAAAAGACTCCAGACTCTTTTATGTCCTTACATGTCCAGGCATCCCTACATGTGTGTAGTGAGTGCTTCCCTTCTTCTTTCCTATCTACTAGCATCCCCAAAAAGAGCAGGGCACAGTTCTTGCCCAGATCTGTAAATCCTGACCACTGCTCTCCAGGGCTATGGGTTGTAACACTGGGTTTGTTACTGGTGAGTAATAGTTTAATAAAATTATGGCTTCCCACAGTGCCATGGATTTTAGTGGTGCCACGTTACCCTGCTGCTGCCAATTCCTCTTTCCCAAAGCTAATTGCAAGCTTAGAAAAGGAATTAATTGCAATCCTTCTGTTAGGAAGAGCAACAGTTCTTGCCAGATTCACTCAAATTCTGCCCCTTCTACCAAAAAACAGCCTCTAGTGGCTTTAAAAAAATAAAAAAAGGGAGGAAGCTCTGCTCTTGGAAACCTCATCACCTGATCACATACTAGTGCAAGCAAACATCAAGGCAGATGATGATGCCAGAACTGGGAGTTGCACCAGTCTATCATAGGTGAAGACATTCAGCTTGGGGCTACAGAAAAATGGAAGAACCTCAGGAGGGATGGAGCAGAGAAGCAGTTGGAAGGGGGAAAAAGTTAAAAAAGTGAAATTCAGCTGCAATAGAGTAAAATTGAAAGTAAGTAAAAATAAAATCCTGCCCTTGACAAGGGAGCCTGTGCTGAGGCAGTCATTGCTCTGACATGCCATCTTCCCTGCTGCCTGCTGTCAAAACTTCAAAATTCAAAAAATTATTTCCCTTCATAAGAAGACAGAAAAATTACATTTTGGGTTTGTTTCCATCTACAGCTCAAAATAATAGTCCTGTCAGGAAAGGAGCTGTTTTAAATTCTCTTTTGCTTCTTTTCTTTTTGTTCTTCACTCCTTTCTCTTACCTATGTGATTCGACTGCAAATGCTTTTGTAAAGTGATATGGGGGCACAAATGCTGGGCAGTCAGTTTCAAGTTCTAGGGAAACAATAATAAATTCAGTACTTGAAGAGGTGAGAGAAATACTGATTTCTCTTACAAATACCAGAAATTCAGAGAGAGATCTGAAAAGATCTGGTGATACCATGAAGTGAAGATTTCTGCACACACAAAACTGAACAATTGTACTGAGTAACTTGTGAAGGATTTAGGAATGTAATCCTTCACAAATTTCTCCCTGTAAAACCTCTGTTTCCTACTGACTACCCTTTTTTGTTTGTTTTCAGTTTATGGTGAAGGACTCTGTCTCCTCTTTTTAGTTTTTAATGCTGAGATATTTGTTCCCTATTTCTAGTCTAAATTTTTCAGTCCTTTTGCCCCCTTCCTTTGCATTATAATAAGAAAGTGATGCTTCTGTGAGGAAAGAAAATAAGCCAGCCCCAGACCTTGAGTAGCCACTGCTCATCATAGAAGCTTGGCCTTTCCTTCTCTGCTTGGGGCAGCAATTTGGTGCAGACTACTGGGGTGACAAGGAGCAGCAGCCATCAGCCTTAACTGCTCACTGACCAGGGAAGAGGCAGGTCAGGTCTTTCTGCATCTTGAACTGTATTCTCCCACCATGGGAAAACTCAAATGGACATGTGTATATTATATTTGCATTTATCCAGATGTTAAAAGAGTCCATCGGATTTTCTTTTCCTCTCAATACCGAGAAGGAGGCTATGCTCCAGGAATTTTATTTTTAAATCTTTTTACCTCTAGACTGTCACCCTGTGTTTGCAATTCCACCTCCACACTCAGGATTTCACACTCATGTGTGACAAAGTTTTTCTCAGGGAATGACTAAATTACCTGGTCTCTGTGGCACCTTGCTGCTAATTACCTGACATCTGGGTTTATAGAGAACTGGCATGAATTATATTTCTTTCCTAGAAAAAGAGGAAAAAAACAAAAACAAGATCAAACAAACAGTAAAACAGTATCTCCCAATCCATCCTTCTGCCAGAAAAGGCTGCAAACTCTTCAACTTAATCTACCTTGCAGCTGTTCCAATATGCTCATCTGGAAAAAAATTAAGTACTTCTAAGGCATAGTACTGGCAAAGTTTTCTTGCCTGGAAATCAAGAAAAAAATCTATATTTTATTTTGCAATGAATCTCACTGAGTTCTCAGAAGGGGACCAATGCAGACCGAATTACCAGTTGCCTACACTCTGTAGGTGTATTTTCCAAATTAAATACTATGACCCTTCTATAAGGTATCCTCCAACAGAGAAAACAATGAGCCTCAGACCTTCATTAAACACTGTGTGGTTAAATACTGCTTTTTATTGCTCAGTTGCTAATGTGAGGCAGCTGCCTGCAGGAGAGAGCAGAAGAAACTGGATGAAAAGATGCCAGAACTGTTTGCTTCTACTCCAGTCACTCCTAAAGGACAACTTCAACAGGCAAATGAAACAGCAGGTTTAAACACAAGCCTGATTTTGTCTCTTGTCTAAAATGAATGCATTTACTGTTATGCCAAGGGTGCTCATAGAGGCATATTTTTGTTAAAATTGAAATTAAAAAAATCTATAAAGAAATAGAAACCTGAAAACTTCCCTAATATTTCTTTTTGCCTGAACTCCCTTAATGACATTTCTTCTGCAGCTATTTTTCACAAGCTCTCAGATTTTTTTATTTTTTTTTTTTTACTAAAAGTAAATCTCGGACCCACATTTAAGTTAGATTTGGAAATGCTGGGAGAGTTTCAAATAGTGTGAAAACACCTGTTCAGATCCTGAAAATAGTATGAAAAACAAAAGTCTGTGGTCATCAGACATTGCAAAATACATTTTTCCAGAGTACTTCAACAGCAATTAAAAGACTTTTAAATATGCCTTTTAAATTGGGAAAATTTCTACCATACTCTGCACCTTTAATGGTCACATACAAACTTAAAAGAATCATCTTTAATTAAAGTTGTGTTTACTTCTTCTGATTTAAGATACTGCAATACAGGAACAGTAATTTCATCATCCCACACTGTAGTTATAAAGTTGTTTGTAGTTATAAAGTAGTTTGCATTTTTGCAAGAGTTTTAAGATTTATCCTTTACACTCTTTTGAGAGTTGTGACTTGTAGACCCTATTTCAAAAAAAAATTTTTTTAATATATCCTGGCATTTTTTATACTTCCATTTCTGGTCAGTAGCTGCATCCTTTCCACCCTCACTCAAAGTATAGTAATAATGTCTAATCCAGCTTTTCTATCAGAGGCCTTATTTTCAATATCTTCAATATACTTCATTTTTAGTCAGAATAAGTTTAATTGCTCAGTAATTTCATGAACATCCAGCCTGTTGCCTTCTTTCTTCTGAGCAGACTTCATATTTCTTCTTGTGAGAGGACTGTATTTTTTTAACTTGTGACTTCGAGGAAGATATCAAGTGCCTAAGAGTGGCTGCATGGTTTTTCTTGGCAGCTGTTCAACACAAATGTCAGAACAAACATATGCATACATAATTTTAAATACTATTTACTTCTCTTAGTTGTTTTATACCATCGCTGTCTTCTCTGTTGTAAAAAAAAAAAAAAACAAAAACCACAAAATCAAAACCAAAACCAAAAAAACCCCACCCTAAAATAAACTTCACTAGAAAGCAGCATTTTTGTACAGAATCACAGTGCTACCAGGAAAGCTGCAAATTAACCCATGTAGTCCCAAGAAACGATGATGACATGGCTCTTCTGAAAACAATTAGAAGACTCTGAAAGTCTTCAGATGTACTTGTCCTAGATATCCCAAAAGTAAAAGTGGGAAGGAAAGATGTCTGGTCACTTTTACAGAAGGAGGGAAGAAGAAAACCTCATTGTCAGCTGAGCTCACAGAATGAAGAGGTTCCTATGGGAAGTTCCTACAGGAGGAACCAGATTTTTTTGCAGAATACTTGAATAGATTGTTTTGTAGACACTTGAATAAAGTGTTCCATGTGAAGAGCATTGAGGATCTCTTATATAAGACTAGATTGCAACAGGAAAACAGAAATCACACGAGAGGGCAGAGTCACAAATTAGATTAAAAGTAAGGGAGTGGGACAGAACCAGGTCAGGAAGTGGATCCAGAAACTAAGAAAGGAAAACTACCTCAGGTTATCTCAGGCCCACAAGAAAAGTTGAGTGTAAAGGAAAAACCCAGCAGAAAAATGAGCAAGGAGCATGAGATTGCCAGCAGCACTGTGGCAGATACCAGAGTTGAGAAGCAATGTACTCGGTCTTCTGACAGAGGTGTCACAGTTTCATAAAAGTATTTTGTTCAAGCCTGCAGAGTGGGCCTGTACACAGCTCTGAAGGAACAAAGTATACATATACTCCACAAAAATCAGTCATCAGCAATAGGAACTGACCAGGAGAGATGCAACTTTTCTGGGTTTTACCACCTGAAACCCAAGTGCAATATTTTCCTTTGGGAACTGAACACTGGCACACCAGTTCTTGTCTGTAAATTAGGGTAAGTAACCTAAAGAGGAAACAGGCAGGCCAACCTCACATCATAGGATAGGCAAAGCATTTCTACTTTGGGTATATTCAAGCTATATTTAAAGGTAAAACTTAATCTTAGTAATCAGAAATTTATAGATACTTCAGGAGGTAGGATATCTGTTAGAGGACTGAACATACATAAAAATCAAGGTCCCCTTAGGGGATGACTTACTGCAAAAAAAATGGGAGCCCATGAAGAGCAATTCTCTTGACTCCAGTGACATTGGAAAGTTGTCAAGAGAATATGAAATAATGTTGACAGAACTCAATATTTTTATCGAGCTTCTGCCTAAAATTATCTCTGTGGTAGTCAGACAAAAAAGTGAATCATGAATTAGGAAAAAAAAAATAAAGTCAGAAAAAAATAAAATCAACAATAAAATGTAATACCCTGTGGGATGGTTTAACTCCCCACTAACTGTGGAAAAGAAGGACAGAACTCAGCAGTCCTATGCAGTTGGTGTTGTGTAAGAAAGAACATTTTACTCTAGGCTCAATGTAGAGCTTTTCATTAAGTGGCCAGATGCTGTAAGCTGATTCTTGTAAATTTCTCTATAAAAAAGAAGATTTTATTGGGTTATCTTCTATAAAAAACCTCTGTATTATGTTCAGGTCCTAAAATATTTTGGAAAAATACACTAGTTTTTTTTTCAAGGTATTACAGTTCATACACCCACTGAGACAAAATAGGCAAACATAGATCAAAACAAATAACTGGAATGATGTGATGATGCATTAAAATTCAGTAAACAGTAAGTGAATTTATGGTTAGTGAAATGACCTTTGTGGGGAAAAAAAAGCTTAATTTTTCATTTTGAAAAAGATTATATTTCAGTACTGGACTTTTCTGCCAACGATGCAGAATCAGCATTGCTAAAGAACACACCTTTTGAGTATGCAATTTCACATCAGAAAGCCATATTTGTTAAGTAGAGAACATCAGCTAGGGATAAGAACTGATAATGGTTTACAATAATCTATGTGTTTGAAAGTTTTTAAATTAAGCAAGGTTTTAAGAAAACCTGGCTTGTTAACTAGTAAGAGAAGGATGGGAACACAAGCACCTATAGAGAGCTTGTCAGCATGAGACACCCCATTTCTGTTGAGATGTAGGATTATAAATGAGAAAATGCAATATGATAGACTGCACAGCAGAAGGGTGATGTTGTTGAGACCATATGGGAGCTGATAGCAAAGCCCCAAGATTTTTCTGATCTGTGAAAAGAAGAAAGCAATTTCCATTGCTGCATATTTGGCATCTTTTGGAAGCAAATTCTCAGCAGGCAAATCACTGAATTAACATCTCATAAAAGAAAATATCCTTTCCTACATTGTTTCAATGAAAATATTTATTCTGAAAGAATGTTCCTTTAATCTAGAACAAATTAAAGCTGTTAAATCTTCCTGCACAAGTTGTCATAAAAGCAGCAAAAATCCATTATCAAGTTTTCATTAGCACAGGCAGAACAGCAAGAACCCTAACTCTCTATCCATCTGGTATTGGAAAAAAATAAATATATATATGTGTTCAAAAAATTGGCTGACTTTAGTACTCTCGACAGGCTTAATTTTCAGACTGTTGCTTTAAAGACTAACAAGTGGGATGATACAGCTTTCACATAAAAGTAAAATATCTCTGCTTTTGTGTACATTTTTTCTGTTCTGTACCACACTGTGTCTGTAGACAATAAGAAACCTAAGAGTGAAATTGGACGTCTGCAGTTAGGGCAGTAACACCATCAGCTGGGTAAGGTTGCTAAATGTGAGAGATGAAGGACCACCAATGTGGTTGAAAGCCATATTCTACTATGGGATAATGTCAGGAGGACAACCTCTGCCTGAGGCATGTATGATTATAAAACACTATTCATCATCTCATAGATATTGCAAAGGATTTGTTAACACCCAATGGTCTTCAAGTTCAGAATCACTGAATCACTGAGACTGGAAGGGACCTTTGGGGATTGCTCCATTCAACACCCTAGCTCAGAGCAGAGCCAACTAGAGAAGGTTGTTGTTCATTGCTGTGTCCAGGCCAGTTTTAAGTATCTTCAAGTACAAAGATTCCAGAACCTCTCTGAGTGACCTCTGTCATTATTCAACAACCCTCACAGTAAACACTTTCATCAGTTTAAAAATCCATTAGGCTTTTTAAACACAATTTCCTTTGTATATCTGTGATGACTGCTCTCAACCACCTGCTTCCTTTTCATGTATTTGGAAATGGCTGGCATAAAGATTTGGCCTATACAGACTTGTTAAATGGTAGGTTAGTTCAGGGTGAAAGTATACACCTTTTAACCAAACAACAAAGGCAGGGAATAGCAGGTGGTCTAAGTGCTGTTGTGCATGAATTGGCTATAGGAATAAATTGAACTGTTCATAGGATGTGATGGTCTAGTTTCTGAGTTTTTCTGAAACAGATAAATGATGGACAAAATATCCTTCCTGTATTCATTACATGGATACTTATTCCAAAGTTATGAAGCTTTTGAAATTACATTAATGTAATCTGATTGTGTCTGGTATTGACATAACTGAAGCCCTTTTACTATGGACATAAGATGTGAATGCCATGAAAGTTGATCCTGGACTTTGACTGTTTTAACATCCTTGTTGAATGCAGCAATGAGAATAAGTTTGTCCAGAGAAGATCAGGAGTTGTCCTTTCAGCACAGGAATTGAAGTGTGAAAGAAATTTAAAAGCTTTAGGTTTTTTTACATGAGGGCTGGGTGTCCATGCTTCTGTTACCATCAGTGGTGACCTTGTTTTAACAGCCCAAATCTAGATGCTCAAACCTATTTGGGATGTCCCAGGCATGCCCACATGCATACATCTGATAGATGAAGGAACTATAGAAGACCTACACTCCTTCAAAGCAGCAGATGGAGGCGCGGTAGAATAATGCAGAACATCTCAAACAACTCTTTGAATATTGACATTTGTGTGGTTGAACCTCACCCATAACCTCTACTACCCACAAAACACACAAAAACACTACTGATTAGAAAGCATTTTCTCTTCAAAGCAGAAATATTTTTCTTCCTTCTGGTATCAGTCAACAGACAGAATAGGAAAAGGACAGTCCAGTACATTGTTTTCCTTTGGCTTCCCAAGGTGGCTGTCAAATCTGTGCAATTTATACTTCCCCACTCCCTCTTTTAAAGATTTCAAAATGTCTCTATTGAAGCTCTTAAGGGGTAAAGGTTTGGTGTTCATAATTAACAAGATGAATGAGCTGTATCTGTCACACTGAGTGAAAAATGGAAGCCATGCTACTGGGTCTTTTTGTCAGATCTTCTTGACATGCTACATCTTCCCTCCTTGTTTAGTAGCCAGCCAGGGTCTAAGGACTGAGCCTGGTTTAACATCAGTCCTAAAGGTGATAAAATCTAGTTTGCTAGGAAGATAAAAACTCAGTTTAATTATAGAAATTCATATATTGATTTTTAAAAGACTGAACTAATTTACCTCTATATGTTCTTATGTATTTAGAAACTTACATGAGAACATTGCAATGAGTAGCTGATGATGATAAATTACTTGTGCCCAGCAAGCCCATGATGACTAGGAAAAATAAATTCAGTATTGATGTAAAACTGTTTGGAGTTCACTCAACTGTTTCTGTTACTAAAAGTCAGCACAGAGAATATATTTATTTCCTCTCTCTGTAGCTCAACAACAGAATGAAAATTAAACTTGTGTCACTGAGGGATTTTGGAAAGTAGAGGGTACTGACCCACAGCCCCATTTTAGAAAATTTTTGGATGCCTAAACATGAAAATAATGGTGGCTGAAAAAGGGTTTTAAAATAGCCCTCAGTACTGAAGGCCATACAGCTAACCTGATAGGTTTAAGAGGAGAGGTAATCTTTGGTATCAAACAGATCAGTCAGGCAATTTCTTTGCAGAATCTATTTGCCCAAATTCCTCTTTTCCAGCACATTTAGAAATACCATAGTCTGCCATGTTCTGGGGACCACCTTATGCTTCAGATCCTATGCTGGGGAAACACCATGGTGTGAGGAATAGGAAGAGCTGCCACCTGGTTTCATCTTTGGCAGCAAGGACACCACACAGCACACCAGCACCTCTCTCCTTCCCTGGAAGGGAAGAGATGGTGGTCCAGAAAAGCCCAGCACCTGCAGATAAGGAACAAAGGAGCAAGAGCAGTGGAGGCAGGGAAGCATGAGGCAAGAGCCATGCCCCATCAAAGAAGGAAGCACACAAAGAGGCTAACAAATTGATTTGACAAGAAGCTGAGCATGACCCAGCAGTGTGCCCAGGTGGCCAAGAAGGCCAATGGCATCCTGGCCTGGATCAGAAACAGCTTCTCCAGCAGGTCCAAGGAAGTGATTCTGCCCCTGTACTCAGCCCTGGTGAGGCCACAGCTCGAGTCCTGTGTCCAGTTCTGGGCCCCTCAGTTTAAGAAGGATATCGAGGTCCTGGAGCAGGTCCAAAGGAGGGCAACCAGGCTGGTGAAGGGACTCCAGCACAAGTCCTGTGAGGAGAGGCTGAGAGAGCTGGGGGCGTTCAGCCTGAAGAAGAGGAGGCTCAGGGGAGACCTCATCGCTCTCTACAACTCCCTGAAAGGAGGCTGGAGCCAGGGGGGGGTTGGGCTCTTCTCCCAGGTTGCTACCAGTAAGACAAGAGGGCATGGACTGAAGATCTGCCAGCGGAGGTTTAGGTTAGAGATTAGGAAGAAATTCTCTACAGAGAGGGTGATCAGGCAATGGAATGGACTGCCCAGGGAAGTAGTGGATTCTCCATCCCTGGAGACATTTAAAAAAAGACTGGATGTGGCACTCAGTGCCATGGTCTCGCAACCGCAGCGGTGGGTCAAGGGTTGGACTTGACAATCTCTGAGGTCCCTTCCAACCCGGCTAATTCTATGATTCTATGATGCTGTTTCCTCTGTTCTTCCTTCTAACTGTCTTCTAGATCCTTCTTTGTAACTCTAGCTTCTCCAGAAGTTCATCAACCCTTTCCTCCATGCCCTCCTAATCTACTGAGCAAAAATTTTCTTGTCCAGATTTTCCATACTTTAGTCATGAATTCTTTTATTCTACTTGAATTTTAATTTCTTCTCTTCCCCAGTATATTTTTCCTGAAACCGCTAAACATGTATCAGCCCTACCCAGTCTTTACTACAATTTTACTGCTCAAGTCTACCACTTAATCATCTTTTTCATAGAATTCCATTTGTAGAAGAAAACTGTAAAATGTCTCAGTAACATAAAAGTACTCACCTGGAAATAGTGCTGATATTTGTAAAGGGAATAAAATTTTCTTGCCCAATTAGTGTTCCAGAATGTGTGTATGTTACACATTTTTACTTGTAACATTAGTTACTAGTGTAGTCTATAAAAAATGTAATCACCAGAGGTTAAGCTGCTGAAGTGGTTGGCAGGCCCTACATATAAACAAGGAGTCATATTTTAAAATGAGTTTAAAAAAACTTTGCTTGCCATTTCCATATAATACAGACTTCCTATGTGTGTATCACTGCAATCCAGTTCTGTTCAAGAGAAAGAAAGAAAAAATACTGTCCTAATGTCTCAGTGGGTTAGGGTTAAGTTATAAAGATTAAAATGAGCCCAGCTGTGCTGGTAACAATACAGCAATTTTAATATGGTTAAATTCCTAAACTCCTGATGATCCTTTAAGCTAGAGCCACTTTTTGGACCAGCATGTAGTCTCCTCTTCCTGAAAAGGAAGGAACATGTCCAAAATTCCCTCTGAGGTGGAAGGAAATGTTCCTCGATGGCCACTTAATTTCTTTGGAGACCTGGAGCTTCAACCATCACAGAGATGTTTACACAGACTATTTCTGTCTTTCAGAACCAGAAAAAAGAAACACCTTTTGCAGCTATTGTGCTATCTGCTTGGGAAGACAACAGATCTGGGAAGGAGAGGCTATTTCCTAAAGGCTGGTGATTCACAAGTTTCTGGTTATTCTGTTCACTAGCACTGTAAGACTCAGAAAATTTTTTCTGCTTCACCTAGTCAGCCGAAACAGTAGCACACATGCCAAGAGACATCTTGCATGCTACAGACTGTATAATGCAATCAGATGGCTATTGGCAGTTGAAATACAACCAAATGCACTGTTTTATATGGCAAAATTATACAGACATTTTGAAAAACTGAATCCTCCTCTTTCTCTATGGAGTAGATACCAGTCTAGGCTGTTCCTGCTTGTAAACACTCATTGCCCACCTCACACCAGAGAGCAGGTGTCTGCCACAGAGGAAAACACTGGACATTCTGCCTTAAACTATTAGATGACTTATGAAATAAACACACAGACTTAAAGAACTGCTGGGCACCCTCTTTTTGTCATTTAATACTTAAACACTCCTTGGTGAGAGCACAGTATAAGCCATACATACCGTCCAAAAACAATGTGTGGTGTCAGTCTGTTCATCATCAGAACTCTCACACATCACTCAGCAAAGAGCTAGTGTCACAGTCAAAGCTACATCTAAGGTGTCCTCCTTCACTAGGTCTGAACTGTGGAAGTCTCCTGACTAGCCCTTAACTTCCCTCAAGAGATGCTGAAAAGTGCAATACAAGAAGCAGAGAAGGAATTAATCTGCCTGGTTATTAACATAAGAAAATTTCAGATGGATCCAACTGAACCACCAATTCTTTCAAAGGCTTGGTTTTACTTCTAGGCATCTTGCTTTCCAAGAACATGATTGTGATATATGACACTTGTGTCCCTTCTTTGTGTGACTTTTTAAATATTTTCATACTCTCCTCCTTAAAAGTAGATTGTCCCCGTGATGTTCTTTTTATACTGAATGGATCTATGCATTGGCACATGACCATCTGGAGTCATATTTGTCCCCATGGTGATCAACTTCTTACCCACTCTGACTGAGCAATGACTCAAATACATTACCCATCCATTACCAACTTAGATTTAAGAAGTGGTTGGTTAGAAGAAAACAGGGCTTGTCCTTACGAGTAGGTGCACCATCTGAATAATCCCAGTGGGCGTTAAATTTTCAATCCATTGCTCAAAAGGTTCTACCACTCACTATAGCAGTGTGTGTGATAGGTTGTTATGCTAATAGTGGAGGAAAAAACCTAACACCTCAACAACAAAAAAGTAAGCAGAGTGAATAAAGATGCATCTGACCTGAAATCACTATGTAAAAAAATTTGCTATGGTATCACAAACACTTTTAATTTAGTCAGAGAAAAGTCAGTGTTTTCATCAGACTGATGATCATTAGTTTAATGCCTTTGTGCTTAAATCCAAAATGCTTTCCTGACAAAATAAACACTAGTAGGGAATCAGAGGACAGCAAAAAGAAATGTCTTTCCTCAGGGCATATTGCTGATTGCTGTTACGTTATCCTGATATGGCAGAGCACCAAATCTTAAGAGAGAAGAGTTTAATTAAGTAGGAGAGAGCGCTTATTTTTTTTCAGTGAGTAACTGAGACACTCTCAAGTTTGATCCAAGATCAAATATTAAGAAAAAAAAGTTCCGAAGTCAAGCAGCCCTGCCCTTCTGATCAGTAATTCAGGCAGAGTTTATCACACAAGCAGAAGCACAGTCACCATTCTGCTGAATGAAGGGAGATGTTGCAGAATTCCACTTCTGATTCAGCAGTACAGACCTCAGGCAAGGCTGTGGTAGGCACTGTACAGACTCACAGGTAGATCCAGTCTCTGCTACAGCCATAGTTATAGGATGATCATCATCTCTCTGCATTATGTATGTGCATGCGGGTGCAGCAGCAAAGTAGTTACTCACTGTAAAAATGATACTATGACATTACAAACACAGACCAAAAGGCTAATAATTCAGCAGCCAGTGCAATATTGCATGTGAGTGCCATGCAAACATCCCCCCAGAAGTGACACTATCTCATAACACAAGGGTAATACGCAGTTCATGAAGTGTTGTAATGAAAGAGAGAATAATCACAGCATTGGTGCATCACTCCCTGCTTTTTAATTGGTGTAGAATTGTCATGATAAACAACGACTTTGTAAATGATATTACATATGTTATCATAAGGAAAAGGATTCATAACAGCATAATTCCATTGTGACATTATACACCAAATTATGTTTTCTTACAAGACAGAAATACAAGTAGACAAGGCTGTCCTAATGAATTATTCCATCTGAGGGCTCCCTGTGTTCTGGAAAGAACTTACTGTAAACTGCCAGTCTTCAAAGTTTGTGCATCCTTTGTTTTAGCTATCTGAAACATGCAAAAGCAAGTGTAGCATAAGCTTTCAGCTACAATTTATAATAAAGTCAACTTTCTCTAACTGTGCATTGAGTTCCTGAAACTAGTTCCAGTATAATGGAAGTTACTCTCAATTCCTGTTAAATTTTATTCATGTTCAAGTAGGGAAGAAGGAAATGAGAATGTCATTTGTTTCACAGCATAAACTTTATGGATGCTGGAGTTTAACAGTTTGAGGACAGAAGTGAGTGGAACTTCAAGAATGCATTCTGGTGTCTGTCTGATGAGTTCACTGCCAAAGATAGAAATATACTTTCTTTTTTCTTTCAGCATACTTTCTTTTGTGACAAATCACTTCTGAAGAAAAATCAAAGCACAGTATAACTCTTTTGTTAGGTATTCACAGAAATACTCGCTCAGTTTTCATTTTGATATTGAATTCATATCCATTTTGGCATATTGAATTCATACCCATTTTTTTGGCTACTTACTGGAAACAACCATCATTACCATCCTACAGAACTTAAAGCAGGGCCTCATATAATAAATTAGGAGTAATGAGTAGTGAAAAACAGCATTCCTCACTAATCACATTAACACACAAGAGCTTCCATCTCACCTGTCAGGCACTTCTTTACCCCAAGTCATAGATTCTGTTTTAAAGTAGTCCAGAGGCTGGATGCAGCAGTGTTGAGACTTGACTTCCCATTCATCAAATGTCAAGAGCTTGTGGCTACACAGACTCAAGGAGAAGTTTGCAATCTATGGCAATTTCACCTGCTGTGATCCTAATGCTTGGGTGTTCAGTAATTAATAATAAGTACTGACAGATGAGATTAATTGATTTGGATCCATGTTTTGGTTTTTACAGGAAGTGCTGGCTGGAATCTGGGAAAACATGAAGGATTTCACAGGTTATACCTAATGAAGCTGTTAAGTAATGTTAACAGCAAAAAAATCATGTATCATATAAAAACCAAAGCAGCAAAAATTGGCAGATTTAAAAGATTAGCCAACTAGTTATTATCTGAAATGTGTTACAGAGAATCACAGGAAACTCAAGTGTATGGATAATGCAGGGAATTCAGATTTTTCCAGAGATGTAGTAGAGTTACACAGGCCCAAAGTGGAAGCAATCTTTTATCTACTGGAGAAATCTCAGAGTGGTGAAATTGAAAAAAATATATAGAATCACACAAGATAGAAAATATGGCTAAAGGAAGTATAGAATATTCTGTAAAGATGAGAGATATTGACTATTCAGAAGAGAGAAAAATACGCTTTGCATATTGTAATAATAATTTCAGTGTATTATTATCCAAGAAATAGCTCTCTGCTATGTGAACTTCAGCATGGAAAATAAGAAATTTGTTCTGAAACTCAGGCTGCAAAGAACCATTCTTGACATCTCTGCATTGGAAAAGCTTTTCATTAGCAAATGGCTCCACATTAAGAAGGCATATGTATCATGACTAAGTAATGTTTCAGTAAGGGAAGTATAGTAAGCAGTAAGTAGATTTAATGGAATAAAATTAATCGATGGAAAATTTTGTCTAGTTACAAGAGAAAATTCCTCCTGGGAGATTAATTTGTATCTGTCACTGAATAAGACTAATTTCATCTTTTTGTCTCTGCAAACTAACCATAATAAGCATGTTTCTTGAGGAATACAAAAAATTGATTAAACCACTATCAAATCTATCCCATTAAAACATGTAAGACTTTTGGAAAAGTATCTGGATGCTCTAGATTTTTTAACACATGTTGTATATAAATGTAGAAAAAATGTCTGAAATGTCACTGAAGTTATTTTTTTTTTCCCTATGAGAAGTTGAAAAACCTTCAGTAAAACTGGGTGAAAGAACAGAAAATATTTAAAACAAGAAAAGACTTAAATATATGAAAACACAAATACCTAAGAAAAATTAATAATCCAAACTATTCAGCCTTTATGGCATAATCGTGTATTTCGATGTGGTACCTAATTGATATGCTGCTGTCTGCACTCCTGGTGTCAAAACAGAAAAAATAAGCTTACAAATATTCATACAAGTGCCTTCCAGCAGGGAAAATGCAATTACACATGTTTCCACAACCTCTGGCTATGAGAAATAGCAGCAGTGATTTGATTTTAAATTCCTACAATGTTGCCTAAGAAGCATAAAGATCTTCCTTTTTACAGTGATGTATGCCCATAGGTGCTGGCTAAAATTCAGCCTGAAGAAATCTTAAGAATGCTATTGTGAGAAAGAATTGGAGGCTCTAACCACTGGAAACAGGAGATATAATATCTTAAGAAAAATCTTATAAGCAAAGAGGATATGTAAATTAATTGAAAGATTAATGTCCTTGGGTAAAATACAATGTGCTTTGTAACTGCAGCTGAAATGTCCATGCTGCACTCCACCTGTTCTGATAAATCACAGACTCAGCTTATGTCTTTCCAAAAGCTGGCCAAAACACTAAAATAGAATAGGCCTGTGAGAATTTTGAAATTATTACTTTCTTTCATTTTTCTTTTAAATAATAAAATATTAATTAGTTTAGTTACACACAGGGAAAGAAAAAAATCAGTTTGGGGTTTTTGGGGGGAGAGGTTACAGGGGGTCTTATGGGCAAAGCAATATTCTTGGTCTGCAGTGAAAAACATAGTACAATTTCAGTCATATTGCAAGGTCATCCTTTCTCTTGGGTATAAAAGGAAGAAGAATTTCTCTTGAGAGAAGAGGCTGTGGCTGAGGGTAGAAGCATGTAGTAAACTGTCCAGGTTGACTGTTTACCAAGACATAGTGTTACTCAAATAAATAGGGTTATATACATGTCTGTTGATGTGGACTGAGGGTAAGAAGTTTCAGGAGTAGATCTAGAGGACAAATTGAGTGGCACTTTAATGAAAGTATATTACTTCTCCATAGGTCAGCTGAGACACATCAGGATCTCCTACAGATGGTAGAGGAGACAGAGAACAGTAGCTGGGGTCTAAAGTACTGAGGAGCCATGCCATATATCCCACAAAAAATTGGGATATTTTAGGGAGAGATGAATGTCTACAAATAGCTCATTAGTACAGGGCTGCCTGTCCTCCCCGTTCCACAATGTTAAGCAGAGGAATTAATTAGCAGAAAGTCTTTAAGTTAGGTGACTATTTCTCCTGGAGAAACTCTGGGAAAACTTAGCTCCCTATTATCAGTCTATCGTGGAGTCTTTGTTGTGTGTGCTTTAGATGGAGGCTTTAACTCTTATGAAGTGTTAGGGTTTATGCTAATTAATTTGAAGAAAAGGTCAATTTCATGCTAATAACTGAATTGAACTGGTGCCTTTTGCATAAAGTTCCTGGAAAAAAATTACAATTATACACTGTTTTAATGTAGAGAATATCAGCTTCATTGTGGTTTTGACTCTCTTCAGCAAAGTTTCTGTGAGATGCATTTTGCAGAGCTACAGGAGTCTGGGAGGAGTTTTGTAAATTGATAAACAGAATAACTGAGGACACCTGTGCTAGGAAATCATATTGGAAGATTGTTTTATACAGTCATGTCATTGCTGCAATATTCATTCCATTACATTAATAAAAATCCCTGTCTTTAATATATGCAAGGTAATGTGTCTTCTGCAGGTATTCTCCTGGGCCTGTCCATCTGACAACCTGAAGCATTCTAAACCATCAAAATTCTAAATAAATAAATATAAACCTTTTGTCATGGAAGACTGGGGAGGAAAGGAACTGGACAACTGCTGTATGAAAAAACAATTTCCTTTGCCAGTAATCTTTTGAGCTAACATTGCTATTTGTGATGCTTTTGTTTTATTAAGGACTTTTTCTTTCTCAACACAACTCTTACATAGATGGGATTATTTGTCATATTAAAATTCCTATTTTAACCAATGCCTTGATTATAATACATATAAATCAAGGAGAATATGTAATTCACCTTGATTTCCTTTTCTGGGTCAATTTTGCTAAAAAAACCAGAGGAAATCAGTTGCTCCTTCAAGTGTAGGAAGGCAGAAGAAAAGATTTTTTAAAAATAGCAGGTCCCTTTGACAGAGTAGTAAAATGTTTGTCAACTTTGAACCATAAGTAAAGAGACCCCAGAGAGACCTGCCAAGAGGGCATCCCACATGGTAAACCCACAACGTCCTGGTTTGCTGTGAACACAACCAACCATAACTAACAACACATTTATCTGCAACCAGCCATGCAGATAAATGGGAATTTTCATGGACAGAAGGACTCCTAGACTTCAGAGAGACAAGGAGAACCAGGATAACCAGACACTGGTATTTTGTTGGTCCCTGTTCAGTGCAACTACACATCCTCCTGTGCCTGGCTTTAGAGGCACTGCACCTGGGGTGGGTTCTCTCCCATCAGTGTCTCCCAGCCTCCCACCACACAACAGCTCATTGGGGCCATCAAACCAGAAGTCTCAATGGCCAGAAAGCCAGTGGTCTGAGGTCTATGCCAGGCACAGAGGGATGTTTTCAACACCTCTCTTCGTTCAGCTGCCAGGGTCCACTGTCCCTGATTAAGCTTATCTCCACTTTGCCTTCACTGATGCCCCAAAAACTACTTGGTCCTTTCTTTTCTGCAGGTTACGAGGAAGAGACTGTCAGAATATCTCCCCTAACCTTCACCTCCATATCCTGGAAAAACAGAGGATAGGAAGACAAAGGGTAATATCGCTTATTCTTTTCTGGGAGTGTGAAAATCCTGGGGACTGAGCCGTGTGAAAGGAGAAAAAAAAATCTGGGAGAATTTGGCTGTTTGATGCTGATCTTAATGCAGCCACGAGGACAGAGAATATAGGCAAAGGTGTAGAGGAGAGAAAACAAAAGAGACTAAGAAGAAGGAAAAAAGGCCGTATATAAGGCAGAGATTTTAAAAATCACACACACACACACACACAAAAAAAAAAGTATTAAAAAAAAGGAATTTATAATAATAAAAATAACACAGAAATTAATCTCACTTTTAAAAAAAAAAGCCAACAAAAAAAAAAGACCAAAAATCCAACATTGAAAAATGGAAGAAAGGACCTTCAAATGCTCTCGGAACGAAAGTAAAGCTGATCAGAGCAGGAAAAACACTTTACTACAACAGAGAGCATAGCAGAAATTTAAAATATTGATGCACCCTGCATCTGTCATGCCACATAGGTAGTGAGTTACACACTCCACGCACTTTCAGATATTCCACTGCTGGTATTTGACTCATTCATTGTGTAAATTTTACTTTGAAGATATACATTGAAAGTTTATGGAGAAAACCCAACTCTTCCCTACAGAGAGCAAGTCAGATAGTATGCTCAGACCTATCTGAGCTCTGTCTGCTTTCTACAAAGTGAGAAGATGTTGGGCTCTAAAAACTCTGAGCTTAATTTATCTCCTGGGTGTTTGCATTCACTTATGTAGCAATTGCTGGCAATACTCTGGTTTCAGAAAATACACTTGAACAAAACAAGTAAATTCTAAGAACCTTTGAGTTCTTAAACTGTATTTCTCAAACCTAGCATCTGATTTTTATTTGGATTAACAGTATACTGATCTCTGAAGACATGAAACTGATGTGTTAGAGCAGTGCAAAATAGTATTAATAAAAGTCAAGAACAAGTCCCTAAGATGTAAAATCAAAAGTTCATAGGGATACAGATCAATTACAAATTATTTAGTTTCCCACAAATAGTGGTAACAATCTTGTTAGTACAATGGACACTTCATCAGTAATATTTTTGATTCTGTGACTGAGTTCCCAATTATAAATTGGGATATAAATATTATTGCTTCTGAAACAATTTCAAATACTTTCACACCATAACAGATAACCTCTCCTGCTGTTGTAACCTCTCACCAAATGACACAAGAAGCAGGAGCTAGAATATTTGTCTGTTTACCAAATAAAACTGATGTGGTTGATTGAACTTAATTTTAGCTTCTGGCATATGAAATGAGCCTGGCATTAATCCTATAATATTTAGTTATAAGTACATTACATGTCAGTCGAAAAAAAAATTAAGGGTATAGTTTACCAATAGCTTAGAACTTAAGTTTTCATACAGTGAATCAAATACCTAGTGCTGCGGTTGGTTTATTCCTCTTTTGTTTAGACTGATGGAGGTCAACTGGAATGCCAGAAACAAGGTTGCAGGACAGTCTTCGCACTAATAAGAGCAGACATTTTGAAGAAAACTTAAAACAAGAGCTGAAAGTAAGTAGAAAAATAGTTTACCTGCAATTAATCTTAAATTCAGAGTAAAATATTCCGTTTATTACTCTATAAGAGAGTGTGTTGTTTGTAAACTGATATATTCTGAACAAGTAGGAGTTTATGATTCAGTGAAAAACCTGATAATCTTAAACTGCAGTGAATCTACATAATAAGCATGAGGATGGTGGCCAGGATAGCCATACACTGCAACCTGAGTGACAGAAATAGTGGCTTAAAGCTGTCAAGAAGAAAATGATGGATCTAGGCTTATGTCCAATACCTCCTTAATACCCAAAGCGGAGCAGGAAAATTGCATTTGTTGTCACATGACAAATTTTCTGCCCTTTGTGGGAGGCTCTTGACCTGTGAGGAAGCCCTACTTTATGCAAGGGCAGATGAAGAAAGAAGTAGAAGTCAGGGTCCCTGACTTTGAAAAGATAGTGGAATATGAAGAAAAGATCAGTCAGCTCTTTCAATGTTTCCCATATGGAAAAGAGAGTAAGTAATTACTGTAAGTGTGCTGTTAACATTGAGCATAAGCCACTGTAACACAAGAGTTCTGTTTTGCTGTGTATCAGCTCCCTATCCTAAAATAGATGGGGTCAGAGTGCACTAAGCTGCTCTCTGAAGCTCATTTCCACTCGAGATTTTTCTCATCTTCTAATAGGTCTGTTCCCTAGGCTAGTCCAGCGGTACACAATTCATGACACCAGAACTAGATGCAAGAGTGATGGCACATATGTATGACTGAGTTGCCAGATTTGTGGCAGCATTCTGTGACAAAGCAGTTCATGAACTCCAGGCTGTGCTTGTACACTGCAGTGACCTCACTAGAATTGTTTATATGGTCCTGGGCATTTTGAAGAAGGAATATGCTAGGGATTATTCCCTTCAGACCCTATATGACCCAAATATCTTCATCTCAATAAAGAGGCTGTTATGACCTATATGGGTTTAGAAAATTTTAGTGATTGCATCAGCACTCAAAATTGAGTTGGAATGTAGTCTTCACCAGAGGGAACATTTTTGTGTTGAGGCATGCACCCGGGGTCACAAAGAAATCACTCAGAATACTTATATCCACTGTTGATGCAAATAGTTATTTGTATTAGCAAACCCAGAAGAGAAGATGACATCTGGTCTGACAAAGAAATATTTGGATCCCAAGAAAGACGTAAGACTTTTATTTTGCTTCAGAGGGAATTCTAGATTATCACCAGGTGAAAAGGAAATAAAATGTGATCCTGGAAGAAAGAGTAAATCTGTCCAGAGCTGGCAAAGGACTTCAGGGACACCATTAGCTAACAAGCTTGACAAGTGTGGAGTCCTCACTAATGAGTGCAATTTGGAACATGAGGCATGTGCTAAAAAACAGCCTCTCACAGCCATTTCACCAGAGAGAGCCTACACCAGATCAGCTGGATAAGGAAGAAGGTTGGAGAGGGAAAACTGTCCTGAATTCCCTGGAAGAGCTCAAGATATGAAGGAGGCAACATACTTGAACTCCAGGGCCAATAACGTGCACAAAAACACTAGACAAAGACAAAGCAGAGACATAAGCACTGGCATGTGATGTTCCAAACTGTTGGCACTAATTCTGATACAGCCCGGGTCCAGGTCAGCCCTCCAGGTGAAGTTTGGGCATTGGTCAAGGGAAGCCTGAAGGCAGAATGCTCAAAAATGGTGCCTGACATGTTTAAGAATATCAGTGTCCCCTGATCCAGCAAGTTTAAACTGCTGCAAGTCATCTGGGTGAGCCTGTAATTCTAGAGATGAGTTGTTACTGTGTCTTTCTTTGAGAATTTAGAAAAAACTGCTCTGAGTAGGAAGAAATGAGCGATGTCCTTAAATACAAGACATATGGACTGTTTTCTATTCCTCTTTCAGCTGTAACTAATGGATTCCTGATATCAGCTTGGTAGTGTCAGGTGACTTCCTGAGCTAGTATGGATTTGGATCCACATGACTGTCTTAAATCTCATTATTAGGGCTAGTTCTCTCTATTTAAGAAAAATATATTGTTTGAGGTTGATTACTGTGATTTAATTCTGTGTGTAATGGAGGATGAGGTTATTGCAGATTATCAGAGCTCTTTCATAGCCACTATAGCAAAATTACTTTTTTTCCTTTTGTTGAAATAGTGTTTTACTGACTCCAAAGACAGGCTTATTTTAAATTTGCTGGTATCTCTAACAACCACAATTTGTATTTGATGCACATGAATAGTGTTCACGATTTTTTTAAAGCAGTGGTGCAGAAGAATTTCCTATTATTTGCTGTCAAGAAAATCTATAACAGAGATTTCCTGCAACACTCTGATTCTCAGGTGCCATCTGCAGCCCACAGAGAGTTAATGGAAAAGTATGCTGAAGCTTCTGCAACTTTCAGAAACCCTCTGGCTCTCCCTGTTGCAATATCATTTCTTTTTTTAAAAGCTCTGATGTCAGCTTTTACTTCAGCATATAAGAATTGAACCACTGATTTCTTCAAGGAAGGTGAACATTAATTTTCAATTCATAAAGAGCAGTTCTTTGGTTAGTTTAAAAAATGCTGTGCAAGTAGCACAAGATCTTCATCTAGAGTCTCAAAAATCAATCAGGCACTTTCTTATGATTACCAGGAAACTTCTCTGGCTGCTCCCAGTATTGCCTGAATAAGGACAATGCTGAAAAGAAAATGGGGCTGAAAGTGATAGCATGCCAGGAAAGGGGTCAACTGAAAAGCAAATTCCATTACTCCAGCATTTTTCTTAATGTATGATAGAGACTGGCTTTAGCACAAGCCAATAATGACTCTCATATATTTGCTTCATTTGTACGTTGAAGCAGTGAAAGAGATCTAAACAGGTGGTGTACTCAGACAGCAGATGTCCATAGAGGTGGGATGGCTCAGCATCTTGGGTTTGTCTGGCAAGAAGAGATACCATTGACTCCTGTAAATAATTTGTTTACTGCTGACAAACCAAGACTGGCACTGGCTGGCAACATAGAACACTGCAAAAGCAAGACTACACAATTAAAATGAATCTGAGTTAACCAAATTTCAGCTTTATAAGTCAATTTTTATGGTAAAATATTACAAATCCCCCTTTGAGCATTTGTGCATCATGGGTTATCCAAAGCCATAGTTTTGTGGAACAGTAGTCCTGGTGGTCACACTGGCTTAATAAATTTCTCTTTCTGTCCCTGGCCAATAATTTGGGGTTTTTTTTCACCAAAATATTTCTCAGGGCTTGAGTGGTTACATTTTTTAGCCAGTTCAATGAACTGGTTTAACCCAGTCATTTAAGTGGTGGGGTTTGTCAGGGATATCACACTGCTGTGGAGGGACAGATGTGAGCAGACTGACTGGGAAGAAGGGATGAGCACAAGTCCTTAAACTGACATTGCTGACAAAGCTTTCTTAACAGGAAAATAAAGCTGAATTTGGGAAATTAAGATGATATTTCATCTCATCCAAATTCCCAATTTTATTTTATAGGCAAGCTTAAGCACGAGCCTTGTCAATGACTGTATTTCAGCTCTGGGGAGCTTCTTAAAACTCCCAGGCAGATAGTTAGGCAGCTGGCTACCTGCAAAATACTAGAAGCAAAACTATAGTAATCTGTTTTTAAATATAGTAACATGTTTGTGGTGCCTTTTCCTTTAAGCTCTGATAAGTGTTAGGAGTGATTCCAAGAAACCCAGCAGAAGGTGCTGCCTCATCTGCCCAGGACCCTGGCATGGGCCACCCGTCCATGGGGTGGAGAAGCACCCTCTCCAAGTCTGCTCCCCCTGAGCAGGTGGAATAGGAGAATCTCCTACACATTCACCATGCTATGATGAATTCCAAAGCTCTCTTTAAAATCCTAACAGATGGCTTTCATTTAAGTAAAGATTACTGGTATGCAAATGTCATAGTACTGGTCTTGTGCATCCCATCCTTCTACTCCAAATGCATCTAATAAGGCTTTCTCTCCTTACTCACAGACATATGACATGAATCCTGCTTCTGCAGGGGCAGCATTTTTTAATTTGTTGTCAGTTCTACTATTAATTCTGTAGTAAAGTATCAATTAATTTTGAATATTTAGTAACTTGGTCTTTCACAGTTGGCAAATTCAGCAATGGAAAGGATGATAGAAAAACAGGCTTGGTAGGCCAGCTACAATTTCTCTGCATAACAGACATTTGTATGGAAACAGGCACATGGTGACTGGCTTATCTTCTGCTCAACACAAGAGTCTGTTCCAAAGATATGGGCACTTAGTGTACAGGCACTCCATTCACTTTGCCTTATTAAGACACCCCCCCTATAGTGGGAACAAGCCCTAAATTACTTTCTCAAAGTCTTCTGAGAAATAAGAGGAAGAAATATACTCAGAAGCTATGACAGAGACCCCACTGAAGCTACTGGCAAAACAAAAATGTCTTTGCTTAATTTTTGGTATAAAGAAAACTGAGTGGTTACCCTCTTGAAACCAATGAAAAAACAGTGTGAAATAGAGAGAAAAAATAAGGTTATAGCAATTTTTCTTTCTAAATATTAGAAATATAAAGGAGGTATAGAAAAAGCAAAGGATTTTAAAAGTCTAAACATATTCAGCATGTCCATCTGTGAGTAGCATCTGTCAAATCTTGGAAAGTGCCTAAAACCTTCTGCATACTCTTCTTTTATATATTATCCAGAGTTCTGCTTTTTGGATCTTCCACTCAGAGCATTTACTCAGCACCTGTAACTGAGAAGGCTACAAACACAAGGGGTGTCTTATCACACAGGCACTGAAACAGCCACTGATGGGCTGGGTCAGCAGCAGGTCCATCTTGGAGTCAGCCAGGCTATGTTACACATGGGAACAGCTTGTAGCAGCTTCAGAAGCCACCCCTATACTAACCCCCAAGAGTCCTAAACCTATCTGAATTTTTTTCCTATGATAAAAATTTCACATATCTGTCCTTCATCTACTTATCTTCTTCTGCAGATTTTCTAGTTCTAAAAGTTTCTTTAAAAGAAAGATGACAGATGCATGCAATATTCAAGTAGTGGCAGAAGCCACAGAATTGTACTTTGTTAGTGTAATGAAACTTTTTCATGTTATTCTTCAATCTGATTCTATAATTGCATTTGTCTTTTGACTGTTACTGAGTATCAAGTTCATCCATACAGTTTTCACAAAGTTGTTCATAGTAATGGCATCCTGAGCTGGAATAATTTCCTCTAGGGTCACTGCTGTGTGTTAGAATAGCAGGGATTACTTTTGCCATTGTCTCTACTTTGTGTTTATCAACACTGAATCACATCACATCTCAGCTTAACCCAGCAGTCTTTTCCAAGAGAAGTTTCTGAGGCAGTTTTTGATAACTTTGGTGTTGACTATTCTAGTTTCTGTAAGATCAGAAAACATCCCTGTCCACTCCCTTTCCAGAACACTAACAACTGTGCTGAATACCAAAAGCATCCAACTACATTGTAAAATGTCTTTATCATGCTTATGTTTTTCTCTATCTTTTCGTTAATGTTAATCCATGCTTGGAACTTGCTCCTTATACACTTTATGTTCTATAAGTCTTTTGTAAAAGATGTAGTCAAACTCTTTTGGAAATTCCATGTACAATGTGTCAGACAGTTCACTGTTATCAACATGTTCAATGGCTCTTTTAAAGAGCAATACAGGTATGTGAGGCATGATTATCTGCTGCAAGAAAATGGGGTTTTTTAGCCACTGTATCATTTTCATCCAAATGTCTCCTAATTCTGTTCTTTGACAAACTTTGCATCAGTTTTCGTCAATATAGTTGTTTCCTAGATCTTGCCAAACTTTGGTTTCTTTAGTGGATACCATATTGGCCAATTGACATTGAGTACCTTTGTCAGGTACCACAGATGACTTAAACTATTAGCAAGTCATGGTTAATTGGCTGTTGTATACACAGGATCCCTCAGAACTCCTTGGTTGAACACCCTCAGGTCTCATCAATCAGTTCAACTTCTTAATGCTAATTAAGAATGTTATCAATTCTGTACAAGGAATAAGAAGATTTTATTTGATGGAGTAATGGCTGCTGATAAAGCTGCTTTGCAGAGTGACTGCATGTATCAGGAGTGTTAAATGACTGTCAAGAAATCAGGTGGTATTTTTGGCAGCATAACAGTGAATGACACAGGTTGAGTACATGATTTGAACACCACATGAGAAAAAATTCTGTGGTTTCCTAAAGAACACAGCCACTCACACCACTTTAAGTTGTATGAGAGATTAATTTCTGAGGAGTTATTTTTAGAATCTAATCAGACAGTGCTCAGATTGAGAAGCCTGATATCCTCTTTGGTCATCTAGTAATAAATCAAGTTTCACACGTCTCCCACCCTTTCATATGACAACTGTCTGCCAGACTCCCCAGACCAACAAGCATTTCACCTACTTGAACTATATCATGAAGGCATAGACTGGACTGCCATGGTTCTGATACTACCCAGTCCTTGACAGAAATTTAACCTAGAATTCTACCCGAATAATCAGAAAGTGTTATAATCGTTGAACTGCAGCTTTCACTGGAAAAACAGAGCAGCACTCCAAATTTGTTTTTTCCTGAGCAAGAGACTCACCAGAATCACAGGACTATTATCACAAATAAAGGAAACAGGACTACAGCTCAACAGAAGGGGTCTGTGTAAGAGTGGAAAGGATATAAAAGCCCCAGTTCCTTGTGGACCTTTACAAAAATATCCATGATACATTTTTGTCTTTAATTGATGCTGTCTAATTAGAAAAAAATTATCATTTTGTGTACCCCAATGAAATACCATGTTTTTATATCATTGAAAATTTTATATTACAATGGAAGAGATGAACTTTTGGCTCTGAAAAACATAAGGACTGAAAATCAGAATTTTACCTCTTCCCCTATTCTTTGGTGATAAAGAGACTGTGGTATTTGTATAGTAGAAATTCATTAATAAATAAATTGTTCAGTGAGCCTGTAAGAGCTTACAAATAAATCTGAAAGAGCTACAGATGTGGAGGCAGGTTATTAGATTGACTCATGGAAGCACTCTACTCTGACAGCCATGTAATGGCCTCTCTGCTTCATTTTTCTCTGCTCACAACAGTGACTTTACATTGAATAAATGCTTTTCCTTAGTGTAAAATCTTTTATACAAATTCATAGTGCCCTAAAAGAGAGAGAGTGGGATTTCTAAAGAGCCCTTAGTGTTGACCAAATCCTGCTTTGTGAAAGCTGACCAGATGTCTTAGGGAGGTCAAACACAAGTCCTGATGAGCTGATAGAAGGAGGAGCCACTTTTGAGGAGCCACCAGGGTGTAGGACAAATGGCTGAACTTTTTTGTAGGAATTTCAGTCAAGTAGTTACATTTCTTTTCCCTGGTACATTCTGAATTGTTTCATGTAATGCATAGTATTTATACATTACATACAATAGATGGACAGGATTCAAATAATTCAAATAATGTTGGTCTCCAGGAACTGGAACTCTAGATCTGGCTGGTTTGCAGGCTTGTTAGATGTGGCCCCGCAGCCACTTTGTGTGACACAATCATGAGACTCTCCACCTACAGAAGAGAAGAAAAAAAGCTCCTGCAAATTACTATTCTCAGTTCTTGTGTAATGGAAATGGTAGCAGCTTCCATCTCCACATCAGATGTTTCTAGTCAGGAGCAGAGAGCATATCTCAGCAGTACCACAGTTCAAGGTCACAGGAGGAAAAAAAGTCTGCATATAAATACTCCAGAGCTCTCTCTTCCTTCTTCTTTCTGAGTGTTTCCTGTCTGCCAGCCACAAGCTCATAGAGATTAAAGAGTTCACATTGGGTTTGGTAGAGTGGTACATCAAAAGCAGAGGAGAAGTTTGAGGGCAGGAAGGCCTTTGTTGTTCCTGGCAGAGCAAGAAAGTGTGAGGTGTGACACAGGACTAAGTGGCTGTGAAGTGATATGCTAAGTGTGCTGTCACAGTGCAAAAGAAACAGAGAAACACTGGGTTGCAAGTCCAGAGGTTTCAGCAAGCCCTGTCTAATGGTGAAAAAAAACATTAAATCTCTTGCAGTCTTTTTTCTCTGTTGTTGTTTTTAATAGAGGAAACAGGGAAGGTCCCAGATGGCTGGAGGCTTGCCAATGTGACACCCATCTACATGAAGGGTCAGAAGGAGGATCAGGGGAGCTGCAGGTCTGCCAGCCTGACATCTGTGCTTGGAAAAACTATGTAGAGGGTAATCTTGAGTGTGCTCCCATGGCAAGTGCAAGAACAGCCAGGGCATCAGGTCCAGCCAGCATGGGTTGGACATATGGCAGGTCCTGCTTGGCCAACCTGATCTCATTCAATGGCCGGGTGACCTGCCTAGTGGAAAAAGAGAAGGCAGATACCCTTTGAGTGACAATATCTTGTAGGCTGAAACGATCTTTAGTTACCCTCTGTCCAGGAAATTTTTACCAATCCAAATGTCCTGTGGAAATTGCTGCTACTTTTAAAATCCAGTTTGCTTCCTATAAGATGAAATAAGCAGACAAAAAATGAGAAAGAATAAGGAAGCAAGAAAACAGGGAAGGGAGGAAGACAGGAGGGAAAGATGGGAAAAAATAACTACAGAGCAGAATCTGCAGCTTTACCATGGTGTGGACTGGTTCGTAGCTGCAGAGAAAGCCAGTCATAGCATCATCTTATCAGGAGCCTCAGAACCTGACATATTCATACCCAAGACAGGTTAAGACAGTTTTATCAGTGTCTCTGGTCCCAGGCTCACAGCTGTACTAAAAAAGATGCAGCTTTGACTAGCTAAACCGGATTTGTTACATAGAAGGTAAAAAAAAAAAAAAAAAAAAAAAAAAAAAAAAAAAAAAAGGAGAGACTGAGGAAGAACTAATCATATAGGGATGAAAAAGGACGTAGAAGAGAGGAAGCAATAACAGAAGTCCCAGTCTATTATCTAGGAATTCACTGAGGCCAGTATGGACAGTGATGGCCTCACCTTGCTTTTTCTCTGGCTTGAGTTACTCAAGACATCTCTGATCAGGTAAGGTCATATAATTTCAGAACATTTGCCTTTACCCCAGAATCATGGGAAATGCAAGGATCTGTGGTAGTGAATTTGCTTCTTTCAGTTCAGGACATATTCTTTACTTTTCCCTTTTCTCCTTCCCCTTTCCCTTCATTCAACTTTACAGATGAAGTATTGCCTAATTTGCTGTACCAAACAGAGGATGAGATTCACCATCCAGGATGCTCTTGTTGAACCTGACTGAATGAGCTATAAGATTTTAATAGACCATGCAGAGTTCTTGTGCTCTGGGAATGCAACCAGTATTACCCAATAAAACAGTAATTCAATAGAACAGTCAAATACAGAGTGTTGTGATTTTGAATGGACCAGATTCATTAAATTGGTGCATGATGAAGTGAAATTATCACTGTTTATTAGCACCTATTCAGTTTATGCTGGATGTCTGATCACAGTTAAAATATTTATAGCATTCTACCCATATTGTTAAAGTCTATCTAGTAACTCATGAGCTGTAGTGATATTAAAACTCTCTTCAAACTTGTTACAACCAAGAAACTATTAAAGGGGTTTTCAAGATAAAACCACCAGTAAAAGATCTGTTTCTACCAGAGATGTCAGTTTAGTCAGAATTTGGTGTGGTTTTACATAGCTACTAAAACTATCTTGCTGGGAGTCAAACCTTTAGCTGTGTACATGGGTGACTTCTGATGATGCAGGAGACACTTCATTGAGTTTCATAAGGTTAAGGTGCTGCTTGTATATTAAAATCCTTAACTGAAGTAGTTTTCATTTATGCAACCAAACACTACAACCAAATGCAAAAATTGCGAAGTTTCATCCTTACTTGTCAGAAACATATGAGCTAATCAAGAAGCTCACACTGTATAGGTGGAGAACATCCATGCTACCTACAGAGGCTTCTTTATTGCACAGATGACCAAGCTCTGCATATTGTCCAGCTCTCAGTCCTAAGTGTTGAGATGTCTCTTCTAGACAGTGCACAAGGGAAAGAGATGACCAGTTTGAGCAGGGTGAATTGCTGTAGCCCATGCAAGTCCACCCATAAAAAGAATCAGAGCCCAACTGTAATAGTTCAGTACCAATAATAACTAAAAAACAAACAAACAAACAAACAAACAAAATAAAACCTGTGTGACTTCATTTTAAAGAAAGAAAACAGGAAAAGGAAAGAAGAAAACAATCTTATTTACTCTCTTTGATCTCTCTGTCAGCAATCAATTCTGTCAATGGCTGAAGATGAAGGAGGACTAAGATTCCAGTTATTCTGTCTCAATCCAGAAAATAACCTGCTCCCATGGGACCAGAGTAGGCAGTTTGGCTCCTGGGTACTGAAAGGGAGAAATGCTGTCCAAATGAATGTGGCATCAGTCCTATCTATATTTATGTCTTATTCTGTAGGGTTCAGACTGTGGAGGAATTCAAACCTGCCCTTGTGAGTAGGCTTCAGAGTGACAGATGTGGACTGAAAGAACTAAATTGAAGAACTGCACCATTTTACTGTGTGCTATAAATGAGGCTTTTCATCTCTCACCTGAAGAACACACCTTTGTAAAGCAGGGTGCTTTGCATAAGTGCAGTTACTACCATGAAATATTGTCCAAGAAGGGAGCATAAATATTTCACATCATCTTCACTCACAGCCAGCTGAAGTGAGTTAACAAGGTGAACAGCAAGCAGCAAATGAGGTTTTAATGAGTGATACGTCTCCTGCTTCTGAGAGGAAATTTTTGCCTGGGAAAAGTAAAACCAATACCACAATAGAGGAAAGAATACCACAGCTCTCATCTCTCTTGAATGAAATCTCTACTGTTTCAGCAAAGGAGAACTGTAAGATAGCAGACGATGCTGGCATGAGGACAGTTACAGAGCAGAAGTACAAAACTTAACCTTCTCCAAACATATCTTAAAAAAAACCTAGGTAACTGTTGAGAAAGAAACTGAAATCGACTTGACTATAGGAGAATTCAAATGATGCAACACTTTGGATTTGTGATGGATTAATTTCTTTGTCTAAAACAGGAGTCTCCAGAGAGTCACATATGACTGCTTACAAAACCAAGACATTTTATAAAACAGTAATTTAGAAAATGGGGTATTTCCAATCCCTAAGCTTAAAGAAAATGGCAAAAAGAATAATATTTTTATCTTCCATTTATAAAAAGAAGATTTATATCAATTTTTAAAGCAAAAATACTGCAAACAAAAGTTTCATCAAAGTCAGCCACAACGAGAATGCCATGTTACACAGGCAACATTGAAGAAATGTCAGCTGGTAAGCCTAAATCTCTCTCAGCTGATCCATGAGCCTTGGGAGCATGAAGCTGGTAGCACCCTGGATTCTTCCCAGCCCTTCCTTGTTTGTTCATCAGGCCTGAAAACTGGATTAGCTACTGCAAAGCAATTGGAGAGCAGCTTGTTGAGGAAGAACTTGGCTTCCTAAACATCATGTTTCCTTGTTCTTCACAAGAGACATCATCAAGTAACGACATTTCAATATGTGTCAGGATATTTTTAACTCTGCAAATAGGAGAAAAACTGTTCAGTTTCTGTGCAAAACGTAATAGCATTTTCCATCAAGAAACCAGTGAATAAATTGTGATCTCTCTTGAGGGTGTGTCATAACAAGCATCAAGAATTTGAAAGCCTAAACTGTAAAAATTATAGAGCTGATAATTTTATAAATGTAAGAAAATGGTCAAATACCTTTTGTTTTATAGGATTTGGCTGGTCAAAACCAGATGACTGCATTTGATGAGTTAGAGTTTCTGGGTTTGTCCCTGAAGTGTGCTGTTGTATCCTCCAGCATCTGGGGGCAGTTTGTAGCTTTAAGTAGCCAATTGTGAGGGCTTATTAAAGAATGGATTGTCTCTCCTCAACCTGTTATGCCAAATCTACAGCTTCATGACTTCAGCAGGCTTGAAGCTGAGATAAATTTCACCCCCCAAATTTCTTTTAATGAAATTATAACCCCTGTTTCTTTCCAGCACTATATTTTCATTAAGTTTTCTCCTGTGTTTCCCTGAGCCAGGAAAAAGGTTGTTCTCACTTGATTTTCTACCCAGTTTGTAATTTATTAATGGTGTTTTATAGTCCTGTTTCTCAGAGGCCAATCAATTTTTCATGTGCTCCTGGGTGGTTTCTTTAGCCCAAATATAATACCACTATTTTAAAACATTACAAATGGCTTTATATATTTCTACATCACAGGACCCTCTTGTCCTGTTCTGCAAACTGAGACAAGGATTGCATTCTCCTAGTGCTTTACTTTGCCCAGAGTAGTCTCTGTCTACTGTTGACATTCAAGTCAAAGGTGAATCATTATGCAGAAAATGTCTCACACCAGCAAGGTTGCACATCTGTCCAGGACAGCCCTGTGGACCTGCTCCAAAGCCACACCATGCAGTTGAATGTCTGGGAATGTTTTTATGTAAGTCTCTATTTCCCATTGTTAGGAAAGCAGGAAAGGAAGAAGGAAGGAAGACAACAAAGAAAAGGAAAAAAACATATTTTTAATACTTTTCTACTTAATACAGCAGTTGATAACAAAAGAAGAAAAAGTAAATCTAAGATACACTTAAAAACATCTCAATTTATGACAGCTAGCATAATTTATATTGTATGTTCTAGTTAAGTTCAAACTGCTTGTCTGATTTATATTCTGTCCTAAAGCTGAGCAGAGCATTGCCCTTGCAGCATGAAGCATGCTTGCTAAAATCATATGAATATATTAGCTCCTGTCATATAAAAGTCTCGAGGCTTTGTTCTCTCTTTGTCTCTGGTACACACTATAGTCTGATGAAGACTGAAATGCTTTACTTTTAACTGAAGCTCATGAAGCTGCTATTGAGTATCTGGATGAAATGTAATTGCCTGTGAAATACAGAAGGTCATCCTATATGATCTGATGGTCTCTTCTTAAACTACACAATATCTCTTTAAAAGGCATTAAAATGTTGCTGTGTCTAGTAATCATGATGATAACTAGAGCTTTTATAAATGTCCCCTAATTTAAAGGGTACCCTTTGTAGTCTGTGTACAAGCTCTAATCAGATATATTAATAATGTTCCTAAATGTAGTAAGTGGTTTGTATAACCTAGAGTTTAACAGCATAGTGTACTTCCGACACTAGAGCTGCACTGAAAGCACAGTAATGTTTCTGTGTATTTATTGTCCAAACCCTTCCTAACAAAAAGAATGGTTAGAAAGTGAAAATCACGAGAAATGGTCTTTTGCCCAGTACATTTTTACACATAGAGGTCTGGCAGTGAGCCATTCACAGTCCCATCCCCCTGGTACAACAGTGTGATTGCCAAGCGTGAAGGCAACACCTTGTCTCAGGGTTGAGCTACAGAGAAGAAAAGACAGAAAAGTTCATGTGGTGGTTTTCATTCTGGTTGTTTGTGTTAACATCCATCCTAACTATGCTGAACTCCTGGCATATGGAAAAAAGAATGAATCCTGTGCATGCAGACTGTGCTTGGGCATCAAGCAGCCCAGACGAGTGTGTTCCCTGCAGCTTTCTGCTAAACAGGGCAGCTCTCTACCCCTGAGGCCAACTGGGGTAGCAGGGCTCAGATCCACACAGATAGATTCTCCTGCCCTCCAAAACTAAGAGGCTGCACCTTTCAGACCATCATAATGATTCCCAGACCACACAGACTCAGATATTCTGCCCAGACTTTATCCAGATGAGCAGCAGTTGTCCCACACTAAATTTTCACTGAGAACTGTATTAAGAAAATAACATTAGGGATGATTGCACAGGCCCATGTCCCCTGCTCTATTTAGTGTTACAAATAGAATTCTTTTTCACTTACATTAATATATTGGTAGCTTGGCAGGTGTCTGGAGGAACAGGGAGGGAAAGGAAGAATGTCTCAGAAGCAAAGTACTGCTCAGCAGACACCAGAAAGTTGTTGAGACAATGCCACACTTGCTGGCATTTGTATCAAAAATTTATGATTTTACAATCTGACGTTTGAAGCTGGGGGACACAGCTTCATTTGGAAGGAATTAAGTTCCACACACAATAGAGTGACACTCAGCACTCCTCTTTGGGCTCTGAAGAGGTCAGATCTACTGGGGTTCCCAGCACAGTATGGTGAGTGGGTGAGAGAGGTGCATGCATTTTTTAACTGCAGCATGTTAAACACATTTTTACAGTTTTAAGAATCATAGAATTGTAGGATGGTTTGGGTTGGAATGGACCTTTAATTTTCATCTAGTCCAAGCCACCTGCAGGGATCAGGGACATCTTCAACTAGATCAGGTTGCTCAGAGCCCCGTCCAAGCTGATCTTGAATGTTTTCAGGGATGGGGCATCTAACAATCCTCTGGGCAACTTGTTCCAGTGCTTCACCACCGTCATTGTAAAAAATTTCTTCCTTACATTTAAATCATTACCCCGTGCCCTATCACAACAGAATGCTTTGCTTCAGGTAAATGAGCATATCTCAAGAAGTCTTTTTCAGTAGTGTGGGACTCTGGTGGGAAGTTCTTGTAAGAAAGAAAGGCAAAATACCTGAACTTAGCCAACCTACAGGTTCATTTGTGTGCCAAGGTGTGTGCAACTAAGGATCAGGGCTCTTCTTTGAGAGGCCAATGCCTGCTCTGGGTAATGATAAACTGGTAACTGGTATCCTGGAGTGAGGCACTTTTTATGTCTAGGTTGGTGTCTTCCTTGTCCCTGTCTTGTAGTACAGTAATGCTGTTCTTCCATTTGTGACACAGTTGGATCAGCAATATTTTGTTAATGAGATATTTTCCTTACTGAGGTAACCTGAAAAGTAAAGTGAGCAGTGCCAATGTATGGACCCAGGAATTTTAGATCCCAACTGCCTGCACTTTCAGATCATTAAAACACTTTCCAATACCTGCTGTTTTACAATAATCTATCAGTTTATTCCTAATGGCTTACTGGTTCTATTTTTTCTAGTCACAATATATCTGCAAATACATGCAATATGGAATAACTAGGTTAGAATACATTGCACCTAATTCTAACTATCAAAAGTAAGTTTTTAGCTCCTATTAGTTAGCTGAGCAATTGATATGGCCAGCCCAGATGGAAAGCCAAGACTGGCACTTTCCTTTTCAAATATTCAAAGTTAGGTGAGACGAATTATCTTCTTCCTTCCCTGAGTTACTTATGTGAGCTATTTCTAGCCTTTGTATGATACCGTGTGATTATTTGCCATATAAGACTCTACAGATGTGATGGGTTGCCCTGCATCCCAAAGCACTACTTTTCCCATCCATTTAAAGAATGGGAAACTCGTAAAGTGTTCAGTGGGATTTTCACTTTCACTAGGAACAAAATAACTGGGGGAAAAAAAAAACCCTTTTCTTTATAGCAAGAAGAAAATAGTAATGGAATAAACATCTGTCTCAGGTTCTCAGACTTTCTGGTGTTTTCTCAGGTTTAAATTAGAAATAAAAATTTAATTTCTCTATTCACATGGTTTTTCTTGTTTCAGAATACATGGCTTCCTTCATAATGATGTGGAAAGAATGTGCCTGAAATCAGGTATTCCGCAGAGGCTGCACTCAGTTTTCTATTGTCAGGGTAACACTGTATAAGTGGAGGAATCCTGTGCAGCAACCTGTTTGCATAAGTTATTACCAGACCTTGTCTGGTGCCCTCCTGCTGAACAGGTGTGTGAATAAAGCTGTGCATAATGTGAGCCCCTCTGAAACCATATAGGAAAAGATGTCACGTGCAAATTATCACACTGAGCTGCCGATTTGACAGATTTCTTCCTGCACAGCAACTCTTCTGGGATTGCAGATTTTATTATCCAGGTCTTCAGGGCATGCCAGAGAGGTTGATAACTTTAGTGCCAGTTCATAGGTGCTGAGGCCAATGTTGCAGCTGATATAAATATGAAAACATGTCACCTTGTTCATAATGGCTTTTCTCTCTACAACCAATTTCAGTATTTCCAACATCATTTCTTTGTGCTTTGAGTTATTTGTGTTCTTATTCCAGGACTTTACAAAGGCTTGCAAATAACCACAGGGCAAATTCCATTATAAATTTTAGTTCAAATATTTTTTGTGTGAAAATCTGCAGTACCAACTAATAGAAGCATTTTGAAATGTACTTCTGAAATACATTTTTTTTGCATCCCTGGTAATAATAGCACCAGCTTGTTAAATGGAGAGAATGCTCTATTCATATGCTACTTGGTATTCATAAGATTTACAACCTATCACCATTAGAAGGTATTTTTTCAAATTATGCAAAAAAGCATTTTAACATTAATTTTCATGATTAAATATTCCCAAGAAGAGCAGTCCTTGAAAAAGAAAATTTCTTCACCATTTAAAATGACTATGCTGTAGTTGATTCACTGACTGTTTTCACCGGTTAACTGAATTAATTGTTCTCCCTACAGCAATGCTTCATATTTATTTTATGCATAACTTTAATCCAGTTTTCATTATATAAAAACTTGTGGCTACTGTCTTACGAAAAATAAGTTTTTCCTATCACTAGGACAGTATATCTTAAAAAAAATACCCACACTTTTATATTCTGCTTTAAAATTTGTGACTAAGAAAGTCTCTTGATAGTTAATCTTTGTATTTCAGTTTTAAACCTTTATATGAAAAGGAGAGGCTCCAACTGAAAAAAAATAAAGGAAAATTGAAAACAACCAGAAAACATCTAGCTGTATGCAGAACTATAACAGTTTTAAAACTTGTATGCACTTCTGAAGAATTGAGAATTTTTTTTTCAAATAGATGACGGTACTGTGGGGTTAGATAACAAAAATAAAAACTCTTTTTTCACTTTTAAAAAATTTATCTTAGCAACTTAAAAGGACTTCCTTTTTTGCCTGGAAGCAGTTTATTGTAGAAATTCCTGAGGCAATAACAGAAATTGGCAACTGTTGAGTGTGAGGTAAAACAAATGCCATGAAATGTGTGTTCCTCCAACTGCTTGTATCCATTCATTTGGCACAAGTTTTGCAATGCTGTATTAGTGGTAGTGCTGGGAAGAGTAAGGGTTTTTTGAAATTTAATGAACAAAGAAATAGGTTTTAAGGTCATGAGGAAGCAGTTGCAAACATTTTCCTATAGTGAGCATGAATTTTTTTTTTTTTTATTCCAGATTTGCACTGTCTTGTTAGAAAGCTGCTTTTCAAAATCAGCTTTGAAAATGCATTTATGGTTGTCATATTCCAAGGCAAGTAACAGGTTTTCTGGCTGTATCATCTTGGAGATCAAGTTTTGTTTGTCTGTGCAGAGATAATTTCAGTCTTTACATTAGTTAGAGAATTCTTTCATATGAAGACAACTCCTATAACAACTTCATGGTTGCAAGGATGTGGATAGAGCATGCAGAAACGTGGGAACAAAAGCTTCAAAACAAGATAGCAGTGAATGAATGAAGCAGTGAGGAGAGAAAAAAATAAGATGAAAGTTAAGAAAATGCCAAGAAATTGAAAGAATGGTAATATGATGTAAAAGTTCTGCTTTTTTCTTTTTAATCTTATGTAGGTGAAAGTATTGCAAATTTTATCTGCAGCAGCAAATCTCAAATTAGAAAAATATCTATGTGTAAGTATTGAAAACTAGATATTACCTTTCTAAGAAATGCCTTAAATACTAAATAATGTAATATTAATAATGTATATTGCCTGGACAAGTAAATGGTTTGTAAATACCTTATCATGCACTAAAACAAAACAGCATAGGAAAATAACATGGATGTGTTTTTTTTTATTTTTTTAATTCTCTTAAAAATTATAACTAGCTCTACCCTACGTCCCAGCCACTGATTTTTTCCTGCTGCTGGTTGATAATATGTAAACATAGTCACCTGGAAGAAGCATCAGAAAATTAAGTAAAAGTAACAGATCTTATTGACTCAGCACTTGGCTGTGGCCTGAAGGTTAAGATTTAACATTTCCTTACCCTTAAGTTTAGGAAAGCCAGTCTGTGGTCCAGAGGCCAAACACAATTCATCATTTCTTTTAAGTAGACACTTGCAAAACCTCAGATCATAAGTAGCACTGAAATTACTTGTCCTGTATCTTGTACACAGATAGTTGAGAGTTTATGACAAGCTTTTCTTCTACAGTAAGGAAACTTCTCCTTGGACCTCAGCCACCTCCTTTGAGCAGCTCACTCATAAGCCATAATATCTACCCAAGTGAAAATGTGGCCACACATTTCAAACTAAATTTCTTCTGTGAAAAATAGACCTTTGAGAAAATAACTGATGAGTGCTAATGGTGCCATATTTCAATATTAAGCATGCTGCAAAGCTCTACGTAAATTCTGTTCCCAAAGGACAGCAGACTTAGAAACCCTCTTTTAGTAATCCACATTTTCAGAGCAGGCAGACCTAATTTTTTATGTCATGTCATAAGCCCTTGACTGACATTCCATTCAAACCAATATGTGGCCTTTTGCCTAAGGTCACCATTTCACATGTATTTTAGATTGTAGTGACTCTGTGATTTGCTTTGACAAATATATTAATGGTTTTGCTACTAGGTATGGTAGAAGACTGACCTTCTCAAAATCATGTGAAAATAAGCTCAGAAGAGAACACATTAACCCTCCTCTAACCCACAAGCAGTTCAGCTGTACATTACAGAACAATTCTTCTCTGAAACCTTTATGAAAGAGTACCTGCCATAGACTACCATACTTCATGTGTTCATCAAGAGACATAATGCATTGGAGGAGAGACCATCAGAGTTCACTGGAGAGCATGTAGCCCCTCAGTTAGCAGTGGAATTGATGCTAAGGTGAATTATTGCAAAACATCCCACTGAAAGTATTGTCCTGATGTAGACAGTTCAATGGCCATTTTCAAGGAATCAATTACCTCTGGCCAATACTTTATGCTAAAGATTGTCCTGCAAGTCCCTGAGCACAAAATGGGCCAACAAAAAGCAATTTACTTGTGCTCTGATGACGGCTGCTTGTTTCTAATTTCATAGAATCATAGAATCATAGAATCGGATGGGTTGGAAGGGACCTCAGAGATCATCAAGTCCAACCCTTGATCCACTACCGCTGTGGTTACCAGACCATGGCACTGAGTGCCACATCCAGTCTCTTTTTAAATATCTCCAGGGATGGAGAATCCACCACCTCACCAGGCAGCCCATTCCAGTGCCTGATCACTCTCTCTGTAAAGAAATTCTTTCTAATATCTAACCTAAACCTCCCCTGGCACAACTTAAGACTGTGTCCTCTTGTCTTGTTGAAAGTCGTCTGGGAGAAGAGCCCAACCCCCCCCTGGCTCCAGCCTCCTTTCAGGGAGTTGTAGAAAGCGATGAGGTCTCCCCTGAGCTGCCTCTTCTTCAGGCTGAACACCCCCAGCTCCCTCAGCCTCTCCTCATAGGGTCTGTGCTCGAGTCCCTTCACCAGCCTGGTTGCCCTCTTTTGGACCTGCTCCGGGACCTCGATATCTTTCCTAAACTGAGGGGCCCAGAACTGGACACAGGACTCGAGCTGTGGCCTCACCAGGGCTGGGTACAGGGGCAAAAAAACATTCATTCCAAGTAAAGACAATATATGGATATCATGACTGAGTTTCATAAGGGAATGCTCTGTGGTAAAATTGGAATAGGACCTGGAAATGAAGAGAAAAGCAGTTTCCCAGAAATACTCCCAGAAGCAAGGTGCAGGCAGTAAGAAAAAAAAAACCCAAACCCTACAGCTTCTTCACTTAGAAGTTTGTACATGAAAAGCAGATCCCCAAATCTAAAGTGGACAGGAGAAGTGGAACGAGGTACATTATAACAAAATCAGATGCTTAGCATAAGTGAAGGCTGCACACATTGTTGTACAGTTTCTGGAGATTACTTGATTTTGCTTCCATGCTAACACTGGGGTTGTGAAAGCCATGTCAATAACCCACACTGCATTGCACTGAGGCCAAATAAAGTTCAGCTTGCTCGCTAAATTTCCTACCAGTAAGTTGCACAAAACTTCAATGTTGCCTTTTTACCTGTCATTAAATTCCAGTTGAGAGGCTTGGTCAGTCACCTAAACCTATCATTCCTATGGTGGAGTATCTGTCAAGCACAGAAGAAAGGGTTTGATTTTTGATTTGGTCCGACTCTGATTTTAAGCACACCAACAAAACCTTGGTAAACAAGGTCATTAAGATCTTGCCTGCCCACCAGGAAAGGCTTCCACCTGGTTTTAATAAAAATATGCAATGTAATTTGGATTGTTATGTTTCATATTTTAATTTAAAATACAAAGCAATTAGTGTTTTTCTTTCCCTTTTAAAGGATGTATTACAGTTTATTACCTTAAAACAGAAGCAGCTGGATAAATTTGAACAGTTTTAGAAGCACAATACATCATTTTGCTGTTAAAAGTGTTCTGGCCAATGTGAAGACAGGTGGATGGAGCTGTTAGGAAAAATCTGGTAAGGCTCATTTTCAACTGATTTTCAATATGAACTTTATAGGACAAAAATACATTTCATTAGAGTGTGAATTAGGCTTTGAAATAATAGCAGCATCCATGGTAATTGTATTACTATAATGTCCTTTTACTCTTTCAAAAATAGCAGACAAAGGTCACTCATGAGGAAAATTTTTTTGCTAAATATGTTAAATAGTAACAGAAGTAAAAAAGGAGAGCCTCACTTCCATGATTTGCAGTAATTTCCAGATATCATTTTTCATCCATCTTAACTTCATTGCAGAATCTACTCTTAGCAAAGTTCTCATATTTAAAACTTCCTAGGTATAAGGTATGCAGAGGAGTTACAAGTTCCCTGTGTCATGCTACCTGTCTTGCAGGCAGTGCTCACACTTAGAGAATTCTCCAGTATCTGAAAATTTTCCTAAGGAAATTAAAACTGACTGATGTTCTTCAGACTCTTAAGTGCAGAAACGTAAAATATTTCTTATAATCTCAGACTCTTAGTCTCTACAGTGTCCTAAATGTTCACATGCACATTTCTAAACAATATAAATACTTAGAGAAGTTAATATTTTTTTTTAAATCTGAGTAAGATTTTGGGTTTTTTTCAGTTCCTTCTATATACCATGACAATTAAACATTTTAAATAATGTCTGAATTTCTAAAGGTTAAGGTCAGAAGTTAGTAGACCATGAAGTCTGACCTCAGTCTATTTAGCTATTTAAATCCTATACTCTAATTTCTCCAAACCTGTGGAGAAATACAGATACCAAAACAACTCAGTACTTCTCTTCTGTGCAGTTTGCTCTGTCTGTCAGCTCTTGCTACAGCTCTTCCTTGCTTCTGATTCATTCTTATTCTGTGACTTCCACTTCCAACCAGTAGTTGCCACTACACCTTTCACCAGTCAGCTAAAGAACAATTAATATCCAGATGCTCTTCTTCAGTGTTGTGGCTCCTTAATCACTTTTTCAATAACAGAAAAAGAATTAGGAAAAGCTCCCAGGTATGGATTACACTTGTGGCTCTTTTCCAGGTGACATCCAGTCCTTCAATGCTAATATCCTCAATAAGTCTCCCAGTGCCCTCATCTATTCACAGAAAAATCCCAATGGCTTGCTGTGAAACTTTAAAAGGTTTGCTGAAGAGTCTGTTTCTCTCTCTTGACCATTTTGTGAGCTCTGAGCAGTTAGATGAGATGACTAAGGTCAAAAGTAGATGCCTGTGAAATAATTCCCATTCCCTTGGGCTATTAAAATATGCAGAAAGACCCCAGACTTATGCAGCACCATGTCAAGGAACAGAAGAAATGCTGTGTCTGCTTCAGATAATTTGAGAAAGCTGATTAATATGTTGTTTTATTTATATTGTGAGGGTTTCAGAGTGTGTTAATAAAATATGTTGATGTAGAAATCCCTGTGACACTTGTTTTTGTGTCAAATTCTATACAGAATGTTAATTCAGTTCCAACTGGCTTCAGAAGTATTATCACAGAGATAGTTTTATCTGGCAACAGTTGAAGCATGATTAGATGTTTGCACTGGAAAATCAATACTTATATTGCATGGTAATGCAATTACAAATATGGACAACTTGAAGACTGAATATTAGAATTGGCCTCCCATTCCAATGTTAAGCTGAGTAACTTAATTTTTAGAGCACCTGTTACCACACTATTTTGCAAACCTAACAAGGAATCTCTACTTGGGCAGTCTCTTGAGTGCATTTCAGTTCTGTAATGCACTGTGAAAGGAGTGTAATGTAATTTTTTTCAAAAATGAAAAAATATATTTGACAGCACAGTTTTGTTTGAGGATGTGAATTTGACAGCAAATCCCCTGGCTGTGAGAGGCCTTTCTTGTAATAAGTCACCTTCTGACAATCCTTAAATCACAGGCTGAAATGACTATGAATAAATTACATTGAATGTTTCTCTGCTAAAGCTGGGTGCATTTTGCCTTTTCTTTCTTCAATTTCCCTTCCATCGTTTGGTTCCTTTTTCTTATTGTATCTTCCACTTTTCAGTGGAAGATTCAGTTTTTCTTCTTTGTTCTTCTTTGTTCTTTTGCAGTAGAACCTGCAATTCTAAAAAAAATAAGGCAGTTCAGCAGTTACTACTTTAGTCTCTCTTTCTTTCTTTCTTTCTTTTCTTCTTTCTTTCTTTCTTTCTTTCTTTCTTTCTTTCTTTCTTTCTTTCTTTCTTTCTTTCTTTCTTTCTTTCTTTCTTTCTTTCTTTCTTTCTTTCTTTCTCTTTCTTTCTTTCTTTCTTTCTTTCTTTCTTTCTTTCTTTCTTTCTTTCTTTCTTTCTTTCTTTCTTTCTTTCTTTCTTTCTTTCTTTCTTTCTTTCTTTCTTTCTTTCTTTCTTTCTTTCTTTCTTTCTTTCTTTCTTTCTTTCTTTCTTCCTTCCTTCCTTCCTTCCTTCCTTCCTTCCTTCCTTCCTTCCTTCCTTCCTTCCTTCCTTCCTTCCTTTTCTGCCCGCCTGCCTGCTTGCCTGCCTGCCTGCCTTCCCATAAGAGTGGAAGTCCACAAGAGTTTTTGTCTCCAGAAAGATTTCAGGCATCACTAAGAAATTTGCCTAATTATGTTCAAACTTATTTTGTTTTGTTTCATCTTTGATCACTCCCATCTCTCTTGTCTGCCTTCTCTTTAGCAAGCTCTTTCTAACACTTCTGGTTATAATCAGGTCTCCTGTATTACTTTCCCTGAATATGTCTTTACTACTGTTGTTATTGTTATTGTTATTATTATTATTATTGTTGTTGTTTTTAGCACTATTGTTAGTATTTTTATCTATATATTCCTCTTTAGCACTGTTTTCCAAATCTTCCTAGGAATTTATTTTGCCTTTGTGCTTTCTCAGCAATTTCTCAGCTTTACCTCAGCAATACTTGAACCATGGTCATGGGTGTTTGGCTCTGAAATCCTCTTGGATTATGTCATGAGACACCTCCTGGCTGGAACTAATTTAGGAAGTCTCAAAACGTTTTGCTAGAATTCACTCAGAAGAATCAGTGTGAACAGTGATGTTGTGGTTAAGAGACTTGCCCAGACTTCTGGAGGCTGAGGGCAGACATCACCATCCCTGCCCCAGCATCACTTTCCTTCTCACCTGCCTTCCTGGTCCCAAAACTGCTATCACCAATTTTCTGTAGTGCAGAACATCAGTTATTTACTGTTCCACTTCCTCCAGCTCCCATAAAATACTGCATTATTCCTCAGTCTTACCGATTCAGTATCTTGAAAGGGAAACAATTATTGTCAATGTGTAGCAAAAGTTCCATGCCAGGGACTTTGTTGCATTTTTTTTACCTCTATCTTTGTTAAAAGGTAACAGCAGCTTAATTCAGAACGCTGGTAAGACCAGGAAAGGCTGCAATTGCAGATGGTCATTAGTACTGTTAAGACCATATCTCTGCTTTTAGCAAAGTTTTGAGCAGGTCTGTTCAGGACTTTTTTCAGATACTTTTTTTTCCACTTGAAGACCCATCACTTTATATTATATATAAATATTATTTATTATACTTTTTATAATATATATATTTATATATAAAGTGTGATAATTCAATACAGTTTAGCTGAAAAGTCTTGATCCGAAATAACTTTCTCTTGATATTAACTGACAGCAAAACTGTAGTTTTATATTTATTGTAGTCCATGGCAGGAAAATTTTACAAAACCTTGAAACTGTCCAAAGTGCCAGATGCACCTTCTTCTCTTGTGATGAATTTTATATGTATGGTACTACAGATAATTTTATTTTTTTTAACTGTACATCTACATTTCTAACCATTTGATTCTACATCATAGTAATACATACAAACTCACTTTCTCTGCTTTTCATCTTCAGAATTGTTGACCTTACTTTTATCCTGGTTTATTGCACAGAAGTCATTTAATACTTTAATAATGGAATAAATTATGCACTACAACTTCAATTTAAACACCTATTTCAGTAATATTTTACAATTTTATTTTGCACATAAGATCTATCATATAACTCCCTGTTATTTCAACATGTCACCTTACAATTGTATATTCAGGCTTTGGTGATTATGGTCAATTTAATACAGAGCTCATACTCCATATCATATTAAATATACCTCAGGTGCTGCAGATTTTATCTCCTGAACCATTAAAGGCTCACAAATGAACATACATGAAAAATTTATCTTCTGAAATCGATTTACTAGTATTTTTGTGTTCATAACTAAAACAGCTGACCACAAATTGAAAAGGGGATGGATCAATAGGTAGTATCAACATTCTTATTCCTCATACACAAATTATACTACTGACTATTGAAAAGATAGAAGAGTGTTCACAGTGACAGTATATCTGATTTATTTAACCATGTGCTGTGTTTCAAGATATTTTCTAATTGCACTTACATTCTGTGTGGGGACTAATTGTATATTTTTCTTTTCTGGTTCCTTTTTAGATCCCATCCAAGATCCCTGCAGCCAATAAGATGCCCTCCTGAAGCACTCAGCCTTCACTTTTTGATCAGTGCTACTTACCTGCTTTGGTTATGCTGTCTCAGGGGGCAAAAATGCCCCCAAGGCACCTACAGGTAATGTAGGCATCTGGATTCCAACATGCCACAAAACCTCTGGACACCACTCTGGTACCCACACATCTGGACATCCTGGCTGGGTCAAGGTCCCAGCAGAGCTGGGATCACTGTCTCATCAGTGGAGTATGAAGGACTATGGCTTCTGGAGATCAGAAAGGCTGCTCAGCTGGAATAATCAATTGATGGAGTCAGGTACCCTTCCCAAATATATGTTTCTGCTCCCCACTGATCTATAGACAGGCTGTGGCTTGCTTTTGGCCTCTCTCTCACAAACTCCATGAATCTTGCATGTGTCCTGGCTTCAGTAGAAGGAGGAGAGTCATTTCATCCTGGAAAGTCTTCCATAGAAGAAAGTTGTGGGTAAGGGGGGACTGTTCGAGGTGTGGAGCTGGAGGAAAGGGTATGCCTGCTTCTGGAGGTACTGTGGCACCAAGTGTCCCCTTACTCCTTCCACCACCACAGCAGAGTTCTCGTCCCCACATGGCACCTCTACACAGACACTGGCACCTCTTCCTGTGAATATGAGGAAACCTACAAGACAGCATGGAGCATTCATGTGATCCTAGCATCACAGAAACCACAGTTTGGGTTAGATGGAGCCTCGAACAATCAACTCTTCCAACTCTCCTACCATGGGCAAGGACACCTTTCACTAGACCATATTGCTCAAAGCTTCACCCAATCTGATCTTAAAAATTTCCAGTGATGGGGCATCCACAGTTTCTCTGGGCAATCTCTTCCAGTGTCTCACTACCTTTATCATAAAAAATTTCTTACTGAAGTCCAATCTACTTTTTTTCAATTTAAACCCGTAGCCCCTCATTCTGTCACTACAGGCCTTGGTACAGAGTCTCTCTATCTTTCTTATAGGCCCCCTTTAAATACTGATATCTCACAAGTTATTTTAACTGCAGCTAAGGTTACCAGAATAGGAACAGAATTGTTCTATCATATTTAGGTACCAAGACAAGATTTATCTGGCTAATGTAGATGTTTACTGCACAGACATCTCCACATAGACATTCTTATCCATTCATAGCCAATGATGGCGTGTAGGACCTTCTAGGGAACAATCTGTTTCAGAAATGAAAATATTTGTGTAAAATGGGTAAGCCTCTGTGTGTTCTTTTCTTCCCACCACCCTGAAGGCTAAGTTGCTCCAAGTGTATCCACACAGTTTCTGAATTCTCTCCTAGATGATCATATGTTACAATAGAATGTATTATACAGAGAAAATTCAGCCTTATAACATGCAATTCTAATTAAGAATTTGTAACTATTCACCTAAACCACTGTTTAAAGTAACCTAATCAATTTTTCATACACATCAGAGAAAACATGGAATAAACTGAGTAAATGAAATAGAGGGATTTACTTCTTTGTAAAAGCAGTGGGGTGAGCTCCAGAAGGAAAGAATGGATAGCTGGAAGAATGGACAGAGACCACATTCTGGACATAAAGATACAATTGTCTAAAACACATTTTTAAACTGCAAAGTTTCTTTTGGCCTTGCAAAAATGCAATGTTTTACCTCAAAAGAGATATGTGAGTTAAGAAGAAAAAAAAAAGAGCTAAACTGTAACCACTTGTTTATGTTCGAAGGATGTTTTAGCTCATCACATGCAGCCTTTGAAGGAAGATAAAGACACCTTTCATGCTCACCAAGGAAAAAGCTTACATGAAATTTCCCAAAACTCCTACTAACTCAACTGTCCAGTCAGCTACAGCAGCAAGTGCCCAGGAGTAGCAAAGAGCATGGGTGACTGCTGTGTCCTGCCTCCCAGACTGTCACATTTTTAATTCTCACCATCTCCTTCTTTTTTCCTGATTTTTTAAGCTCGTTTGACAGAGCTGGGATAGACTAGTTTTCTATTGTCTCTGAAAAGAAGGCAGTATCTGTGAAATTTTTGTGCTCCATCACATATTTAAAATCATGGCAAAGATTTTAATAGGTGGAAGAAAATCAGGGCCCTTTTTCTAAAGAATAAAAACTTTCAAGGACTGAACTAGCAAGTCATTACTGGAAAGAACATGGAGAAAGCAGAAAGGCAGGGGCTGCTCTGCACCTCTGTCTCCTCAGTACAGAGAGTATAGACCATACTGTTACTCTTTAGATTACTGCAGAGAAACACATCTCACATCAAGCTGGGTGAAGAAAGCCCAAGTTCCTGAAATGAGAGACTGTCACCAGGGTCCTGTGCTTCTGGCTGTCTACTCAAGCAGATGCTGAGTGTCATTTTCAGTCAGAACACCACACAGAAAAGGGACAAGATCAGCTTGGAGAAGCATTGTTTTACACCACACAAATAACTGCCTATTTTTAAAATAGTGATAGTTTAACTAGAAAACCCCACAACTTTTTGCATAATACACAATTAGAAATTACAGTTCTCTGCAGTGTGTTATCTTGCTACTGCAATTTCTCGTTTCCTACTTAATAAACTGGACTTGGCATCCTTCCTCTGACCATTTCTAATCACAACATCCATGTAACATTTTTCTTTCAAAATCAACTGTTGGGGGTTTTGTAGCTGTTTTACTTCCAGCTCAAATTTTGTATCACCCACTACCTGACTTCATGAAAACTTTTCCCAATTGCCCCTTTTCACTAAGATAGAACTCAAATGTGCTCATTCATTTATCTTGATATTGCTAGAGCAATATGACAGTGTTTGCACACTACTAGCAGATGTATTTTTGTGTTTCTTACCCATCCTTTAAAAGTAGTCCTGATGTCTGTTGCTTTTGCTCCTTCAAATGAAAAATTATGAACTTAAAGAAAAAAGGCTTATCTGCCAGGGTGGATGGCATCAGCCTAATGTGAGCAATTCTCAGTACTTCTATGAATATATATTGTTGCTGTCCTCTGCTAGTGAAAGCAGGAGCACTGAGGTCTGTAGAATTAATATTTTCTAAACAGTGCACTACTCTGTACAGCCAGTAATGCTATTGTGATTTGTGTATCTACTTTTTTCCTTAGAATAAAAACATGTCACTTTGTCATAGCTTTCAAATTGACAAAAAAAAAAAAAAACCCAAAAAAACAAAAAAACAAAAAAACCAAAACATTTTTACATTACTAGAAATTATTATCTACGTTCCCTAGGGTAAAAAAAACTGAAAATATTTTATTATACAGGAACTGGGAAACCATCAAATGAGAGACACTTTGCCTGAAAAGCAGGTGTTAGTATGGATTCCTCAACCCCTTCTGGGATCTAATTTTTATAGACTTGAAAAGACCAAAAGCAATAAGCAGAAATGGAAGTAGAGATATGAAACAGGGGATGAAAGTATTCCATCCATATATACAAGTAAGCATAAACATTCACATTTAGTACCAATTTGCATTTAAGATGTACTTTATATTCTTACAATGAGAGACAGCATGATTGATTTTGGAGTAAGAAAGTAGTTCTCTATATGCAACTTACACTTTGATTAACAGAAGTCTAAAAATGTGTGTATCACATAAGACAATCAGTAGCACTGGCTCATTTACACCAACAGAAAATTTGTCATTCATCATTCAAGTTCACCATTTCTGGCTATACCATTTATTTGTGTTTTTCCAAGTACCTATTCCAGTTTGAGGGTCTGATGAGTATCTTAAGTTGCCACACAGTTTTCAAGCCAGTCCCATGGCATTTCTTCAGGAAAGAATTACTCCCGATGTTCAGCATTTCTATATTTCAGACTGCCAGTGCTTCAGCTATCACCATTGCTCCAATTCATGGATCAGACAAACTGAGCTGGGTGAGGTTTGGGGCATCAGCTGCTCTTGACTGCTTCAACTAAAATATATTCTTGTGCTTATAGGTTTTAACCTTATTTCAGCAACGTCCTCAGTTTCCCAGTGTCTGTTCTTTAACTTCAGGCTTGCTGACCTGCCTTGGTGACAAATGTCTCCATTAGAACAGATTCATTTTATTACCTCAGTCTCAGTCCACATGTTTAAAAAGGTCTTAGAGATTTAGGAACTAACAGAGCTAGGCAAATACAGCAAGAAACATCATTGAATTATTGGTTTAATATTTTTTAATGAACTCCCTTCATCTGTGCCCAACAATCATACAGTGCCTGAGTTTCACAGCTGTCAGAGCTGAAGAATCAGGAATTTTTAAATGTGCATTGGAATCTAACATCAAAATTCACTTTCCATAAAATACTTAAAGCAGAAATTGGATTTTAAGAGCTCTAAGAATTTAATAGGGAATTGGAGTGGTCCTGTCAATGTGAAGAAATTAAGGAAGCATCGCAGCTGTATTTTAGTCGTGTGCAAGTCACCACTCTCAAGAATGAACACCTAAAATTCAGCAATATGTGCTGAGCTAATGGTTTCTGTCCTTACAAATGCTGCTATCACTCTGTCACCTCTTGAGGCACTTTTCTTTTCCTGCCAGTGGCCTGTGAACTTCAGGCTCAGCCAGATTAGAAGACCTAGACAGGTACCGTGCCCTCTGCACGCCTGATGGCACAGTGACAAGGGTGGTGGTACTCTACTTCTCTTCAAAGCTGCTTCCAGAAGGTTCTTTGTGGACTGGGGCTTGTGAAAATGAAGGATGGTGGTAAATGTGTCCCTCCCACCCCCTTCAGAGATGGCAGATGTCTTCTGCCTCTGTATGGTAATAGTCTAAAAAACCACCTTTACTTCTCATTTCCCTTTCTGCTTAAGCCACAGCAAGCAGTACAAGAGAACGTGCTTTTTTTTTTCCATAGCAGACATTTAACTTGTTTTAAAATCTGCAGGCTACTCAAAAGCCATGTGGCAGCTTGAGAGGTCCATCAGTTTACAGCAAACAAGATTTATTTATCTCCAGATCAGAAGCAGCAGCGCTTCAGTAAGCACTGTAGTGCTCTAATCTGCGAGGGCATCTTGTTTAAAGATTTCATAAGTAGTTCATTATCTTTGAATGGGCCACAGGCTATTTTCCAATTAAACTATCCATTTTATTCAGGCCTGCATCCTAACAATAATAGATCAAAAGAACATATGTTCCTCTTGCTTCAAGTGGTTCTGTATTGCACTGGAAATTTCCTCTGCTCTGAACTGGTTTATTTCTTTCCTCTTCTTTCACTTCTAGCCTGCCCTGAAACATCAGTCCAGTTAGGATGTCTGAGGACTTCAGTTGCCCCATAAACTATTTGCAGTATAACATTGAAAGGTTTTTTCTCCTCCAAACCAGAAACAGTCTCTGGGGCTTTAGATAGGTTAAAGGAAATCTGCAGACGAGGATAGAGAGAATCTCAAATTCTAAGTAAAATAAAATAAAGCACCTCTTTATTGGCAACCTCGATCCAGATCAGAAAGGAAAAGAAATCAGCATTCATTACTTTTGCCAATAGTTTTTAATGAGTAACCCACTAGCTCTTTTTTTCGTGACGAAAGATCTTACTGTATCAGATGTAAATCAAAACCTGCAGAAAATATTCACTTAAGATGCCAAAACCTGTCATTGTCCAAACAAAATATAAGCAACGGCATAATTAATTTCTAGTTATTCAAAAGCGTGTACAGGCAACCAAATAACATATCTGCTTTAAAAAATTAGCAGATTTAAGCAGAAGAAATTCTGTTCTACTTTGGCAATGTCCAGCATTATAATGTCACTATCTTTTATTCTATTAATGACAAGACATAAGTGCTTTGTCATATTTTAAACACATTTCCCCTAGTAAATCTCAATTATTTACAGCAATAAGTCACAGTGCTTTGACACAAATGCTTTCCTGGGGCTACACTTGCAAAAAAAAGGTTCTTGTCTTATTATGATGGTGAGTAGTGTCAAACAAAGAAAGGTGGAGGACAACTGTGGAGACATCCCAGGCAGGCAGAGATCAGCCTGGCCCTGCCCTAGGCTCAAAACTGAAGCAATAAATTATTGCCAGCCTCCTTCTGCTCCCACATCCCAGCCCACAGCAACAGAAGTTTAAGAGAAGATATTCTCTGTCTATCAGCAATTCTGAAGGTCTCTGCTATCTATCAAGTGGGCTTGACAAATCTGTCAGATAGATTTAGCTGCTGGAATCTGAAATAACTCTCCTCCACTCTCAAAACTAATATATACTTAATGAATTATGAAAATAAGTAAAAATCCATTTTCCTTGCCAGCTACTGAAGCACTAAATGATTGATTTCCTTTTTAAAAATGTTTATAATTAGTCTCCTTATTTATGTTATCTGTTAATCTAAAGATGGCACATCTGGTTATCCCACTGTTATTAAATCACAAAAACAAAACTGAAACACTGACAGACTACTTCTTCTCAAGAACTGTCTCCAAGATTGAGGTATATAAAATTTTTCTAAACTTGGAAAAAAATTTCCTTATCAAATTAGGACTTGTTTTAGTTACCATGTGTTAGCTAACACGGTACTGCATACAACAAAGGGACAAAAAAATTCTGATATACAAGTCTGCAAAAACAGTTTTCAAAAATACTTTATAGGCAGTGAATGTTATATATCACAAAAGAACAGTCTAGGTTCTCTTCTGAATCTCCCTACACACTAACATGGATTTTATAATATCTTTGCAAATTTTGTCTAGATTCTTAGGGCCCACAACATCTGTTTCGCTCACTCGAATAACTTAAGAATACACAGCTCCAAGGTTTAGTGATCTAAATGAAGAGAATAAAATGCATTAAATGTTTTCTAACTCTCAGAGACATGTTTACAAATTAAAACTGAGATAAAATTTAGGTTGTTCTAAATTCAATATAACATAACACAACACAGTGTCTGGAAATGTGTGATCTATATAAACTTACTTTATGAAGCTTAATGTACTAATGAAAACAGTTAATAGACCAAATTTTCCTTTCTAATAGAGTAACCAAAAATGAACTTTAATCTTAGGAAAAGATACACTACTTTGATCACATATTTTTATAAATTCCTTTTATAGAGGCAAGCGAATAATTTCAGAATGAGAACCCTTGAGAATTTTAAAATAACTTCTTGGAAGATTTTTCTTGTAACAAGAAGTGTTTAAGTTACTGGGCTCTCTTTCTCTTGCTCTGAAAAATATTCCAGCAATTTAGAAACACATTTCAAGCATGCAAAGAAGGAAAAGTATTTGTCTAAATATAGATTTTGAGCCATTCCTTAGAACAACGAGTTTTATTTCCCTTCCTATCTGAAACTACTTGAAGATATCTCACCTACCTAGTCATGTTTTGCAGCACTTTAAGCTAAAACTAAAAAGATTTTGCGACACATTATTGTGGGTTTATCTTGACTGGACATTAAGTACCCACCAAGACAGGTTAATAGAAGAAAACCAAAGGCTGCACGTGGAAGCAAAGGAAAACAACATAAAAGAAACAAACAAAAAGCAAACCAAACCAAGCAAACAAACAAAAAACCCAAACAAACAAACAAAAACCCCAAACATTTAGCTTCTACTTCTCATCAGCAGGAGATACCTGGACACTTCCTGGGAAGTAGGGCCCCATTACATATCATGGTTGCATCAGAAGACAAACATCTTTACAGTTGCCCCTTCCTCCTCCTTCCTCTTAGCTTTTATTGCTGAGTATGACATCATATGGCATGGAGAATCTCCTTAGGCATTTTGGGTCCACTGTCCTTGCTTTGCCTCCTCCAAACTCTTTCCCACCCTCGGCCCAGGGGTCTGTGGGATGGGGTTAGAGAGACAGCCTGGATGCTGTGGGAGCATTGGTCAGCAGAGACCAAAACTTCGGTGTGTTATCAGCTCTGTTATAGATACAAATACAAAGCACAGCACCACGAGGGCTGCTATGAGAAAGGTTACTTCCCTCCCAGCCAGACCCAAAACAAATATTTGCAGCATTTCCAGGATTTTTTAAATTGGCTCAAATTTCACCTGTGGCTGAAGTTTATGATTACTCTAGCATTATTTCCTTAGTCCCTCAAATATAGCAAGTGGTTACTCCAAATTAGGAACTTAATGTTTTTTTAATTTCTTTGTTGTTGTTATTTTAATCCGGTATTTCTATAAATGCTTTATTTATACTTTGTTCTTTTTCCACTCAACTTTACAGAGAGAGAGAGCAGGCTGCAGCCATGGTATATCTAAAAGGGACTGTGAATGCCCATTGCTATCTATAGGCTCCTGCTCCGATGCAGCACCTGGAATTTCCCAAATGAACAACTAACCCTACGCAGAAATAATGTTGCCTTTTCTCCAGGAATTGACTTCCAAGTTCTATAAGGTCCATCAATTGAAAAAAAGAAAAAAAAAAAATCCCAAAGAACACAAAGCACCAGAATATTTAAATTGCATCCTGAGAACGTGAAATAATGTTATGAAGCTGTATCTAAACACAGGCACAGGGAATATGCATTTCCATACTGGTCAGTATTAGTCAAGAAAAAACTTGTCTCAACAGCAGAAAACTTTTCCCACAGGAGAGATAAAAAAGTCTTGGAGCATCTTTAGAAGGTTACCTGGGGTCTTTGCTCATTTACTGAAATATGGGCTTGTAAAAATTTACCTCCTTTCTTCTCAAAAATTATGTTCCAGGGCTGGCAGAGGTACGATCAGACCTTTCTAGCTTTAAAGAGTCTCTAAGCCACTAAGAACAGAATTGTTATAATTAATTTTTTTTTCTCCAGTGATTTTTAGCTGATCTGAGACCTGTATTTTCTTTTGCTGCCACTTCCATGTTTATTTCCAGATACATGAATTGAGCATTAACTGTAAACTACCAAGCTTTTTTTTTTTTCAAGCAGCTAAGCATACTTTTTGGAGCTTTCTCCTCTGTACAGACATGAATGAGGTGCCTGCATCTGAATGGCCATAACACAGATGTAAGTATCTGGTTACTACTCAAACCCATTAATTCCACTAAACTGGTTCCTTGCCAGTTTGTCATCCTCCAAAAGAATGTCCGTACCATGAAGTAAAACCAAGGCTCCCGCATCTAAGCTTGCCCATTCCTCAGTCCAGAAATGCCAAATGCTCTGCTTTCTGAGCAGCCCTGGGCATTCAACATAGCCAGAGACTGCAGAAATGAAAGTGATGAAAAGCTACTTTGCCATCTCTGGCAAGCTCTGCTCCTGACTGCACATGTCAGCACCATCTGAAGAGGAAGCCAAAGAGCAATGCAGTTTTACTTGAATTTGCTCTGAGTAAGGAGGCAAAAAAAATGGAAAGGATGTTAATTCCTCAGTTTATTCTGAAAAACTTCCCTTCTTCATGTAAAAGAGGCTGATAGAAAATGTCAGGTCATATTATAATTAGTGGTGTCCAATAGATCATTATTACTGCAAGTTGCATATTAATATTCATATTATATGAAAATTGGCTAAGTGCAGGTTTTCTCTTGCAGTTAGTAGGAAGTGTAAGTGGATTTTTGTTTGTTTGTTTTGGTAAAACAAACTACATAAAAAAGAAAAAAAAAACACAAACAAACAAAAAAATTCAGCAACAAACCAGAACACCTTCAGAGGCTATGACAGACAGAAACAAGTTCCTAGATACAAGCCTTGTCATTTTTCTTTCCAATGCTGTATGTCAGGGCACAGTGCAGGCCAGCTGGCAATTGCTCAGTAGTTAAAAGCATCTCCTCCAGGAAGGGAGTTCCAGCCTTTCAGCCCTAACTGGAGCATCCCAGCCTGGGAGCCTGGGTCCAAGGTCACCAAAGGAAGGGGCTGTGCTACCCAAAGTGGAGCTGGCACCCAAACTTTCAGGAGGGAAATACTCTCAGAGCCCTCTGATGCTGCACTTCATATGCAGTGTCCAGCAGTACTGGAGAGAGACTGCACACAGACAGACAAAACCAGGTCTGTCCTACATGTAAAGTACTTAAGACAACACTGAATTTCTGCCACTTCTTTCTTAGCTGTTCACTCTTGTATTTGATAACTACTCATATGTTAAGCTAAATGCTGTATTCCATCCGTGCTTTGTCTTCACAGCTGTCATCCTAGTGATCGGTATCTATATTTCAAGAGTGGAGAGGTTTTTCATCATTTTAACTGCTGACTTAGGTCCTGCTCCTGAAAGGAACCTTTCACAGTCCCAGGCTCCTAATTTTTGGCACAACAGGCACTGCAGTGGAAACACCAGAACAGAAAGCTTATCATGCAAGTCACACCAGAACTGAAAGCTAATCATGCAAGTCATGAGTGCAGCCATCTTTCTTCCTGGGGACATGAAAAACAACTCTCCAGATCAAAGCAAAGAGCACCAAGCACATTAAGGATGGGAAGGCAGCATTTTCAGAAGTGTCAGTGGAAGGGTTCTAAGGAGTGAGCATGAGGGAAAGAAGTGATAGCAGGACCCCAAACTGCAGCAGCTCCTCAGCACCGGCTTCTCACGTGCAAGTTTTCTTTCATATTCAGGATGCTGTGAAATGGTCTCACTGAACCTGGATATGAGCCAGCAGTGTGTCCAGGTAGCCAAGAAGGCCAACAGCATCCTGGCTTGTACCAAAACTAGTTGTACAGCAGGACTAGGGAAGTGATGGTCTCCTTGTACTCAGCCTTGGTGAAGCTACCTGAAAGGACTTCATAGCCAGGTGGGTGTCAATCTCTTCTCCCTCGTAACAAGTGACAGAACAAGAGGTAATGGCCTCAAGTTGTGCAGGGGGTGTTTAGACTGGATATTAAGAAAAATTCCTTCACAGAAAGGGTTGTCAAGCACTGGAAAAGGCTGCCCAGGGAAGTGATGGGAGTCGGCATCCCTGGAGGTTTTTAAAAGACATTTAGATGTGGTGTTTAGGGATATGGTTTAATAGTGGCCCTAACATTATTAGCCTAAAGGTTGGACTCAATGATCTTAAAGGTCCTTTCCAACTTAAACGAATATATGAAACCACTTCCAAAATAGCTTTTAAATAGCTAGTATTCAGGAGATTTTGTTCTTCAGAGTTGAGATGGTGAAGAATAAGAGAATTTTGTCACCATGTGACTGAGGACAATATTTTGCTTAGAGAACAGTGAGTGCTCAGAAGAGCATTGTGTTTTGACACAATCAAAGCAACTTCAGACACAGAGCAATTGTTCAGTCAGTCTCATTAAATTGCAGATGTCCTGGTGAATAGCAAGATGCTAAAAACAGAGAGCTATGAGCCATTCAGCTCTTTGGAAATGGTTTGTTTACTGCAATAAAGAAATGAGGGTCAATGGGGGACTGACTAACAGTATTTATTTTTTTATTTATTTCATTTTTAATGAAGCCAATTCATTCAGGACCATTAGGTTATATGTCCAACCAACCCTAGAATAATTTCAACTTCTTAAAATGTCCTGCCTTTTTCCTATTGCTTTTAACAAGTTTTATATCTTATTTTACATAAAGCTGTAATATTGGCACAAGGGAATTTTTCCTCTAAGTTCAAATATTGCCCATTGCAATGAAGTTTCACTTCTTTCTCAGGTGCCATGGTAATACAAAAAACTGTAATAATAAGCCAAATTTCTTGCTTCTGTAACTCCACTGATTTAAAAATGTTCAGCTTCAGATTATCTGAGATAATAATTCCCCCCAGGTGTTAGCAGATAAAACCACTAGACAAAAAGCTGCCACAATAGCAGCAGATTCACTGTCAGAATATACAGGACTAAAACTGTTTTTATTTATATCCATGCAGACAGAGTGAATCATCACTTTGAATCATCATTAGTGTAACTGTTGTTTGGAAACCAGCTATAGGTTTTTAATAGCATGGTACTTTTTGAGTTAACCCAAATAGAAAATGCCCAATGGAACTCCAACAAAAGTAACTAGAGGACATACCTGAGAAAGGTCACTGAGTTTCACCTCAGGTATGTATATGTGGGGTGTGGGGTTTTTTATTTGGGCTTTAGAAACTGATGTAGTAAACAGCAGGGTTGAACAGGTAATGTATGTTTTAGATACGATCAAGTTCAGTCTTTGGATACAGCTTATCTAATTCTATTAAAACCAGAAGAATTTATCCAAAAGAATATTTCAAAATCAGCCTCAACACGTGGTATTTCATCTTACACTTAAGTTTAATTTAGTATATGATTTTGTTGGTGTTGCCTTTGGTTTCTGTGTACTTTTCTGTGTGCTGAGATGTTCAATGAAGGTTGTCCTTACTAACATCTGCACAGCAGTCCAGGCTCAGGAGCCCTTAGTGCATGTGCTTTACTTTGCAGATGGGGACTCACTG